>CM053753.1:29863510-29941684 GCA_028658305.1 Pachyuromys duprasi | reverse complement strand
AACCTGGTCCGCTGGCCAGCCTGTGTCTGCTTCTGCACTGGCATGATTTTTAGAACCTCGTCCTTTAAGGATGCACCCAAGAAAAAGTCGATAATCTCAGATTCCTTAATGGGCAGGGAGAACAGGTAGATCTCCTCCAAGGACTTTATCTTCATGCCCTTAACCAGGCGGCCCAGCTTGGTGACAGGGATCCACTCCTTGTCTTCGGCTTTACCTCCACGAGCCCCGCAGCCCCAGCCACCCCACCCCCCCACGACCGCGGCCCCTAAGACTGCTGCCGAATCCTCCCGGCCCTCCGGCTGCACCGGCGTCATCCGCCATTTGGTGTTTTCCCGAAGAAGAAGAAGCATATCTGTTCTTAGATGCCTGATTCTTGCTGTATTGCCCTCTTTGCCCATTAAACAGCGAACCAAGGCTTCCACAGACTGCATCTAGGTTCTGAGATTTAGACAAACCCAGCTCTGGGAAACTTGAGTTTAAATTAAAAAAAAAATTGAAACAGAGAAGAGGTGTGGACATTTTGATTTAATTGGTAGTCATAATTCAGCCTTTGTGGTCCCGTGTGCTGATAGTTGACATAACAGATTTTCAGAGCAATGAATCAGTATAGGTAAAATCTTGATAATGCCGGTGAGATAACAGAATGTAATATTTCATAACGAATTGTCTATTATCCATCCATCTGTCCATTTACCTATTTACCTACCTCTAAGACCCTATTTATCTCTCTCTCTCGTAAAAGTGGGACTCTAAGCCCTGTTGATACATGGGATGATGAATTCCCAAGGCTTTTAGCAATATATTAAGGCCTGCATTAGACTGGACTCTCCTGCCTTCCACCTTCGGACTCAAATTAGACACATTTGAAAAAAAATGGAAAAGACTAATTTATGGACTTCACTTGGGTTGATTCAAACTGTAGTTCCATCTTTGCCCAGAGTCCTTGCTAAGTGCTGACAGGTTGGCAAGATGGCTCAGTAGATAAAGCCATTTGCTGCTGAGCCTAATGAACTTGGTTCCATTCTCAGAGCTCACATGCTTGAAGAAGAAAACTGACTTCTGCAAATTGTCCTATTATAACTTGGTACATGCATTCACACAGTCATATATAAATAAATGTGTAAGTGTTGAACCCATGGTCTTTTGGGAACACAGCTAGTCATCTTAACCACTGAGTGATCTCTTAATCCCCTAAATGGTTTTATTAAATCTAACTTAGTTTCTAGTAAAGATGCACAAATTAGCTTTGACTTTATGTATGAGACTCTACATGGGTGTGAGGGAATCTAGAGAGAGAAGAATGGTTTAAAGGAGAGTCGTAGTGACAGTACTAGTGCGTGTGATGTAGGAAAGTGAAAGGGTTTTAGCATCCTAGGGAAGGAGAGGTCAGGAAAAACCTAGTGTGTACAAAAATGGCAGGAAAAAATCTCTGGTTTGTTAATAAAGAATAAATTAATAAAGAATAAATAAGTTTGGGAAAGGAAAAACTTAATTTTTCTTGGACTTAGTTGGTCTGTCTGACTTTATTTCAGACTCTTCCAGCTTTAAAATTTGTAGGAGTGAGTTTATACCTGTATTTGACTAGGATGATTGAATTTCAAAAAACTAGATAGGTTTTTGTGTCTAGAATAATACTACCTTAAAGATATATTTTAAAACACTGTCTTGGTGTCATGTCTGTGGCAAAAAGAAAGTGACATGATGTTATTTATGCTCTGAGCCTTCCATCATTACCATTCTGTGAAACCCCTCACTTGGGTGACAAGGGTATCAGCCTTTCCTGTCCTGAAGTGTCTTTGAGGTTACATAGCAACAGGAAATTTGTTTTGTCCCTGTCTAGATAGAAACATGCCTTGCTGTCCCTCTTGCTACTATGGCACTTTTGTTCGAATAATAATATTTAGTCATTGAATTCCCTGCTTGGTTAAACACAAAGGAGTAGAACAGTTCTGTATCAAATAAAATAGTGAAGTTGGATTTTAAGAGTAATGGCTTGGATTGGTTTGGCCTTCATTCAGCTTTTTAGCTCTTTTTGCCTCCTACACAGTATCCCTTCTCATACTATGACAGTAGAGCTTTATTGTGCAAGTAGCTGTATTTTGGTGATTTAAAAATAGATTTGTGGCCCATGATATTGGAAACAGTTGAAGAGATTATAGCTATAAATGGCCAGGAGAGTAGTCTAATGAGAAAGTGTATGAGAACATTTGTTTCTAGGTCCTTGGCATCTATATCAGCAGCACATGAAGTATGCTAAGACCTGGAAAGGATTGTTCTGGGCAGACAGTAGATAAGCTATGCTCAAAGCAACAGTATAGGTACACAGAGCTAAGGAACAATTGAAGTTGAAGTCTGGAGGCCCAGAGATTTGGTACAGGTGTAACAGCAGTGGTTTGGAGGAAAGAAGGAACAGGGAAGAGTCAAGTGGGTCATCCACACAGGGAGGTCTCTGAATGTATATAGAAAGAGTTTGGATGTTTTGACTTTTTTAAAATGTGGTTTAGAGATTTAAAGCTCTCATAAGAAGTAGGTTAATACATTAGGATCTCAAGTGTCATGGAACAATGAACTGGGTACTTGTCAGAAGACAAGAACAGAGATGTCTCTCCCTGTACTTTCCAACCTTCCTTGGGGGTATTTGGAGTACAAAAAATAGCTTGGCTAGCCTTTCATTTGTGGTTATGGTGTTAATAGTACAACATGTGCTTTGAGGCTAGTATATTTGAGGACCAGAAGAATTGAGTACACACCTTTAACCTCAGCATTCTCGCAGCAGGTAGGCAAGTTTCTGTGCATTCTAGGACAGACATGCAGACAAAAACCATTAAAAAGAAAAAAGACAAAAAAGGACTGGGGAAAAATCTTAGGTTTTTCTTTTTTGTTATATGACATACAGGTAAAACTTGCCTGTCTTGAAAAATACAGAAAAAGTAATAAGATGGGTATTCTCCTTAAATATTTTTATATATACGCTGTATCAAGTATTAAGATGGTTATTTTGCAAGATAATACGAACTAGAACATAGCTGTGGCATGCAAGGACAAACTCAAAAGATCAAGGGCTTTTTTCCTTTTGGTTATGTTTTAATTTTTTTCAAGACAGGGTTTCACTGTGTAGCCCTGGCTGTCCTTGAACTACAGAGATCTGCCTGCCTCTGCTTCTAGTGTATTGGAATTAAAGGCATGTGCCACTACCACCCAGCCACATACCAGTTTCTAAGTCTACAAATCTCTGCTCTTAAACATAGCAGGATCTCTACTATGTTTTTGAAGGCCATGCTTTTCTTGATTTTGTCCGTAATGACACAGAAGCACCTGGCTTCCTTGGGAATGCTCTCCTGCCTTTTTGGTAGGCAAGCCTCTCTTGCTATTCCAACAAAGGTGGGCCTGTGTACAATGCCCTTGAGCAACACAGTAGCATCATAAGATTTCCGTTCTTTGTGTCTCCACACTAAGTTTACTTTTTGTCACCAGAAGCATTAACCAGAATGTCTTTTGTTTCCTACCCAGACACCCTTTCAAAGGTTGCTGGGTCTGTGCTGAAGTAGGCTGTCAAGTAGGCCTGCATGTAGTAGTTTTGGAACCATTCATTCTCCCCTTACTTTACCACATGTCCGGGAGGATAATCATTGCACTTTTCCATCAGGATCAGGGTACATTCAATTCACTTAACTTCTTCCAGTACCTTGCAAGCAAATACTGCCTATACTGTCATGCATTCCTTCAAAGGTGGATGACGAGGGTAACTTGTCTAAACTCTACTCCCCTTATAAACACCACAAAGTAACTGGTGTTGCCCAACTAAAAGGAGATAGCAAAAGCCTATAGGAACAGCTCTATGGTTTTCAGGAGTGGAAGAGCTTACATGGATGCCTTCTGGACTATCAGATACCTGCCATTGGCAAGCATACTCTAATACTGCTATGGCCACATTCCCAATGTTCCTTGGCACAAGTATGTTGTCCTAAAAGATAGCCACAGAAAACTCATCTGCTGTGTCTGTCATCCCATAAAGATTTCCCTGTGGTCTTATTTGCAAACAGTTCTGACAGCTTGGAAGTTCAGCTAGCAAATTTGGTGTAATGGTTAAGGACCCATTTTTTTGCTCATAGATATGTTCTCACATGATAGAAGCTAAAACTTAAGATTTCTAAGGAGGATATTAACAAACTTTAAGGAGGCTTGGATGAGCCCTTTGGCAGGAAGTAGTACTGTGTTCTTGATGTGACAGTGGGGCAGGGAGATAATTTTCCTGTGTCTTTGTCACTGTCACAAATGCTTACTTACTGGCTGCTAATGGTCGTCACCTGCTCTTTACAGCTACTTTATTCTGTTGTGTGGAGAAGGGTGGAGTCTGCAGGCTTCTGAGTGGGAGATCTGAAGAGGCCTTGGTTTTCTGCCCACTGGGAAGCCTCAGTACTAAGTGTCCATAACATCTTCAGAAAACTGCTATTGAACATGGCTGAGGGCTCTCCTTTTCTTGAGTTTAGCGCATTAATGCACATACACACACATATATACACATCATTCCTTTTTGCTGGATGAATTTACAGGCACTCCTGCAAACTGTCCTAACACTTTGATTTTCCTGTTTTCTGTGAAATGATCTTGTTTGTATAATTCTCAACCCCTTCCCTCTTTTTATATGTGTGTGTGTGCATGTATATAAAATACTTATTTTATTATTTTTATATTATGTATGTTGTATGTGTATATGTTTCTAGAGCATAATGAGCAAGTTTCTGATACAGAAAATTTTGTCTAATTATTTTTTTCCTGATTTCCTTAGAAATCCTAAGTAATGCACTGAAGAGAGGAGAGATCATTGCAAAGCAGGGAGGAGGTAGGAATCACTTAGCTTGATGTTCTGTATTTTGTTGTTGGTCAAACAAGTACTTAACTGGGGACTCAACAGTGTGAAAAACATGGGCTCTGACACAGGCTGTCCAGAGTGGGACCAGTCACTGCCTTTTCCTGGCTATGTAGCTTGTGGCAAGTGACCAACTATACCTCTGTAGTACTTGCCTATAAAATGGGGGCTAATAGGTATGACCTCAGAGGGTTATAAAAGAGCCAGTGCATGTAAAAACTGTTAAAACTAAAAAGTATACTGCCTAATATATGACATATGTGTTGAAACATGCTTATCATTTATTAGAAAGATGCAAGGAACAAATTTTGGTAGGTCCGGTGTTTATCGGTGAGTGCTGCAAACATTTTGGTCTATGTTCTTCCATGATAGTTTTATGAGCACTTAGAATACATGTACTGTTATGTTTTAATTTTGTATAAGTGGAGTGTGGGTGCAGTGGAGACCAGAGGCAGCAGATCCCCTGGGAGCTGGAGCTATAGGTGGTCTTGAGTTGTGTGATGTAGGTGCTGGGAACTGAATTAATTCTGTTACTTTGTAAGAGTAGGAAGTGCTCTTACCTGCTGAACCAGCTCTCTAGTTCTAATTATACCTTTTAAGCCCCTCTGTTCCTTTTTTTTTTTCCCTTCAGTCTTCAAGTTAAGTTTGGCCTTCCCTTGACAGGCCTCTTGCCAGTTATTTCTGTGGGAGCTTTGCTACGTTCTTGCCTGTTTCTGTTGCTGTTAGCATGGGCTGCTAGCATCATTGCTACACTACATATTGAGTCAGCACTTTTTTTCCTCTTGCAAATGTGAAGTGGGCACAGAGAAGTGAATTGATTTGTGTCAGGTTATACAGCTTTGGCAAGGTACATACTGTTTTAAAAATTACTGAGTGTTACTGAATTTGCCCCTTGGGTCAGTAGGCTGGCTGTGGACTAGAGTGCTTTGTTGAGAGGTGGGCACTATGAAACTGCAGTTTTGAGCTCTGCATAGTGAAGTTGTGGATCATGACCGGCCTTGGTGATGGAGCCAGACCTTCCCTGTCCAGGGTTGTAAGCACCATGGATGAGGGTCACTGTGCAGTAGTCACTGACCCTTGGCCTGTACCAGAATTGACCCTGCCATGCTGTCAGCATCTTTCTTCCAAAACTAATGAAATAGCTGTCAATTATCCTTGTAGAAAGAACAGTTTCAAGAGATGGTCAGTTTGTATGCATGTGTACATTGAGGGGCTATATGGACGTTTTTGTTTTCTTTTATCTTCTGTTTACATGGCTGTGTAATCACTTTGTGCCCTGGAAGTGCCAAGGAATTGCAGCCAGACTGACCATCAGCAGGGCATTTTAAGAGGGGCGAGTTGAGAAAGGATAAAGGTTGTAAGTGACTTTGAATTGTCTCCATTCAATTCCCTATCAGTTACCCTAAGTGACTGAGTTTGAAGTTTTCCATGATTCTTTGATATCATTTCTCAGTGTCTGCCAATTGTGAAACTACAAAATGTTTAGGAATTTAAGTGTGACTCACAGTTTGTCACAGGTACTAGTGTGGAGGGAAGTTATATTGTGAAGTTTTTACCTGTGTTACGGAGTATAAAGGATGATTGTGGGGACCTCATTGAAGTGCCCAGCCATATACATTGGTATATGAACACCTACAAGTCCCTGACTTGCACTTGTGCTTTTTATTCCTGTTTCAGGTGGAGCTGGAGGCAGTGTCCCTGGGATCGAGAGGATGGGCCCTGGCATTGACCGCATTGGCGGTGCTGGCATGGAGCGCATGGGTGCAGGCCTAGGCCATGGCATGGATCGAGTGGGCTCTGAGATTGAGCGTATGGGCCTGGTCATGGACCGCATGGGCTCAGTTGAGCGTATGGGCTCTGGCATCGAGCGCATGGGCCCACTAGGCCTTGACCACATGGCCTCTAGTATTGAGCGCATGGGCCAGACCATGGAGCGCATTGGCTCTGGTGTGGAGCGCATGGGTGCCGGCATGGGCTTTGGCCTGGAGCGCATGGCCACGCCCATTGACCGAGTGGGCCAAACCATTGAGCGCATGGGCTCTGGTGTAGAGCGCATGGGCCCTGCCATTGAGCGCATGGGCCTGAGCATGGATCGCATGGTGCCCACAGGCATGGGGGCCGGCCTGGAGCGCATGGGCCCTGTGATGGATCGTATGGCCACCGGTCTGGAGCGCATGGGCGCCAACAACCTGGAGCGCATGAGCCTTGAGCGCATGGGAGCCAACAGTCTGGAGCGCATGGGCCTGGAGCGAATGGGCGCCAACAGTCTGGAGCGAATGGGTCCTGCAATGGGCCCAGCATTGGGCGCTGGCATTGAGCGAATGGGCCTGGCCATGGGTGGCGCCGGCGGTGCTAGCTTTGACAGAGCCATTGAGATGGAACGGGGCAACTTTGGAGGAAGCTTCGCAGGTTCCTTTGGTGGAGCTGGAGGCCATGCGCCTGGAGTAGCCAGGAAGGCCTGCCAGATATTTGTGAGAAATGTAAGTGGTTCTTCAGTAGAGTTCTTCAGGGTTGTGAACAAGGTGGTGTGGAGGTCAGTGGAGTGTTATAGAACAGAGGGAAGTCTACTGAGAGGAGAACTGGGTATGGGGAGTACAATTTGCCTATCCCCAGAGCTGGGCTGGAGGTTGAGGGCTTACTGGAAGAATAGTGGGCTAGGCATGGTGGCCCACTCCTTTAAAATCCCAGCGCTCTGGAGGTAGAGGTTAGGTAGCTCTGTATAAGATCCAGGCTAACAAGCTACCAAGTAAATCACCGTCTCCGAAATACAGTGTCTCCAAAATACAGTGTCTCCAAAATACAAAATTTTAGTAGTCTGCCATTTGCCGGTGATGGAATAGACTGAGCTCTAAAGGTCTGTGGCTTCTGATCCCTTGCCTTGAGGAGCACTTCAGTCTTTGCTCGGTGATTCTGAGAAAGGTGGCTGTGATTGCATTATAGTTTATCACTGAATTGTGGTTGTTCCACCTCATAGCCTAATTCTAGGTAGACTTGTTTTGTTCCGTGCTGATTGTCTTAAAGAAGTCAGCCTGCCTCTCTGATGAGGAGTGGGCAATATTTTGGAGTTGGGAGTGCATTGGTAGGGATTAAATCTAGGATTGTACACATTCTAGGCAAATCACCCTACCCCTAAGTGAGTTACAAACCCAGCCTATGAAAACCTTCAAGTCATTTTCATGTATCTATTGTAATGTCTGTACATTAAGATGTTGCATCACAGATTAGTCTGCTTTTTTTTCCCCTCAGCTTCCATTTGATTTTACATGGAAGATGCTAAAGGACAAATTCAACGAATGTGGTAAGTGTCTGTTTGAGAAAGGCTCTGTATGTGCTTTTCTGTGTTGTGGCTTGTTGGTGATGCTGTTGAGTTGGAGCAGTGAAGCTTCCTTCCTAGTCTTAACAACCACTGTCCATGGGCTTTAGAGCACCAATGGGCCTTGCCATTGTTCTGCTTCTGTGGGTACTCAGGAAGGTGTTGGGTGTCCTGGTATGTGTCATGCAATATGCTCATCTCATCCTTGCTGTTCTTTTTTAGTTAGATTTTTGAGAGAGTGTCTATCACTTTGTAATGAGTTCATGATTCTCTTGCCTCTGCCTTTCATTTGCTGGAGCTACAGGCAAATGTCACCACTCCTGTTTTCTCAGATTCTGAGAGGAGGCAGTATTATCATTTTTACATAAAAATAAGCAAAGCCACCTTCTTAAGATCATACACTTGTAAGAGGCAAAAACAAAGTAAATCCAATACAAGTTGCTATCCCCCATCAGTCATGCCCATAGCTGGTTTGGTTCTTCAGAGCACTCATGTGGTCAGTAGTTGTAGGTCTGGGCACACTGTGGGGTGAAGGTTTCTGGCTGTGGATTCTTAGCACAGGAGACAACCTTTCTATAAAGCTTTTTTGGCGACCAAAATGTAGGCTTCCCCTGCTCCCATTGCACCTTCTCAGCTAAGCCAAGATGTGGGTGGCTGCTCGGTCAAGACACCTCTATTTCTTGTTTCCACGTTCAAAAACAGCTCACATTCCAATGTTCTGTTGCTTTCCCCTGATTTTTATGAGATTAGCTGCAGAGTCAAAGCCAACCTTCTTGCCTGGTTCTTTTGATTCTCTGCATTGCAATTTTCATGTCAGTCAGTACTGTAACTAGATATTCCCAAAACTGATTGGAATGTGTTGTTCTTCCTGCTTCTTAGAAAATGCAAATTTAAAAGCTTCTGGAAAATTGTTTTCATTTCCTTCTTGCCCTTGAACCTGAGCTATGTGTTTGCCTGCTGACATTCTCTGCTTTCTTTCCAGAAGAATTCTCTCTTGCCCCTTTTTTTCCTTCCACTTTTTTCTTTTTGAGACAGGATCCAACTAGTCCCAAGTTGGCTCCAAAGTTCTTGGGTAGCCAAGGATGACCTTTAACTCTTCGATTTTTAGGGAGGAGGGATGAGGGTTGGGTCTCTTAAAACTCAGGCTGGCCCTTAAACTCATTATATAGGCAAAAATAACCTTGAACTTGTAATCCTCCTGCTTCTACCTCGTGAATGCTGGGATTACAGGGTTGTGCCTTCATGCCTGGTTTGTTACAAGTGCTAGGGCTCAAGCCAGGGGTTTTATGAGTGCTAGACAAGCACTGTACACACTGAGCTACATTCTTAGTGACCTTGAGCTCTTGATTCTCCTACCTCCACCTCTCAAGGGCTGGGATTACAGGTGAGACACATTTTCATTTTTCTTTGTATCTTCCAACTCCTTTTCTTCTGTCTTGTCATTTCCTTCTGGGTCTTGCCATGTAGCTCCAGACTGGCCTAGAACCTAAAGTCTTGCTTTAACCTCCCAAGTGCTTGGATTGCACGTGTGTACCATTTTGTCCTGGCAGTAATGTTATTTTCTGATGAATTTCTACTTAATATCTTTCAGAACTTTATCATGAGAAACCACTGGAGTGTCACTTCTCCCCAAGCCACTAAAATTATGGGCCTTACCAGCACCAATATGTTTTTGGCTCTTACTCTTATTACATACACATTTATTTTATGCTTGGCATATACCATACCTGGGTACTTAATAATCTAGGTGTTTAATGGATATGTGTAAGCTACTCACTATGCATACCTGGGGCAGTATAGAAGTGTTGTTATATTGGCAATGGCATTGTGACAGGATGGTGCTATTCAGAAATCAGGCCTCTAGAATTCTAAGGTTGGCTCCACATAGTCCCTTCTCTCTGTAACTTGCTGGAAAATAAAGGCAAACATTTGAAGCCACTTGGCAAGTTCTTCACAGCAGGTTAAGCTGTTTGTCCTGCTTAGAGAACAATGGCAATGTAGTGGAGAGGGCTGTAGTTGCTGGTGCCATACGTGGTGTTCTGAGCATTCACTTCATGCGCAAGGGCCTCTCTCCTTTTTGACTCTGTCACCGAAATCCAACAGGTGATCTGGACTGAGTGGAGCCTAGACTGAGGCTGAGCTCTGGGTTTGCCTGATGCGTGTGGTCTCTTCTTCCCTCCTTGTGCCAGGCCACGTGCTGTACGCCGACATCAAGATGGAGAACGGAAAGTCCAAGGGGTGCGGTGTGGTTAAGTTTGAGTCTCCAGAGGTGGCTGAGAGAGCCTGCCGGATGATGAATGGCATGAAGCTGAGTGGCCGAGAGATTGATGTTCGAATCGATAGAAATGCTTAAGCAGTTGCCTTTTTTAAACATCAATACCAGACCTCTGAATTTGTATTTTTTCTTGTTAACCATTTTAATTTGTTGGCTGGATGTATAAAGATGTTTAAAAAATTCAGTTGCTTTTGGGGGTAATTTCAATTAATTTTTTAATGATTGGGGTTCCATTTGACTGTTTGCATTGAGATTGCAATGTGCGCAATTTTTTTTGTAGTTGTGGCATCTTGTTGACATCGAATATGACTTTGATAATAAATACCAGTTCCTGAAAATGGCTTGCTTTTTTTGTTTGTGTGTATGTTGTAGATGTCTGCACAGCTGGGGCAGCTTTCACCTCCTCCTTTCTCAGAATTGTCACCATCAGAGATCTCACTCCATTGTTGGAGGTGGCCTCTAGAGTTCGGAGAGAGGTCCTGGTTATATTAAGAATTTTAGGCTATATTTATTTATTAAACCTACAAGGAACACTATAGTACAGATTCTAGAAGGTCTTCGTTTTCCCAGAAGCAATAATAGCAATCCTGAACTATCTTACAGCAGTCCTGAAAGTTATCCTATGGCTTTATTCTGTTAGTCCCAGAAACTGAGTGAAGCTCACTTCACTGGCTTTTTTGTTCTTTTTTTTTTTTTTTTTTTTTTTGCACTGTTTGGTGACATTTCCTCTTAGGCAGGAGCCCCACCAGTGAGGGGCCATCATTAACTTACTTGGCAACACAAATGTAGCCTATAAGGGGCTTTTGGGGTACAGCTACTGGTCATACAAGGTATTTGGATGTATCCTCAGCAGCTCCTTTCCAATTGGTAGGGTAACTTTTTTTTTCTGTTGACTTTCGTGCCAGTCAGGAAGGAGAGAAAAGACAAGAACCAATGATGTTTTTAAAGGGGATTTTATGTAGACACATATACTTGGACGTGTGTTTGCCAGGCTTGGAATCCAGGGCTCCTAAGTTGGCCGTGGCAGGGCTGTTGGTCCTGGAACCCACCTGTCCGCCTTACTGTCCCTGAGAAAATTGTTGGGTATCCAACGGGTCTGTAAAAAAGGATGAATTCCAAGTGGTACTGTGCCACAGAGGCAGGATAGCAAGCATCCCAGTGGGAATCACTGTACATACCCCAGAAGCCGACGTCATCATATACTTCCGTTTCCCTGGTGGAGAGCATGGTATAGTCAGCACGGGCTACCCCAGGTGTTCCCCCACCCCATCCAGGCAGAACCAGAACTTACAAGGGCAACAGTGCGGTTCTGGGTACATAGCCATCTGCAGGGGAGAGGAGAGTAGGTAGAGTGGATTCTTAGCCCTAACACCCCTCCTCACTCCTTTCCCTGAGTGTGGGCCAGGCACACTTACACTTGCCCTTGGGATCCCGACACAGCATCTCATCCTTGCTGGTGAACTCAATCACCTCTAGGATCTCTCCACGCCGGATGCCTAGGTGCTTGCCACCCCCACGTCGGGTCTTGGCATTGGGGTCAATCATCATCTTTGTGTGAATTACGATCTCACCTTCAAACTTGGGGAACAGCATGTTAAGACTTTCTGCTGTTAGCTTAGTTTCCTCCTCAGGGTGGAAGTCCTGGTCCTGGGTACCAGTCCTCCCAGGACTCATTCTGTTCTATGTCCTTACCTTGAACTTCTTTCTAAACTCTCTCTCAGCTTTCTCTGCCTTCCTGATTTGTTTCACCAGCTTGGGGTCAGTGGCTGGCAGCTGCTGTGGCTGAGTGGCCTTCCTGGAAGACCTAGTTATTGGGGATAGTTTTGAGTAAAAAGTGGCCCCTATCAGAGACTTAGAGCTCAGCCCAACCCCGTAACATCCCATTTGCCCCATGTACCTGAGCTCTGGGTCCTGCTGAGGCCATCTGGTGGCTTGCTGGGTAGGCTGCACTTCATCTAAGAGTATTGGACAGAGTCAGGACAAAGGCCCCCTGGCTCTCTACCATAGTGACTTGATGTGTGGTGAGCCTGCCCTCTGAGAATTTTGACCACTTTTCTCCTATACTTATCTCTCAGGGCTCATCAGTTCTTGTGGGTAAGGTTCATTTTGGTGAGGAAAATAAAGGCTGAGAAGTTGGTCAAGGCTATGGTAATATTGTAGAGGTGGTATGGATTTGTAGGCTTTTGATTTTTTTTTTTTTTTTTTTTTTGGTCTTACTATGTAGACCCAGCTACCCTTGAATTCAGCTCTATCTCCCTTTGCCTTCCTGAGTGCTGGGGTTAAACATGTGGCCACCATGACTAACCTTTCAGTTACCGGCTTTGGGGGCCATTAAGTTCCTACTTCCTAGAATACGCTGGGGGTTGTAATAACATTTTGGATTCAGAGCTAAAAACAGACACTCTTATGGCATCCGCAGCTTGTCTCTGAGGAGGAGCAGACAAGGTGGGGTTCTTAGCCTGCTGCCTAGGCTGAATGGCAGGGTTTCCCAGAGGGCTGATTTGTACTACTTCCCAGCAGTATGCCAGGCTTCCAGAGTGAGTCCAGATGGTGGCTAAGGGCTTGGTTGATAGCCTTTTGAAGCCTGTGTGAGTAAGGGCCTGAATCAGAAGCCCCATTTTGTTAATGACCCAAATGTCACTTTGGACATTTCAGACCAACTGTCCTTTCTGATGAGCATCCCACAGCAGGGTCGTCTGTGTCATACCCAGCCAGTGCTGAGATCGTCACTCTTAAGGCAGAGATTTGGTTCCTACCCAGATACACTTCTACAGCACTACTTCTACTTCTCTCATGATTTGCCTCAGTCTTGAAGTGTCTCATAGCCTGAAGCAATCTTTACTCTGACACTGTTGGGATCATGTGGTCCTGTGTCACCCTGCAGTTTGTTCTGAACAGGCCACTGACAGCCTGCCTTTTCTGTTGGTCTGCACATAACCTAAAAAGGCTGGACCCCGCCCCTCCAGATGAATCCCTATCTGACAAAAGACATATTTCAAAGGAACCCAAGAGTAGGCAAGAGTAGTTGGTGGTCCCAGGCTACAGGAAGATTACTGTAAAATGCTCAAAGCAACCTTTGAGAGACTGCTCACAGGAAGGCTCACACATTACATGGAAAGGAGAAACTCATACATTTCTGGTATTTAATCATGATCTTGAAGAGTGGTGACTAAAGATTGGGAAGAGGTTACTGAAGCAGTGCTAATGTGTGTGTGTGTGTTGGAGGGGGGATTCTGTGTATTAGGTTTAGGAAAGGGACGTCCTTTCCTAACCTTCGAAACAGTAGCCAGTGGAGAGATGGTTCAGAGGTTAAGAGCACTGGCTGTTCTTCCAAAGCTCATGAGTTCAATTCCCAGCAACCACATGGTGGTTTATAACCCATCTATAGTGCGATCTGGTGCCCTCTTCTGGTGCACAGACAGAATGTTGTATAAGTGATAAATAAATAAATCTTAAAAAAAAAGAAAAAAGAAACAGTAGCTAGGGCTCTCACCAGCTTCTCTGCAAAGTTGCCTCCCACCCCCACCATAAAGCATTCCCTCAACGGAAACACTAGGGGCTCTGATAGGAAGCTCTACTAAAGGACATGTTGCAAGCATCGCTCTGGATAGACCAGGAGAAGCAAAAGGGACCCAGGAAGGAGCAAGGGCCTGAGAATTTGAAGGCACCTGGCTTTGTACCAGGACAGGGAGAGCAAGGTTATCCCAAGGCCAAGAGTCCCTCCTAGGAGCCCCCAATAAGACCAGGAATAGCTAGCTAGGGGAGGGAAAGCTCAATTGGAACCCCCACAGCTCTAGATCAACTGAGTGGGCCTAGTCTCAGATCCCTGAACTCACTGCTGTTTTTTTTTTTTTTCCAATTTCATTTTTTTAATTGCACGTTATTCACTTTGTATCCCCCCTGTAGCTCCCTCCCTTCTCCCCTCCCAACCCCTCTCCTCTTGTACTTTCTCCATGCATGCCCCCTCCCTGAACTCCTTGTTTATGGGGTAATTGTCTTAGTTGTGGCTGCAGAATCAGCAAAGTTCTTTCATAGAAGCGCATGTTTGCCGTGGAGACACCAGTCTTGGAGCTGCTCAAGGAATTAACTTAGAAGAGAGGAAAAGAACCTTCTGCCACATTGCCTCCAGCCCTAACGTCTCGCCTTATTCCAGCCAGGCACAGAGCTTGCTGGGACATGCTCTTAGGATGGACTGCAAGGAACGGTGGGCTGGGATTTGCTTTGGTATTATTTGCAGGATCTTATCTAATCCAGGCTGGTCTTGATTGCTAAGTAGCCAAGGCTGATCCTCCTGCCTGCTAAATGCCAGTTACAGGTGTGAATTGTAATTAACTATGCCCAGCCTTGTCCATAATCCTGCAGTGATTCCTGCACATGAGTGCTACCCTTTATAAAGGGAATATGCCATGATCTCACTCATTCTCTGCCTAATATACTGCCTAGTCTGTTTTGCTAACTTTGGTTTCTACAGTTCTTTCATTGCTGTTCAGGCCACTTGTTACCTCACTGGACCATGCTTCTACCTGCAGCAAACCTGGCTGCTTGGGTACCTTTGGGCTTCCCCTTCCTCACCATCTGGCCCACTAGCATCCACTCTAGTATGGATCACTTTCTGGTCTTAAACCTGGAGCGTGAGAGAATGCCTCCGTAACTAATGATTTATGGGTGCCCAGGCCAACCAGTGAGACCACCTACAAACCTCTGCCTCTGGGGCTGAGACTAGAGTCTTCCGTGGCCTCCACAGCATCATACAGCTCATAGATCTCCTCCGGGTTCCTGCAGGAGGATACCTGAGATGAGGGCCTCCTTCAGCCTCACACCCCCTACCTGGCCGTTCTCTTCCTACACTCACTGTGCAATATGTTGAGGTTGTTGGGCTTGGAAGTGGGTCCCAGTAGAAGATCCTGTCTTCCGTACAGCTGTGGAGCAGACAGCATGGGAGGGAAGTGGCTCTGCCCAGATTTTTAGGCCCCTCCTCTGCCTCAGCCACCTACCCTAACTTACCTGTGTCTGGAGCTGGGGCTCTCCGGAAGCTTTGGATATTGATGGGGACCGGTGGTAGTGGAGGCTTAGCTGGGGGGGATCCCAGGCTGCTGGCTGAGGGTAGAGGCCGCCGGGGTGGGTGCCGGACTTGGAAGTCTTGTGATCTACAGCAAGGTGTCCCAGGCATTCCAAGCCCAGGGCTGAGGGGGAACTGGGGCCTGGAGCTCACAATGGCAGAGGGCAGGGAACACTCGGATACTGAACCAGGGAGTTTGGGCTTTCTAGGCAGACCCTTGGGGAACTCGGGCTGGAAGAACTTGCCCTGTGGAGGTTGCAAAAACTTCCTGGGGATTGAGCTGAATTCAGGTTCTGAGGATGTTCTAGGGAGATGACTCAGTTCTGGTTGGAGGGGCTTCTTAGAAAGTACATTGTGGTCTGGCTGCTGAGGCTTCTTGGGAACCTTGCGAACTTCGGGCTCCGAGGATGTCCTGCTAAGGTTACTTAGCTGGAGCTGTGGATGTTTCTTGGGAAATGTATGGAGGTCTGGCTGAGGGGAGTGAGATTGGGGGTTACATGAATCAGGCTTCCAGGGAGTTGTCTGGGGGACTTCAAAGGACATGGGCTGCTGTGGAGACTTGGGGCAACCAATGCTCTGGGGATCTGGGGGCTTCCTGAAGGTCTCGTTGAACTCAGATAGCAGTGACTTCTTGGGAAAGGAACTTACATCAGGCCGTGGGGAGTGGAGATAAAACTCACTGGACCCAACCTTGGAGGGGGATGTCTGAGGAACTTCACTGGACTCTGGCTGTGTTAGGGACTTCCTAGAGAAACCAGCAGTCTGAGGCTGCAGTGGCTTCTTGGGAAAGGTACTGAACTCAGATGGCAAGGGCTTCAGAGGGCCCTCACTGGACTCAGGCTGCCAAAACATCTTGGGTTTGAGCTCTGTTGGGGGCCTGGCAGGATTGCTGGGCTCAAGCTTCAGGGACTTCTGGGCAGGTACACTAGGCTCTTGGGGTGCCTTAAGCTGTGGAGAGGTCTTGAAGAGCTCTCCAAACTCAGGTTTGGGGATCTTCTTTTCAGGTTTGGTGAGATTAGTGAGCTCAGGCAGTGGGGGCTTCTTTGGGAGGCTGGCAAACTGGGGCAATGGGGGCTTCTTTAGATCTGTGAACTCAGCCATTGAGGGCTTCTTAAGACCAGTGAATTCCGGATGTAGAGACTTCCTTGGGAGATCTCTGAGCTCAGCCTGTCGGGGCTTCTTGGGTAGATCAGTGAACTCAGGCTGTGGTAACTTTCTGAGAACCTCAGGCTGTGGGGGCTTCTTGCCTACAACCTGCAGCTGTGGGGTTTTCAAGGACACTGCACTGAACTCAGACTGTGAAGACTTGGGCTGATCACTTAACTCAGTCTGTGGAAACGTCTTCAGGAGTTTGTTGAACTCGGGCTTTGGGGTTTTTCTGGAGAGTTCTCCAGGCTCTGACTTAGAAAACTTAGCTTGGAGGTTTCGGAAGTCCTGATTGCTCCCCTAGGAGGACATGGATCATTCAGGAAGGGTCTCATGCAAGAAGGCAGTTGGAGAAACAGTTGGTCATAGACATACAAACCCATCACCCTCCCCTTCCCTTAGGCTCCCATTCTAACATTGCTTCTTCCCCAGCCTCAGCTGTACCTCAGCCAGCTCCTCTTTTTGGATAAGAACTACTCCTGTTCCAGGTTTCTGGAACTCACACCCTCCTGAATCCTCTTCTTAAGCTATGTCTGATTTCATCTCTAATAGGACCTAGCTCTTTATGCCTCTCCCCTAGCCCATGACCCCAACATAGTACTTCCTGTCAGCAGTGCCTTCCCAGCATCTTCAGCCTTTACACCTCTCAGCCTGACCACCAAGCTCTCCCCAGTTCTTTTTTTTTTTTCTTTCTCAGATTTCAAGATACATCCGGAATTCAACCACTTCTCACTGTCACCCCAGCAAGAGGAACTGTCCCCCACAGCCCAGATCACTATAATGGGCTCCTCCCTGGTCTACTCTAGAGGAGACCTGCTAAGTCTCTGCTCCCAAGCTCTCAGTGAGTTTTCATCTCTGGGGAAAGCAAATAGTCCCTGAATGACTATGCAACATCCCTCCCCATCTCATAGCTTCTGTCCTGTCATGTATGAGAGGTATGTATGCATACCTCTCAGTGCATACATGGGTCTCTCCCTCCTCTGTCTTTATGACAATACTTCTCAAGGGAGACCTCTGAGACAACCCTATTTAAATCAGTTTCCCCTCCCCAGTTTCCTACCTTCTTTATATCTCCCGTCACCTATCAAATTTCTTATTAGTTCTGTTGTAATGTCTTTATATAATGTAATGTTCTTTATAATGTTTTTGGGGTTTGTATTTTTGTTGCGTTAGGGATGGAAACCACGTTCTGTGGCACTGAGCCACACCTTCCCACTGACTAGGGTTGGTTTGTTTGTTTTTTGTATTTACTTTTTAAAGCAGGGTCTCATATATACCAGGTTGGCCTCAAACCTGCTATGTAGTTGAGGATAACCTTGAACTCCTAATACTCCTGTCTCCAACTCCCATGTGCTGGGATTACAGGTATGTGCCACTATCCTTAATTTTATTCTTTGTTTTGAGTCAATGTCTCACTATGTAGCCCAGGCTAGTCTGGAACCCAACAACCCTCCTGCTTCAGCCATCTGAGTGCTGAGATTACAGTTGTGTACCTCCACACCCAGTTTGACTAACCTGTTAAAATTTTATTTGGAGGGCTAGAGAGATTGTTCAGTAGGCAAAGTACTTGTCATACAAGCCTGAGTTCTGTCCTCAGCACCTATACGTAAAAAATGCCTGGAGCTACACCTGTTATCCTGGCTCTTGGAGAGGCCAAGAGAGGAGACTCTCTAGGGTTTGCTGGCCAGCCTGTCTAGCTAAGTCAACAAACTCCAGGTGCAACTAGAGACCCTGTCTCAAAAAAGTAATAAAGAGCCATTGAGAAAGATCCAACCTTCATATACATGTACTGTCTATGGCTGTCACAGACATATGACTGTCTCCTTTAGCCCCTCTAGATCATCCATGACTTCTCACTGCCTGGCACATAGTTAAGTACTCAGTAAATATTTACAGAAATAAAATATATGCAGGACTACAAAGACGGGCATACATCAGTCTGTCTAACATGTGGGTATAAGTCTCATAGTTTCTGAAAAAGACACACAGGGAGGCTCATACTCAACATGAGGGGCAGCAGGCAGGCTCCCAATATGGGCACAGGTACCATATGACATGTTCAGAACATTCTTGGAATCTCAAAGATTGGCCTTTGCCATAAGACACAGGTGCAGGTAGATAGTCCAGTAGATACCCAAGGCCTCTGAGAGGCCTCCCAAACTGTCTTCACCAAGGGTCAAGAAGATTGTAGGATGGGTACAGAACCTTGTGAGCCCATCTAGAGATGGAGGGATTCAGAAGCACCTCTGAAAGGCAGCAGTTCTTGCCTGGAGTCAGACATGCCTTTGTTGAAGCCCCAGTGAATTGAGGCAACAGTTCCAGCTGACCACAGTACTAGATAAGAAAGGGTTAGCAAAGCACAGCTTGGGTGACTGGCTGGGGATGGGGGCTGGTGCAGCAGGTGCATGACCCACTTTGTCACCCCACAGGAAGCCTCTGCTCTTATTCCAGCTGATGACATAGGGTAAAGGGCTATCATTCCAGGCAGACCCAACCTTAAGAGTCACAGATCCAAGCCTAGTCCACAGGAGCTCAAGCTATGCCTTGGCTGTTCCCTACTTTGTCCTAGGCTATTTCATTCCCAAGACTTCCTAGCTCTATTCTGCCAGGCTACCCATGGGATCATATTTACCAATTCCCCACTTTCCACTTGTGCTCCTTGTTACCTTCCCAGAATGGACTTCCAGTGGGGGCTTGGGGACTCACCATGGCTTCAGGGTGTGATGAACCACGAGGTGCGTGGATCTGAGCTTAGGCTGCTGCCTTGAGTAAATAACTGTGGTTTCTGATCCTCAGCTGTACTTGGGCTGACACACCAAGTAGGGGCTGTTGGGGCGGGGGGAGGAGGAAGGAGGCGGAGATGGCCTTTCTGTCCCCTCCTTGAGTTCCTGCCTGCCTACTATAGTCCCCAACCTCAGGTCTTCAGACCTGAGCACATCTCTAATGTGCTATAAACTAATAGCTATCAACTAGCCTCTTGATTCCCTTTTATTCTCTTTGGGTACTTGACAAGTTTTGTCTCCAAAGAAACAGGCTTATGCCAAACTCAGGACAGCCACAGGAACAGGTCACCTCAATGGGGATTTTATGTCTCAGAGTTAGAGCCAGGATATGGCTGGTGTAATAGTGAGGACACATCTGTCCTCCTGTGTTGCTTCATCTACCTTGTTTCAACACTTGTACACTCAACAGGACTTCCCTGTTAAGGTGACAAATGCCCAGTCAGCCAGGGCTGAGTATCCAAAGCATAAGGCTCAACAGGGATAGCCCATTTAGGGGTGGATGGTATTAAAGATTTGTAACTGGGGTGAGGGGAGGTAGGAGGGTTTTGAGGACCTCTTAAGTTCCCAGTGGTTAGAGAGAGGGGAGGGGGGGAAGCCAGAGAACTGGATTGCAGAAAAATAGAAACAGCTCTTGAGAGTCCACAGAGGGACAAAGATAGATACAGATAAAGGATTGCAGGATTCAACCCACAGAAACAAAAGCAGAGTACAGAGCTATGATTCTCAGTTTGGAAACAGAATTCCTTGAGCTGTTAACAGAATGATTTTCCAGTGATTCTGACATCACCAGTCTGGGATGTGGTCCAAGCAGGACCACTGTTTAGATCCTGGCAGGGTGGTTCCAGTGCACAGGTGACAATACTTGTGTTGATGTCTCTGCTGCTGTCACTCTCATACATAACATTGATACACAAAGGAAATGCTCTGTGCCCCTGGAGCAGTAGTGCATACTTGTAATCCCAGCAGAGGTACAGGTCCAAGGCTAACCTAATTTACATAGTTCCAGGCCAGCCCGAGGTACATAATGTGACCCTGACTTAGAAATTAAAGAAACCCAAGAAAGTACATGTTATATCCAGGTCTGGTGGCACAAACCTGTGATCCCAGCAATTGAGAGACTGAGGGCAACAAGATATTAAGTGTATGGCCAGCCTCAGGCTACAAAGTTGAGACCCTTTTAGCAGGATATAGTAATCTTTATCCCATCACTTGGGAGGTAGAGGCAGGTGGCTTCAAGGCCAACCTGGTCTACATAGCAAGTTCCAGGCAACTGTCTCAAAAAAAAAAAAAAATTGGGATCCTGTCAAGGGAAAAAAACATAAGAAATCTGAGGTTGTAGCTCTGTTGTATAGCATTCACAAAGCCTTAGATTTGATTTCCAGAACTACATGAAACAGCAGTTGGGAGGTAAAAACAGGAGAATTGGAAAGTCCTATAGTCTGAGGCCAGCCTGTTTTACATAGTGAGTTCCAATCCAGCAAGGGATACACACTAAAATCTAATTTTTTTGTTTGGCTGGGTTTTTGTTATTTTTGGGGGGGGGGAGGAAAGGGGGGATTTGGTTTGGTTGTGGGTTTTTGGGTTTTGCTTTTAGTTTTTATTTTTCTGTATAGCCCTGGCTGTCCTGGACTCTGTAGACAAGGCTGGCCTTGAACTCAGAGATCCACCTGCCACTGCCTGCCTACTGCTGGGATTAAAGACAGGTACCACCACTGTCTGGCTTGGAAACCCAATCTTAAGTGAATATTTTATCTTAGGTGCTGAGTCGCTATTGGGTACTATAAAGCTGATGGAGTAGCAAGAACATGTATAACTCTCGGGAATGAACCAGGTGAGGTTACATAAGCTTATTTAAACGGAAAGAAAGCAGCTGAGGCTGGGAGATATGCCTCCTTTGTTTTAGCACACAGCATCAAAATTCTTAGGCTTCGGTATTGTCATCTTGGGTCACAGTTCCCCGGGGTGCGTCTGGTTTTACAGGGAGTCTCAACTGGACAGGGATGACCAAGTCTGGGTTTTGGACTTTCCAGAGTCATGGTGAGTAGAGTCAGAGGTAGGGATATGAAAGAAGTCACACCTGTAATCCCAACTACTAGTTGAGGGTGTGGGCGGGTGAACCACATGTTCAATTCAGATTTAGTAACTGGAGACCCAACCTCAAAACTGAAAACAGTGGGCCAGTGAAAGCATAAGGCTCAACAGGGATAGCAGACACTGGCTGGGGTTGTGGTGATGGAGCTAAGGACACTTGCTCAGCAAGCTGGATGACTTAAATTCGATCCCTGGAACCCATGCAAGGTGGAGGGAAGAACAACTCCACAGCTGTCCTCTGATCTTTACGCTGTGACACACACTGGCCAGGCAGCACACTGCAGGCCATCAAAGGTGCCGCCAGCTAAGGGGAGATCGTACAGGGCGGTGTGTACGCTCCCAGCATGGACACCAGAGGCCTTCTCACACTGTATTTGGCCCACATGGCCATGACCTGGCTCTAAACTACAGAACTAGAAGCCCAGAATGATCAAGGCCAAAGAAATGATTGTGGAAAAGTTGGGAGTTCTCTGAAGAAGGGAATATGGTCCAAGTGGCTCACACATGAGCTGGGATCCAGGATTGCAGCTGCTCTCCACCTCTCTCAGCCCAGATAAAGATAAGCAGTCTGTCATCCCTCAGGTGATGAAACTGTTGGTGGATAATTCCCAAGTGGTGGCCCAGCTCCTGGCCCTGCAGACAAGTCTCCAGGAATTGCTCTGTCTGTTCAGGTTAACCTCTTCTCTGAGCAGTTGCACAGGTATGTGCCTGCCAGGTGATCAGGCTAACTCCTTCTCCCACACTGACAATCTTTGGTGCTCCCTGCTGGAAAGCTGGGACACTTTGGCTATCTGGGAATTGGGGGTAGAACACCTGGTAGTACCAGCTTGAGCAGAAGGTCAGGGATTATGGGAGTTCAGAAGGCACAGTGTGGGCATCTATAAAGCGGCAAGGATTGGCACGTAGTTTGGGCAGTAAATATGGTGCAGTGGAAGTTCTGTAGGTCCCTGGTAGGGTTCCTCTACCCCAATACTCAGTTTCTAGGATGGCAATCACTAAGGAGACATTTCCCAAATGCCCTATTCTTGCCTCTCAATGCCCTTCATCCAGAAGATCCCACAGTGTGAGCATTATGACATCTACTTTATTTTCTGTGTAGTGTATGCACCTGTGTGGGTGCACACATCTGTGCTTATGTTTGCAGAAGCTATGGGTTGCTGTCAGCTGTCTTCCTCTTGAATTCTCCAACTTTTTGAGACAAGGTCTCTCACAGAACCTGAAATTCACTTTTTGCTATACTGGCTGGCCAGGAAGTCTCAGGTGTCCAGCTGTCTGTTACCTCCCTTCCTCTCCCCACTATATTACTTGCTATTTATTCTTTTACTTTGGCTTAATAAACTCACTCAATCAAAACAAAGTGTAGCCATTGTAATCATTCTCTGGATTCTACAATCAGTGAGGTTGAATAAAGAGAAGATAGGAGGGCTGTGATGGGGATGTAGGGCCTGGGGGACCTAGCTTAGCAGTGTCTGGTACTACCTTTTGGCTACAGATACAAGGACAAAGAGGTGCTAGGAAGAAAATTCTGATCTAGAGATAGGATACAAGGGAGTAGTGAGACAAACTGGGGTGTGACCAAGGAGGTCTTTGGGTTTTTTCCTTTTCCCAAAAGAAGGGGCTATGAAGATTATGACCATGGAGGAAGACAGGGTTCGAGAAGGAGCCTTGTGGGCTACTGAATCAGGATCCATATTTGTGTGTGTACTGTGCATGTGGGATACCTGTACCTATGCCTGCATATGTGGCGGTTAACATTAGGATGCCTTTCTCAGTCACTTTACTTTCTTTTCAGCAAGGTCTTTTAATGGGACTTTTAACTCAGTTCTGGCTAAACTGGCTGGCCACCAAGCCCCCAGGATTTGATGGTCCTGATTCCCAGTGCTGGGTTACAGACACATGCCACCATGTCCAGTTTTAAAATGGGTGCTGGGAATCTGAACTCAGATCCTGCTTGTACCTACTGTATCATCTTTCCAGTCCAATAACAGGAGTCTTTATCCAGAGAGCTGTATGAGCCACTAAGGAGGACTGGTGAAAGATGGTTTCCACAGGTGCTCTGACTGGGATAGGAAGGGATACCCTAGCTATAGAGGTAAGACCAGTCTCCAGGTCATGGCTGAAAAATGCATTGGATGTCTAATCCCAAGATGCATGCCAGTCTGGCTCTGGACTGCAACAGAAGCAAGACACCATATTTTCTTGATATGTGTAAGAGAAGTGTGTACATGTTGGGGGGAGGTGCGCTATGTATTCCATACCTAGCCAGAATGACTTTGAATTCCTAATCCCCAGACTCTATTCCCCAAACCCCTCCCAGTTCGTAGGCATGCATTAGCATGCCTGGTTTATATGGTCCTGGGGATAGAACCCAGGGCTTTGTGTATGTGAGGCAAGCACTGTACTGAGTGACATGTTACATCCTTTTCTACATTTCCAAACAGGGACCCCAGGCTCTCTAGAGCGGGGGCTGGGGCAGAATAGAATAGCAGAAGAGGGTCTGCTGACAACAAGGAGAGTGAGGATAAAGTTCAGTTCTTCATCCTGCCATGCCCACCTCCTTAAGCACGGCCACCTGAGGCTTTACTCTCTACTGTGAAACTACTGGCCTCACATCCAGGACTGCTCAGAGCTGAGATCTAGCTTCCCACACTATGTCTTCCTAATTTTTTTTTTCATTTTCATTTTGTTTGGTTCACTTTTTCATTTTTTAAATTAATGCAATTTAGACCTCGGTCATTGGACCCTCTCTGTCTTCCTCTTTTTTTTAAGTAATTTATTTATTTTTATATTAATCACAGGTTATATATTTTGTATCCCAGCCGTAGCCCCCTCTCTCATTCCCTCCCACTCTCCCCATCCCTCCCTCATCTTCTCTCTGTCCTCCTCAAAGTCCACTGATAGGGGAGGACCTCACCCCCTTCCATCTGACCCTAGCTTATCGTGTCTCTTCAGGGCTGGCTGCAATGTCCTATTCTGGGATCTAGTTAGGCTGCTCCTCCCTCGGGGGTGGGGGGCAGTTGATACACCAGCCATTGAGTTCATGACAGAAATAGTCCCTGTTCCCCTTACTAGGATACCCAGTTGGGTACTGAGCTACCATGGGCCACATTCCAGCAGGGGTTATAGTTTGTATCCATACATAGTCCTTGGTTGGAGACCCCTGTGCCCTGATTTATTTGGTCTTTGTGGAGCTCTTGTCCTCGCCATTCCTAACTCTTGATACTTAAAAAAACATTTTTGAGAAGGTCTTGCTATGTAGCCCAGGTTGGCCTTGAACGTAAAAGAATGATCTACCTCTGCTTTCCAAGTGCTTGGCTGTGCTACCACATCTTGTTTTTTGAGACAAGTGTTTCACTGTGTAGCCTGAAACTTGTCACTTATATCAGGCCTTGAATTCACAGAGATCCACTTGCCTTTACCTGCCAAGTGCTGGGAATAAAGGCGTGTGCCACCATGCTTTAAGTTTGGGGTTTAATATATGAAAGTTAGGAGGCCAACTTTGGAGCGTTGATTCTCTTCTCCCACCCCACTGTAGGTTCTGTGATCAAACAGGTCATCAGGGTTGCATGGGCAACACTTGACTGTGATGAGCCATCATGTGTTTTTGTTGTTGTTTTTCAAGACAGGGTTTTTCTTGTTTGGCCCTGGCTGTCTTGGAACCTGCTCTGCAGACCAGGCTGGCTTTGAACTCAGAATCTGCCTGCTTCTGCATCTTGAGTGCTGGGATTAAAGGCATGTGCTACCATAACTAGATCTTTTTTTTCAAATAAAGGAAAAATATCTAAAAAACAAACAAAACCCCTCTGGTTTCTGGAACTTGTGGAAAAGAACAGTGGGCACTGGCTGCCCCTATCTACAGCTGGCTAGGGTGGGCACTATGATGGAGACCTGGATTCCAGGGCTAGACTAGACAGTGATAGGAGTACTAAGCACAGTCAGGTTCTGTGAAGCCAATTCTAAGTCGCCTTACTACAGTGTGGTGAGCCCTAGACCCAGTAGGTAGAAGCCTACTGCTTATTTGAATGGGGAGGACAGGAGAGGGCTCAGTGGTTAAGAGTTCACTGTCATTGCTCTTACAGAAGACCCAAGTTTGGTTCTCAGAACCCATGTTGGCAGCTCATATACCCAAACTCTCTTCTGGCCTCTATGGGCATTGTACACTTGTGTGTACATACATTCACTCACACACACACACTCAAAAAAAAATAAAAACATAAAATCTTATCTGAAGGGCAAGGGACCCAAGACATAGCACCTTTATTGTCCCCTCCCTCCTCAAATTACAAAAAAATCTGCATCCCCTCCCACCCAGCCCAACACAACTGGTTCAAAGCTATGAGAAAAATGGATTCTCTCCCCCTGACAGCTGTGATACCCCAGGAGCAAATGGGGCTGGGTCCATGTGGAGTTGAGTGGGAGGCTGAGCCTGGGCCTCATCCCTTGCCTCTAGCTCCAAGTCCGAGCATTTCTCAGCCTTACCCGCCCGGATGTTGGCACGAAGGAACCCAGGCACCAGGGCTCTGGGGGCGCCAGGGCGGTGGTCCCGGAGGTGTAGTGTCATGGTGGGCCGTGAGGCCGTGGAGAAGTCACACTGCATGCATGAGTAGCGGCCACGCGTGTGTTCCCACACGATGCGGCTGGGGGCTGTGAACCCTGCAGGCAGGCAGGCAGGCCCCAGTCAGTCCTGGGTCAAACTGCAGAGGGCCTTTCAACCATGAATGGTGGATGTTAGCCTGGGCAGATTAGACTTTTCCCTGTGTCTATCCCCCTCAGCTTCCAGGGTCCAGGCAGGCTGGATCCTTTCTCCTGGGCTTGAATACCCATCATCAAAGGCACCAAGTTTGGCTTCCATCCCTGGACCCACCACAGGAGAGGACCACTCAGAGATGGATAAGGCGCAAGTTTTTACACAGGAACACCGACGCAGATGAAGGCATAGGTGCCAGTCGTTTTTAAGGGTAAAATCATGTATTTTAAGGGACAGGCACTGCTGCTTCCCAGCATTCACAAGGCCCGCACAGGGCACAGGAATAAAGGCCCCTCCACCCTGCCCTGGTGTTCACCTGCACGCACCTGAGGGTGCATCGGAACCGCCCTGAGGTCTTCTTGGACTGCCAGCAGCACCTGTAGGAAAGAAGTGGGTCAAGTTCAGAACTGGGGTGGATCCAGCTAGCTTTGCTGGCAAACCACTCCCACACTCACCTTGACTCTTTCTCCAGATGGCAGTGCTGGAGGCTGGCGGCCCTGAGGCAGCGGTCAGGAACGGGCGCAGTCGCGGAGGACTCAGGCCAAAGGGCGCAGGGTGCAAGTAGGGAATGAAGGGCCCAGTGGGGGCAGAGGTGAAAGGCTCAAGTAGTGGGAATGGCAGGCCCAGGGTAGATGAAGGGTCAGACTCTGGGGGACGCTCGGGAACAGGTGGCTCTTTGTCCAGGGAAGGGGGTGGTGGTGGTGCTGGGCTCTGAGCATGCTCTGCACAAACATGCAGATGCTTGAAGAGCGAGCGGTGAGTGCGAAAGCGCAGGAGGCAATTCTCACACCTGGGGGCAGGGACAGTGCTGACTATCTCCTGGGCAACAGGAAAAATGCGTACCCATTGCTACCCAGGGGCCAGGATGTAGAAAGGGTATCTAGGTAGAAATCTCTGGCAATGCACCCAAAGTAAAGCTTGGCCTACATGCCCTCCCTTACTGTAGTCTTGATCTTTCTGGGTCTCTGCAGCTTAGAACCTCAAGTCTTGATTTTACTTAGGTGACCAGTGTTCCACATAAGAAGTGCAATGAACTGGACAGAACCACAACACATACACCTTAACCCTCCAACCTGAGCCTGTAGCCAGGGTGACTTACTCCTAATTCTTCCATGCAGTCGGGGCTAGTTTCCCAGGCCACACTCATCCCCAACCCAACCCTCCTCCTCCACACACTAGCAAGAGCTAAAGGTCTGGAATTGACAAGAGGTCAGGGTCTCACTTGAAGTAGCGATTGGGCTTGTAGTGCAGCTTGCCATGGGCTACCAGCTCCTGCATGCTGGGGAAACTCTCAGTGCAGCTCAGGGCTGAGCATCGGAAGAGCTTGCCTGGATTAAGATCAAGTGAGGAGTCAGGTGGTTAAGACTGATGGGGGAAAGGGGGGCTCTGCCTACCTTCCACCCTAATCTTCAGTATCCTCAACCCTCACCTTACCTTCCAGTGACTGTGTAGGTGGGCAGTGGGTACGGAGATGCTGTGCCAGATCACGAACACTGGGGAAACTGAGACAGCAGCCAGGGCTAGAGCAGGGTATCTGTTTCCCTGCAGGATGAATGGGTGTCACCAATCTTTTCCTTACTGACCTGTCCCCCATCCCACTACTAGCATAAACTGACTAGAAGGGCTAGATTGGTTCAGTTCATCCACGGAGCCATACCTGACATGCTGACAAGATGCACAGTAAATGGTGAGGAATCCCCCCAATAGGATACAATGTAATTCCTTATCCTGCAACACTTAAGTCCTATGCAAGGTCCTGTGACTTCCAGAAGGACCCATCACAGATCACCTGGTGGTGGACGTCGTTTGGGCAACCTCAGGTCTTCACTGGTCCCCACGCCTGTGCTGGCTGAGCCAGCCTGGCAGCTGTCTGGGGTTGGAGAGGCAACCTGCTGCGGGGGTCCTCCACGGTCCCACACTGGTGGTGCGGCTGTTGGGTTAGGGCCTGGCTCCTCCACAGAGGAGAAAGTGGCTGTAGCTGCCACATCTGAAGATGTCACCTCCTTGTCAGGTTTACTGGAGGTGGTCTCCGTACTGGCCAGCGTGTCAAGGCTGGGCCTGGATGGTTCCTCCTGGCGCAAAAAGTAGCTAGAATTAGGCTGGGATCAAGAGTTCCCTAGGATAAAGGGAAGCCCTTCTATTCCAAAGGTCCACAAGACTCAGGGTTTCTAACTCCCTCCACTCCCATTCATCCCACTTTCTGAGTCACCAGCAAGATAAGCTAAGGGAGATAAGGGAAAACTAAGCTACTGTCTGCCTCCTCATTCCAACTGCAGTGGGGTTATCTATCAGGGATTATGCATAAAAAGGGTATCAGCGACACCCCTTCAACTTTGGCAGGAGAGAGGCACCATGGGGAGGAGGCGTGGCCTACAAGAGTAACATGGAAATGCTGGAGGGCCTAGACTGTATTGTATGATGATGGGGAATGCTGGCCGAGCTAGAGCTGTGCAGACGAACTCAGAGAAGTTCGGGGCAGGGCTGTGTGTTAGATATAGGGACTAGACTCGAGCAGAGTGGGCGTGGCCCACGCAAAGCCAGATCTAACTGAAGGGGCAGAACGCTCGCTGACAGCGGCGGGCGGGGACCCGGATGTGGGGGCGGGGTCGGCTGGAGAGGGTTCCTGCGGCAGGACCGACCCCTGTCAATCCCCGCTCTTTCTAAGCGCCCGCGTGCGGGGTGCCGCTCTCACCATCCTCTACTCAGTTCGATCTCTGGTTCCTGTGTCTTCGGTGGCTCCGGCTCCAGTAGGGGCGACTTCCTCGGCAACGCGGGTCCCCGTTCACGTCGGCGCCATTTTTTCCGTTTCTCAGATCTCGCGAGATCTAGGGTGTGGCCTAATCCTGGGTGCTTCTCTAGGAGGAGGGGCCTGAGGCTAGACTGCCGCTCTTATGTAATGCAGTAACTTGTAAGCTTAATGGCAGAATCAGAGGGCAAAGATCCAGTATGAAAAATCTCTCCAGTCCTTAGTGTCCTCATCTGCAAAATGGATATCACCACCCTTTCCCTGCATGCCCCAACTCTGGAAAGGCAATAAACAGCAATCTTTCGTCTTTTTTGTATACCAGGTCAGATTAACGTCGAACTCTCAGTTCTCCCGCCTCAGTCTTCAGAGTACTGGGATAACAGATACTGTCTGCTTTAAATTGGGCTTTTTTTTTAAAAGAGGAAATTGACAACACCTCCCCTGCCGTTACTTCTTAGCCCAGACTGGCCTTATACTGAGACCTTGAATTTGGATGCCTCCACCCAGCGTCTTCAGACTAAGCTACATCCTTAGCTACATGCACATACATACATATGCAAGTGAAGTGTGTGTGCACAGACGTGAGCCAGGTGAGTGGAGAAATTATACAATGGCTGAGCTATCTCCTCAGCCACAAGATGAATTTAATAGGGGAATGTGCAGTGCCTTTTTCTGGTGATCATTTTGGAGGATGGACTTTGGCTTAGATGGCAAAGTAGAACTTAGATCTCAGCTTTCTATCCATTCAACCATTCAACCGATGTTTATTGAGTTGTACCCCACTGTAGACTTTATATGCAGCATATCTTTAGGCAAACTAAGAGTCTGTGTGTACCACTATAGCAAAGAAGATGGTTAGAAGACATTTAAGAAAAATGTTGTCTTCTAAGACATTAAAAAAATAAAAAGCTGGAGAGATGGCTCAATGGTTGACCTCTTCCAGGAGACCCAAGTTTGGTTCCCAGCGCCCAAATGGTAATTCCACCTGTGTGTAACTCCAGTTCCTGGGAAGTGGATGTCATCTTCTAGTCTCTGCTGTGTACTCACACAGACAGACAAATACACATAAAGACATAATAAGTCTTTAAAAAGTAAAATTAAAGCAACTGTGCCGGCTTGTAATCCCAGCACTCAGGGAGGCAGAAGCAGGAGGATCTACAGGGAAACCCTGTCTTGAAAAACCAAAAACCAAAACAAAAAAACCACAAAAAACAAAACAAAAACAACCCTGAAAGAGAGTCTGGGGCTGTCACTTAGTAGACTGCTCAACTAGCATGCACAAAGCCATTAAGTTTGATCTCTAAACCAGCTGTGGTAGTGCGTTGGGCATCCCAGCACCGGGGGTGATGAAGGCAAGAGGGTCAGGAGTTCAAAGTCATCTTCAGTTATATATAGAATTTAAAACCAGCTTGTACAACACGAGACCCTGATGTGGGGTGGGGCTAAAACAATCCAGGAATGTTAGCACACACCTTTAATTCCAGTATTTGGTAGAAAGAAGCAGTTTGATTTCTGTGAGTTAAATAGCCTGCTCAAGCTGGTGCACGCCTTTAATCTGAGCACTCAGGGAGACAAGCAGATCACTGTGAGTTCAAGGCCAGCCTGGTCCAGGTCAGCCAAGGCTACACAGAGAAACTGTCTCAAAAAACAAAAGTGCAGCTTGCTTTACATAAAAGTTTCAGGCTAGCCAAGGCTAAACAGTGAGACCCTATCTCATAAACAAACAAAAGACAAACCCCTCAAATACCTCTCACACAATGATAACAACAACGAATTGAAGAGGAGGCTGGAATTAAAAGTGTGTTACTAACCCAGCCTTCTTCAGTTTCTTTTGTACTGGGATCACAGGTGTGTCACCATGTGATCTTTTAAAAAAGTAAGATCTTTTTGAAGAAAAGGTCTGGGGTCTGGAGAAGTGGGTCAACATGTAAGCAATACTCATAAAACTAAAATAAAATAAATCTACTTAATTTTTTTTGGGAAAAAAAACCCAGACAGGGTCTCCCTTGTTGGTCGACATGCAGAGAATAAGTGACAGTTGAATGCTCAGCTCTAAATGTGACCTATATATCACAGCTCCCTCTCCAGAGATAGACGATCAGATGAAATATCAGAAAGAGTGTAAGAATCAGGTATGGTTGATAACATCAAGAAAACAGTGACCTCTCTTAGGTTGACTACACACCAAGGCAGGTCCCACTTCCAAGAAAAAGGGGGCAACACAAACTTGATTCAGTGGGAAAATTAAAACCAAACCAAACCAAACCAAAACAACAAAAAGAAATCTTAAGGTTCGTTTGGAATGGATGGGAGGGTGGAGAGAGGGTGGTTATGGGAGGAGCTGGGGGTGGTGGTGAATATATTCAAAATAGGTTGTACGAAATTCTCAAATATGTGCCCAAGGATGGCTTTGAGTTTTTCATCCTCTTGGCATCCACATCCAGAGTGCCAGACCACAACACCTGCTCTTTGCCATACTGGGCCCTGACCCAGGGCTTTGTGTATTTAGGTAAGCACTTGACCAGGGCTTTTGCCTCAGTCTCTTTTTGTTGTAGTGGGGAAAGGTGTGTTTGTGCTAGGGGAGGAAGAATGGGGTTAGGCTGAGGAAAGAGCAGGGCCACAAGTAAGGGAGAGGAGGGGCCGGATGTAAGAAATTTTGTGAAAGAGCCCACAGGATGTGGAGCTGAGGACTGGGTAGTGTGTACGTGACAGAAGTTCACAGTGTGGGTCTGTCCCTAACCGAAATATTCAGAACTGTTTGTTAGAATATATCAAGCCACTTTTTTCCCCTCCACTCCCAGCACCTTTCACAACAGTTACCCTGGCTCAGAAGCCTAACTTCCGGTAAACAGGGTATCTTCCATGCTATGCTAGTGGAGCTAGGGGATTGTATCTGCAAAGTGCTAGGAGGGAGAACGATGTGCAAGGTGAGACTGAAGGAAAAGGCTGGAAGCTCCTCCTGCCCTCTTTCCTCATCCTTCTCCTCTCCCTTTTTGTGTAGCCTAGGCTGGCCTTGGTTGTTTTGTAGGCATTATGAGTTTGCACTCCTGGTTCTTCTGCTTTCACCTCTTGAACACTGGGGTGATAGGATGTGTACCATAAATACCTGGTTAAAAGGGTGCTCCTATGGAACCCAGACTTTCTTCATGATAGGAAAGCACTCCATCTCTTGGGCTACATCCTTGACCTTATTTTTGTTCTCTTTTGTTCCCTATCCTTTCCTTTTTACCTGTCTCTTCCCTCCACCCTCCCTCTTCTTCCATTTTGGCACTGGTTTGGAACATAGGGCTTCGTGCAAACATTATCAACTGAGCTATAGCCCAGCCCCCACTTTTTTGTATTGGAAAGTTATTTACAAATTAGAATTAAATTTAATTAATATTTTTTTGCTGCATTGTATGGGCACAGATGTGCCACATTGTGTGTATTGAGGTCACAGAACAACTAGCAGGAATTGGTTTTCTCCTTTCAGCATGTGGGGTCCCTGGCATGGAACCCAGGGTGTCAGACTTCGTAGAACGCACCTTCACTTGCTGAGTCAGCTCACTGCCCCTCAACAGTTTATGTGCTGTTTTTATTATTTTGTATACTTATATATTTTTTAGTTTATGTGTATAAGTGCTTTGCCTGCATGTGTATGTGTGCACCATATGTGTGCCTAGTGCCCAGGGCAGAAGGTGTTAGATAGCCTGATGGTTAGATAGTCATGTGGATGGTTGTGAGCCACCTCGTGGGTACTGGGAATCAAACCCAGATCCTTTAGAAGAGCAGTCATTGCTTTTAAGTAACACGCCATCTCTCTAGCCTCTATGTGTTATTAGTGGGAGGAGGACCCATGAAAGAGGAAAACTTTGCACAGTCAAAAATCTCCTTCCAGCTTTATATGGATTCTGGGGATGAAATGCAGGTTGCTGCATTGGATAGCAAGCACCTTTGTCCTGCTGAATCATCTCACTGACCCATTTCCTTCATAGAAGTAACTGTGTGTGTAAGATCATGAGGCTTAAACACTAGACAAAGAACTATAGGCAACTAAGGAATGCAAAGAATGGAAGAACATACCAACTGGTTATTCAGTATCAAATAGTAGCCTTGAAAACACATACATACAAGTGACATTATTTTTAAATATGTATTTATTTATTTTGAGGCAGGATTTCTCTGTGTAACAGTTCTGGCTGGCTGTCCTGGACTTACTTTGTGGATCAGGCTGGCCTCAAACTCACAGAGATGCACCTCCCTCCATCTCCGAGTGCTAGGATCACAGGTGTGCACCACTATGCCTGGCTAGAGATCACATTGTACACATTGACCAGGTTGCGTTTATATATTCAGGACAAGTAAATGATTATTTTATAGTATCAAATTTTTAAAAAATATTTAAAATAAATCTCAATTTTTAAAATCTAGTTTTTGAAACCAGGCAGAGGATGCATGTCTTTGACTTCAGCACTTAGGAGACAAAGGCAGACAGATCTGTAGGAGTTTAAGGCTAGCCTGGTGTATATAGTAAGTCTGTCTGTTTGTCTGTCTGTCTCTCTTAGCTCTGGGTTTCATCCATGCTAAGTAAGTACTCTTTCAGTAGAGTGTAAAAGAACTCATAGAGATGGAGTGGTTCAGCCACACTCAAGGACTGTTAAATGCTTTTGCAGAATGATTGGCCCACAAGAGGCCTGATGTAGCCTAGCTGCATCCTTGTGGCTGTTTTTACAGCAAAGGTTGGTTTCCTGAGGCAAATGCTGAAGGGAAAAGGACCAGATGGGCTTTCCTGAGCAGCCTTCCACACTCCCCACCCCCTCCACGACCATCCCCCCCCCCATTGAAAGGATCTTATGTAGCCCAGGACATCCTCAAAATCAGCTGTGTCAGAGCTTGTGCTACCCCCCACCCCACTAGGGTAAAGGCCCTCACCACCCAGCCTGATCACCTGAGTTTGATTTGACTCCTGGAATTTGCATGGTAGAAGGAGAGAACTAACTTCACAAAGTTGTCTTCTGACCTGCATGTGCATATGTGCACACACTCACACTCACACACTCACTCACTCTCTCTCTCTCTCTCTCACACACACATGCTTAATATTTTTAAAGTTAAAAAAAAAACACAGTTGTATAGTCAAGGATGACACTGAACTCGTGATCTTCCCACCTCCATCTCCCGAGTACTGAGATCATAGGTGTGCACCACTATGCCCAGTTTTCTGCTGTCCTGATGAAACCCTGAGCCTCATGCTTGCAAGGCAAGTGCCCTACTGTCTAAGCCATATTTCCAGCCCCAGAACTCAGTAATTTACTCCTTGCTTTTACCTGACATGTTTATTGCCTCAGTGATGAGAGAAGATGGAAAGGCCTGATTGTCAAACCTCCCTAACCCTGGACTGTGCACAGCACTTTGCTCACAGGACAGGACATGATTCATTTCATACACAGAGGGCGGCTGGGAGGTAGATGCTGCGGCAAATCCTATTGGATAAATGATAAAATGGAGACTTGGATAGCAATCCAACCCGCAGGAGACCAGCACCAGGCATGGGGTGCTACAGTGCTGATCCTCCATATACAAGGCCCCACTGGCCTGGAGGCCTCAGGCCTGAGCGTTCTGGCCAGTGCAGACAGGGGAATCAAGGCTCCCACTGGCAGGGTTTGGCTCCCTGGCAGACAAGCAGACAGGCAGGTGCGGAGACAATCAGATCTTCTCCACATAGTTTCCGGGGAAGAGACCTTCCTGGCCATGCAGCCGGCCCTTCCACCAGCCAGAAGAATCTGTGGGAGAGAAGAGACACTGGAGAAAGCCCACATGCCTACTCTGTGTCTACTTTGTTCATCTTGGATAATGTTTTTCTTTGCTTTTGAGACATGGTCTCATGTGGCTTGGTTGTCTTTAAACACACCATGGATGGGGCTGGGGAAATGGCTGAGTGAAGAAAGTGCTTGTTATGCATGCGTGAGGACCTGAGTTTGGTTCCTCAGAACCCATGAGAGCTGGATGCAATGGTATGTGACACATGTTATTCTAGCTCAGTGGTCAAACAGGAAAATCCCTGGAAACTGTTGGGTCAGCTGGCCTGGTATATATGGTGGCAAGTAACAAAAGACACTGTTGCAAACAAGGTGGAAGGAAAGGACTGGCCCTAGATTGCCCTCTGACCTCTACATGTATGCCATAACATGTGAGCACACTTTGGTAAAACACAGGAATGCATATGTGTACACACACATACACACAGACATGATCATGCATACATTCAGATACATAAACATACACACAAGGATGTGTGCATGTGTGTGCTATGTTTCAAGGATGTCCTTGGATTCTTTTATCCTCCTGTCTCTGTCCCCTGAGCATTATGGTTATAGGCATGAGTAATCACACACAGTTTTGTTTCATTTGGAGACTGATTCTGTCTCTGTGAGTAGCCCAGCATGTCTTCATACTTTCCATCCTCAGACTTCGAAGCTCTAGGACTGCATGTACGTGCCATCATTCATGGCTATCAGCATTTGGATCTGAAGAGAGGGTGCTGGGGATTGATTTCAGGGCCTTGTACATGCTAGGCAAGTGTTTTCCTGTTGAGCAGTTTACTGACTAAGTTATATCCTCCATGCACCCTGACTTCCCTCTCTCTCCCACCCTTCCATCCTGCCATCCCTCCATTACACTGAGAAGGGTAGAACCCATAACGTCATGCATGTGAGGCAAGTGCTCTACCACTGACCTACATTCAGTTTCTGTCATTCTCTAGATGCTTTGTTTGTACTCTTCTATCAAACCGCCTCCTTCTATAAACCCCTTCCTTCAATCCCCAGGTGTAGACAGGAATAACCAGGTCCCCATGATATCCAGGGGCCTCTGCTATCCACTTTTGGAGTGTGTGAGGAATCCTTCTGGGGTCATCCCAGAGGAAACCCAGACTCAGCTTCCTTCCTACTCACAAGGATTTGTGAAGTCAGTTGTTACTGATAAAATAAAGGCTACAGCCTGGCAAGGTGGTGCTTACCTGTCATCCCAGCACACAGAAGGCTGAGGGGAGAAGGATAATGAGTTCAAAACCATTCTAGGCAGCAGAGCATGGCCTTGTCTCAAAATGAAATAATATAAAATAATAAAGAGGCTTAGACATGAGCTGTGATGAAATGAGGCATAGCCATAGGTACTTTAGGAGGCGGTGTTCAGAGACAAGGCTATCCAGACGATGCAACTCTGGTGAGGCTGTGAGCTGGACACTCCTGTTCATATCTATATCTCTATGTCCATGCATCCATCCATCCATCTACTTATCTGTCTTTTTAAATGAGTGTGCATCACTGCACTCAGCTTTAATTTTTATTACATTTTGTTTTCTGTAATGTGTGTGAATGGTATGCACCTCTTTGTTGCATGTTTTTGCATGTGTGTAGGTGCCCATGTATGTGGGTGCATGTGTGTGTGGAGACCCTACATTGTCATCCTTGTCTGCTCATATAACTTGTTCACTGAGGCAGAATCCTTCAGTCAGAACCAGGGCTTGGTGATGTGGCTAGGCTTCCCAGCCAGCATCCTCTGGGGATTCTGTCTCCGTCTTTTGAGTCTGGAATTGCAGATAGGCTGCCATGCCCACCCATCATTTACTGGTATCTGGGAATCATAACTTTGATCCTTATATTTTCAGGACAAAGCTTTAAACATGGTGCCATCTCCCTAGTGTGTGTGTGTGTGTGTGTGTGTGTGTGTTTAGGTCAGAGTCCATTCTCTCCTTCCATCATGTGGATCCTGGTGATGGAACTGATGTTGTCTGGTTTGTGGTAACAGCTTTTATCCACTGGGCCATCTCACTGGCCCTGGCCTCTGTTCTTGAGTGGATGGGAAGGCTATGCAGTAATATGTGACTGCGTCGTTGTGTCAGGGTTCTGAACAGTCCCCACTTTTAACATCTGCCCCAGAATACAAACCTTCCATGAGGATCTCAATGACTTCATTCACATTAAAACTCAGCTCGTCCACGTCTTGGCCTATGTACTGGTACAGTGCCCGGCACCTTGGGCCATGTGTTCTTGGTTGAGGCTTGGGCCGGCCCACCCCTGGCACAGGTCTCTGCCCTATGCTTCGCTTCCTTTGCATGCTGTAGGGGACAGCGTGGGTCTCATCAGAGCACTAGATACTCCCCGATACCATGACCACCTCCCGGGGCTGTGCCCTTCCCCACCTACCCAGCCACACCCTGGTCAGGCACATTGAGAAATTCCGTGTTCTGTTCGGAAGGTGGCCGTGCCCTAGGACGTCTGGTGGCTCCCAGGGTTGAGGATGGAGGGCCCTGAGGGGGCCTCTGGGAATTCCTTCCAGATGTGATCTCCATGGGTAGAGGCCCTGCCCTAGAAGAGGGTGGTACCCCATTTCGATTCAGGCCTATGATGGAAGCAAAGACAGAGATATCTGTCATGAGTAGCCATGACCCTTAGAGGAGTTAGCTTTAAGTTCCGAGCCCAACAGAGGATGGAGCCACTCTCAACCTAGTGTGGTCAGAACTGTGTCCGAGGGCCAGGAGTGATTTTAGTCCCAGTACTTGAGGAGGCAGTGGCAGGTGGATCTGTACGTTCTAGGCCAGCCAGGACCACATGGAGAGACCCTGTCTCAAAACCAAAAACATGATGATGCATTTCACCCCAGATCTTGAGAAGGCAGAGGCATGTGGATCTCTGTATGTTTCAGAAATACATGTTGAAATCCTGTCTCAATAACAACAAACCAAAACAAACAAAAAGAAAACAACAGAGTCTGAATGAAGGACTCTGGAGGATATAGAGGGAAACTTCACAAGCCCGGAAGAGGAGTTTTGTGAGTGGCTTTAAAAATGATGGGGGCTGGGGAGGTGGCTCAGAGGTCAAGAGCACTGTCTCCTCTTGCAAAGATCCTGAGTTCAATTCCCAGCAACCACATGGTGGCTCACAACCATCTATAATGATATCTAGTGCCCTCTTCTGGTGTGTAGGCATACATGCAGGAAGAATGCTGTATAAATAAAAAAATAAATGAATCTTAAAAAAATTATTATGCATTGCCAGGCGTGGTAGCACATGCCTTTCAAGTACTGGGAAGGCAGAGGCAGGTGGATCTCTGTGAGTTCGAAGCTACTCTGATCTACAGAGTGAGTTCCAAAATGGTCAAAGCTGTTGCATAGAGAAACCCTGTCTCAAAACAAAAAGAAATGATTACATATTATTATTGTCGGTATGTATGATGTATGTGTGGGCACATGCCACAGCACACACATGGAAGTCTGACTCTGTGGAGTTGGTTCCTTCTTTCTACCTTCACTTGGAATCTGAGGATTGAATCCAAGCTATGCAACAAGAACCTTTACTTGATGAGGAATTTATGGGTTTCTTTCTTCTTTCCTTCTCCACCTGTTCGTTCTCCATCCTCTCTTTCATCTCTCCTCTCTCCTTCCCCACTCCTCTTCCACTTTCCCTTTCTCAGGAATTCGGGGTTTCACTGTGTAGCTCTGGCTGGCTTGGCACTGTCTATGTAGAACAAGCTGGCCTTGAACTTTCAGAGATCTACCTGCCTCAGCCTCCTGAGTCCTGGAATTAAAAGTGTTCACTACCACATCCAGCCCAGATTTTTATGTATGTATGTATGTATGTATGTATGTATGTATGTATGTATGTATGTATGTATTTTTGAGATGGTCTTATGTAATTCAGTTGCCTCAAACTCCCTGTGTGTTCGACACACTTGGGTTTCTATGGCTTTCTGCATGCTTAGCAAGCACTCTATTACTGGTCTATAAGTGTAGGAATTTAGATGGCAAGTCCAAGCAGAAGTTTTGAGACAACATAGTTGTGTTGGATGGTTGGAGAAGTCAGTGACTAGCTAGGGTAGAGTAGGATTTTTTTTTTTTTTCTTTTCTGAGACAGTGTTTTTCTGTGTAGCCTTGGCTGTCCTGGATTCACTTTGTAGACCATGCTAGCCTCGAACTCACAGAGATCTGCCTCCCCAAGTGCTGGGATTATAGGCCTGTGGTACCTCGACTGGCTTTTTTTCCCCCAAGACAGGGTTTCTCTGTGTAGCCTTGGCTGTCCTGGACTCGCTTTGTGGACCAGGCTGGCTTCTAACTCACAGAGATCTGCCTCCTCTGCCTCCTTGGGGACTGGGATCACATGCCTTTAGGGTAGGGTTTCAAAGGTATTCCCAGTTATGCTTATACTGCATCTTGTGATAGATGGGGGAACTGTGATGAGGTGAGACACTGTTGAAGTTAGATTGTGAAGTCCACAGCAGGCAAGGATGTCATTAAGAGTTAGCTCCTTACCTCTGGGGGGCCCAGGGGCTGCTCGAGTCGGGGCCTGTGCTGACCTTCGAGGTCTTCCGTGGGCTAACCCCTTTCTTGTAGGCTCTGAAAGAAGAAGAAAGCAGCGATAGATTTAAATAGTGGCCAGACTAGGTCCTTGGCCCAGGTCCTCCAACAGTCCTCCTTCAGCTTGAGACCACATCTCTGCTCTTGTTCACTGGTTCTCCTGTGTTTGTTGCAGGTGGGGACTCCATCTTTCCTGATCCTATCCTCCCTACTCTTCACCCTCCTTACTTTCTGAGCTTTCCTTCTACAGGACACACCCCATCATCTATTGACAGCATAGGACTGCTTTTTTGGCCATGCCCATCTATGTTTTCCTCCCTCTCATTGGTCATTTCTATAAGGCAGGATGTCTTCCTCTATACCTTGACCCTAGCAGCCCAGGCCTCCCTAGAGTAGGCTCTCTGACTCTGCTCCCAAAAAGTTCACACTTCGTCCTCAAGGTGCCCACCTCTGGTTCCCGCAGACTTACTGGTGCTCTTAGGCAGTCCGTCTCCGATGCTGATAGTGAGAGCTCGGCCCCCAGCCTTGAGCACAGCCAAGTCACCTGTCCCTCGGGAGAAGGTGACATTGCGGGTACTGCCTCCGCCCCAGCCTTCCTTCTTCACCCGAAACTGTAGTCTGGGGGAGAGAAGGGAGTTTGGGGGAGCCAGTTGGGTTCCCCACCCATGAGGGGGTCCTGCAGTAGGTAGGAGCACGGCGCATAGGCCAGGCCTAGGATGACGCTAGAGCTGGCCATGGGTTGAGGGGCTTACAAGTCACTGAAGGTGAGGGGCAGGGGCCTGCGCGCTGCCTCTTCAAAGCGCTTGCACAGAAGGCTGACGAATTCTGTCTTGAAAACACTTTCCAAGAAGGTGTCAGCAGCCTCTTCTTGGAGGATGAAGAAGTCATCCTGTCGGGTGCTGAGAAAAGGCAGGAAAGTATCAAGTGGGGTGCAGGAAGATTTGACTTGTAGGGTCCAGTCTTTGAGGATCAAGTTTGGGAAAGGGAGCAGGAGCCTGGGAAGGTAGCAATTGGGAATGACCAGAGGTCAGGTAGGAAGAGGGACAGAAATTATTTCCATGCAAAGATCATGAAAGTAGGTTCCAACCTGCGTTACAGTCCCTGTGACCCACATGTTGGAATGGCTTTGCACAAACCTCCACTCATGTGCTGTGATGTGTGTGCCCTTCCTTCAAATAAAAATGTAATTAGTTTGCTGAAGATCATGAAAGTAGGGGCAAGCGAATGTGGCAGATAGGGGCAAGCGAGCTACAGGTATAGTAGCACCTAAGGTTACACTGGTAACAAGCAAGCAGGCAGCTGAGGAACACCAGGTAATCAGGTTACTACAGGACAGGTGGTCACTTGGCCTTACCTGAGGGACACCCCTCGGAGGGCCTGGATTTCCAATTTCTTCTTCAGGACTTCACGAATCAGACCCTTCTCTGGTCCCCTTTTTACCTTTTCTCTCCCAATCACATAAACACATTTGGGGGTCAGGATCAAGTCCCGTTTGATAGGCTGTGGGGAGGCAAGGCCGTAGGCTGATGGCTGGTCTCCAGGGCACGGGCAGCCTGGCACCAGAGATTCAGCTGTAGATAGGGTGAGGCCTTCAGGGCAGGTGACTGGGAAATCCCTCCCAGTGAAGGTGTGTGAGTTGCTAAATCATGGAGTAGCATAAAGTGAGGTTATGTTGGTTAGAATGGGATATCAGGGCCAGGTGACAGATACAAGACAGAAGAAACACCTGACGTGACTACAGCCACGTGTGTGTATGTTTGCGTGTGTGTTAGAATGCTGTCCTCTGGGTATGACATGGTTGTTGTCCTCTCTGCATCCACATTTACTTTAAAGAGACTTGCACAGGATTGGGATCATTAAATTTTGATTTCAGGTGAGGGGATCATGAGGACAGCATCCTCCTGAGGCTTTGCAGTCAGTTAATGGTTGCTAGGAAGGACTAATATAGCCCTACCTCTCCTTGAAGAACTGTAGGCAGTTAATGGTTTGTGTGGGAGAATGAGAGTTTTTTTCTCTTGTGGTATAGCCAATTCTAAGTTGCTAGTGATTCTGTAAGTAACCAATCTCTCACCCACATTCTTGGAAATAAACCAAATTAAACTATTGGGTCATCAAGCTATACTTTAATGGAACTCTTCCTTTGGTCTGTCATTGGTGTCCTATCTGGAGTGAATAGACATGTTAGTCTCTCTAGGAGAACTTCACAAAACTATGCATATGTATGGGTTTGTGCTGAGAATAGAATCCTGTTTGCATGCTAAGCACACACTGAGCCACATGCCCTCACATCAACTTTTGTAAAGGTGTGGATTGTGACTTGATGGTGGTGGCACACACTTTTAAGTTTAGCACTCCGGAGGCAGAGGCAGGTGGATTTTTGAGTTTGAGGCCAGCATGGTCTACAGAGTGAGTTCCAGGACAGCCAAGGCTACATAGAGAAACCCTGTCTCAGGGGGAAATGGAGGTATGGATTGCATGAGTGAGTGTATACAACTCATAGAAGCAGAAAAGAGCATATTGCCTGAACAGTCTTTTTGTGGTGGGACACACTTTTTTTTCCCCAGTGCTTGGGAGGCTAGGGCAGGAGAACTGCAAGTTCTAGGCCAGTGTTGGCTCAAAGAAATGAAAAAAAGAAAAGTCATGATCACAAGTAAGGGGCATGAGCTTATATGAACCACACAGATCTATAGGAAGGTGGGTGTGATGGTTAGTTATCTTTTATTTTTACAGGTATTTATTTTGTGTGCATGGCATGGCAGAGAGGTCAGAGGACAACCTGTGGGAGTCAGTTCCTCCCTCTACCAACTCAGGTCTTCAGTCTTGGCAGCAAGTACATTTACCTGCCGGGTCATCTTACCATTCCATCTCATATATACACCTATACACCTGTTCATCTATAGAAGGGGTTTTCTAGATTAGGTTAATTGGTCATTATAATTTATCTGACCGGTCATGATTTCTGGAACAGTCAGGCATGCACCTGTGAACAAGGCTCCCTTGACATGGTGAGAGTGTTTATATGGATAGAGGCATCAGAGTAAAGTGAAAGTGCATCCTATGGACAGGTGTGTCTAAGCCAGGTGAGGGAAGTGGTCTTGTGGAATAGACTTCTGGGCAAAGTGAATGTGTCATAGTAGACAGATGCATCTGGAAATGCATGTATTTCCATGGGTATATGGATGTAAGTGGGTGTATCTGACATGTAAGTGTGTCTGTACTGCACAAGGACAGGTTTGCTTGCCAGCTTTATTACCAGCTGTGGAAGTATGGATGGGTGCGACAGTGCTACCACCTGGGGTTTCATATAGCCCAGGCTGACCTGGAAGTCATTAGATAGTAGTCTTGAAATCCTGATCCCTCCAACAGCTGGGATTACAGGCACATGCTACCATTGCTGGTAATGCTGGGGATGAATGGTACATGCTAAGCCAGTACTCTGCCAACTGAGCTACAGCCCCAGCCCCTTGAGGTCATGTTTGATGGACAACAGTGTCTACCACAGTAGAGGATTTACTTGTGGATAGTTGTATCTGGGCCTGGTGGGGCATATCTGTGAGGAGAGATGTCTGCAGGCTAGGTGAATATACACCTGTGACAGGTGCATCTGGATCCCTTGAGTGGTGTTTCTGCTGTGGGGGCTAGGCAGAGGCAAGAACTCAGTTGGGAACACCCACTCAGGTCTCACCTTGAAGCGGCGGTCATACTTGGTAACTGAGTCGGCAAAGTCCACTCGTTCCCTCTTGGCCAGGAACTGGCGCAACTCAGGCCGTTCCTCCAGCCCCAGGTAGTCACCAACGAAGTTCCGGTTGATGCTGTTTCGCCTGCGTTCCTTCTTGTTCAGTAGGATGTTAGAAGCTGTGAGGATACATGTGTGGTTGAAAGTCATGTCTTCTCCTTAATCCTCCTGCCTCCAGACTGAGTCTTCTCATGAAGACCCCTCACCTTCTTCCCGCATCTCCTCGTACTTTCGGATTGCTACGTGGCGCCGCCAGGCTTTCTGGATGGTGCGGGCAAAGCCATCAAACTTCCTCTCTCGCATCTCTTCCAGGAGGAAAAGCTGGACAGGAGGAAGGGATTGTTGGCCCTGGCATCTCCCAAGTCTCTGATTTTCCATGGACCTTCCTGAATAGTCTCACACTTGCTATGCAGCTGCCATGCAGCTGAGGACAACCTTCAACTCCTAATTCTCTTGCCTCTACCTCCTAAGTGCTAAGACGACAGGCATGCACCACTACATCTGCTTTATGGGCTGCTGAATGCAACTCAAGGCTTTGTGCATATTAGGTAACTGAGCTACATTCTCACCATCCAAAATGGTTTTCATCTCCTTTTTATGACTATACCTCGGAGTCCTTCCCATTTCAGGGCTCACGCCCCTCCACATTAAATTAGAACAATGGGTTGTGTACTGGAGCTATGGCTCAGCAGTTAAGACGTACCTATTGCTCTTGCAGTTCAGTTCCCAGGACTCACACCAGGAAGCCCACAATCACCTGTGACTCCAGTTCTATGGGACCCAACACCCTCTTCTGGCCTCTGTGGTCACCTGCTCATGCACAGACTACTCTCTCACACAAATTAAAACTGTGGGTTTGTCTTGTTAGCATCAAATTCAAGTTTGTAACCACTGGTTTGCTCTGTGTGTGTGTGCACGCATGTGCCTTTGTAGGTCAGAAGTTGATGTTGTGTGTCTCTATCTCCCTTCACCTTACTATATTTTTTAAAATTATTTTTGTGTATATGCTCTGTGTACAATATGTCCATGCAATGCCACTGGAGGCCAGAAGAGGGTATCAGATAAACTGGAGCTGGAGTTACAGAGGATTGTAAACCACCGTAGGTGTGCTAGGACTTGAACTGTATCCTCTGGAAGATCAACCAGTACTCTTAACTGATGAGCTATCTCTCCAGCCCTCTACCTTATTTTTTGAGACAGGGTTTTTTACTGAATCTGGAGCTTGCTGATTGGCTAGACTGGCTGGGCAGTGTTCCCATACTCCTCTCCTTTTCAGCACTGGCATTGCAGGTGTGCCTCACCAAGCCTGGTCTTTTAACATGGATTCTGAGGATCAAACTCAGGCTTGCATGGCAAGCACTGTAGTAACTGTGCCATTTCTCTAGCCTGGGAAATGCTATTGGAAATGAAATTGGGGTCTGTTTTAAAAATAACTAGATCCTGGAGAAATGGCTTAGTGGATAAAAGCATTTGCCTCCAAGCCTGGAGACTTGAATTTCTATTTTCAGCATTCACACAGTGGAAGGAGAGAGACCACTTCTGCAAGCTGTGCTCTGAGCTCACACATGAACTTTGGCACTTGTTCATCCCTCCTCTTGCATAAAAAAAAATAGCACTTCACCAGAGGGATTTGCCTAACACATAAGAATCATGATGCCAGGGCTAAAGACATGGCTCAGTGGTTAAAAACACTGGCTGCTCTTCAAAAGGTAAAACACCAATGCATATAAAATAAAAATAAAGAAACCATTAAAAAAGAATCATAATACCACTAAGGGCTCTGATGCAACCTCAAACTAGAGATCAATGCATCTTGGTTTATAGATGCACCCTCCAACCCCTGCCTTCATCCTTACATTCTTTTCCTTGTGTCTATGTTCAAATTTCTCTCCCTAAACTGGGAAGTGCAGTATGTTGGCACATAGTTGTATTCCCAGGCCCTGAGAGAGAGAAGAAGGAGAGCCTTAGCTGCATAGTGAGTTTGAGACTACCCTGAACTACAAGAGATCCTGCTTTAAAACACTCTTCATCCCAATAATAACAAAATTCAAATCAAGTTCAGTGGTGGACTGTGTGCTTAGTGTGGTGAGGCCTTGGGTTTGGTTCTATCCCAGCAACACACACACACCCTACCTAGACTTGGACGGATCCCAGTATAAGTACGTTTTGGGGGTAAGAAAGGTTCAAGATCATTAACCTCGGTGGTATTTTGTTTGTTTTTTGTTTTTTATATAACGCAGTCTTTCCACATTTTTTCCCTTTTTTCTCTTTAAAGTTTTAAAGTTGCATTTGTATGTGTGTGTGTGGTTGTGTTTATGTGTTGCTGTGATGAATTCATGGCAGCTAAAGAACAACTTTCTATGGTCAGTTCTCACCTTCCACTATGTGGGTGCTGAGGATCAAATTCAGATGTCAAGCTTGGCAAAAGCCTTTATTCTCTGAGACATCTCAGCAGCCCACTGTTTAAATTTAGTCTTTTTCTCTACTTTCATTTTTAATTTGTAAAGATTTGTTTACTTTTAAATTTAAATATTTGTTCATTTTTATTTCATGTGTTTGGGTGTTTTCTCTACATGAATATCTGGGCAGAAGAGGGAATTATTAGATCATCTGGAACTGGAGGTATGGATCTTTGTGAGCCAGCACTTGGTCCTCTAAAGGGAAGCAAGTTCTCTTAACTGCTGAGCCATCTTTCCAGCCCATCTACCTTTATTTCTCTCCTTTAATTTTCCTGAAATTCTTTTCATCTGAGTCAGTCCCCAGCCTCCCTCCCCATAAAAATATTTAGTTTTGGAGCTGGAGAGACAGTTCAAAGCTTAAGAGCACTGGCTGCTTTTCTAGAGGGTTTGATTCCCAGCACCCACATGGTGGCTCACAACTGTCTGTAACTCCAGTTACAGGGGATATGATGTCCTCTTCTGCTTTCCACAGGCATTGCATATACATGGAACAGACATTCAGGCAGGCAAATCAACCACATACATAAAATAAAAGAAATAAGATCTTTTAAAATTTGTGTTTGTTTGTTTATCTGAGACAGATTCTGTCAAAATGGTCCTGGCTGCCCTGGAACTCACAGTGTGCACCAGGCTGGCCTCAAAGTCACAGAGACTCTCCTACTTCTGTCTCCTGAGAGATGGGATTAAAGCAATGTGCCACAACACCCAGCTGGTGCATATCTTTAATCCAGCGTACAGGTGGATCTCTGTGAATTTGAAGCCAGTCTGTTGTATGTAGCAAGTACCAGGCCACCCAGGGTTATATACTGAAACCTTGTCAAAAACAAAAAGCTTAACAAATAATTCAGTTTCTCTTTTTCTCCTCATTTTGATAAAAACTGACCACTAATTTCTCATGTTTTACTTGTTCTCACCTAGATTCCCCAAATCAAAATCTTTACACTAAAAATTTTGTCACAATTAAATTTTTTAGAGACAAGGTCTCTTCCTAAAATGGTCTGGAACTCACCGCACTACTGCCTCAGCCTCCTGAGTGTTGGCATACAGTCATGAGCTTGACCTCAGACTTTAATTTTCTTATATAGCTTTGCCAGATGGGCTGGGATGTAGCTCAGTTGGCAGAGTGTTTGCCTAGCATTCACAAAGGTCTGGGTTCCGTCCCAAGCACCACATCAAAACCAAAAGCAAAACCAAAACAACAACAAAAATATCTATGGCTGTTGTGTTGCACTCCCTTAGCCCCAGATGTGAGGTGGTAATTGGAGGAGTCAAAGTTTAAAGATGTTCAGTGAGATGGCAGCCAGCCTGGATTTCATGGGAGTCTGTCTTAAGAAAAGGAAAGCTTTGGCCTACCTGGTGTTATTTTATGTATTTTTTTCTACTATATATCAATTTTCAAGGGTTATTTTCTTCTAGAAATTTTGCCTGCAAGTAATTAGGAAGATGGGATTCTTATTCTCTCTCTTCCATCCTCTCATTTTTCTTTCTTTACTCTCTTTGTTCCCTTTCCTGTCTCCTTTGTTTTTTAAATTGTGCTTTATTAAGAATTATTTTCTTTTGCCATATGTTTTCATGCACACTAGAAGAGGGAATCAGATTCCATTATAGATTGTTGTGAGCCACCATGTGGTTGCTGGGAATTGAACTCAGGACCTCTGGAAGAACAGACAGTGCTCTTAACCTCTGAGCCCTCTCTCCAGACCCCCATCTCCTTTTTCACCTGTTACAACTAAATTGTCCTAAGTATAGTTTTATACACTTGCATCTTTGTTCTGTGCTAACCCTTTCTTTCCCCCTTCCCTCTTTCCTCCCTCTCTCCCTCAGTCTTTTCCTAGGTCTCGCTCTGTAGCATAGTCTGGTCTGGAACTCACAGTGGTCCTCCCACTTCAAATCCCTAGTGCTGGGATTACAGGTATAAGCTGCCACAACAGGCTGTGTGAGTTTCTGTCAGTAATAATTTTTTTATGGTGCTGGGGAATGAAATCCAGGGCTTTTAAGGCTAGGCAAGGGCTCCATCATTGAGCAACAACTCCAACCCCTACCTGGGGGATACTAGGCATGTGCTCTACCACTAATTCACCTTCTCAGTCTCTTACTAGAAGATTCTAGGCAGAAATTCTAACTGTTGAGGAATTAATTTCTCTCCAATATATAAATATATAGCTATAGAATATATCTAATAATATACATGTCTGTTTGTCTGTCTGTCTATCTATCAGAGAAGAGGAGGAGAAGAAGCAGAACAAGTGATAGAAGAGCAGAGGGGATGAGCAAAGGAGTGAAGAAGGACAAGGGGAAAGGGATCTCTGGATAAATGTTGGTTCTTTATTTCACCCAAGGGGCACTGTCACATTATACTATGTAGTTTTTCTCTCCCTGACCTGGTCCCCAAGAACCACCCAGAGAAACAGGGCCTCTTCTGAGTACATGCTTATGTCACAGACACTGTGTAGACGACTTCCTGCTTTGTTTAATTCTCACTCCAGTCCTGGAGGACGGCTCTTACTTTGTCCCCTTTCCATATGGGAAAACTGAGCATTGGAGAGGTGACAAACCTGGTCAGGACCTGGACAAGGCCTGGTGGTGGCCTGAATTATCCAAAGTCTTCCCCCACCTAGCTAGGGTCTTGCTGTGTAGCACTAGGCTAGCTTTTAACTCGTGAGCCTCATGCTTCTGCCTCTGGAAGGCTGGGATTATAGGTGTTGTGCACTACCAGACTCTACATGTGCACTCGGTCTGCCTGCCTGCCTGCCTGCCTGCCTGCCTGCCTGCCTGTCTGTCTCTGGTGCTGGGGATGGACCCAGGGCCTCATACATGCTAGGCAAATGCTCTGTCACTAAGCTGAATCTCCAACATCAACCTCAACCCTCCCTATTGCCCACCCCCTTTCCTCTTCCCTCTTCATTTTCTTATATTTTTCATCCTTTAAAAATGTGTGTATAAATCAGTATGTGAATGTGTTTGTCTTTCTGTGTGTGTCTTTGTATGAATGTGGATGTAATGTGTGTGTGAAGCAATGTGGTACAGGAGTCCCACAGTGATCATGTATAGGTTAGAGAAGGACAAGTTTGTAGAGTTGGTTCTCTCCATCCACCTCCATGTTTTCTGAGTTGTGTATGAGGCACGTTCACCAGCTGAGCCACCTCACTGGCCCCATCCCTCTCTCTCACATACTTACCGACTCTGGATTCTTAACAAAGACTTTGGTACTTCCCATCTGGTACTGATCTGGCTCCATGTTGACAGCACAAAGCAGGTGCTGGACACCCTTGCGTTCATCTCCACGCCACCGTGGCCATGTCTCAGGGGTCAGAATGGCATACCTGGAGGCAGAAGGCATTGAGGGTGTGTGGGGATTTGGAGCAAGATTGTTGGTTATTTCAATAGGAGAGGTAGTCAAGGCAGGGTTTATGGGTGCCTCACCTCTGCAAGAACTTGGAGAACTGTCGACGATAGGCAAAGCCTGCCCTTCGTACTCTGATGTTCTCCCTCAGGCCCAGGTACTCCACCTGGTGCTTCACCCTGTGGGAGTGAGGTGACCAGAGATCTAGAAAGTGGGAACTGTCAAGAGCAGTCTAGGGCATCAGGCCTGGATTTGTGGTGGGGGTATCTCATGGGTTGGTTGGTCAGTCCATCCATCTATCCATCCATCCATCCATCCATCCATCCATCCATCCATCCATCCATCCATCTAATCTGTCACCTATCTACATATACTTTTCTATTTATTGTTTACATAATCTGTCTACTTGTAGGTCTATCTATCTGTCTATGGCCAGTGTCTCTCTAAAGCTTAGGTTCCCCTTGAAGCCTAACTGCCTCTACCTACCAAGGCTGAGAAAAAACACAAGAGTTATCATGCCTCGCTTGGGGGTTGTTTAGATGGTAAGTTTTGAGTCCTGAGGGGTTTCTCAGCTCAGTCTGGGAACCAAATCTTGGACTGAGATATGAGGGGAAGGTTCTGGGCTCAGCCTGGAGGTTGCTTCTAGGATCAGTTCTGAAATTTAGGTTTGAGAAATTGGGTTTGGATTATCTCACATTCAGTCTGTGACTCTGGGGACACAGAGGTTTTTCATTTTAACTTTATGCTTGCATGCGTGCGTGCGTGCGTGCTCGTGCGTGCGTGCTCGTGTGTGTGTGTGTGTGTGTGTGTATGTCACTAAATGAATGTGGTAGTGGTCAGAAGACAACTTGCAGGTGTTGGCTCTCACCTTCCACTGTGTGGAGCCAAGGGATTGAACTCAGATCATCAAGTTTGGCAGCATCTTTACCTGCTGGGCCATCTCACTGATCCTCTAGAAGATTCTAAGGTGGACTTAGAGTCCAGTCTGAGAGTGGTCCTAAAGTTGGTGCTTTGTCTGTGAGTCAAATGTAAGTGGCTGGTCCAAGGAGTTTCTAGATCTGGCGGGGAACGTGTAGGGAATGGTCAATTCACCTGCTCTCCTCCCAGTCCCGGGGCCGCTTGGTCTCATTGGGTTTGATGCAGCGGATATAGTGAGGTGTGCACTTCTTCAGTGTGGACACCAGGTCGTTGGCTTGTTTCTGAGGCAGAGGGAAAGGCAGGAATGAGGAAGACTTGAGGATGGGTCTCCTGGCTCTCCCCATTCAAGAAACAAACTCATCCAAGATGTGCAGAGGCTGACTGGGCGAGCCACTCCCTTAGCTCTCATTATGAGGGCAGACATTGTACATCTACCCAAATATTTGCAATTTTCTGTTCCTTTGTTTGTTTTGAAACATGGTTTCTTTGCATAACGGCCTTGGCTGTCCTGGAACTGATTAAAGGGGTGAGCCACCACACCCACTGACTTATCCAACTCTTAAATCCCAATCTTGTGTCTGCCACACTTACCACATAGCTTAACACATAATAAGTACTTAGGAGATGTTTTATAACTGAGTAACAGAAAAAAAAAAAAAAAGAACAACCCACTGCCCAGATTTCTTCTGCCTATTTTCAAGGGGACAGTGACTTTGAAAATAAGAAACGTGTGTGTGTGTGTGTGTGTGTGTGTGTGTGTGTAAGAGAGGGTTAGGAAGAGGGAGAGAGAAAAGGATAGAGGGAGAAATAAAGGGAGGGAGGGAGAAAGAGAAAGAGGGAGGTCGGCAGGCTTAGTTGGGTTCTTGGGTTATGCATTTCAGTCATTTGGGGAAAGCTGTGGGGCTGGGTGAGAAGACTTGGAAAGTGACATGAGACATTCAAGTTCAAATTTTGTTTGTGATCTGTGATAGTGACTGCCCCCTTTTGATCCTTGGCTTCTCCAACTGCCAACTGGGACTAAGCTAATTCCCTGGTATGTTTGAGGATCATGCATCTGCTACTATCACAAAGTCCTTAACAAACAGTTGTAAGCGTGGGGTCCCATGCTTATTGCAGCATTATTCACCCTCAATATAAGGTAGACCCAATCAGAAGGGAGGACATTCTGATACAGGCTCCAACACTGATGGACCTTGAGGACATCATGTGAGTGATATTAACCAGGCATGTTCTGGGTGATGCCACTCATAAGAGGTCCTTAAAACCATCAGATCTGTATGGACAGAAACTAAGGTGATGTGAACCAGGGACAGTGAGGGTAGTTTTGAATGGGGACAGAGTTTGAATGTGAAAACACGAGAAAGTTTGGAGATGGCTGCACAACGCTGTGAACATAGCTGATGTCGTTGAACTGCACCCTTACAATGGGTAAGACAACCCATTCTATTACATGTATTTGTATTTACCCCCTTTAAGAAGTGGCCTGGAAAGAGTAACCCAATGACAGTTTGCATGCTTAGCATGTGTAAGACCTTGGATTCCATCTCCAAACACAGGAAAGAAGAAAGGAAAAAAGGAAGGGAAGATGGAGGGAAGGAAAGGGGGAGGGATGGCAGAGAGAGGGGAAAGAGAAGGGAAGGGAAGTAGGGATGGAAGAAAGGAGAGAAGGAAAATGAACAAAGGAGAGGAGGGATAGAGACAGGGAGGGGAAAAGGGAAAGGAAAATGAAGGGAGAGAAGGAATAAAAGGAAGAAAGGACAGATGGATCAAACTTTGGCTCATTTTCCTAAACTGGAGCTTAAGGAAGACCTTTTGGCCAAAGGGTACTACAGACTGTGAGAACCTGAGGGATAGGGAACAGACAGACATTGGAACAAGGAGAGAAAGAACTTGGGTAGGGGGAACTTGCCTTTCCTGTCCCCTTCCCGCCTCCAGGCCCACCTTGATCTTGGAGCCAGCAGTAGTGGGGCGGCCCTTCTTGTCTACATTCAGCTTCTCAGGAAAGAGCATCCGTAGAAAGGCCCTAGGCAGGAGAGCGAATGGATGGGAATGCAGACAGAGCCTGGGGCATCCCTCTGTCAGCAGGGCTGTAGGGGCTGTGTCAGTGCTAAGGGGCAAAGTGGGCACCTCTGAATGTAAAGTTGGCAACATCTTTTGGGTCTCTTGATTTATCTGCACATTTTAGTCTTACTGTATGATAATAGCAAGTCACACAGTACAGAGTTAAATTAAACAGAAACTTGTGCAAACTGGGGGTACACATTTGTCATCCCAGCACTCAAGGGGTGGAGGTAGAAGGATCAGAAGTTCAAGTTCATCCTAAGCTACATAGTAGGTTCAAAGCCAGCCTGGGTTATATGAGACCTTCTGTTTTGTTTTTAAATACAAGGTCTTTCTACATAGCCCTGGCTCTCCTGGAACTCACTATATAAGCCAGGCTGGATTCAAACTCAGAGAGACATGCTTGCCTTTGCCTCCTGAGCACTGGGATTAAAAGCATGCACCACCATGCATGGCATGAAAGAGATCCTGTCTTAAAATAACACCAACAAACAAGGGCTGGGGTATGGCTTGGTAGGTGGTTGCCTTGCAAGAAAACAACGCTGGGTTCCACCTTCAGCACCACATATGTCAAGCATAGCCATGCATGCCAACAGTCGAGTGCTGAGGAGGTAGAGGCCTAATGATCAGAGCCCTTGCTACATAGTGAGTTGGAGGTTACCTAGGCTGCACAAGACCCTATCTAAAAACAACCCAAACCACATAAATAAACAAAGAAAAATATATCAAATGGGAAAGTATCTTGACAACAGAGGCATGTCTCCTCAAGCAGCCATCCTACATACGTATACAAAGAAATGTGCACAACATTCAGGAGTACTGGTGCATTCTTTTAATCCCGTCCCGAGGCAGGTATATCTCTGTGAGTTTGAGAACAACCTGGTCTATATAGCAACTTCCATGCCAGTCAGAGATACACAGTAAGACCTTGTCTCAACAAAACAAAGCCAAAAAACAAACCTAAAATAAGTCTCCCCCAAAGAAAGATGCACAGGGGCTGGGGAGCTGGCTCAGCTGGTAAAATTTCCTATGTAAACAAGAAGACCTGAGTTCAAGCTACAGAACCCATCTCTTGTTTTCCTTCTTTTTCTCTTTCTTCTTTCTTCTCTCTCTCTCTCTTTTCTTTCTTTCTCAACAGGGTTTCTCTGTATAGACTTGGATGTCCTGGACTCACTTTGTAGACCGGGCTGACCTTGAACTCACAGAAATCCACCTGCCTCTGCCTTCCAGGTGCACCACTGCTCCTGGCTTCATTTCTTGTAAGACTGGTGCATGCTGATTAAAGAACTTTAAATGCACATGCTCCTCTTTGTTTATTGGTTTATTTATCCAAGGTCTTTGTGTGAGTGTAGGTGCATTTGAATGGAGGTCAAAAGACAATCTTTGAGTGCTACCTGCCTTCAACTTGAGACTGAATCTCTTCATAAGCCAGGTGGAGAGTCGGGAGATACTGGTGTCCTCACATATCATTTAGCCATAGGCCTATTTGACTGTCAATGCTTACGTCAGCATGTCCAACTTACGTGGTATCTGGGGACCCAAACTCAAGGCTGATCTGTTCTTTAAACTTGTACAACAACTGCTCTACCTACAGAGCTCTTTCCCCTGTCTTGTTTATATATTTTGAAAGTCAGGGTCTCCAGTAGCTTATGCTCAAACTCAATATGGAGTACATATATCTCTCCAAGTGATGGGATGACAAGTGTATAGTATCACACCTGGTTTTCTGTGATACTGGAGAATGGAATCAAGGATCTTCTGCACATTAGGGAAGAAATCTCCCAACTGAGGTACACCCAAGCCCCTCTCCTTTTGAGGTGGTTTTCATGAGGCCTAAGTTGGTCCCGAATTCACTGTAGTTGAGAATGACCTCTCACTTCCACCTCCTGAGTGCACAGCCGTGTTCTGTTTATATGGTTTATACTGTGAATCCCGGGCTTGCCTAGCATACCAACGGAGCTATGTCCTCAGCCCTGTACTGTGTTTTCACTGTACTTAAAGGGCAACTGTCAGTCACTTGACTGTTGGGATTGCAGGGAGGTATTATGGATGAGATATGAAAGGAACTGAAGCCTGGGGCTTCCCTCGGGGAGGGACCCAGAGTCAGATCAGGTGTGGTTCTCTTCTATGTACTGGGAATTGCTCCCCCCTTTTCCTGTATTAGAACTGTCCCCACGCTCTAGGGAAGCACTCATCACTGAATTATACCCTCATCCTTCAATGTTTTCGATCAGAGCTGTGTCTTGGCTACACGACCATGGCCACAAAGTCCACAGCATGTCCAAGTTCTGGAGAAGATACAGTAGTTCCCAGGTGTCCATCCCTCTGGGGGTTCTGCCCAGAAGCCACACAAGACTACTCACTGGTCACTGGACTGCATCAGTTCTATAAGGTCAGAGAACAGTACGTCTCGATTCCTCTCACAGAAGCCACTGACATCATAGGAGACCTGGGGGGAGACAGCACTGAGGGTCAATGAGGAGCAAAGAGTTTCACATGTGTCAGGGCGGGCGGCAGGGGATGCTGTGGGGCCTGTTCAGGGTCGAGAGGACCTGATGATATGCACAGTTAGAAGAAATCTGTGATTCAGATAGTAGGTTATGATCTGTTGTTTGGGGCCTGGCTTCCCAGCAGTCTGATGTTCAATTGAAGCTGGAAGATGAAGGCTGGGTTGGAGGTAAGGGGAGATGCCCAGGTTGAGGGTCAGGGCTGAAGTTCTGATCAGTAGCAGGGAGAGGTGGGAAGTTTAAGGCCAAACTTGAGGGCTGTAACTAAGACAGGTCTTGGGGTGTTGCCAGTGAGTCCTGAAGTGGAAGTTGACTGTCTTCCTCAATGACTCTTCACATTGTTTTCGAGAGAAGGGGTCTCTCGCTGAATCTAGAGCTTGCTGATTAACTGTAGTGGCTGGCCAATAAGTCCCAGGAATCCCCTGTCTCCAGGCTGACAGTGCTGGTACAGGCCACCGTGTCTGGCTTCTTATGTGGGTGCTGGGCATCTGGACTCAGGTCATTATGCTTATACTTTACTGATCTATCTTCTTAGCTCCAGAATATTTGGGTTTGTTTTTCAGATAGGGTCTCACTGTATAGCCCTGAGTGGCCTGGAACTTGCTTTGTAGACCAGGCTGGCTGCCCTGAACTCTGTTTCTGGAATGCTGGAGTTAGCGGCTGGCCTCAAACTCCCTATATAGCCAAGGATGGCCCTGAACCACTACTCTTTCGGTTTCCACTTCTCAAGAGCTGGGGTTATAGCTGTGTGTGGCTATCATGGGGCCAGGGAGTGCTTTGATGTCTTGGTGGTAGATTTTGGGGGAATGGGGCTTCAGTCACAAAGGTGGGCTGGGTTGCTATTTTAAGTGAGATCTTTTAGTCTTGCTCCTTCTGGCTTTGGCAGCCTTCGCTGAGGAACACAGACAATACCTCTGAGGACATCTAGGAATATTTGCTACCCCTGCTGAGGTCGAGGGAACAGCCAGGAAACTCTTGGGAAGGTGGCTATAGCTTGGCCCCGAAACTAGGGGATTCCTGTAGCCGCAGGAAGGGGTGAGGAAGGTAGGCTCCAGCCCATTTTGTTTGTAACAGGTCTGGGGAACTGGTGGTCAGGTTTCTGTCAGAGAGTTACAGATCACATTGACCACTGGGGTCTGTGGGCGCCAGCATAGAACTGAGTTGTCCCGGTTGGGTTTCATCTTCCTTGTCTGTTAGGAGCTGCCTTGCTAATTGGGTAATTAGAGGCTAGTGTGTGTCTGCAGCCCTGGCTGAGGTAGGAAGTCTTGTGGGCCACTGGGACGATTCATGCTTCTGGTCAGCAGGGGGCACTCTGGAGGAGAAACTTCGTCAAAGAGTAGGAAGTTTGCAACCTGGACTGGTATTTGTGTGGAGGTGCCCGCCCAGAAGGGAGTTAGTTTCACGCACTTTGCCTGCATAGTGATGGATGACGAATCCCGCGCTCCAGCTGTTGAAGTGCTCGTGGGTGCCCACTGCTCCTTGTAACTTTTGCAACAGCGTCTGGTCCGCGCCGCCGCCGGTGGCGTGCATCGTGGCGCACACGTCGTCTAGCACGCTCATGATGCCTGGGGGGTTCTGATGGGAGCAGAGGTCCGGCTCAGCCTGGCTGGGATCCTCCCTGAGTGAGCTGGGGCCTGGTATGAGACTCCTAAATACAAGCTCAAATGTGATGGCTTTTGCTGCCTCCCCGCCCCCACTCCCTAGTCATTCCCCCCTCCCCCCCTTCCCATTCCTGCCTCTTTTCCTTCTCTACGCTGACATCGCTTGGAGGGATCTCCATGACTCTGAAAATGTTACCTATCGGAATGCTTGTTGAATGACTAAAAGAAAGGTGAACAGGTAAGCAGAATAATCAATGGATGGGTGACCCCCTAGGATATGATAAATCCTTTCCAGGTACTCTAGCTCAGTACTGGAGACTGATGAGCCGGCTCCTCCTAAAGGCAGCCCAGTCCTCACCAGCTTGTTTTCGATGAGGTCACACACGACTTTGTTGTTGAAGTATTCGATGGGGGTCCAGCGGATGCCCTCTTGCACATACTCCTCCTGGGGGTGGGGTGCAGATAAGACAGTGTTAACCCCCCCCCCCCCATCTCATCACTTATCCTCGGGAGGATATCCCTGTGTCTGGTCCCCACTGATCTACAGCCAGCAGGAGTTGTAAATAAAAATCCCAGCACCCATTCCTTTGCTAGACCAACTCTGTGTTTTGTGACACCTCTTACAGGACCCAGCAGACTCGGGTACAGTTTCAGACATAACCTGCTCAGTAAATCCCTGTTTGGGCTCTGGGTTCTTTCTGTTCTATTTTGACAGCCTCAATAATCAGGCTGTCCCGGATGACCTTGGCTTGCCTCCACCTCCCGAGTGCTGAGGTGACAACTGTGTGCCGTCACGCCTGGTTTAAGTGATGGTGGGTGAAGCAAGCCATTCTACTCAACGAGCCACATCCCTAGCCTCTGCTCTAAAATTTATTTTAAATCACCTTTTCATTGTCTTTGCTTTGTTCAATCGCCTCCAAAATAAACTATTTGCCCCTTGCCATTCTGCATTTAAGACGGGGCAAAATCAAAGTAGATTTTATTTTCTTTTTCAGATTCTGGGGTTAGAACCCACCAAGCCAGGCTACTCTACTGCTGAGCTGCACACTTGAGAGTCCTTGGCAGAGATTTCTATGTCCAACAGTACCTGGCACAAAGCAGTTGCTCAAACAACTGTCCTTTTTTTCTACTTTTTTGTTGTTGTTTTTTCTCTCTCTCTCTCCTCTCTCTCTCTCTCTCTCTCTCTCTCTCCCTCCCTCCCTCCCTCCCTCCCTCCCTCTCTCTCTCTCTCTCTTTTCTTGAGATAGGGTCTCTCTATGTAGTCCTGGCTGCTCTAGAACTATCTACGTAGATCAAGCCGGCCTTGAACTTACAGAGATCCACCTGCCTCTGCCTTCTGAGTGAGTGCTGGGATTACAGATGTTCACTACTACATCCAGCTCTATTTTTTTTTTCAAGATGGATTCTCACTCCACATCCCTGCCTGAGTGTTGGGATTACAGACATGTACCGTCACACCACTCCTCCTCCCTATCTTATCCCAGGCTGGCCTCAAACTTCCTACGTAGCTGAGGATGATCTTGAACTCCTGACCCTCCTACTTTCACCTCCTGAGTGCTGAGATGACAAGCATGCACCACCATGCTCATTTATACAACTGGGGATGGAACTCAAGGTTTCATTCATGCTAGGCAAATGCACTCCTCTAACGAAATGATAGTCCTGGCCTCCCTTCTGTCTTTGTAAATTTATTATGTCTGGTATTTTGTTACAGTAACAGGAAACCGATTCTAACACAGTGAGCAGAGAGAGGTGAAAATGGATTTGTGTGGGCGTCCCCAGTGGCTTAGTGATCCTTATGCTTGAAGCCCAATTTTCTGTCACTTGGCTGCCCTGCCCACCTGCTCCGCCTTCAGGGTGAGCTCAATAAAAATCTGCTGCAGTTTTTCATTGACGAAGTTGATGCAGAACTGCTCAAAGCCATTTTTCTGTGGAGGAAAGAAAAGAGCCTTTCTGTAAGTGGGCTGTGTCTTTGGCAAACATTGTGGGAGCCCAGGGTGACAGACAGAGAGGGGCTGAGGGGATCCAGGGCCAAACCTGGAAGATCTCAAAGCCGTAGATGTCCAGCACACCGATGCTGTACTCTTCCTGAGGCTTCTGCATAGCACGGTTGATAGCCTATGGGCAAGTGGGGACAGGGCCAGTGGGCACACGGCCAAACCCGTGCTACTGGTCACCACCCTCTTGTTATGTTTTGAAACTGCTTTCCCCGCCTAACGTGTGTGTGTGTGTGCACGTGTGCACGCATGCACATATACGTGTGTGTGACTGGAGGAGGGTACTGGGTTCCTTTTTAAAAATAATTTATTTAACTTTATTTTATGTGCATTAGTGTGAAGGTGTCATATTCCTTGGAATTGGCATTACAGACAGTTGTGAGCTGCCATGTGGGTGCTGAACCCTTTGGAAGAGCAGACAGTGTTCTTAACCACTGAGCAATCTCTCCAGCCCATACTGGGTTCTTTACATCACTTTCCACATTATTCCTTTGAGGTAGGGTCTCTCCTTGAGGGGTTCAGCTGACAGCCAGAAAGCCCAGTGGTCCTCTCCACTCTACCCCCTCATAGCCCTGGGGTTGCCTTTAGGTGAGTACACACCTGGCTTATTACTTCATACTGGGGTCTAATCTCAGTTTTTCACAGTTGTGCAGCAAGTGCTTCTAAGCTGTCAAGTCACTTACCCATCTTCCGTGATGGATTTTTACATTTAAGTGTGTGTGTGCATGCGTGTGGAAGTCTGAGGACAACTTTAGGTGTTGGTTGTCTACTTTTATCATGAGGGTTGTGGAGATAGAATTCAGAATGTCAGGCTTAGCAGCAAATGCTTTTACTTAGGCCATCTTGTCAACCCCCGTCATGTGGCTTTAGCTAATTTTGTGGCTCTGCCTCCTCTCAACAACTTTTCTCTCGTCTTTCAATCCCCATCTGAAAACCCAAGTGTTGCTGTATTGCAGCTCTTGAATCCAGAGCCAGATCTTGCCACTGTGCCTCAATTTTATCATTTCTAAAATGAATCAATAGCTGGACACAGTGGCTAGTGCCTATAGTCCCAGTACTCACGAAGCTGAGGTAGGAAGATTGCTGTGAGGTTCCAGGCCAGCCTGAGCTACAGTGTGTGTTCCAGGCTGGGCTGGGATATAGAGCAGGATCTTATCTTAACATTAAATGATTGAGGGGCTGGGGAGATGGCTCAATGGCTGTGAGTGCTTCCTGCTCGCTTCTTGAGGACACAGCTCCATACCCAGTACCCATGTCTGATGTCACAGCCACCTAACACGACAGCCTCAGGGAAGCTGATGTGCCCAGTGGATCGCTGTGAGCATCTGCACACATGTGACATACACTGCACAAGTCCAAGTCCATCCTGGATTACTGGAGACCCTGTCTCAAACACACATACATAAACAATTTGTAATAGCAAATACTAGGGACTGAGCATGTGGCTCAGTTGTAGGGTGCTTTGTATAATATACATTAATCCCTGGGCTCCATTTCTACTACCATAAATTTAATTAATTAATTAAAAAGCACTATAGTATGGTTATCTGTTACTTGGAAATGTTTGAACCCAGAAGTGTTTTGTATTTCAGTTATAAGAATATACTAGGGCTGGAGAGATGGCTCAGAGGTTAAGAGCATTGGTTGCTCTTCCAAAGGTTATGCGTTCAATTCACAACAACTACATGGTGGCTCAAAACCATCTGTAATGAGACTTGGTGTCCTCTTCTGGTGTGCAGGCCCCACATGCAAGCAGTACACTGTGTGTATAGAAAATAAATATTTTTAAAAAGAATATGCTAAAAAAATAAAATAATTTAAAAAAGAATGTGCTATATCTTGAGCATGAGATCTAAGTTTTTTTGTTTATTTGTTTGAGACAGGTTCTCTCTACGTAGTCCTGGCTGAACTGGAGCTAGTATGTAAACCAAGCTGCCCTCAAATGGACAGAGATCTGCCTGCTTTTGCCTCCTGAATGATGGTATTAAAGACACGTGCCATTATGCCTAGCAAGATCCAAATTCAAGCATGAAACTCACTTATATTTCATATATACTTTATGTGCTACTTTTAGTGCACACATTTTTTTGCTTTGAAGATTTGATTTGTTTACTTTTTTGTTATGTGTGTGGGTATTTTGCCTACACGAATATCTGTGAACGATGTGCGTGCAGTTCACGCAGATCCCCCAGAACTGGCATTACAGATGGTTGTGAACCACCATATGGGTGCTGGTGACTGAACCCTGGTCTTGTGCAAGAGCAGTACTCCCTCTTAAGGGCTGAGCCCCTACAACTGCAACTGTGAAACATGCATAGTGTCTGAGATGAATTTTTCCTACTTGTAGTTTCATGTTGGTGTTCAAAAATTTGGAATTTTGAAGTAGTTTGCATTTGGGACTTTCAAATTAAGGATGTTCAACCTATACCTTACAGGAACCCCTCCACCCCGTTCTTGTGTGTGTGTGCATTTGTGGTGTTGGACATAGAACCCAGGACCTCACGAATTTTATCATTGAATAACACCTTCCATTCTTATGAGAATTAAAAATATATACATTAAATAAATCACTATACAAAATACTGGGGAGGATGCTTGGCATATAATTTCTTGTGTGAGCTTGTGTTTGTGCACAGGTGTGTGTGTTCAGGTTTGCATACACATACATTTGTGTGCACACACATTTGCATGCCATAGTGTGCATGAGGAGGCCAGAAGACAATTTAAAGGAGTCTGTTCTCTCTCTTCATTATTTGGGTTCTAGGATTCATACTTAGGCCATCAGTCTTGATGAGACAGTCCCTTATCCACTGAGCCATCTCACCAACTTCATGCCTGGGTTTCTAAAAATGTAGGTGCTGGGCTGGCAAGATGGCTCAGTGGGTAAAGATGTCTGATGACAAGCAGATGGTTTGAGTTTGCTCTCAGGAGCCATATGGTGGAAGGAGAGAACCACGTCCCTCCAGCTGACCTATGACATTCACACACGTTGCAGCCTGCATACACACATGCACACAAAGCAAATAATGTAATAAAAATTTCTGTTGATGGAACTCACATCCTTGTGCTTGAAAAGCAAGCACTTTTATTAACTGAGGTCTCTCTCCAGACCCTACTTAAAAAAATATTGGGCACAGTGGTGCATGCCTTTATTCCCAGCACTCAGGGGGCAGAAGAGGGTCAATCTGTGAATTTGAGGCCACCTGACCTACAAAGAAAGTTCCAAGCTGGGCTATGTAATGAGATTCTGTCTCAGAATGATGAATAAATAAGTAAATGAAAAAACATAGGGTCATTGTATGCATCCCAAACTGGTCTTGAACTCCTAATCATCCTGACTCAGATTCCTGAGTGCTGGGATTACAGGTGTGCATCACCGTGTTTGGCTCCACTGTTTATGTTTGTCAGTACTTGATTACCGCTGGCCCTGACATATAATGTTCCCTTTCACTCACTCCAGCCAACCCCATACCTGTTCTTTTGTCTCCTTGACAACCATCATAAGTCTCAAATGAACCCATCCCTCTCTATATCCATTGCTGTGATGGGACCAGGAGGGCTTCAATGGTCCCTCCATTTCCAGGTTGTCCAAGCTGAAAGCTGTACTTCACCTCCTCAGGACTGGTGAGATTGTGCGGCCACCTCCAGCAAGTAAAGCCTGTTTTCCCACTTGTCTGTCCAAATGCCATGGCCTGGTTAGGTACCAGGCACCAGCAGACTTCCCAGCACTGGTCCCACTCACCTCCACCAGGAAGTCGAAGAGGCGGGCATAGAGTCCCTTGGCCAGTGCATCACGAGTGTAGGCTGCCTGTTCCACATTGAGGGTCACGTCAATGGACTCACTTCGGCCACCCCATTTGCTGTCCATCTTACGGCTGGTCAGCTTCTCTTGCAGCCGCCCACTGTCTATGCCCAGCAGGTAGGCTGGGAAGGCTAAGACTGCCGGGTCAGAGCAAAAGGAAGGAGCTGGTCAGGCTCTCAGGACGTAGCTTCCCCAATGACACCAACATGGTTCTCTTGGGATTTGGAGTGGGAAGGAGCAGTCCTTATGCGTGAGCTTGGCACCCGAGTCTCAACACCACCCACACTCACGGTCTGCACTCTCCACACGAGCATAATTCCCTTCTTCACAGAAGCTGATGTTCCCCAGATGCAAGATCCCTGCCACGAGCTGCAAGACAAGCTGCTGCACACTGGTCGGAATCCCAATGACTTGCATGGCATTCTGTGGGCAAGACAGGGAGAGCTTATGCCACCCTGACCCCAGAATTAGACTCTGGCCCGCAGCACAGCACAGATCTTGCTTTGTGTGTACTAGGCATGTGTGTTTAGTATGTGTAGGGAGGCCAGAGGTCAACCTTGCCTGTCACTTCTCGGGTACCATCTGCCTTGTTTTTCTCATTGGACTGGAACTTGACAAGTAGGCTAGGCTGGCTGACTAGTGAACCCCAGTAATCTTGTCTTTGCCGTGACAACACTAGGTTTACAAGCAGGTACCATCATACCCAGCTTTTTAATTTTTTAAAAATGAGTGTTGGGTATTGAACTTGCATGGAAAGAACCTTACTGACAGAAACATCTCCCCAGCTGCCTGATTTGCCTTGTGTATGTATGTATGTATGTGTGTATGGTGTATGCATTTGTATGTGTTTGCATATGTGTGTATGTGTATGAATACACATGTATGTGTGAATGAAAGTATACTTGGAGGCCCAAGATTTATAGCATGTGACTGGAGGTAGAAGACATGTGCAGTTGTCTGTCCTGATTTTTCCACTTAGTTTGAGACAGACTCTCTTTGCTACTGCATAAGCTAGGCTAGCTGGTTCATGAGCTGCTGGACATACTCTCTCTCACTGTCCCACTCTTCATAGATGCACTGGGGTTACACAGATCACTCCCATTCTCCATAGAAGCACGTGTGCTGCCACCCTCAGATTTTATGTACATTCAGGAAATCCAAACTTGGGTCATCAGGCTTGCACTCCAAGTGCTCTTTTGTCTTCTGAACCTTCTCCCCAGATATCTACCTTATTTTTTTTTATTAATTTCTTTATTCACTTTACAGCTTGTTCACGGCCCCCTCTCTCCTCTCCTCCCAGTCCACAACTTCATGACCCTTCCCCAATACTCCCCTCTCTTTCTCCTCAGAGAAGGGGAGCTCCTCCCATGGGCATCAACCCACCCTGGCACATCAGGTCACAGCAGGACCAAGGGCATTCTCTCTTACTGAGGCCATCCAAGGCAACCCAGTTATGGGAAAGGGATCCAAAGATGGGCACCAGAGTCAAAGACAGTCTCTGCTTCAATTGTTAGGAGACCCACATGAAGACCAAACTGCACATCTGCCACTTATGTGTAAGGGGCTTCGGTCCAGCCCATTCATGCTCTTTGGTTGGTGGTTCAGTCTCTAACCAAGGCTCAGGTTAGTTTACTCTGTAGGTCTTCTTGGAGTGTCCTCCATACCTCTGCCTCCCTCAGTCCTTCCCCTCACTCTTCCACAAGACTCCCCGAGCTCTGCCTGTTGTTTGGCTGTGGGTCTCTGCATCTGTGTTTATAAGCTGCTAGATGAAGCCTCTCAGAAGGCAGCTGTCATGAATCCTATCTGGATGTTCTGGGCCTAGTAAGCTTCCTTGGGAAGGAAGGCAGAGCCCGTGGTCTGGAGGATGGAGCTGGATGTTCTTAGAGCTAGGAGGTCTCTTTTTTACCTTATTTTTGTGACAGGGTATCTTACTAGTCCTAGAGCTAACTTGTTTGACCAGACCAGATGGCCAGTGAATCCCATGGTTTATAGCCTCTCTCTGCCACCCCAGTGCTGGGATATAAGAATGTACTGCCATACTCACCTTTTTCTGTGTGGGTTTTGAGGATTGAACTCAGGTCCTTATGCTTGTACAGCACACACTTTACCCACACCGAGCCATCTCCTTGGCTCCATAATCTGCCCCTTTCATCCATTTGATGTATAACCTTACATAAGTGCCTGGATCTTTCAGTTTCCTTATTTGTAACATGAAAATGTTCCCTGGGAACTGGAATGGTGGTTGATGCTCACCAGGGTCTCACTGAAGTCACTCCGGTCATCAGTGCCTTCCACCTTGTAGGTGTCTGATTGGTTGAGGTAGTAATAGTAGTCTGGTGTCATAAGTCCTAGGTTCTGTTGCTGCTCCTGGGAGGCTCCTTCCAGAAGCTGGAGAGTGTTGGAAGGTCATGCATCTGGTTTTCCCACCCTCTTTTCTCCACTCCTGGAATCCAGATGGTCCCCCTCTGCCTCCAGCCCCACAGCCCACTCCCCTGCACCTGGTAGTAGATGTGGAAATTCCTTTCATTCTCATTCTGCATGACCACACGAGACTTCTCCAGCAGGAAGTTGGAGATCTTGCCACCATCTGGTTCTCCACCTCGGCTGAACTGGATCTCAAAATACTTGCCCTGAATCCCAGAGAACCATTTTTAGTTCATTCCTGAGTCCCAGGAGTATATCTGGGGCAAGGATTATGATTTCATGAGTCTGACCTAGCTTTCCTTCTTCCTCTTGTGATCTGAACTTGTCTTTCTCTTGCCTCTACTCACTTATTTTTTAATTGTGTGTGTGTGTGGCTTGCGCCACGGTGAACATGTGGTAGTTTGAGGACAACTTTCGGGAGCTAGCTCTTTATCATGTAGGTCCGATTAAACTTAGGTCCTCAGGCTTGGTGGCAAGCATTTGCTGAGTCATCTCGCTGACTGTCCATTCACTTATTGACTAAGATTGCTGTTTTCATCACTGTCTCTTCTCTAGACTGTGCAGACTCTATGGGACCAGGAATTCCTAACCCATCCTTCTTCCGTGTTGCTCTAAGTCCTTGAAGTACTGGCCACACAAGTGTATCTATGAGTGTGTAGGCATGTATATTTGTGTACATGTCTGTGTGTACTCCAGTGTGTTCACTGTTTGCATGCTTTGTGTTTGTGTGCATGTGTGTGTGCTTGACTGTATGGGTATGTACCTGTGTGTGTAAAGAGCGAATGCTCACGTGGGGGTACAGTGACTCACAAAGCGGCTGGAATTGTTGTTGCGCACAGTCTTGGCATTGCCGAAAGCCTCAAGCAGTGGGTTTGACTGTAGAATTATGTCTTTGACATGCTAGGGGTAGATCCAGGTAGAAAGATATCAGTCTGGGTCGGATGGGTGTAACTCAGGGAGACACCACATGTCCTTTCATTCTTGTCTTACCTGGACCTTGTTTCCCCCGCCAGACACCTTGGAGATATAGCCCATGATGTACTTAGCAGCCACCGTCTTCCCAGCTCCGCTTTCCCCACTGGAGATGGTGGGAGAAGGAGTGGTTAGTGGGCAGGGACAGTGGAAAGACCTATTCTAATGTTTAGTCATTCATTACATCATGCATTTATTCATTCTTTTACTAAGTACCCACAGTGTACCAGTGTCTACTCCAGGTTCCAGAGATTCAAACATTAACAAGAAAGATTTTTCTTAAAATCCCTACCCCAGGGGATGGAGAGATGGCTTAATGATTAGCAGTACTTGTTATCCTTGCAGAAGACCTGGGCTTGCTTCCCAGTACCTACATGGTGGTAATATCTACCTGTAATTCCAGTTCCAAGTGACTCAGTACCTCTTCTGGCCTCTGAAAGCACCAGGCCTGGATGTGGTACATGGATAGGCATGCACGCAAAACATGCACACACTTAAAATAAAAATAGTAAGTTTTTAAAAATAAAATACCTTCTCCCTCCCAAAAAGGAGGGACTGGTAAGATGGCTCAGTGGGTAAAGGTGCTAGATGCTAAGCTGAGTTTGGTGGAAGCAGAGACCTGATTCCTGAAAGTTGTCCTCTGATCTTCACATTTGCACTATGGCATGTGGCATTCCCAAAACATACAAATAAATAAGTAGATAGAATTTTAAAAATCCTTTGGGCTGGGAAGATGGCTCAGCACCTGTTGCCAAGCCTGAAGACCTGAGTTCGGTCTCCGAGATGGTGGAAGGAGAGAACTGACATTTGGAAATTGTCTTCTGACTTCTACATTTATATGCTGGCATGCGTGAACCCACACACATACGCATAAGCACGAAGTAATAAAATGGTAATTAAAAAATTCCTAGGTCACATTTATTTATTTTACATGTGTGTATGTGTTATATGTGCATGTGTTTGTGTACCTGTGTGCTGGTGTGCAGAGTGGAGAAGGGCATCTGCTGTGCTGCTCCACCACTCTCTGCCTTACCCCCTTGAGACGGGATCTCTCACCGAATCTGGAGCTAGGCATGTGACCAGCAAGCCCCAGTAACAGGCCTGTCTCGGCCTCCCCCAATGTTACAGTTATAGGTATGTATATCATGCCTAGCTTTTTATATAACTTCTGGGAATTTGAACTCAGGTTCTCATTCCTGAACAGTGAACACTCTTACCTGGTGACTCATCTCGTCCATTTCAGAGCTGATATTTAGGAGGAACAAAATGGACAATAGTAAAATGAATAAATACACTGTAGCAAGAGCATCTCAGGAAACAAAGGATATAAGGAAAGTAGAACAGAGCAATAGGGACAGAAAGACAGCACATCAAGGCTTATGAGTTCGTGACAAACCACCCTTGGTGGTAATGTTTGAGGGCATGCCTGGGTAGAATGTTCCAGAATCCCTCACCCTGCTATACCTGATAATGACACACTGGTTCTCACAGTCGATCAGCATATTCCGGTACATGTTGTCAGTGAGGGCATAGATGTGTGGGGGATTCTCATACTGGGCCTGGTGGTGGAGGTCAGGTCTCAGCCTAGAGCTGGGGAAATCGAGCAGTAGGTGTGGGGATCCATCCACCCTGTACTTACCGCACCCTGGTAGAGATCAATTTCCCGGTCAGTGAAGTAGGGCATCTGCTTGAAGGGGTTGACAGAGATTAGCACCGAGCCAATATATGTCTTGAGAGGTAGTTAAGAACCATGCAGTGTCTTGCTTCCCCTTTCAAATACTTCTTACCCCTTACTCTGTCCTGACATGACCTCCCAAACCCCTTTTGCTTGGAGAGAGATAAGATGCTTGAATGTAGTTTGAGTCTTGTAGGAAAAGACGGCTGGATCCAGAAAGAGGGGAGTGAATGGTGCAGTAGTTTAGCAACCCTAAGTCAGGGCTGCAGTGGCGGCCACAGCGTCTCAAACGGCAGCGCTATTGTTCCTTGATCTACTCCTCAATTTGCCCATCCTTCTTCCATTCACTTTCCCTCCAACCCTGGGCTGTGCCTTCACAGGCCCTTCTGCACTGTCATTCCTTTGGCATCCTTCCCGCCCTAGCACTCCTGACTCCCTCTGCCCAGTCGACTTCCTGCGTCCCTGCACTGCTTGGGATACAAAGATATAGTCATCCAGGAAGCGCTTGCGGAGGTTGCTCACGATGGCGTCCTCGGTGACTTGGGGCAGCAGCACCATGTCATCCACACCACTCTGCTTCACATTGTGACTCTGCCAGTGAAAGCGCTCCTTGCTGCCCTGGAGATAGGGGATGGTGGAATGGGGGGTGAGTGAGTCCTTGCAGGAGAGCATGCTTGGGACATCAAAGCTTACCTTCACCACCATCTTTTGAATTGCCCTTCCTCAGATATCTCAGTGATGGCTAGAATTTTTTGTTTGTTTTGGAGACAAGGTTTCTCTGTGTATCCCTGGATGTCCTGGAACTCTCTGAAGACTAGGCTGGCCTCAAATTCAGAGATCAGCCTGCCTCTGCCTCCTTAATACTGGGATTCAACGCTTGCACCACCACCGCCTGTCAGCAATGGCTAATCTTAATTGTCAATTTGACACAATTTATTTTTATTTTTTTTATTTTTTTATAAATATATTTATTTTTATATCAATCACAGGTTAGGTACTTTGCATCCCAGGCGTAGCCCCCCTCCTTCATTCCCTCCCACCCTTCCTCTCCCTCCCTCATCTCCCTCTTCCCCGCCCCCTCCAAGTCCACCAACGGGGGGGGGACCTCCTCCCCTTCCATCCAAACCCAGTTCATCCTGTCTCCTCAGGGCTGGCTGCAATGTCCTCCCCTGGGATCTAGCCAGTCTTTGACACAATTTAGAATCACATGGTAAGAGACTCAGTGAGAGATTGTACAGATCAGTTTGGCCTGTGGCATGTCTTTGGGAGATTATCCTGATTACATTTATTGAAGTGGAAAGATCTGTTCATTGTTCCCAGCCACATTCCAGCCCTTCACTGGGGAATTCTAGACGAGCATTATAACAGTCCCTGTAGAGACAGAAGTATGCATACAGTCTCTCTCTGTCTCTGTCTGTCTCTCTGTGTTTCTGTCTCTCTCTTTTTCTCTCCCTCTCTCTCACAATGTCTCACTATGTTTCCCTGGCTAGCCTGAAACTCACAATGTAAACCAGGCTAGGCTCTAGCTCATAGAGATCAGCCTGCTTCTGCCTCCCAAGCGCTGGGGTTAAAGGTCCCATCAAGTCAGGCTCTGTCTGCTCTTGACTGTGGATGTCACCTACCTAGCTGCTTCAGGTCCCTGCCTTGACTTCCCCACAGTGATGGACTGTAGCATGGAATTGTCTGCCAATTAAACTCTTTGTTCTTTAAAGTTGTTTTTGGAGGCTTGAGAGGTACCTCAGTGGTTAGGAGTTGGTTCCAGGGGAACTGGGATCAATTCCCAGCACCCACATGGCAGCCCACAACTGTCTGCAACTCCAGTTACAGGGAATCTGACATTCTTACACAGACATACAGGCAAAACACCAATGCACATAAAATAAAAATAAATAAGCAAATAAAATAAAGTTGCTTTTGTCAGGATATTTTATCATAGACACAAACAAGTAAACAAACAAACTATGACAACCCTGTTTCTTCCTCCCCTCTTGGGAACATCAAGGAGGTGGATACAGCTCCTTTAGGTTCCCTGTCCAAAGTAACATCCATTCCTGGGACTTCTCTTTTGGTTCCTACTTCCATCCATACCTTCACCTTGTACTTTCCTGCCACAGAGAATGGAGTCATCCCATTGCCAAACCTTCCCCACCATGAAATCTCCAAAATAAAGCCCTCCTCATTTACGTTGTTTCTGTTAAAAGGATATACCACAGTGCTGTGAAGGTAACTCACTCATAGGACAGAGTTGACCCCATCTTTCTGTGTCAAATAACCTGTCCATATTTTCCCATCACCCCTCCTCATTCCTCAAACCTACAAATAACTGGTTTGTTTTGACGCAGAGACTCACATAGATCACACTGACCTTGAACTCACTATGTAGTATGACCCTTCTGTCTCTCTCTGCTCTTGGTTGTAGATGCAATGTCACTTCCTGAGTGTTTGAATGACATGTGTTTGCTGTTGGGATCATAGCACAAACGTCCTTGTGCCCACAGATATCCAGGGAGTCCAGGAATGTTAAACACACAGGATTATCTTTTCAATGGGAAAGATGAAATTTCTATTCTTCCACCCAGAAAGCTGGGAATTGGTAGTGATTAACAGCCTGGTGATCTATGTTGGGCCAAGTCATATCAAACTCCTATAACCAGGACCAGAGGTAGCTAGTAATATAAATGACCCTTATAACCAGGGGCTCTCCTAAGCTCCCACAACCAGGACCAAAGGTGGTTAATAGCTCAAATGACCTCTGCACTACCTGTATGACAGACCAGGCCAGAGCCTTCCCTCTTAAGCTCAGGTAGCCTATCTCTAGAACCCTTCTTCTTGGAAGAAATGACATGCATCTTGAGTAGAATTTCAGTGCAATTATGCTTCCTTAAGCCCTGGATATTTTATTATGCCAGAATTTTTTTCTAAGTTGTACTGTCATCAGATTCTTTAGGGTTTTTTTGTTTGTTTGTTTTTGTTTTTTTTTCAAGACAGAGTTTGTGTAGCTTTGTCTGTCTTACAACTAGCTCTGTAGACCAGGCTGGCTTCAAACTCATAGAGAATTCACCTGCTTCTGCCTCTGGAGTGCTGGGATTAAAGGTGTGCACCACCACTGCCTAGCTAGAAGTCTTGATCCAGGTTGATGAAGTTCATCTGAACCAAGTTTTCATTTTTATCTGTTTGCAGTTCACTTCTCTTCCTGATCTCTGTAGAGACCTTCAGTGTTCTGTGTGCCCAGTTTATGTAGTGCTGGAGATAAAACCCAGGACTTTGGGCATATAGGCAAGAACTCTTCTAGCTAAGTTACATCCTCAGGGAGCTATGACAACCCTGTTTCTTCCCCCCCTTTTGGGAACACCAAGGAGGTGGATACGGCTCCTTTAGGTTCCCTGTCCAGGGTGCTGAGGATGTAAGTCAGGGATCTTTCTAAAGTATGGTGCTTTACAGGCATGGTAGCATATCTGTGATCCCAGCATCTGGGAGGCAGAGTTGGGAAAACTTCTATGAGTTTGAGGCCAGCCTGACTTACCTAGTGAGTTTCAGGCCAGCTGGGGATATACAATGAAATTCCATCTCTAAAAAGGGCTGATAGTACGGTTCCGTGGGTAAAAGTGCTTGCTGCTGAGCCTGATGACCTGAATTCAATCTCCTGGGACCCACATGATGGAAGAAAAGGACCAAATCCTGGTTCTCTGGCCTCTGCATGTACACCTCTCACAATCAGTTGATTAATCAACACATATATCTATATATCTCTACCTACCTACCTGTCTGAAGTACAGATCATCAGCTACAGCCATGTCTCAAGTTCACAGCCCGAACAATGAAGGCTGAATCCTTTGCTTTGACTATGGGACATGGTCCTGGCTAAACTCACCTGCATTCATTCATCCACTCCCTCTCTTCACATCCTTTCTTCCTTCAAAGGAGCTCTCACACCCTGAAGACTATAGGTTCGGCTGAATTTCATTATGCAGCAAAGGATGATTTTTAAGCTTCAGCTCTCCTGGCCTCTATCTCAAGTGTTGGGATGAAAAGATTGCACAACAAGAGGTGTATGCAGTGCTGACGCTGCAACCCAGGGCTTTGTGCACATGTTCAGCAAGCACTTTACCAACTGAGCTATATCCCAGCTCCTTTCCTGTCTCTCTTTCTTTCCTTCCTGACCACCACAAAATGAGCAGCCTCCACTACCAGCTCCCAGTGCTGGGAAATGCTGATTTTCCTAAAGTCCAAAGCAGTGGATAATGCTGAAACCATGAATCAGTCTTCCCCTATTAAGTTGTCTGTGTCACTTTTTTTTGTCACAGTGAAGAAAAAGCCAGTAAAAGAAGGACATTTAGAGGTGGGGAGGACAAAGAAGGGTATGGTGGTTTGAATGCTATGTCCTCCACAGTCTTGAGCATCTGAATATTTGATCTTCATAATTCCTGGTCACTGCTCTAATGATGGTAGCACTGTTTGGACAGTTTGGCAGGTGTGGTCTTGCTGGAAGAAGTATGTCACTGGGGATGGGCTTTGAGAGTTCAGAGACTCATGCCATTCCTAGTTGGGTGTCTCTGCTTCCACTTGCGGTTTGAGATGTGAGTGCTCACACTACAAGTCACCATGCCTTCCTGATCCTGTCATTCCCCACTCTGATGGTGATGGGCTCTTACTCTCTGGAATCATAGTCCCCAAAATGAACTTGTCTTAGTTATTCTTCTGTTGCTGTGAAAAAACACCATGACCAAGTCAATTCAAAAAGTAGGGATTTAATTTGGCTTACAGTTCCAGGGTGTTGGAGTCCATGATGGCAAAACAAAGGCATGGTGGCAGGAACAGCTGAGAGCACACATCCTGATCCACAAGTAATAAATAGGCAGAGAGGGCACACTAGGAATGGTAGGAGTTTTGAAACCTCAAAGCCTGCCCCCAGTAACATATTTCTCCAATAAGGCCACACTTCTCAAACTGCCCACACTTTGCCATCAACTTGAGACTAATTATTCAAACATATGAACCTACAGGACCATTCTTACTCAAACCACCACAATACTCTTCTTTCTATAAGTTGCCTTGGGTGTGGTGTTCTATCACAGCAGTAGAAAAGCAACTAATACAGAAGGTATAATACAGTAAGGGAGGTGGGCACGGCGGGGCACTGGACTGAAAAAGGGACACTTTCAAGTCTGGAGGTCCGGGAGCCTCTGTGCACAGTGGCGACTGTGTGCTCAGGGGGCCAGAAACAGTGTATAGGTGGACAGAGTTCTGAACTAGGGAGGGGCACTTTGGAAGAGCAGGGTTTTGTTTTTCTCTGTGCTGGGGATGGCACACAGAGCCTTGTGCAGATTAGGCAAGTGGTCTACTACTGAGCTACACCCCCAGCCTGTGTGACTCTTTTGGTTGTCTGAGAGTTGGAGATATGGCTGGCATTTTTATCGGGCGGATGCCTGTACACAGTTAGAGATGGGAGAGAGGAGACTAACTCGTTAGGAATACCAGGCTCCCTCTAACCCACAGAGATTGTCTGGCTCTACCTCTGACTGTTAGGATTAACAGCATTGTCATTACTCCGGGTTCAACAAAAATATTTTATATTTAAATAGAAAATCAATACCAGTTGAGTGTCTTTAATCAAAATGTTAGAAATATGAAGTATTGAGTTTTTTAAAAATTTTAACCAACCAACCAATCAACCAACCAACAAAACCAAAACCAAACTAACCAAACCAAAACGAAACTAACCAAACTAACCAAAACCAAACTAACCAAACCAAACCAAAACAACAAAACCCAAACCCACCACCACTACCAAAAAACACCAAACAATCAGCAAACCCATTTTGGAACTCGAGCATGGTGGCTCACACACAGCACATAGGAGGCTAAGGCTATATGGTCATGGGCTTGAGGCTAGCCTGGGCTGCAAAATGAGACCCTGTCTCAAAAAAACCAAATATAAAACAAACAGACAAAGAAACAAACAAAAAGGCTGAAGGGATGGGTTGGAAATTAAGAGTACTTGTTCCAAAATCATGAGGACTAGAGTTTATATCATAATAAGTTGGGCATCCCTAAAAGTGCCTGTAACCCTAGTTCTGGTATAGGAGTACATGGAGACAGAAGATTGCTGCAGTTGGGGGCTTCGGCTTAGAAAGAATTCAGGAAGAGACTGCATCAGGAGACTACGTGGAGAATGACGGAAGAGAACCCTGCCACCCTCTTCACCCTTTTCTAGTCTCTTAGTGCAAGCATGTACAGGTGTCTACATATGCACACAGCTGCACAGACACAGCACAATATATAAATACATACATCTTCAGCCCCAGCCCCCACTGTCCTAGGATGTGTTCATTTGGTAGAGCAGTTGTTTAGCATACACCAAGCCCTGGGTTCCAGCCAGCACTGCATACGCCTGACACAGTTGGTGTACACCTCTCATCCCAGCACTCAAGAGCCAGAGGCAGGAGAAAAACTTCAAGCCCATCCTCAGCTATACTACAATAAGTTGGAGGTTAGCCTGAGATAAATAAGACCCTGTCTCAAAAGAAGTTTATTTTGGAATATTTGCACACATATTATGGGATATTTCGTTGTTCATGTACAGCGGGAAACCATACAAGACTCCCAGAGAGGTGAGGCTGAGTCCAAACACACCCTGTATCTGTCAGCAGTGCCACCTCTCTGCCTTCACTACTCATGGGACTTCGCCTCAGGGAGTACTGGCTCAGTCACGGGGTATTTGGCAAAGCTCTGAAGGGCTACCACATGAGGTCAGGTGTGGAATTTTCCACCTGTGTATTTTATTGACACTCAAGTTTGAGCCAGGTGCAGTGATGTACACACAGGCCTGTAATTCCAGAACTCTGTATTTGAGGCAAGCGGACGGTGAGTTCCAGGACAGCTGGATGGCTTAGCTTAAGAGCTGCTCTTGCATCAGCACCCACATGGCAGCTTACAACTGTCTGTAACTCCAAACTCAGAGGGTTCAGTCCCCTCTTCTGGCTTCGCTGGGCACCAGGCACCTTCCTTGGACACTTGTTCACTGCACTGTACCCAGACATACATGCAAGCAAAAAACATGCATATAGCACTAAAATTAAAATAATAATTAAAACATTAAAAAGAAAGAATGTAACATTAGAAACTAGCTGATCCTCAGGCCACAGTACCTTGCCAGCAGTCTTTCCACTCACAGATACCAATAGGCACCCTCCTGAGACACTTTGAGTCCTTAGCCAGCAGAGTAAGAGCTATTGGGGGTTCTCACCTGGGAGAACAAGTTTACATCAGAAAGCCTTGCCACACTTGTGTCCCCCCTCTTTTCCTGCCTCCTGCCTGGAAATCAGAGAACCTGGTTGTAGGCTTGTGCTGTGAAACCTCCATCCTCAGAAAGGGATGACTAAGACTCCCACTTGTACCACGGGACTTTGATTTTCTCTCTTGGAGTCCCTACCATGTTGTCCATCTCTGGTGCTGGGGCCTGAACTCTCCTCAGGGCCGGGCTACCGTTTTGCATCTCAGTCTGCCTGTGCATGGTGCTACTCCCTAACACCCTGTGTGTCTTTGAGCCTGCACCTAAAAGCTTTCACAAGTGGTCACATCTTGTGGTTTCACTGCATTCTGGAGCCACTAGTGTGACCTCTTTGAGATTTGGAGACACATATTTTTAGTATCCATAACTTTTCTTCTGCATTATGGGGGATTTACGTGAATTTATTTCCTTCCTTCCATAGTGTTCTTCTTCCCTTCTTTTATTCTTGCTGAAACAGGGGATGGACCCCACACATGCTAAGGAGGCACTCTACTCCTCAGCCACACCTCAGTCCCTCACTGGGGGATTCTAGGTAGAGTCTCCACTCCTGAGCTAAGGTCCCAGTCCTTTACTGGGTAATTCTAGGCAGAGGCTCCACCCCTGAGCTATGCCACCAGCCGTTTACTGGGGGATTCTAGGCAGGCCCTTTACTCCTGATCCATGCCCTTGTCCCTCACTGGGGAAGTCTAAGTGGGGGCTTTCCTTATAATCCTCCTATAAAGGTATTACAATCCTTGCCCCAAGGCCCTCCCTGGTGGGTTGTATGCTTGTCTTATGTGCACAGGATCTTGGGTTCTTCTGAGGCACTACAAAAAGTGCCAAGTATGACACAACAAAATCTTGACATGAAGGAGGCAGGGCAAGGGGAGAGGAGGGAAGGAATGCAACAGTGTGCAGCTATTAAAGGTGACATATACCTGGAGATGCTAAGAAAGAGCACCCTGGGGGTGCTAGGACCCCCAGGAGTATCTAGGACAAGGGGTGGCCCAGGTAGGATGAAGCTGTGCTGGGAACTGCAAGAAATTTTGGTCATTCAAGCTACTGACTGCACTCTGAGAATGACTCCAGGGAAGTTCTCTGGTGTTGGCAAGATCCTTGTCTGAAATCACAGTGGGAGGTATAGAAGGACATCGAGAACCTACCATAAGCCAGTCTGGCTGAGAGACGAAGGACAGAAGCTGGGAAGAGAGGTCAGGTCACAGAAGCGGGTGCTTCCTGTTTGCAAGACAGGAAGACCAGAGAGAGTTAGTGAGGACAGAACAAGAAAATTAGGGGTGGAGTCACTAACACAAAGGTGAATCTACCATTCTCTGAGCTCAGGGCTGGGGTATGAAGAACAGCTGGAGTATGGACAGGCAGGCTGTGTAAGTGTCTGATAGGACAGGAAGTGCATTCTAGCTCTGCAGAACATGGGGAAGGGCTCTTGTCTGATGACCATAGTAAGTAATAATAGCAGCCATGGTTAACTTCCTGATACTCATTTACTGCACACGCTAAGCTTCTTGTTTGGGCACAGAGTCTTCCTCAGAAGTCCCCAATGGCCTGGCACTGTTAATGTATCCCAGGCTGGTCTTGAATTACTGATCCTTCTATGTCAATGTCCTGAGTGCCATTATGTTTGACTAACTTTTTAGTGCCAGGAATGGATCCCAGGACTTATATGTACCATGTGTTCTACCATTACGCTTTACTACCTGCCCTTACTAACCTTTTTGTTTTGTATTTTGCATTAAAATTTTTTTAAAATGTATTACTAATAGGTTTCTCCTCCTACACAATAAACAAATTCAAGAATAGAAAAGCAGGTTTATTGAGAGGCAGCTCTTGGGCAGGTTCACCAATCTGACCTGAGGTTGGTGACAATGATGTCGCAGAGCTTTGGCAAGGAGTGATGACATGTCAGCTAAGAGCTGGGATTGTGCCTATATATGGTCAAACACTGATCCCTCAGGCAGACACTCTTGGGTGAGTTGTGTTAGCTCAAAGTTTTCTATGTACGGGCTGGTTGAGGGAAAGAGAGGAGATAGGGTTTCCTGGCTTGTGCAGGGGCGAGCAGGGCTTCCAGCCAAACAGTTACTGTTGTATGTACATGTACATGATACAAGTGGGTGTGCATGTGTGAAGGACAGAGGACAGTCAGTGCTCTCCACCCTCCTTTATGGGGTTCTGGGGATTGAACTCGGTAACTAGGGTTGCTCAGAAAGTGCCTTTATCCACTGAGCCATTTTGCTTGCCTTTATTTTTTTAATTAAGGGCACCAGCAGCCCTTAATCCCAGCACTCTGGGGGGTAGAGGCAAAAGGGTCTGTGTTTTAAACCAGTCTGGTCTACATCGTGAGTTCTAAGATGGCAAAGGTTATGTAGAAACCCTATCTAAAATATCTATCACATAAAAACTGTTTGCTTTTTGAGATGAGGTTTCTCTGTGTAGCCTTGGCTGATGTGGACTTGCTTTGTAGACCAGGCTGGCCCTCAAACTCACAAAGATCTCCCTGCCTTGCATTTTTTTTTTTTTTTTTTTGAGGCAGCTTCGTGTAGTCCAGAACAGTCTCAAACCTGTTATGTAGCCAGGGGTGACCCTGAGATTCTGATCTATTGCCTTTGCCTCCCAAGTAGTGAGAGGACATATGTGTACCATCACACCCATTTCTTGGGGTTTGTGAAGTGTTAGGGATCAAAGCCAGAACTTCATGTATACTAGTCAAGCCCTCTATCAACTGACCTACATCCCCATGACTAAGACATGATCTACATGACTAAACTTCAAATGTGTGTGTATAAGTGCGTCTGTGGGGGTGTGGGTGCTGGTATGTGTGCATGCAGAAGCCAGAAGAAGGTCATAGTTAGTTGAATCTTTAGGACCTGGAGGTAACAGACAGGGCATGGATGCTGGGCCCTTAACTTTTATTCTCATGATGGAGCATCAGTGCTGTTTACTCCTGAGCTATTGCCCCAGTCTTGTGAACAGATTTTTAAGTGGATTATTTCAACTCTTCCTTTCAATACACAGAGGGTAGAACTATTATTAGGTACAATTTTCAGAAGAGAAAACAATAGTGCCTCAAGGTCAGAGGCTGCAAGGCCAGCTGTGGCTGGCCCTTCTAGCCTTTAAAGCTGGGTTCCTCTTTCTGTTCCCCTCCCCTCACTGCTCAGTGGCTTCTGTCTCTTCAGTCTCATGACATTCACTCCTTGTCTGTCCTGCCCTCCCTTCAATATCCGAGTTCCTCCAGTTGCTCTGAGTTCCCAGTATGTCATAAAATCATCAGTGTGTTCCTGTGTGTATTCCTGGCTACTCATGAGGTCCAGGCAGGGGTTTGGTGATGTTGTTCAGTTGGCAGAGTAAACACTGTCTAGCTTGCAGGAAGCTCTGGATTCTCTCTCCAGCACAACAAAAATTGGGTGTGGTGGTATACATCTTGAATCCCATCATTCAGGGGATGGAGACAGGAAGATCAGTAAGTAGCTCAAGAACACACTCAGCTACATCTACTAGCCTGGACTACATGAGTCTGAAAGCAACTATGGGCTATTGTGCTGCAGCCAGTGCTCAGCAGTTAAGAACACTGGCAGGGGGTTAAAGAGATGGGTCAGTGGTTATGAGCACTGACTGTTCTTGCAGAGGACCTGGGTTCAATTCCAACACCCACACGGTAGCTCACAAAGACATATATGCACGCTAAACACCAATGCACATAAAACAAAAATAAATAAATTAAAGGAAAAAACCCACTGTCTGCTCTTACAGAGGACCTAGTTTGGTTCTCAGCACCCACATGATGGCTCACACATGTTCCAATGAATCATATATACTCATTTGTCCTCTTAGGACCAAACACATGGTACACAGACATACATGCAGGCAAAGCACACATAAAATAACTAAATCTTAAAAAACCTAGCTAAACAATCAAATAAGTGAAAAAATTAAGTACCCTGGGGTTAAGACACTCTTTTGTCCCCCCTCAAATGTACTCCTTTGTCTCTCTGGTTCAAGTTGAAACTTTGTGTTCCTAAGTTCCTTCCTTG
>CM053753.1:29825438-29863410 GCA_028658305.1 Pachyuromys duprasi | reverse complement strand
GGGGTGGAGATGGCATGACAACCTTCTTCGTGTTACCGTAGGGAGGTGCTGTTTGTGGTCAAGGTGGTGGCTCTTGTAGGGCCCAAGCTTGCAAGCCCTGTAGTGCAGTGAACACACTTCCTGATTTCTATCAGTGCTTGGAGTAGGTACAGGCCTAGCCTAGGCAGATGGGATCTAATGCCTGCTCTTGAAGCTTTGAGTGGTCCTGCAAGTTGATGAAGATAGTCCCTTAAGGAGAGGCCATGTTGGAGGGTGCAAAGACTAGGTGGGTTTATCATCCAAAGTTAAACTTGCAGCTTGACCTCAAGGACCAAGAAGGCCTTGGATATGCACGTGTGATAGGGGTGAAGCTCTGGGATCTTAGCTTCTTTGGAATGAAGAACCTAAGTCCAAATGAGGCTGCTAGGATGTTCAGAGGCTATTAACAGCAATGGACTGCTCACAGTAAGCCCTAGGTGATCTTTCATTTTCTAGGAAAAGGAAGGGGAAGCCATAGTCAAGGTGACTACTAAGAAAAGCGGCCTCTTGAAAGGACTAAGCCAAAATCATCTACTTTTTGTTTATCTAGCAGCTTTTGAAGCCTCCTTGCCTCAGTTTCCTCATTTGAAAAACAAGAACTCTAAGGGCAGTAGAACTCATGGGGCCAGCTGCACAGACTCAATGAGGCAAAGGTTGTCACATGAGAATATTATCACTATGGGTGTCAGCCTTGAACTTGGCCAGCCCCTATGGGCCCAAAGCGGAAGAAAGAGCCAAATGATGCAACTTTAGAATTCACCCCAGATGTGTCAATTATAACCAGGTTGGCTGGGTGAACATACTCTACAAAAACACTTGTATGCCTCACTTTGGCTATCAGGCTATTGAAATAGCAGACCCAAAGAAACTGGAAATTTCCCCCAGGAATATCATGCAGGGAGAAGAGAAAGCTTAAAGACAGAGCCAGACAGAGGGACCTGACTTGTTAGACCACCTTACATTGATGGGTCAGTGGTGGTAGCAACACGCCTTCAATAGGAACTACACAGATAAGCATAACTCTGGCCTCTACTTAAACTCAACCTCATTTCAGGGCCCTGAAGATGGACTTGTGTGTGTGTGTGGTGTCACTGTATTTCCTATTCCCAACATAGCCACACTGACTGAATCTCCATTCCCTTCTTTTGCTCTTAATTGGCTTTATAAAGGACTAGTGGCTGAACCTGGCTTGTGGGAGCACAGGCTGTGACCCCACGTCTGGTAACAAAGCACTCTTAGAAATGGGTAGTGATGAGCAAGAGCGACAGACTACAGGGAAATAGAACAGCCACTTCCTTCCTCACCAGGGTCCTTTGAGCTGTGGAGATGTGAACCTGTATCTGCCGCCGGACCCAACTGTGGCTCTTTTGCTTCACCCATGGGCTTCAGGGCGTGGGCTCTAGAACTGTGGACCTGTCTTCCACCAGCAAGGAGGTTTTTGGACCATATCCTATACCCCTGAACTATGCAAATAACCTTCTGACATCCCAAAGCTCTGCGTGTCTCTCTTGCCCTCCATAGGGCTGGGGTTGGGGAGGTGTGTCTGGTGGGATCAGTGGGCTTATTTCTTTTTGGTTTAGCTGGAGGCCAATGAGCAGGGACCTTTGTCTTTCTGGATTAGTACACCTCCTCAAATTCTCCACATAAAGGCTAGAGTTGGGGGAAGTGGGGTTTTAATCTTTTATTCATAGGGGAGAATCCTAAAGCAGATCCTCTTATCTTTCTTGTCCAATCAGTGGTGGGTCTTTTTGTTGTTCTTTATTTTTAAAAATACGATATTGCTTTCTGTACTCAAACCCATATAGATAAGGCCTGACATATTTTAATAGTTTGTAACCTCTGTGTGCTTTTTTAAAAAATTAAAATTATATTTATTCATTTATATGCTGTGGGTGTGTGCTTGTGTGATACCAGCACACCTGACTAGAAGACAACTTGAAGAAATGAGTCCTAGGATGGAACTCAGGTCATCAAGCTTGGAAGCAGGAACCTTTACCCTCCGAGCCATCTCAATAGCTCTGTTTTTTCTTTTCTTCTTCTTCTTTTTTTGAGATTGTGTTTCATCATCCAGGCTACTTTTAACTTCCTGATCTCCCTGTCTCCATCGCCCAAATTCTGAAAGTACTGGTGTGCTACACCACTTGTAGCTCAGTTGTGAGTACTTTAGAAATGTCAATGAGATGGCTCAGTGGGTAAGGAGACTTGCTAAGCCTTATTACCTGAGTTTGATCTCCTTTATGTGATGGAAGGAGGGAACAAACTCTTCCCAGTTGAGCTCTGACCTCCACAAGTGTGCCATGGCCCGTGAGTTTCCTCACTTCATAGTAAATAAACATTAAAAATTTAATGTTGCTTTAGTTTATTTGTGACTTCATATAACCCAGGCTGGCCTTTAAGTTGGGATGTAGCAGAGGATGACCTTGAATTTCTGAGCCTCTTGCCTGTCCTCCCAAGTGCTGGGATGAGAGGCGTGCACTACCATGCTGGTTTCTGTAGTGTTGGGGATGGGACAAAGGGGTTCACGTATATAAGATAAAAACCTCATCAAGTGACTTACATCCCCAGGTTTTAAGTTTCTTTTCTAAATACCTCCTTTTCTGTTCATCCCCCTGGCCACTGGCCTCTTTCATCTTCCTGTATTTTTTGTTATTGTTTTTTTAATGAAAGATTTTATTTTCACTCATGTGTCTGTGCTATGTAAGTACACACATGCTGGTGAGTATCCATGGATCCCTAAGAACTAGAGTTATATGCAGCCCTAAGGCTCCTGATGTGGGTGCTGAACACTGCATTCTAGTCCTCAAGCAAGAGCACCACGTACTCTTCACCCCTATCCATCTCTCTGATTTCCCTCTATTCCTTTTGTTTGTTTGCTATTGTCATATTAGGAATGGAGCAAAGCCCTCAACATTCTAGGCAAGAGCTCTGCCACTTAATTGTATGTCCGGTTCTGTCTCTTTAACTTTGTGCCTAACCCTTCAAAGCAACCACCCTCACCCACAAGTCACCACCATTACCAAACAAACGTTGCCCCCACCCCCCCATACCCTACAAAGTCAAATGGAAACTGCTAAAATCTTCCATTTCAGTGCATCAAAAAGAAACAGCAAACAATTTCGCCGTTAACATTCCTTGAAACTACAGCCATTGTCATCCTCACCACCAGTCAGAATCAAGTAGCCACCATTATCAATGACAGACAGACACAAGTGGTGATAAACGCCAGTATTCCCAGCATTTTGGAAGCTGAGGTGGAAGGATCATGAATTTGAGGCTGGGATGGGCAAAAATAAGAAATAAATAAAGTATCCAGTGATAGCAACAACAAACAACCACAAAACCCCCCAACAACCACAAAATAACCATCATCAAAAACTCCAGGGGCCAGCAAGATAGCTGAGGCGGTGAAGGGGTGTGCTGCCAAATGTGATCACACGAGTTCAATTTTCAGTACCCAAATGGTACTTAATGGAAGGAGAGAATCTACCTTTGTAAAGGTCAGGTTGTTCTCTGACCTTTACATATGCCCCAAGGCCAAAGCAAATCAATAGGTAAAAACAGACTCACACGGAGGAGCTTGGGAGATGGTTTAGTAAGAGTGCTTGCCACACAAGCATGAGGGACTGGGTTTGTATTCTCAGCATTCACAGAAAACATGAGCCAGGGTCACAAATTCACCTAGAGCCCCAGTGCTATGAGAGGTGGAGATAAGAGCATCTGTGGGTTTTACTGGCTGCAAGCCTAAGTCCACATTTAATGGGAGATCCTGACACAAGGGGGTAAGGCAGAGGGCAACAGAGCTGGATGCCTGATGTTCACGTCTGGCCTTCACATGTGGGCCATAAGCACATACATTTTATACACACGGTGAACACACTGACACACAGACATTTGCAACCACACACAATCATATTTCTTCCAAAAATGTAATAATCTAGATCACCCTTACCAGAAACTAGCAATGAACAACCAACAGCAAATGAGTTATTAACCATTCAAGCTCCAAAGAACCAGCATAGTCAGTCTCCTGTCAAAAACAACCAACAATTGATGACTAATATTAAACACCAGCTATCCCAGCATTGTGGCACATGCCTGTAGCTTCCAGCACTCAGAGGTAGAGGCAGGAGGATCAGGAGTTCAAGGTCATCTTGGCTACATTGTGAGTTCAAGGATAGTTTATGCCATGCGAAACTGTCTCAAAAAACCCATGGACTGTGTATGCAGCTCTGTTGGTGGAGTGATTGCCTCGTATGCATGAAGCCCTGGGTTTCATCTCCAGCACTGTATACACCAGGGCATAGTGACCTAGTGCTTGGGAGGTGGAGGCAGGAGGATCATGTTTCAAATGTCATCATTGTCTGTGTCATGGGTTTGAGGTCAGCTTGCAATACACAAGACCCCAACTCAAAGCACCACCAAACCAAACACAGGCAGCGGCTGGAGGGATGGCTCAGTGGTTAAAAACACTTGATGTTTTTACAGAGGATGGAAGTTGAGTTCCCAGAATCCCCTTGTGCTCGCAACCAATAGCGAAAGTGAATCCAGCTCAAGAGCATGTGATGTCTTCTGGCTTCCACAAGCACTTGCATGCACATGGCATACAATTACACTGATGTGTACACATAAATAAAAGCAGAAATACATCTTTAAAAAAAATAACAAACTAAACACCAGCTATCATCATAAACGACCACCTTCTTCAACCTACTCATGAGAACCATTTTTAATACCAACCAACAGCAACCCTCACCATTACAACCACAGTTGTACCAGCCCAACAAATCGCCAGTGACTTGTCTACAATAGCCAAGAAGGAATGGCCACTCAATCCAGTAGTGTACCCCCAGCTAATGTGTACTTAGTGTGCATTCTCCACAAGACTTTCAGCAGCATATTCTGACACTCAGCAATACTCTGGGAAGCTCTCAGTATCCCCAGACATGGCGATGGTCCTCAAAGATGTCTTCAGTCTCTTTCTCTTCTACTGTCCTCTTTGACTTCCTTTTCTTTTGCTCCTGCCTATCTGTCTCTCACAGCCCAGCTTGGACTCAATTTCATTATGTAGCAGGGGATGATCTTAAACTACTGATTCTCCTATGTGTACTTCCGGAGTTCTGGACTGACAGACATGAATTATACAGTGTTGGGGATGGATCCCAGGGCTTCTTGCATGACAGGAAATACTATATCAGCTGAGCCCCTATTTGGTCCTATTTGGTTTTATTGAGACAAGGTAGGTAGTCCTACCTTGCTAGGTAGTCCAGGCTGGGCCTCCAACTTATGATTCTCTGCCTCAGCCTCCAGTTGTATGCCACTGGCTCCAGGGTATATCACTGTTCACTTTGATGCATTCTCCTCTCTCACATCTGTCTACTAAGTAGTCTGTTGACTAAGCATTTCAGTGTTGGCAGCCTAGGAGGGGTTTCCCTTCCTTTCAAGTCACAAATCTCTTCCTGTTTCTTGTTGTTGTTTTTAAATATATATACAGGGTCTTGTGTAGCACGGGCTGGCCTTCAACTTGCTCTGTAATCAAGGATGATTTGGAACTCCTGCCTCCGCCGTCCAAGTGCTGGGGTAACAGGCATGCGGTGCCATGCCCAGTCTATGTGGTACTCAGGATGGAACCTAAGGCTATGTGCATGCCAGTAAGCACTCTATGAAGCCTAGCGCCCCAGTCCTCACTGGCTTTCTTAAAGCCAGTTCTCTCCCATCCCACTTCCCGGCCTCCACTCCAGTAGACCCCCTCTCCTAGGAACATGCACTTGTTTTCACTGACAGAATGACAAAAACTGAAAGCTGAAGTGGACCACTCCTGGCTTTCGTTGTTCGTGCCATGATGCTGCTGGGCCTGGACCTGTGATGCTGACAGTGCCCTAGCCTTCCCACCCTCAGCAAACCTCAACTTGAACCGGTAGTCGTCTCTGGCTTCAGTGTCTCCACTGCCATTCCTTGTAGTCTCACCTTTGTATTCCTCCATCCTTTCTCCACCTAGTCCTCCATCTCCTCCTCCCATTTCCTTTCCCGGTTTTCTTTTTCTTCTTCTAGCTCCTTCTCTTCCTCCTCCTTCTCATCCTTTGCTTTTTCCCACCCCACCCCAAAATCTCCAACTCCTTCTCTGTAGTAATATTAACTGAAGTTAAGTGATGATGCTAATGATGATGGTTTTATTTTCGGTCCTAGAGATGACACCTAGGACCTCAAGAATACTGGCCAAACAACCTACCACTGAGCTACCATTTGCCTCTGTGACTGATGCAGTCAACCACCTATCGTCACTTGCACTGCTATCACATCCCACAGCCCTCATATGAGACGCAGCCAGGCCCACCACTAGTGGATTCAAAGTGGTCAAACACACAGACTCCTCTGTTGAATGTTCCCAACAAAGGCTCCACACCCCAAACACTCCCATCTCTAGGCCAACTTCTGTGTAAGAGCTCTGGGAACAAAGGGCAAGACAGGGGCGGGGCGGGGGAAGCGCTTGTTTCAAACCACAGGGGAAGACTAGGTCTGAAATGAGTTGACAGTCTGGTTCTAAGCCCCCGAAAAGGGGCATGTCCCTTCCCCCCTCCCAACTGTGATTCCATCAGTGTCACCTTCTTCCTTCCTATTACTGCTGCAGTCTTGGTCACTATACCTAGTCAGGCACCCTTAGACTGGAACTGGAGTCCTACTGAGGAACATGGGGCTGCCGTGTGCTGCCCTGTAGGACTCCGTCCCTGCAGTTCTCATAACCATTACCCCAACTAATGAGGGTGCTTAGGCCAGTGCCACCAGTCTACGACTCCCAGAGCCCAGCCTTGACGAGCTTACCATGGTGAGGGTAGGTGTCTGGGTCCCTGTGTGTAGGCTCAGCGGGTTCTTGGGGATGGTTCTGGCATGGCTCTGCTCCCTCACCTATTCCTTCTTCATAGACTCTTGGCCCTAGTTCCTCTTGCAACAGCCCCTCTCTTACTTCCTTTAATGGGAGGGGCCATGGCCACAGAGGAGGGAAGCTGAGGGTGGGGACAATGCTCTGAACCCTAGCAGCAATGTTCGAGCTGAGGGAGTTTGGCGTTCAGAGCCTGAAGGACCAGGTCAAAGATGGCTGGCAGCCACTGGCAGACTGTTGAAAGTCATTTTGCTATCTACCTCCTCAAGAAAAGAGGCAGCAAAAAGCACCCAGGTCAGCTGACTGCACGACTGGTTACTGAGGTGAAGTCTCTTCAGAATCAGGGTGTGTGCCACTTCAGATGTCTCCTTTGGCTGTTCCCATGTAAACCCCTTATTATTTTCCCCATAGAATGCTCCTCCACAACCAGTTGTGTTATTATAACAAACAGTGTTAAGCCTCATAGCCGTATGGCCCTTGAAGGTTTATTTTGTAAGTCGGGTCTGGATTTTTGTTTCTAATAATCTTTGTGCTTGTGTGTGTGTGAATACAGGTGTGAGGAAGGAGGTCAGAACAACATTAGGTGCCAGCTCTCACCTCCCACCTTGAGACAGGCATCTCTGTTGTCTTCCTACTGTGGAAGACAGGCTAGGCAGCTTGCAAGCTTTTGGAATTCTCCTGTCTCCTCCTCCCATCTCAGCATGGGAGCACTGGGTTTCCAGATATTTGCTATCTGGCTTTATGTGGACTCTGGGGATTCAAACTCATGACCCAATGTTTGTATAGGTGAGCCCAGATTGACTTAAAATTTTTTTTTTTTACTTTAAGTGTATGTGTATGTACCTTTGGAAGCCAGAGGCACTGGATCTCTGGGATCTGGAGGTATATGAAGCTGTGAACCACCTGATGTGGGTGCTGGGAATTGAAATGAGGTTTTCTGGAACAAGAAGTGCTCCTAACAGTTGAGCCATCTACCCAGCAACCACCCCCACCTAAAATAAAGATATTGTTGTGGGCTTTTTGTTGTTTGTTCTTGAGACAGGGTCTCACTGTGTAGTTTTGACGGGTCTAGAAATCGCTCTGCAAAGTGGCAAATTTGGCCTCAGAGATCTTCCAACCCGCTGTGTTGGAATCAACGGTGCGCATTCCTGCCCCAATCTGGGTTCTCACACCTGCAGCTTTGCTGTTTTCATGACTTGGCCCACCATATTTCAGTTCAATCCTTGATCTTCGGAAGACCACAGCACAGAGTCTTCTGTTGACATTAGAGGAAATGACAATTCCAAGAGGTTGTTACCTCCTCACACACCCACTGAGGAGTTGGCTAAGACCAAACCAGATCAGTGAGAACCTAACAGGGACCTGAGTTCTGATCCATCCTTAATTCATGCCTGAGAACTATGCTTTTTGTTCATGAAACACACACCCCTCCTGGCCATAGCTGAGAAGAAGCCTGTATTCTCCAATATTCAGGGTCAGTAGCACAACTCAAATGCAAAAAGGGGTTAGAAGGATCACATTTGTTTGGGAGTACAAAAGAACTGGACCTCTGTTAGCTTCTGTTCCAAAAAATAATAGGTTTTTATCTGTAATGGCCAAAGTCCTTTCTCTCTGGCAAGGATGACCCACCAGGAAGTGAGCACTAAGCTCCCCTTAAAAAGCTTTTAGTTTGTTTATTCATTCATTGGTGGGGGCACACATGCTGCAGCTTGTGGAGGGGAGAGCATAATTTATAAGAGCGAGTTCTCTCCTTCCACCATGCGGGTCCTAGGGGTTAAATTTTGGCTTGGCAGCAAGTCCCTTTACCCACTGACACATCTTGCCAATCCTGGCTGTGGTTCCCTTTGATCCTAGGGTAGTGCCTGCATGGGATGCCTACACAGAGACACATACCCACTCATAAGCAGGAATCTACATAAGACAGAACTTTATTAATGTAAGGCTTCTTGGTGAGGAGTGTGTGGGCCCCAGGGCAGGGCTCGTAGCACCATGATGGGGGGTGGCCTGATGTTGGGGCTCCCCCCTGGGGCAGACAGGGTAGAGGTTGGGGTAGATCTTCCCCCTAGTCAGTCTGGGGAAGGGTCACAGGGAGGTGGTATTAATCCTACTCCCCCATAGCAGATATAAATCCCCCAGCTCAGAGTGGAGGGATAGAACAGTGCTGGGGGGCAGGGCACCAGCATACCCCCTCCCCACCCCCACTCTTCACAGTACTTATTCCGATCAAAGGGTGGGGGGAGTGTTGGGGTCTTAAAGGTGTGTGCAACAAGGGGCAGTCCTCTCCCTTCACTGTCAACTGGGCAAGACGCTGAAGAGTAGCTAGCTCTTCTCCATCCCCTAGCCAGAAGTCCTATAGGGGTTATCCAATAAATAACTTTCAGCTGCATCTCACCCTGCAGGCCCCCTCCCTCAGGCCCTCTCCAGCCTGTGCTCCGGGTTGGCTCCAGGTGCTCTAGCGGCCTTGGCAGGTTTTGCAGCACATCTGGCGGAAGTAGACTCGGCTACAGAACTGAAATTTGAGCACCAGGGGGCAGTAGGCCACCTTGTTCACATCCTTGCATTCTGCAGAGGTAGGGGAAAGGCCAAGAGAGAGGGAGAGCAGGAGGGGGAAGAAGGGAGAAAGACATCAGAATCCATTGCTCCTACCAGCAGTCACGAACTCTAGCTTGCTACTTGGCTTTTCTGTACATCAGTTTCCTCAGCCTTCAAAGAGGGTTTTATAATCATGCTTACATCACCATCTTATTTTTAAGGCTCTGTCTATTTACTTTATTATTACTGTATGTGTGATATGTATGCACAGGTGTGCATGTCACAGCACATGTGTGGAGGTCATCGGACAACTCTGGATTTGACTGTTTCTTTTAATCTTTACGTGGATTCTGGGGATTAAACTCAGGTCACCAAGATGGTGCTACAAGCACCTTTACTGGCCGAACCATTTCACTGGTCCCGTGTCTCCTGGTTTTTGTTTTGAGGATTTTCAGTACAGTGTCTGGAGCTACCTATGACGTATTATTAGTGAAAAATAAATCTTATTCTGATCTCGCTTTTTCCTTTGAACTTTGAGCTTGTTAGGCTTTGAGAGTGGTAGGTCAGCACTGAGTTATATTCCCTAGCCCTCCTTCAACTTTTTATTTTGACAGTGCCTGAATAACTTACTCTAGGGGGTCTTATACTCACTCTGTAGTACAGGTTGGTCTTGAATGTGCAAACCTACTGTCCTGGCCACCCCAATAACAAAAATTACAGACATGTGATCTTTTGAAGCCAAGAGAGAGTATCTGTTTGAGACTGCTACCACACTAGGTTCCTTTCCCTTTTCTTTTCTTTCTTGACCTCTCCCCCCTCCACTTTTCTTCCCCCACCAAGATAAGATTTCTCTGTGTAGCCCCAGTGGTCCTGGAACATACTTGGTAGACCAGGCTGACCACCACTGCCCAGCTCTCTTTCCTTTTCAATAAACCAAAGACCTTGAGCTCAGCTCAAAGAATTTATATAATTAAAGCTCAGATAATAGCTCAGTGAGAGAGCATTCACCTAGCTAGAGTGTAACAGCGTTTGTTTGGGACCATGGATACAAGCTTCTACTTAGCAGTGCTATGTGGCAACCCGTAACACTTCTTTCAAAATGAATGTATTATTTGCACTCTTCACAGATGAGGTGATTGACAGTGTTGGAAAGTGAACTACTGTCATTTAGTTTTAGAGTTGGAAAGAAAATTCTCTACTTCCCTTAATCAAAATTAAATTTAACAAAACAAAATGAAACAACAGCTGGATGCTGGTCCATCACTGGGAGGGCTGCTTGAGCCTGGAGTTTGAGTAAGCCTGACTTATTAAAATGAACAAGCTGTGTATATAGTGGTGCATGCTTGTAATCCCAGCACTTGGGCCAAGAAGTTCAAAGTCATTTTTGGCTACATAGCAAGGTCAAGCCTGACCCAGGCAATATGAGTCTGAGTTTGAATTTAACATCCAACTGATCTAAGAGCAATGATGGAAGAACAGAACCAACCACCTGTAAGTTGCCATCTGAGCTTCATAGGGGCCCCAAGGCAGATGAGCCCCCATTTCACCCCTGAATTATGCAAAACAGTAAGTAAAATTGTAACAGAACAGAATCTTAAGGAATAATAATTAGGAAACCTGATTACTTGTGACTTCTCAAAGGTTGGTGCTCTTTGTCCCCATGGTCAACATACCTTCTGGGCCATCTCCAGGGGTTACCACGCTGTCACACTTGGCCTCACACTGTTGCATGGTGGATGGCCGAAGGGCCTCGGTGCACTCTCGAGATGGCTGGCCAGTGTGGCTGGTGCAGCGCACTGTGCGCTGCTGCTGGCCAAGGCCACACTGTGTGGAACACTGAAGGGAGAGCCATCCACTGGAACACTGAAGAGGGTCATCCCCCTAAGACCGTCCTCACCCTTACCCCACAGGGCAGAGCACACCTACCTCACCCCACTCGCTGGCCACCCAGCGGGCAGGAGGGCAGCGCCGTAGGTTGCATCGCATAGTGGATGGTGGCTTGGCTGCGGGAGGGCAGTGCCCAGGGGGCAGAGTGGACCGCTGGTCTGCACTCTTACAGAGAACCACACGGTGGCGGAGGCCAGGCCCACAGCTCGGTGTACACTGCAGTTGGAGGGTGTGTTTTCTACTAACTGTATGGACAGGGCGCTGGGCCAGTGTGACACATGGGGTGGCGGCCCCTGTGTTGTCTCTCAGCCCAGGCTCTGCTACTGTGTCGCCCACTATCCGAGGCTGGGACCACCTTTCATATACAAAGGGCCAGACCAAGCCTACAAGCCTTGGGGCCCATACATAATGCGTCTCTTTTCAGCATGGTAACAGTAGGACTTGGAGCAAGTTTGCCGCAACAGTTTTTCTACAATAACAGACCAATACCTGTGTGCTTTATGCACTGAGAGTGGGTTGGATGGGAAGAAAGGTGGAAACTGACCTCAGACCAGTCCAGGGCTGCCCACTCAGGAGGGCACATTGGGCCTTGGCAGGCCTCCAGTACAGGTGGGCGAGGCTGTGGACAGGCACTGTCATCGAGGGCTTTCTCCTCTGCAGCAGACATCCGGCGCTGGCACACTACTGAACGGCTACGCACACCAGAATCACAGCTACGGCTGCAGCGTGACCAATTTCCTACAACCCAACTGTAGGGGAAGAGGGACAGGTCTGAACGTTGTGCAGGGAAGGGGCAGCATAACCGGGGAGCTCCCCCTCATAGCACCGTCACCCTATATCCAGACTTCAGACTGGAGGTGGGGGTGGAAAGAGAATTCATTTCTTGGGCTGTTAGTTTGACTATAGAGCACAATCATTTGGACTGTAGAACAATTACATTTTATTTATTTATTTTTTGGGGGGGTGTATGTATGTTTGTGCATATGTATAAATGAACATCCATATGTATGTATTTGTGGTGCCAGGTGACTTTGAGTGTCTTCCTGTGTGTATGTCTATGTGAGTGTGTGCACACATGTGTATTGTGGGTACCTGTGGAGGACACAGAAGTTCCCTTGGAGCTAGAGTAACAGGCATTTGTGATTCACCTAACAGACACTGGGGTCTAAAGTCTTCATAATTAAGAAGCAAGTGTTCCTAAACTAAGCCATTCCTGCTCGTTGGTTTTTGAGACAAGATATTATGTAGCTAAGAGTGGCCTCTACTTTACTAGGCCATCCTGGCTGGCCCCTTGGACTCTTAACCCTTCTGTCTCAGCCTTTCAAGTGCTGGCATGGATGAACAACTCTACTCAACTGACGACCTGACTTCGACCCTGACCCTGCTGAGCACTTGTCCCCCCGACCCCAGAAGCTCAATAACTCCTCCTATTGTCACTGTAGTTCTTCAGCGACCCACTCACTTTCCACTCTCCTATGAGCACTCACCCTGACTGCAGAGCACATTCCCACCCAGCCCTGAGACACCTTGCCCCACAGAGGACACTTACTCTGGTGGACATGGTTCTGTGTTGCACGCACGCTGCCTCTTGGGCAACTTGCTGCGGGCACTGCAGTAGTGTGGGGCCACCACTGAACTGTCCAGCTGGTTTCGGCACTCCACCACTTGCACCTGGCTGCCTGGGGAGAAGGGAGAAGGCCTCTCAGCCCTGGCCAGCCCAGAGAAGCTCAGGTTGGCTGCAGTGCTCGCCCCTGGCCCACACTCTGGTCTCACCGCCTGCACACTGGGCTGAGCATTTGGTCCAGGGGGTATAGTGCCAGGAGTAGGGAGGCAGAGCATCCCGGGCAATGGGTGCATTGAAGCGGTAGCGGAGAGCAGGCAGCTCTGCCTGGGCGAGCACCTAGAAGTACAGGGCATAGTCACTGGAGTTGCCATGGAACCCCCACCCCGTGGGATACTCAGGTCTTTCTGCACTTTGCCCCAGCCTCATTGTTACCATGATGATAAGAGATGCATTAATGGGTCCCAGGGCTTCTAGGCTCTGGGCTTGGTCTGGCCCCTGTCGAAGATGAAATGTGGTTCCAGCCAGGGGAAGGCGGTGAGGCTGGGGGGTCACGGGTAGCCCCTCCAGTAGCAGAGACTCCTGGTCCCCCTTTAGGGCTAGGGTAGAGTGCAGGGGTCAGAACTGAAGTCACTTTGCCTGTCTTCCAAGTCCCATGGAATCACAATCCTTATCCCTCCATCTTTGCTTACCTAGGTGACTAAGGGACAGGTTCAGATCTTGGATGAAAATGTGGACGGAGCCTTTGGGGATCCAGACGACGTCCTCATACCCTGGGTGGTACAGTTCAACTGTCACCCACTCAGCCTGCCACCACATAAGCCTGTGTCCCTCATCCTTCACACCTGATGACTGCAGCCAGCCATTCCACGCTTAGATATATCACTGCAAACTCATTTGAACCTCTCTCTCTCTCTCTCTCTCTCTCTCTCTCACACACACACACACACACACACGGGAGGGTGGTGGAGAAAGAAGGCGCATAGGTACCATGGTTTGTGTGGATCACAAGACAATTTTCAGGAGTCTGTTTTCTCATTCCACTAAGTGGGTTCTGGGGATCAAACTTAAGTTCTCATGATTGCACATAACTGACTGAACTATCTATCTCATTGTGTTCATTTAACAGATTATAAAACTAAGGCTTGGGGGCTGGAGAGATGGCTTAGAGTTTAAGAACTTTGGTTCTTCTTCCAAAGGTTCTGAGTTCAATTTCCAAATTCCCAGCAACCACATGGTGGCTCATAACCATCTACAGTGAGAGCTGGTGCCCTCTTCTGGTTCTCAAGCACATGTGCAGGCAGAATACTACAAATAATAAAAAAATAAAATTAAAAAACAAACAAACACACTGATGCACAGGGAAGCTATGCACCTCATCACGGGTTTACAGTTAAGAAGCGGCTGGCTGCAATTTGAACCCTAATTTGCTTCTTAGAATGGGTACATGTAACTCAAGTCTCACTGAGCAGTGATGTTGGGCTGTAGAAGAGGGAAAAGGTTACCACGGAAGTAGCAGTCCATACAGGTGACAATGAGACCTGAGCGTGCAGAGCTGGTTTTCCACGCGATGCCACCACAGACTGCCCAGCTGTAACCACCATGTTTTTGCTCAACCATGCTCACAAGATTAGCTTAGCTTCTATGCCTTGACCCCCATATTGTCCTCTGTGTGGGATCCTGCACTTTCCTTTCCTTTGGGCAATATTTCTGCTTCCTAGTCATCAGTATCCTACCACCAGGACAGTTGATGCCATGGGCACTTCAGGGGTGGGGATCAGGTGTTCTTGGGCCTAAGAATGCCTCAGTCTTCCACCTCTCTTACCTTGCTCTCTTATTACTTCAATGTCCTTTGAGATCTTTACCCTGTCTCCCAAACCAATGCCTTTTTTTGTTTCTCTCAACATTTCTTTTTAGGACAGCTTTTTAGGACCTATGTCAGGTCACCTGGATGTCTACACGGCCTCCTCTATTCTCTACTACACAACCCAGAACCATGGATGGTAGACACCCTATCATCTAACTACCTCCTCTTCCTCTTCTCTTTATTTCCAGACAGGGTTTCTTTGTGTAACCTTGCCTGTCATGGGCTGGAGGACCAGGACTCACTTTGTAGACCTGGCCTTGAACGCAGAGAGATCTGCCTTCCTCTGCCTCCCCAAGTGCTGGGATTACAGGTGTATGCTACTGTGTCCTGCTCATCTAACTTCTAAATCTAACTCTTCTTTTCTGCTTTGTATGTGTATGTGTTCATGGGTTTTCAGGTACATGTATGTGTGCATGTGAAGGTCAGAGGTCAGCCTTGGCAACTGTTCCCCAGGAGCCATAGGCTTTTTCTTTTAAACTTAAATTTTAAAAATTACTTATTAATCATGAAAAAAGTTGAAATTCTAGGACTTAATTCTTGTTTTAACATTTGTTCCCCTAGGGCAGTGGCATATGCCTTTAATCTCAGCACTCAGGAAGCAGAGGTAGGCATGTCTTTATGAGTTTGAGGCCAACTTGGTCTTCATGAGTTGCAGGACTGTCAGAGCTACACATTGAGACCCCATTTCAAAAACACATTTTAAATTGTTTGTGTGTATGTGTGTGTAGAGCAGAAGAGGGCACCAGATCTTCTGGAGCTGGATTTACAAGCGGCTGTGAGGCACCTGATGTGGGTGCTGGAAACAAAACTTGATCCTTTGTTTAAAAGAAAAGAAAATAGTGTATGATCTCAGCTGCTATGCCACCTGTCCGGCAGCCTCACTCACACAGGGACCTAGAGCTTGTGGATTAGCTAGGCTGGCAGAAGGACAAGTCTCCCCAGTGCTGTGATTACAAGTACATGGGATCAAACTCATGTCCTCACTCTCCTGTGTCAAGCATGTGTTACTGACCAAACCGCATCCCCTGCACACTGACTTTGTTGCAAGGCTCCCCTTGATCAGCCTTGTTTATAGCAGGTGTGTTACCACTATGCTCAGCTTTTCTCTTACCTTTCACACCCTCATTCCTCAAGACTGAATCTAGGCTATAATGTAATGTAGGTGCTGTGTGTGTTTGTGCATGGATAGGACCACACATACACACTGGGTGCTAGTTTTTTGCTTGTGTGGTTAAGTGCTGGGCTCTCTGGCACATGCCAATTATTATTATTATTTATTATTATTATTATTATTTTTATTTTAATGTGGGTTCTGTGGCTCAAATTCAGGTCTTCATGCTTGCACAACAAACCTTTTACTGACTGAGCATTTTCTCTGGCTAGATGTTCTAGTCCTTTTTTGGTTTTTAAAGACAGAATTTCTTCTGAATAGGCCTGGCTGTCTTGCAACTCACACTGTACATCAGGATGGTTTTGAACTCAAAGGTCCACCAACCTCTGTACCCTGAGGGCTGAGATTAAAGGTGTGCCACTACTGCCCAGGCCAGGCAGATGGTGTAGTCTTAAACCAACCAACCCACCACCCTCTCACCCCTAATCTAACCCTGCCTGGAGAAGGATGCACACATTCTGCAACTCATTGTTATGGTTTCTGCCAATCACATATCACCTGGCCACAATCCCCTCTGGCAATGCTCTCAGCTTCCTCATCCTTCTAAGACCCTCCTATCCCAACCCCTACTCCCTGGTGCTCTCATTCTCAACCCAAGTTGGAAAGGGTGTTCTGAATACCTTTCTCTACCTTATGAATTCCCTGATAGTAAGATCTGTACCAATATAGAGAGTTCCCCAGCCCCTTAGACTCAAAGGATAGAAAGTGACCCTCTTGCACCAACCCTCAAGCTTCCAGAATGATGGAAAGAGGATTGAATCCACAGTCCCGATTTATACAAATGTCTGTATGCTAGATTCCAAGCAGTAGCTAAGGCCCTTCCTAATTATTACTGTGACTGGCTAACACTGACTGTCAACTTCATAGGATGTAGAATCACTTGGAGACAAGTCTCTGGGCATTTTGTGTGGGATTTTCTAGATTAGGTTAAGTGAGGTGGGAAGATCTACCCACAATGGGCAGCACTTTCATGGGCTGGAGGACCAGACTGCATAAAAAGGAAAAAGAACTAAGCACTACAATGGACTGTGTCCCCTCAAACTACAAGCTATATAAAAATCTTCCTTCAGTTGATTCTGGTGAGGTATTTTGTCTCAGGAACAAAAAAATTAAGGACAATTCTGTGCTTTCAGGACTTTAGAGGGTTTTCAAGACCCTCACTATAATTCAGATTCCACAGGATCTTGGCTACTATAATGAGACTAACCCTGATCCCAGCCACAAGAGGGAAGTAGAGGGAAGGATTCCTACCAGTTCCTGGCAAAGCTGGGCTGAAGACTCCCTCAATGGTCTCACAGGCGCTGCCGTCGCCCCCACACACTCGGCATTTGTCTTCTCGGAGGTCAGAACCCAGAACCCGGTCACAGCCCACATGCTACACAGGGAGACAATGATGGTGTTGATGGTGTCATGGAGATGTCTCCCTTCCCTACACTTCCTCCCAACGTCTTTTTCTGTCTCCTGTACCTTGCACTCGCCGCTGACACAGATGTCCACTGTGTCAGGGCGGCAGGGTGTGCCATCCACCACAGCTGCCGCTCTTTCCGTGTAAAAGTTGAAGCCTTCTGCTAGGCACGTCAGTGAACAGGCCTTCACGCCCCCTGGGGGGCGTAACTCCATTAGACCTGAAGCCAGGTCACCCTGGAATTCCCTGCCTGAGGGGAGGTAAGGACAAGAGCAACAGACTCCGGACTCCATGGGCAGAGGGAACAGGGAAGTTTCCGTACATAAAAAGTACCACCAAGTTATATCAAGGACTGAATTGTGTCAAGGACAACTCTTTCTTTGGGCAAAGAATGAGGGCTCCAGGACACTATAAGCCAACTACTGCTGTCCTCAATGGCCCACAGCCTGTGGGAGGCTCACTCACCTCCTTGGTATGTCTTCCATGTGTAGAATTTTCCACGGAATGGAACACTGTCAAATTCAGAACACTGCATTTCTCTGAAGTCCTGGGAGCCAGGGGGACAGTCCTGGGCAGGTGTGAGGAGGAAGGTGGGGTAAAGAAGTGTTGTTCAGAATGGCTTAAGTCGGGCTGGAGAAATGGCTCAGAGGTTAAGAGCACTGGCTGCTCTTCCAAAGTTCAGAGTTCAATTCCCAGCAACCACATAGTGGCTCACAACCATCTATACTGAGATCTGGTGCCCTCTTCTGGTGTCGAGGTGCACATGCAAGCAGACTACTATATACATAATAAATCAATCTTAAAAAACAAACAAACAAAAACCTAGAATGACTTCAGTCAGATGAGTGAGGCTAGAGGCAGGAGTCTGGGTAAGAATTGATGGTGGTCCGCTCTAGCTATGAACATACACATGAGAAGTTTGTTCATGTGCTTGTATTCATGTTGGTCATCTGAATTTTGGTCCTCATGTTTGTACTGCAAGCTACTTTACCACATAAACCACCTTCCCAGCCCCGGTACTTATTTTTGGGACAGGTTCTTACTGTATGTAGGCTAGGTTGGCTTCAAACTCATAATCCTCCTGCCTCAGCCAAGTACTATGTGTGCACCAGTGTACCTGGCTCATGAGATGGGAACTGGGTGATTCATTAAGTTAAGGCTGAGCTGGGGGTAGAGGACTGGGTTCTGAGCTCAAACTTTTCTTAAGATAGAAGGTATAGGATGGAGCTGGTTTGGAAGAAAGGACTGAATTCTTTTTTAATGTGGGGGCGTGTAGATGCTCCAGCAATCCCTACACAGGAGACCTCAGCAGGATGAGGGTGAGGCCCTGGGTTAGATGCTGATTTTCATGAAAGCACGCTCAATCATGCTTTGCTAGGTAGCAATGAACAGGGGCTGGATTCTGGGGGTAACTGAGCACTTTAGACATTGAACTGTATTTGGAGTGGGGAAGTGAGGGAACCGATTTCTCTGTAGTAAAACAGTTGGAAGACTAGATGACAAGGCAGATGCTGGGGTGGAGGGATGGGGATAGGACAGGGAGGGCATGGCAGGGGGGCTGGGGCAGGGCCATGGAGGATTCAGAGAAGGGTTACTTGGAAGACTCACATCAGTGTTGCAGGATCGGTGCCTCCGCCTCTCGCCCAGGCAGTACTTGCCACCAATGGTTGGCCTGGAAGGAGCATTGACAGTGGAGACGGATGAGGTAGGGGGTAATAGGTTGAGGGTCACCTCACCATTGGGAGAGGATCCCAAGGGCTGACCTCGGGCTGTCACAGTGACGACTGGAAGATGATACACCACCACCACATGTCCTGCTGCAGTCACCCCATGGAGTCCACGGGCCCCAGGCCCCATCTACACCCTCTGGTCGAGACCCAAAAGGGACACACACTCGTTTGTAGCACCACTGTGTGGGTAAGAAAGGAAAAGCAGGATGAGTGTGACTTTGCAGACTTCTGGTTTCAATGGCTCTTCTCTGTCCACCATCCCCCAAATTCTAGGTCCAGTCCCTTCTGGAATGGGGGTATGCATGTGACATGAGGAAAGGCTGGATCTGAAGGGAGTCTTATACACTGGGTCACAGCTTCAATCCAGAGGCATGGCTAAGGAGCTAACACTGTTCAAGTAACAAATATGGCTTAAGCAGAAGCAGTACCAGGGCTGATTATACAAATGTGTGACTTTGGATGCCAGAAGCTATAGCCTCAGGCACGCTGGGCAGGGCCCAGGGGAAGGCTCTTGGCTGGTGCTTACCCCTTTGTCTATAGTGTGTGTTTGGCACAGTGTTCCTTCAGCTGCTGGGATGCTATTGGTGATGCATCGATTGCTCTTGCTCAGACACCACAGTTCGCTGCAGACCTCCTGCAGAATGGAGATGACCTCTCAGGCCCACTGTCTTCTCTCCGACATGACTTGAGGGTCCCAGTACTTTCCTGGGTCTTAATGATTCCCCTTTGGGATCAAAGCCTGACACTCCTCTTGTCAGTATGTATGGAATACTTATACTTGCTATAAAAACTCCTTTGGGGTCCTGACCCCTATTTCAGTGAAAGAAGATATAGAAATAGCTCATAGTCGTTTTCTGCCAAGCCCAAAGACCTAAGATCCCCAGGATGTACATGGTAAAAGGAGGGAGCAACTCCTGAAATTTGTCCTCTGACTTCCATGCATGTTGTGGAATGAACACAGCTAAAATAAATAAACGTACTTTTACAGAAAAGAAAAACAGGGTCACAGGCTACACGTCACACTTCTGTGGGACTGCCTAGTCTAACCCAGATCTCTGAAGAAGGCATTGTATTTTCTGGATTTCAGGTGTTTCCAAAAGCTGGGACCTATTATGGAGGACAGGAAGGATTTTCACTTTTTTTGGGCCAATGAAACACAGGAGAGAATAATTTAAAAAGTCAGGGCTGGAAAAGGGTTACATTTGTAGTTTTTGTCTGTTTTTTTCTTAAAGCTGTAACTGAGTGTGTGGGGCAGGTTCATGATTGGGCAGGATCTGACTAAATCTGTGGGCCTTTTCTCTACTTCCACTGAATTCTGCTTGGACTATTTATTTGGTGCCCACAACTGAAGCAATCCTAGAAAGCTGTTTTGACCCTTCCGGTCAAGGTTAGCATCTGTAGAGAAGCCCCACCAGGTTCAGATATGGCCAAATTTCACATTCTCTGTCTGCTACCCCACTCTCTCAAATCGTTCCATTCAAGGATTAATTTGTATCCTCTTTAAACAGAACCCTTGTAAGCCAATCCCTGAGTGCTAGGCCAATGAGACTTGAGATTTGAAGATCTAGATTTGAATTAAGCAGTGGCCATAAGAAGGTACCCTTCTGGGATCAGCCCAAGAGATAGCTGTATACACACCTCAAAAACCACTCTTTCAGCAACCCCACTCCTCATGCCCCAGGGTTCCTGACTTCTGTCCCCCACAGTGACATGCCAGGTTTCCTGTCTATACCTTCCTTATAGACCATGTAGCAAAGAATGACCTTGAACATCATAAATGAAGATGAAAGGTCTTCATCTGGACAGAACCCAGGCTTCATACATGCTAGGCAAGCACACTACAACTCAGGCCATCTCCTATCAACCAATTTCCATATAGTAAATGATGCCAGGAAGATCTCCTCCCTGCCCCCTACCCCAAAAGAAGAAATATCAGGGTCTAGGGAGATAGCTCAGTCGGTAAAGTGTTTGCCACACAGCCATTAGGACCTGAGTTCATGCCCCAGAACCCAAGAGAAAAAGCCGAGAGAAGGAGCTAGGGATAGCTAAGCAGTTAAGAATACTTGTTTTAGTTGCTGAGGACCTGGGCTTGGGTCCCAGCAACCACATGATGTCTCCATAAGTCTAATTCCAGAGGATCCAACATTGTCTTCTGACCTCTATAGGGACCAGGCACATACATATGTGAAAACACCCAGATGTATACAAATTTAAATGCCATTAAACAAACAAAGCCAGATGTGGTAGTGCCTGTGTGTATACTCTCAGCACTGAGACAGAGACAGATGGATCCCTGGGGCTCCACGGTGAGCTGGGTTAGCCTAATAAATGAGTTCCAGGCCAATGGAAGACCTTGTGCCAAAAACTAGTAACACAAATTAAATACATGGTTCATTTTAAAATTATTGCCAGATCAAGCTTTCGATTCTGCTACTTCCTCCCCTACAATATCTTTTTGTAAAGTATGGAGTCAAAGAGCCATCTAGGGGTGTGTTGGGGTAGAGAAATGGGTCAGCAGTTAACAGCACTTGCAGCTTATTTTGAGGACCAGAGTTTGCGTCCCAGCTCACTAACACCAGTAACTCCAGCTCTAAGGGATCTGATGCCTCTGGCTTTCAGTCATTTGTGTATGAATACACATGCATGCAAACAATACAGAGAAATCTAAAAGAGACTGGGAGATAGAGACAGACAGCTATGCTGGCAAGATGGCTTAGTAGGTAAAACTGCCCTGATGACCTGGGTTTGATTCTTGGAATCTATGGCAGGAGATGACTCCAAAAGTAATTCTCTGTCTTCCACATGTATGTATGCATTCCACATAATGCACAAGTGAAAAATTTAAACACCGAAGGAAAATGCTGACTTAAAAGAGAAATCTATGTTCCAAGTAGAGCAATTGGTGTTCTTACAATTGTGGTCAGGTGCACACACTCTACCCTCCCAAAGCCCAGACTCTTCATCTGTTGCTCTGGTAATAGGTTTAAATGAGATGATGCACAGTACATGCTTGGCACACACTAAATGCTTAGTAAGCACGAACTACTATAATCCAAGTTCCAGGACACAGAACACATTCAGGGTGGGCCCAGGACTCCTTATGCGGTGCTTCGATGAGCAGCCAAACTATGTTGGTTGGGGTGTGGCAAGAGTAAAAATATCTGTGCACAATGGCATAGACCTTTGATCCCAGCAGAAAGTGGATCTCTGTGACTGTGTGGCCAGCCTGGTCTGCATAGCAAATTCCAGGCCTGCTAGGGCTACATAGTGAGATCCTGTCTTTAAAACAAAACAAAAACAAAAACAAAAGATTCAAAAAGTCAAAATACAGCTTGCTTCAGGATATATTTCTTGGTCTTATGGTGAGAGGAAGTGAGGAGTAGTTTGTCAGTCACCTGTTTTCTTTTGCATCAGTCGTGCATATAGCTGTGTAAATGCAGACTTTCAGTGGACGGTATGGAAGACTGCAGCTGGGCTGGGGTCAGTAGGACTAAGGCTGAAGGGCATCAGAGTATGATTAAGGAAATGATGGAGCTGAGCAGAAGAGCTAAGTGGCTGAACTGTAACCAGAGTAGGAAGCCAGCAGATGTCCAGCTTCCAGGGGTGGGGTCCCCTGTACCCCAGCTCATTCTGTTTCTTCTGTTGTGTCACTCTATCACCTGTGCCTTGTTGACACAGTATTAGTCCCAGTAATCCTGTCTCCGACCCCATAGAACCAGGGGTGCTAGGGTCCATGGCTACATGGAGCTTTTTACGTGGGTGTTGGCATTTTGAACTCAGACACTTGTGTTTATGTAGCAAGTGCTCTTACCACTGAGTCACCTTCCCACTTACTCAGCTCATACTGAGATGGGGTCTCATTGGCAGGTCTAGAACTTGTTATATTATGAAGTCAGACAAGTAGGCTAACTTTAAATTCACAGAGATCCACCTGCCTTGCTTTCTTAGTGCTGGAATTAAAGGTGTAAGGCCCAACCCCACCCCACCCCTGCTCCAAACCCTGCCCCAGCTTACTTATTGATGCCAAGATGGAACCTCAGGGAAGATAGGGAAGTTAGTTGGTCAGAGACCCTGAAGGCTCCTTCTAGTTCGTTGCTAAGTAATGAACTAGAAATTATTTCCATCAAAAAGTCTGGATATGTTGCTTAGAACTACAGAGTTAGAGGCCTTAGAACTTAGGTGTTGGGTGGAGAGATGGCTCAGAGGTTAGGAGCACTGTCTGTTCTTCTGGAGTTCCTGAGTTCAATTCCCAGCAACCACATGGTGGCTCATAACCATCTACAATAAGATCTGGTGCCCTCTTCTGGCATGCAGGCACACATGCAGGCAGAATACTATATAAATAATAAATTAAAAAGAATGGTACATTAAAAAAAATACTTACACATCGCAGACTACAAGTGGCCTTTAGTATGGAGTAGGAGGTCCTCCCTAGCTTAGGCCTCAAGTTAGCTGCTTGGACATGTAAGTGTCCTTCCCGTCTCTCTCTCTCTCTCTCTGTGAGGCCAGAGGCCAACCCAGGCTGTTCCTCAGTAGCTTTCCATCTTGTTGTTTGAAACAAAGTTTCTCAACAATTCTGAAATTTGCCAAGTGGACTGGCTAGCTAGCGAGCCCCTGAGATCCACCCACCCCTGCTTCCTCAATGCCTGGTTTATAAACATCAATCACTACACCCAGCTTATATACGGTTTTGTTCATCAAACTCAGGACCATGGGCTTGCAAAGCAAAACTTTCCCTGACTTGAGTCTCTCCCCCAAACCCAGAATCACAATCTTATCCTCAATCTTTGTTGGTTTGCTTAGCATGTGGATGCCCCCCACACTTTGGTCCTCCCACATCGCTAAAGGAGTTCATTTCATCCCTTTCCCTGCTTCCCCAGGAGGGTGCCCAGGTGAAGCTTCCCACCCTGCGGTCACCTCCCTTTCCCAGGAAGGAAAGCAGGAAGGCTCTCTCTACCCCGTATTTACACTGACGCGATTTGACTCCATGCTGGAATCGGCACTGCTCATCAGCATCATAGGCCTGGCCAGGAGCCACTGTCGGGTACACGAAGTCCTGTCTGGGGGGGCGGTTATTCAAGCAAAGCCCCAGGCCCGAGCTACGAGCAGAAGAAAACATCTGTCACGCCAAGAGGCTGCAGGGCCACGACCTCAGGGTCATACCCAAGTAGGTGGGGTGGGGAGTCAGTTCCCCAGACATGACTGTGCCCGCTGGGCGGGTCAGGTGGCTCATCCTCACTCCAGAAAGCTGGTGATGTAGTCTCGGCTGCATGATGACCACACGAAGGGATTGGTCTTCATGGTGATGTGGGCAGCCATGAGCTTCGCTGGGTCCTGGCCGCGGGCCCCACAGCCGTTTCCAACACCATCGTGATTCATGCCAAATCTGAAGAAAGGGGTGTCAGCTCTGCCAGGCACTGAGGGACCCCACCCGCTTCTCTCGTCACCCCTCCCCCATGTTCCCGCCTCACGTGTGCCCGATCTCATGGGCAATGGTGAATGCCGTGGCCAGGCCGATATCTTCATTGATACTGCAGCTCCTCTCACGCTCACACATCCCACCCACAGGGGCCAGGCCTGGGAAATGGGAAAGGGGCCAAAGCTGTGCTGGCTACGCTCTATCCACCATGGGAGGTCTCACCCCAGGATCAAGGCCACCCTCCGTGGTGCCTGCAAACGATGAGATGCAATACCTAGAGTTCCGCAGGGTTTGTTCTTGTAGATGCAGATGTCATAGCTGTGGAAACAGACTGCAGTGAGAGGCCTGGGCAGCTTCCTTGGCCAATGTACGTGTGTGTTGGTGCACCTGTGTGTGAGTGTGAGCTTCTGTAGCCCTAGATGAACTTGAACTCTCCATACAGTCAAGGATACCCTGAGCTACTGATCTTCCCACCTCTACCTCCCAAGTGATGACATTTTAAGTGCTTACTAAGACACCTGGTTTTCTATGGTACTGGAGATCAAACCTAGAGCCTCTTAAATGCTACACAGGCACTCTCTCAGCTGAACTACATCCAAACCTGCCCCTACTATTCACCCTAGACAAGGTCTCATGTAGGCCAGGCAGGCCTTGAACTCACTGTGCAGCCAAGGATGACCTTGAACTCTTGATCCTCCTACTTCCTTCAGTGCTGGACTGAAAATGCCATGACTGGCTCTGGGGGTTGAGTCTTGCCTAAACCTCAAACTCTGCTCCACTAGAACCAATCAGCTGGTCTCAGGGATGCTGAAAATACATGACTGACTGACAGACTAAGTGACTGACCGAATGGGTGGGTGCTCAGAACTCAAATGTCAACTTCTTTTCGGGCTCTCGGCATTCCTTCTCCTTGTCTTCTCAAAGGTTCCCAACCCTTTCTGCCCTCCACTGGCAAGGGTGCCCGTTCCTTGGAGTCTGATGATCCCTTCACCTGCTCCACTGGCCTCAGCCCTGGAGCCCTCCCTGCTCCTTACCGAGTGATGAGCACAGCTGTGTCATGGTTTGCCACACCATTCTCTGGGATGGCGTTGCCATGGCCACTGTGACTCACGATGGATTTCTGCCACTTACAGAAGCTGTCCAGGGACTTCCCAGCATGGTGGGTGATCTCCAGGGTGGGCTAGGAATGGGAAGGTTGACATCAGGCAGCAATGGTGTGAATAGAGAAAGGGTGAGACCAATCCCAGATCCCTACCTGGTCCTCTGTGAGCAGGATAAGGCGAGTGACGAGGATGTTGACGATGTTTCCCAGACTCGAGTCCTGGAAAAGTTTGGCAACCTGACCTCCAAGAAACAAGGGAGACCGAGTCTTAAGAGGAGCTCAGAACAGTGAAGGACAGAACTGTGGTGTTGGCTCAGTTGGTAACATGCTTGTTGTGCAAGCGTTAGCACCTGAGTTCAATTACCCATTTGAAAACAAACAAAAAAGCCAGGCTCAGGACATGTACCCATCTGTGGTCCCAGCACAGGTGGGAACCTTGACAGCCAGGTTAGTTGAAGCTACAAGTTCCAGGTCCAGTGAGAGATCTTGTCTCAGAATGTGTTAGAGAACAATGAGGATCATGAAGCCTGCTCCTAGCTGAGGAGCCATTGCTGGTGATGGTTTCTGGGGAGCGGAGAGAGTTCTCTTCAGGGATGTGGGCCCTGGTTGGTGGCCCACAGACACACAGGACTCAGTAGGTTAAACAAACAACTCAAAAATCCAGAAAACGATCCAACTGTGGTGGCATACTTTTAACCCTGGCGCTACGGAGGCAGAGACAGAGTTCAGGTCAGCCTAGTCTAAATGGTGTATAGGAGGAGGAAGTGGCCTAAGGGCTAAGTGGACCCAGGTGCTGGAGATGAGGCTGTGCGGGAGTCTTCAGTCTTAATTTACTGGAAATCCCCAGGAATCGTGGCAAATTTGAGGAAATGTTGGAAGCTGGAGCAGAGGCTGTGACACTTGGACAGAACATAGAGACAGTGCTCTGTCAACATTTGTGTTATTAGTCTGCTACACTTTGACTTCAAAAATTCGCGTGTCCGGGAGATGGCTTAGTAGGTAAAGCACTTGCTGTGTAGATATGAAAATCTGAGTCTGAATTCCCAGCACCCAGGACTATAATTGTAGTGCTAAGGGAGCAGGGACGGGCAGATTCCTGGAGCGTGATCACCACCGGGCCAGCCACCCTAGCCAGTTGGTGAACTCCAGGTTCAGTGAGAAACCTTGCCTCAAAAAATAAAATGGAGGCACTGTAGGGACAGTTTAAGAGTTAAGAATAGGGCTGGAGGGATGGCTCAGAGTTTAAAAACACTCGCTGTTCTTCCAAAGGTCCAGAGTTCAATTCTCAGTAACTACGTGGTAGCTCATAACCATCTATAATAAGATCTGCTGTGCAGGCAGAATGTTGTATAAGTAATAAATAAAGCTTTAAAAAAAGTTAAGAGTACTGGCTGTTCTTCTAGAGTACCCAGGTCTGATCCCAGCACCCATGTGGCAGCTCCAATGGCCAGTAACTCCATTTCCAGGGGGATCTGATGCCCTCTTGTAGTCTCCAAGAGCTCTGTGTGCACATGGGTACACAGACAAACATTCAGGCAAATACTCATACATACAAAATAATAAAGCTGGGCTCAGTGGCACACCTATAGTCCCTGCATGCAGGGAGGCAGAGGCAGGCTGGTCTCAAACTCAGAGACCTCCGCCTCCCTGAGTTTGAGACCAGCCTGGTCTACAAAGTGAGTCCAGGACAGCCAATGCTACAGAGGAACCCTGTTTTGGAAAATCGAAAAACAAAACAAACACCAAAACAATAAATAACTATTAAAAAAAAGATGGAGACTGACTGATGAAAATACCCAGTGTCATCCTCTGGCCTCCACATGCATGTGCACATGAATGTATACAAATGAATACATGTATATGACACACACACAACCAAGTGTACTCAATATATACAAACTTTCCCCCTGATTATTATTCTCTAATGCAGTCTAAAGCTGGTTTAAAGTCTCTGGGAGGATGTGCATAGGTTATTTGAAATTCTCTTCCAATGTGAGAGATAAACATTTGGCGATTTTATCATTTATAAGGATTTTGGAACCAACTGCCACTAGACACAAAAGGATGATTACAGATGTGAATGTGGAACAATAAGGTTATGTTTGTTTTGTCTGAGACAGGATCTCATTATATAGTCCTGGAATTCACCACGGAGACCAGGATAGCCTCAAACTTGGAGATCTTCCTGCCTCTACCTTTCAAGGGTGGAATTAAAGATATGTGCCATCACACCCATCCAAGGAGCTTACCTGTAGGAATGAACAGGTATGTGCTTGTGTGCAAGAATACTGCATGCATGGTTGTGGGCCTGTGAATGTATTGCTATCCTTAATGAGAACCTTCAAGCAATGTGTGTGGGCATGGGCATGAATATGTGTATTCTTGTGTGTGGATGTATGTGGTAGCCAGAAGTGAGAGCTGGTATCTTCTTTAGTGGCTTTCTACCTTATTTTTCTAAGCTAAGGTCTCTCACTGAACCTGGAACTTGCTGATTGGGTAAAGCGGGACCCAGTAAGCCCAAAGGATTTACCTCCCTGTCTCTCTCTTTCAGCTACTGGGATTACAAGGATGGACCACCATGCCCAACATTAAAGAAAATATTTATTTGTGTTTCTGTGCACATATGGCCGGCATGCATGGGGAGATCAGAGGACAACTTGCATTAGTCAGGTTTCTCCTCCTGTGTGAGTCCTGGGAATCAATGAACCCAAATGCTCAGGCAGCAAGTACCTTTATGTGCTGAGCCATCTTAATGGCCCACTTGCTTTTTATTTACTTAATTAGTTTTTTCGAGACAGGATTTCTTTGTATAGCCTTGCCTGTCCTGGAACTAGCTCTGTAAACCAGACTGGCCTCGAACTCAGAGAGCTGCGTGCTTCTGCCTCACGAGTGCTGAAAATAGAGGCATGCGCCACCTCCACCTAGCTTGTTTTATTTTTAAAATGTTGGTTCTTGTGTACAACAAAGCAGTTTACTGACTGCCATCTCCCCAGTCCCTGCAAGTCTGTCTGTCTGTAAGTGTGTGTGTATATATGTATGTATGTATGAATGTTTTTTTTCGAGGACAAGGTTTCCCCAGCTCCTGCAAGCCTATGTATGTAAGTATGTATGTATGTATGTATGCATGTATGTATTGACAGGGTTGCTCTATGTAGCCTTGGCTGTCCTCTCCGCAATCCACCTGCCTCTGCCTCCCTGAGTGCTGAGATTAATGGCATGTGCCAACATGTGCAGCTGCAAGTTTATTTTTATACAAAGCACTTATGTAGCACCTCCCATGGGCTATGCAATGTCTCTCCACTTTTCCATGATCTCCTGCCACTCTGGGCTCCTTTGGTTTTTGATACAAGGTCCTTTCCATAGCTCAGGCTCATCGTGGGCTTGCAACCCTCCTTCCTCAACCTCCAGAGTGCTGAGATGCTAGGAGCTGGGGGGTCCCAGAGCTTTGTGTGTGTTAGACATGCCATGCACTGTTCTATATGCATTGTCTGTTCAGTGCGTCTTTACTTAGTCTTTACTGGTGGTTAACAAGGCAGAGTGTGAAGTACCTTGCTCAAGGGCAGAGGACTTAAGGCATCAGTTTTCAACCTGTGGGTTGTGACCCTTTTGGGGGTCATGTATTAGGTATCTCACAAATCAGATATTTACATTATGATTCATAACAGCAGCAAAATTACAATTACGAAGTAGCAATGAAATGATTTTATGGTTGGGGTCACCACAACATTAAAGGTTCACAGCATTAGAGAGGTTGACTTGCGGGGACAGAGCTGCAGTTTAAGCCTCCCGTAATTGTCCCTAGATCTTTGGTACACTTCTTCCCATCACTCACAGCTCTGTACAGACCTCTTTTTTTTTTCTTCATTTTCCCTCTCTCTGCTTTATTATTGTGGCCCCTGGTTGCACATCAGGGGTGAGGGTGTGACACCCTTCCCCCTGACATCCTAGAGGCTAGATACAGGCCCTCAGGCCTCCAGGTCTAGGAAGGGGGAGGCACTTACAATGTTCATGATGGCCAGCACATACTGCTCCACATCTCTCCGTCCATGGTAGGCCACCATCATCTTGTCGGCTACCACCAGGGTCTCCACATAGCGCTCTCTGCTGACTGACCGCTTCAGGCCTGGCTGGCCTCGCTCTGTTTCGTTCCCTAGGGGCCTGGCAGGGGGTGGTTTCAGGGTGCGCAACCACCATGGACGACCTTTCCAGGGTTTCTCATCTAGGAGGTAAAGGAGAACCACTGAGCGCCTACTGCCGGTGGGTCACAAAACTGTACAACTGTCAGTTCTCTAGGATATCTGGTGACTCTTCTGCCCAACAGCCCTGATACAGGGTTTGTCCTTAAAATCTTGATCCTTCTGCCTCCTATTTCCAAGTACTTAGATGACTGGTTTGTGTTCCCACACCGCTTCATATAGCTTTCCTATTCTCACTCCCTAAATGTTTTACCAATGAATGGTCATGCTGTGAACTTGACTGTATGAATGACTGCCTGAGTGTGTGTTGACATCGGTGTCATCTTATACGTGGAGGTGGGGTGTCTCACTTGAACCCAGAGCTCACAGACTCATCTAGTTTAGCTGTGCGGCTTGCTACAAGGATCTACTGTTTCTGTCTCCCTAGCCCTGGGATTTTAGGTAGCCTGCTGTACCTTCTTGGAGGCTAGGGATATGAATTTATAAACTCTTACTATATTTGCATGGTGAGGGCTTTACTCACTAAGCCACCTCCTCATCCTGGCTTTAAAACACAACTTTTATTCTTCTCTTGTATGCTACATTACAACTGCAGTTAGTTTCCCCTCCCTCTACTCCTCCTATACCAACCCCGTCAACTCCTCGTTTCCCTTAAAAAAAAGGTGGGGGGGAAGCAGGGCTTCTAGGGATATCCACTGAACACGGGCTAACAAGATACAAAAGACCAGGCACAGGCAGAGCAGTGGTGACACGCCCGTTTAACCCCAGCACGTTGGAGACAGAGGCAAATGGATCTCTGAGTTCAAGGCCAGCCTGGTCTATAGAGTTCCAGGACAGGCAAGGCTACACAGAGAAATCCCGTCTCAAATAAGTATACCAGAAAAACAAAAAGCATAAACCCTCCTATCACCGCTGGATGAGGCAACCCAGCAGGAGGAAAGGGCCCCGAGGCCATCAGCCTGGCTTTTGTTGTGCATGTTGTAGGCCCTTGTGCAACTTGGGTAAGCACTCTACCACTGACCTAGCTCTTGTTGGCACTTTGGCTGCATGTTTGTTTGTTTTTTTCCAAGACAGGGTTTCTCTTTAGACCAGGCTGGTCTCGAGTTCACAGAGCTCCACCTGCCTCTGCCTCCCCGAGTGCTGGGATCACAGGTGTGTGCCCCACCCAGCCGCCAGTTTGGTTGCTTATCTACTCAAGTGTTGGCTGTGACCACTCTGCAGCGTGCCTGTGTGATCTGGCAACAGCTCTAGGTAGAGAAAGCATGGTCTCCCACCCCCACCTACCCCTGCTGGTCGGCTGGGCACAGCAATGACGGGTCACTTCACTGCCTTACAGCATCGCCTTCTTAGGGTCTGTATCCTTTCTGGCCCCTGCCTGCAGATGAATGGAGCTCCTGAATCCAGTCACTGCTCATAGTTTCTTTCCTTATTATGTAGTGTCTGGCTGACCTTTGGGGTGGAAAGACTCTGCTGCCTATCTCTGCCTCAAAGGAGTAATGCCATTGAAGCTCCCTGCTCATCCCCAAAGGCACAGGAGTACCTCTCACTCCACAGGCTGTGTCCAGATGGGGGTGACGCAAAGAGGACCGCTTGTATACCACGTGGGGGCCACTCTCTTCCGGGCCACGGCGACCTTTCGGCCCACCTTGCAGGGGCTCAATCAGATATTCTTCGTCATCTGCCACAATCAGACCATGCTGGATGGAGGACAGAAAGCTCAGCACCTTATCTGATTTCTTCCTTTCTCCCTTTCTGTACTAGGAATCAAACCCAGGGCCTTGTGCGTGCTGGGCAGGCACTCCACCACTGGACTATATTCCAGCCCTTTTTGTTTGGTTATTTCTCTTTTTCTGAGGAGGGGGTCTTACGGAGTCTAGGCTGGCCTCCAACTATGTAGTTGAAGATGACATAGAACTGTCTCTGTCTCCTAAGTGCTTGGGGTTGTGGACATGTGTCACCACACAGCTGGTTTATATTCTGCCGTGTGTGTGTGTGTGTGTGTGTGTGTGTACACTGGTATAACAGAATGAGCACTAGTGCACAGGCCAGAGGACATGGGAGGTCTCCCCATCACTCTTTGCTGTATCTCCTCTAGACTGGGTCTCCCACTGAATTTGGGGCTTGCTGTTTTCTGGTTAGACTTGCTGGCTATCAAACCTAGTCTAAAATCTGCCTGTCTCTGTCCACCACCCAGCACTTCAGTTACTGGTGTGCACAGGCTAGGGATATGAACTTAATTCCTTGTGTATAAACTCTAACTCCTCAGTCTCACTCTTAAAAGAAAAAAAACACTTAAATTGAAAATACAATTTCATTATTTCTCCCTTTTCCTCTCTTCAACCCCTCTTACACTTTTTTAATTCCTCAAAAAAGTTGTTTTACTCTATTTATTTGTGTGTGGACATCTGTGGGTGTGCACATGCCACCACACATGTGTGGAGGTCAGAGGACAACTTGAGGAAGTTATTCTTTCCCCTCCATGATGTGGGTCCTGGGGATCAAACTCAAGTCTTCAGGCTTGGCAGCAAGTGCCTTTATCCACTGAGCAATCTCACTGGCCTTACTATCAGTGACTTTAATATGCTATGCTATTTGTCTGCTTTCTTCAGACAGATGTCCCTTACTTTCAGGCTATACATTTTCCTTTAAGTACATCTTTAGCTGCTTCTCAAAAGACTGATCAGCTCAAAATACTTGTAAAATACTGTATTATGATTGTTACATTTTGTTGCTAGTATGTTTTCCTTAGCTTCCAGAAGGAAGTGAGCATTTCCCCCTGCTTCCCAATATCCTCAGCTCACCAGGCCCCCACAGGTGCTGATGGCCACATGGGAGCTACCAGCCTGGCCTTGCAGGTGGCCAGCGTAGAGGCAGTGGGCCCGGGCAGCCCTCTGCCAGGCCAGGCCCTCCCGTGTCCAGTATTCCACCGAGACGTGCCCTGCCAGTAGATGGGGGCTGCGGGTCAGGTTCAGCAGGAAGTGAGTGCTGGGTGCTGCCACCTTGTAGAATAGGCGGGACTCAGCTGTGGCCCCCACACCCCGACGCTGCCTCCTGAGAGCAGGTGGAGAGAAGGCCAGCATTGCCCCGTTGTGATCCACTCGGGTTGGGAAGGCAATCTCATAGCTTTCCAAACTGGACAGGAGCTCATCTACAGACAAAGGAATAAGAAGACTGGGGTGGGTCTCTGCTGCCAAAGCCAGTGATGCCTCGCTCATCCCTGAACCCAGGTCGCTGACTGACTATTCAGCTTATACTTCACCCAGGCCCTCCCACTTAAAAATTCTCCTAACCCTAGCACGCTGACTTCCCTTTTTCTTAAGGACCAACTGGCTTCCTTATTTCTTGTTCTTCGAATTGCCACCATTGGACAGTTTCCTACCTTGAGATCTGAAGGCATGCGTGACCTTGAATGTGAGGCCCAGCCCCAGGGCAAGGGCCCAGTGGAGGATCTGGCAGGCAGAAGCCATAGGGGCTACGTGTCCACATGTCTCTCCCCAGCCCCGGCTGCTGGCAGCCCCTACAGTGCTGCCTCCCCTGTTCACAGTCTGGGCAGCATCGCCAGTCTCCTGGGAAGAAAGACTGAGTTAGGATGGGTCTTGATCACACTGCCCAGCATAGCCAGTGCCAAGGCCTCTAGCCAGACAGAAAGGGGAGTCCTGCAGCCTCTGCATGACCAAGACACTTCTATCAGAAGGTTCGTGAACAGTTTTAATATTTGTTCCTGCCTCCTACCTCCTCTCCATCATGCCCACAGTAGAGAGGACAGGGATCAGAACAAGAAGCTACTTTCTGAAGCAGGCAATCTGGAATCACCTGGGAGGTGCACCTCTGAACATACCTGTCAGGGATAACACCAACTGGGTTCAGTGAGGTGGGAAGACCCAGCCTAATAGTGGGTGGGACCAATTCCCTGGGCATGGGGGTTCCTGGATTGCAAGAGAAAGGGAGCTAGTGCCAGCAAGATGGGTTTGGGTAAAGATGCTTGCCACCACGCCTGACTCCCTGAGTTCAACCCCCAAACCCACACATGGGAAGAACTGACTGATTCCTGAAAGTTGTCTTCTGAATCCCACATTTGTGCTAAGGCACATGAGTGTGCCAGGGCTGGGGTGAACTTGGGGTAGAGGAGATAATCTCATGGCTCCCCACACAACAGCAGTGCCATCTTCTGTCCTCCTAAAGCTTTGGTCCTGGGAGTGACAGGCATGTCAATGTGGAGAAAGGAGGGTGTCTCAGATTGTGACATGTTCTCTAGAGAAACCAGCTGTCCAGGAAGCAGGAGTCTGAAGGACAAATATAACCAATCATGGGGAGCAGAAGGTGTATCAGGCAGGGGAACTGCAAAATCAAAAGCCTGGGGAGGGTGGACAGTGAGGGGCTCAGCCGCACAGGCTTTGCTATGGAAGCTTGCCTGACCAACCGGGCTTGCTCCCCAGATCCTGTATGAAAAGAGAACTGACTCCTGGAAGTCCGCTGACCTTCAAACACTAACAAATATCCTTTGACTTCCACATGCACCCACATCCACGTACACCAATAACGAAACAAGAAAAATCTTGAAGATCCTGCAAAATCTATCTTGGCTCGCCACCAAGCCTGTTGTCCTGGGAACCCCCCACCCCACCAAGTAACTTTAAAAAAAGAAAGCAAGCAACACCAACCAACCCCTAAAGCCAAAGAAAACCCTCAGGTCCCAGGCATGCAGGGGCGATGCAGGGAGAATGCCATAATTAAAGTCAAGGTGGGCACTAAGGTCTTCCAGGCTTTTTTCAAGTCCCCATTTGGCTTTGGATCCCTGGCTACAGGGATGTCCCTCCCATCTCCCTCCCTTTGGTTTTCCAGAAAATGTCTCTCTGTGTAGCCCTGGCTGTCCTGGTACTCACTCTGCAGACTAGGCTGGCCTTGAACACAGAGATCCGCCTGCCTCTGCCTCCCTAGTGCTGGGCTCAAGTATGTGCACCACCATGCCTGGCTTACAGGGACATTGCTACCTTCCCACACTGTGATCACACATTCCCAAAGGCTTACCTCCACCCTACATTCCTGGACTTGCTCTTTAATTTTTCAAAAATTACAATCCTTTACTTTGTATGTAGGGAGGTCAGAGAATAACTTCTGGGAGTTTGTTCTCGCCTTTTACCATGTGGAGCCAGAGGATCAATCTCAGGCCATCAGGCTTGGCAACAAGCTCCTTCATCCACTGAGTCATCTCACTTGCCATCTAGCCTCACTCTTTATTCCGCTTTTGCTCTTAGATCCTTTCTTCTTAGCCTGAGTTAATTCTGCCGGCAGACCTGTTTCTCAGGCATCTATCTGCCCCAGGCCAGTCTGTTGGAGACACTACTTTGGGCTAACCACTCTGCCAAGCCCCTTCCCTGCCCTCTGGTCTCCACCCTCCATCTCCTCTTCTGTGCAAATCCAAGCCCCCCTTAATCACACACTGTCTTGTTTTCTTTGCATTCCAGCCAAGTCTGAGAGTCAATCCCCAAACAGGGCAGCTTGGCAGAAGAGAAAAGCCAAAATCTCTCCAAGATGCTAGCGGAGAAAGCCACATTCCCCGTTTCTGCTTGGACCCCTCCGGTAACAGGGGGCTCTCTCACAGAGATTTTGAGACTCTGCAGTTTTGCTCAGCTAGGCTGTATACCCATGGTTGGGTGGTAGGTTCCTTTCTTCTTCCTCTCAGCCCCCATTTCTTGGAGGACTTACTAGTTAGTATAATGTTAAGTCCTTGTGTATGGAATCTTCTGTCAGTTGGCCAGATTGGGTATGAAGGGAAAGCAGCAGGTTGACTTCAGCTCGAAGGTGAAGTTTGTTTTTGTTTTTGTTTTTCTTGAGACAGGACCGCACACACCCCAGGTTCACCTCAAAATTTTATGTAGCTAAGAACTTGAATCTCCGATCCTCTTGCTCCTACCTTCCATGTGCTGAGAAGCGTATGCCACCATACTCAGGTTATACAACATTGGGGATCCAATCCAGGCCTTAAGCACTCTACTAATTGAGCTATATTCCCAGCCTCTTTGAGATGAATTTCTGGAGTTCAATTTGCTGAATTTTCTGACTGCTTCCTTGGGCCTGGTAAAAATCTTCTTGGCTTTCATCTTTCTCAGTTCTTAAAGTAACATCTCCCATTCCCCCAACCTCGTTTTTTTTTTTTTTCCCTTCTTGCCTCTTTCCAAACACTCCTTCCATTGAGACCTCAACTAAATCTGAAATTGAGTTAGGAGGTTGGAGAGATGGCTCAGTACTTAAGAATGCTTAATGCTCTTACAGAGGACTTGAGTTTTGTTCCCTCCCAGCAACCACATTAGGCATATTTACAACTACTTATAACTCTGGTTCCAGGGGACCCGATGCCCTCTTCTGGCCTCCATGGGTACCTACATAAACATGGCACACAAACTCATGGCAACACATACATGTATATAAGTAAATATATTTAAACTTAAAAAGACTGATCATGATCCCGTCTGGCCTTAAACATCCTACTTGTACTCAAGGTAGCAGCAGTCTCAATGCAAGCAGGGGACCCAGCCTCCCAACCCTGCCCTTTCCTCTCCCTCCTTACCAGAAGTAGAACCTGATTGTGGTGCCTTGGAGAGTAACCCCCACCCTCTGTTCTTGAGTCCTTCTCCCTCCCAGCAACTGCATAGGCTATTTAGTACTTCTGGCTCAGGTAGGGTATCAGAGGCAGGGTAGAAGGACTCTACTGGGTTAGTGACTGACGGAGGTGTGGGGTCACTTGCCCACAGGGTAACAACTACTGGTAGGAGTAACACAACTCCCAGATCCCAAGATGGGGCCATGGGAGAGACCACAAACAAGTTAGTAGGTCTGGGGCAGACAAGGCCTATCTGTGGATGGGTTGCAACTGAGAAGGGTCTCCTGTTTGGCTGGGCACAGACCATAGAGGGGATCTACATGACAGGTATGCACATATGCTTGTATAGCTCTTTTTCTCTGTGTGTGTGTGTGTGTATCTAGGCTTGGCCCCTTCCCTCCCCAAGCCCTTCTTCTAGCAGGCTTGAGGGAGGCCACCAGTCTGGGGGAGGGGGCAAGTGTGGAGGAGGAAATGCCTCCCGGAAACTATGGCTCCAACCCATCCCCCGGGATCCTGGAGGGACCACCACTCCACACCAAGACCTCTGCAGGCCGGGCTGTTGGGGGAAACCCTGGTGGAGAGGGAGAAGCTTCCTGGTGGAGGACAGAGCCTCATTGGCCAGGCACAGGCAGCGGTCAGCCAGAGGCAGCAGGCTTCCTCCAGGCACAGCACATCTGGCCTGGCTGCCGGGAGCACACAGACAAAAGGCCCAGCCAGAGGAGGCCCGAGGGGAGGGGGCTGCTCACCACCCCCATTGCCACCAACCAGCTGCTAATTAAATTGTGTCTCCCCTTGGTAGGAAGACACCCTGCCTCAGAACTGTGGCCTAGATGACCAGCTGACGGGAAGTGGCGGCCCCAGCTTAGCCACTTCCAGGCACACACACAAACACACTCATACTCTATAGGGCATCGACAGCTGTAGAGCAGGAAGGCCTGGTTCACTAAATCTAAACACACAACTACATACTCCCAGACCTACGTATACAGAAACACGTATTTCCACATGGACACCAGACAGCCCACAAACCCAGACAAACATGTACACCAGAGGCCTGTGTGCACAGTTACACAATCGGAGACATCCTACAAGCCTAGGGGCTTATACACACTCATTTAACAGAAAGCCAACTCCTTTAACCCAGACACACACACACACACAAACAATCACACACGGGTGTGCGCAAGTTTGCACATTCACGGCAGGAGAGACAAACTCAAATTTTACAAACTCTGACACAAACACACAGGCATTTCCACTAATAACATCCCATAGAAATGCAAATATTCAGAGACAGACACATTTGGCATTCACACACGACAGTCACTTTTCCGAGTGCCAACGCTAATTTACCCTCAGTTAGGCAAGCCCTCAACACACCTCAAGGATCTGCCGACACAGTCGCTCCCGGATACTGACATCCACAAGGACCCGCAATCAGCCGAAGCACACCCATTTAGTACGCGGTTGAGCCGGACCCTCAAGCCAAACCAGAGCCCAACTCAAACAGGCGTTCTGTATCTGCACACTTGGGGACATTCCGCACTAACACAGCACAAGCACAACGAGATCCATTCAGCACATCTCGTCCGCGAGACACACAACGCCA
>CM053753.1:29755051-29825338 GCA_028658305.1 Pachyuromys duprasi | reverse complement strand
GGGTTGAGGGGAGCGAGATGGAGAGTGGGGGGAGGAGAGGACGCACACGGTACGGGGCGGGGGATGGGAGGGGAGACGGACAGGCTTGGACGTAGGTTAGGAGGGAGATGGTTCCGGGGAGGAGAATTTGAATCAAAAGAGGTGGATGAGGTGGGGGCAAGGAGGAAGAGGCAAAATTGAGTTGGAGGGTAGTGAGGGGGATGTGACTAGGGGAAAGCCCACTGCCTCGCCTCCATTAGCCGCGTCAACAACAGCTGTTATTTATTGACGGTTGGTCATTGCTCAAGCAAACATTTATAGGGCGCCTCCCCTTGTGCCAGGCACGGTGCCCGAGAGTGAGTGAATAAATCTCAGTTGGGTCTTAACCTTCACAAAGCTTCTGTCTGGGGTCTCTGATTCACTTCGCCTTTGCCCTTGAGTTCACCGCTTTAACTCCCTAACCTTGAAGTGGGCCTAGCCAGTCCCGTTTTACAGATGTGAAAACTAAGGCCAGCCAGAGGGAGTCAGAATTTAAATCTGTGAGTAGTTCGTGTATGAAGGAGGTGACCAGTAGTGCAGTGGAGCAGGGCTGGGATTCCAGCCAGCTTTATCCCGGGCCTAATTGTGGGAGTGCTCAACCGTTACTCCTGGTCTCAGAATTCCAGGCATAGTCCCCAGAGAGCTCTGGCCTTGGCCTTGACAGTCTCTGATTCTAGGTTTACTTATCCTTAGAAATGGGGTAATGACAGCCTTTGTAGGGAAGAGGGGAGGAAGAAGGGTGGTTGTGGGAGGGAGCAGGGGAATTTCAACCACAAACATTCGCTCTGTGCTGAGTTCAGCTAGGGATACAGGCAGTGCGCTGTCTACTCCGAACATCGTCTTGAACTTGGAAATGACATGGTAGGGCTCATGTACATAGCATGCACGGCACAAACAATTCCTACGGTGTTTGAACCCTCCACCCCTGACCCAACTTCTCTGGACAGATTTCCACCAGAGCGACTGAACGCCCGTCTATCCCTGCCCTTTCTCTTTCTCAGGTTGAATGAGTGCTGCTCCAGCCACCTTTCTGGGGTGGCTTCCAGACTCACAGGAGGAATCTTTTCAGGGCCATTTTGAGTTGGGTAGCTTCAAACCAGGTAATTCCAGGCCTTGCTACTTACCAGCTTTGGAATCTCATTCCTCAATTAAAATATGTGAAACCTTGGCTTCCCCCTCCCCCTTTTCTACTACAGCCCCAGAATTTTTGGAGGGCCTCCCTTTCCCCATAAGGGTGAGACTATGGTTGCAGTAATTGAAGGGTGGTAGGAGTGGACATGATGCCTTATCCTCAGTGAGCTCTCTTGGGACTTTTGCTTTTATGTATATTTTTAATTGAATTATTTGTATTTTTGAGTATATATGTGTCTGTGATGTTGGGAGCATGTTGGGGGATGCATGTAGAGGACAGAGATTGATGTATTTCTTTCACAACTGCTCTTCAATTTATTTCCTGAGGTAGGTCTCTCAATGAAACGGAAGCTCTTTGGCTCACTGTCTAGTTAGCCAGCTTGTCCCAGGAGTGCTGCCATGCTTGTCTGTATGGCTTTTACATGGGTTCAGAGAATCTTAACTGAGTTTTGTTTTTTGTTGTTTTTTGTTTTCTTTTTTTGTGATAAAGGCTTTTTATTAGGGCTGAGGAAACACACACACGCACACGCACAGCAAGACACAGAAAACGGAGAGGGGTGGGCGTGGGGGGTCATTCAGGAAGCCAAAACTCTTAAGCTCTGGTCCCAGTGTTTACACAGCAAGTGCTTTATCCTCTGAGCCATTTTCCTGGCCTTTTAGTTTATTTAATTCATCTTTTAAAAGCATTTATTTTTATTTCATAGGTATGGGTGTTTTGCGTGCTTTTATGGCTATATACCATGTATACAGTATCTGGGAAGCCAGGAGAGGGCATTGGATCCCAGGAATTGGAGTTATAGAAAGTTATAAGGTGCCATATGGGTGCTGGAGACCAAACTCCAGGTCCTCTGGAAGAGCAATCAGTATTTGTAGAATACTGAGCTATCTTTTAAACCCTATTTATTTATTTATTTTTTAATAGTTAGGTCTCACTGTGTTACCCATGATGGCTGGGCACTTGTGTGCTCAACCGTTACTCCTGGCTCACCGTCCTGAGCACCTGAGACAAGGGTTCCACATCATCAAGCCTGAATGGAGTGGGATTTGAGACAGGATCATGTAGTAGTCAGTTGGGAGAGGAGGCCTCTTACAAGAGAAGGTGACAGTGCCCCAGCTGAGCTTTCATTCATTCGCCTCACCTTTATTGGTACTAATATGTGCCAGTTGTCCACACTACTACTGTGAGGACAAGGCCAGGAGCAGGTGTTCATTCCATGGGAGATGTAGTCTGCCTCAGGGCCTTTGAACTTGCTCTTCCACTGTCTCCTATAAGAGCATCAAGGCTATTTTGTCTTTCCAGTCTCCACTCAAACATCATCCCTCAGTAAGCGTGTCCTGACCTCACACTTCAATGTCACAGTCTTGCACATCCCCTTTCCCATTTCCTGGTTTATTTTACTCTTGCCAGAAGTCACTGTCTAATCTACTTTAGAGGATGCTTGTTTGTTTTTATTGATATTCTGTCTCATCCACCAGAAGACTAGCTTCATGAGGGAAGAATTTTGTTTTCTTCCACTTATTTATTATTTTCAAATATGTTTTTTTTTAATTTTTAGGGATTATAATAAATTATATTATTTCCCCCATTTCCTTTCCTTCTTCCAACATCTTCCATGTAGCCTCTATACACTTCTCTCAGATTCATGGCCTTGTTTTCCTCTTCTTCAGACATATGTGTGTATATGTATGTAGTTGTATGTATATATGTATATATACATACATGTGTGTATATGTATACATATATACTTATAGATACATACATATATGTATCTATACATATGTATACATACATACATATATATATATATATATATATATACACACTAATACTTGAATGTCTTCAGTCCATATAATGTTAGTTTAGGTATGTTTTCAGGGCTGATCATTTGCTATTAGAGAACCTATAAGAGGTGTACTCTTCCCTCAGAAAAACAATTTCTCCTGTTGTCAGCATTCCTTAGTTGCCTGTAATTTTTTGGTCTGAGGTTGCAGTTCATGAGATTTCCTTGGTCCTTGTTAGTCCTTGTTCATTTTTAGGTAGCCATGTTTGTGAGATTTTATGGGTGTAGCTTTGACATTACTAGGAGACACAATCTTACATCAAACTCCCTGAAGTTCTGGCTTCTACTCTCTGCCTCTTCTTTCAAAATGTTCCCTGAGCCTTAGGTGTGGGAGTGAATGTTTTGTAGACTGGGAATGGACTCCACAACTCTGCATTTTGATCCTTTGGGATTTTCTGTACTGTTCTCTATCTGTTGCAAAGAGAAGTTTCCTAGTCTTAGTTGTGGGAGGGAGGGTGGTTTTTCATCTCTGTGGTTCACAGAAATATCCCCTAGAGTCTCATACACTATTGAATAAATAACAATATTAAAAGAATGAGGTGGTAAAGGGCAGAGTAGTGACATGGTGCTTTTCTTTGGTTTTGTTTTTAGAGACAGGGTCTCATATAACCCAGGCTGGCTTTGACCTTGTTATTTAGTTGAGGATGACCTTGAACTTCAGATCTTCCAGCCTTTACCTCGAAAGAGCTGGAAGGACACACTGGGTCACCTTGTCCTGCTGTAGTTTGAATCTTAAGAATTAGTTCTAGGACAAAGACTCACTAAGGGCAAAGTACATGTGACTAACAGTGTTTTAAGTGAGCTTGTACTGACTTTGGGAGGAAGACTTAATTTACATCGAATGTTTAGAAATCCTAAGGGATTGTACTGCAGGGTACCACTAGGGGTGCAATGGAATCACATTGTTACTTTAGAACTTCAGAATATGGCAAAAGCCAGAGTGGTTAAAGATAAGGCCCTGTATGTTGGGCCTTATCTTTCAGGCCCGTGCGTGTGTGTGTGTGTGTGCATGTGTGTATGTGTGTGTGTGTGTGTACAGATGGAGGACAAAGGTCAACCTTTGGTCTCCTTTGCCACTTTTTAAATTTTTTTAAAGATTGGTCTTATGTTATATTATGTTGCACGTGGGTGTAGGTAGGTGCCTGTAAAAGTCAGAAGAGTGTGGCTCCCCTTGGGTAGCTGTGAGCTTGGGAAATGAACTTGGAACCTCTGCAAGAGCAATGTATCCTCCTAACTGCTGAGATATCACTCCAGCTCCAAATTAAAAAAAAATTTTTTTTTGAGCTAGTGTTTCTCTGCATGGTCCTGGCTATCCTTGAACTTGCTCCTTAGACCAGGTTGGCCTTGAATTCAGAGCTCTGCCTGCGTCTGCCTCCCGCATGCTGAGGATAAAGATCTGTGCCACCAACAACTGGCAGATTTTTAAAGTGGTTTTTTTTTGTTTTTTTTTTTTTTAAGACAAGGTCTAATGTATTCCAGGCTGGCCTCAAACTCCTTGTGTAGCTGATGATGACTTTAAAATCTTGTTTCTTCAGCCTCCACCTCTCATGTGCTGGGATGACTGGCATGTGTCACCATAACTGGTTTATGCAGTGCTGGGAATCCAACCTAGGGCTTCATGTATGCACTTTACCTACTGAGCTGTGCCTCAGCTCTCACTTTGTGTTTTGGGACAGAGTCCTTGTCACTGGGACTTGAGGCTCACTGATTAGGCTAGACTATCAGGGTATTGAACCCCAAAGAATGCTCCTGTCTCTGTTCCCCAGTGCCTGGATCATATGTGTATAGTTCCATACCTGGCTTCTTGCATATGTGCTGGGACTCAACTGCAGTTCCTCATGCTTATGTAGCTCTCTTCCCAGCCTTGAGGCCTGTTTTACCGTTACACCAACCTCATGCAGTAGACACTGCCCGTTTTTCTATATGAAGAAGCAAAGGCACAAAGCGGGTGAATAACTTTTGTGGTCACACATTTCTAAAAGCCACTGACTAGTCACCCAGATGGAAGGAAGGCGAGCTTTGATGCTGAAGATACTCCCCTCAGGGTAGGAGGGAACCCCAGAGACCTCTGGTAGTGAGTTGCTGAGGAATGACCCCTTTTCTAGTGAACAGGGCCCCCATGTCCTCCTAGACCATTTGCCAGGTATTTTTCCAAGATGGCTTAGAGGCCTCTTAAGTCCTGAGACAAACTGTATCTGCTGAATGGATCAGGTGAATCATTAAAAACCCTCCACTGCCACCTATTCAGAGGATATTCTAGGACAGAAGTATTCACACAGCTTGGGTAAGAAGTCTTGTGTTTGTTAGGCTCTCTAGAGGAACAGAACTGATGGCATGAATCTATATTGAAGAATTTATCACACTTGAGTTTGGCTCCAGCACTTAATGTAAAAAAGCCAAGTGTAGTGGCATGCACCTATGATCTGAGCCCTACAGGGAGGAGGCAGAGACAGGAGGATTCTTGGGCTTCACTGGCCAGCAGTATAGCCCAATCAGTAAGCTCTAGGTTCAAGGAGATACACTGTCTCACAAAATAACACAGGGACTGAGTTCTGTTGGTTGAGTGTGTTCCTTAGAATGCAGTGTACTCTGGGTTTGATCCCCAGATGAGCATAGTTGTACATAGATGCGATTCATTCTGTTGTTGGGAGGACGAGGTAACATTCAAGGTTGTGAGCCTATGAGATGGCTGAGTGTGCAAAGGGGCTTGCTGCTAAACCTGGTAATGTGAATTTGAACCCACATCAGGGAAGGAGAGAAACAATTCCTGAAAGTTGTTCTCTGACATCATGCTTATACACACATACTATATAATACAAGCCTATATACATGAATGTAAGATAATTTAAAAAGTTCAGTCAAGGTCATCAGCTACATAATGAGTTTGAGGCATGCCTGGAATTCATGAGACTCAAAAATAAAAATGTAAGCATACTCACGGCTCATACAGAGGACCCATGTTTGATTCTCAGCACCTAGATGGTGGCTCACAACAACTTGTAATGCAGGGATTGATGCCCATTAGCTTCTGTGGGCAACATACAAATATGCAGGCAAAACACCCATATGCATAAAAATTATAGAAAGCTGTGTGTAGTGATTAAGTGCTTAATCTTAGCACTTAGGAGGCAGAGGCAGGTGGCTCTCTTTGTGTACAAGGCTGGCCTGATGTACATATAGTGAGTTCCAGGACAGTCGAGGCTAAGTAGAGAAACCCTATCTCAAGAAAGAAAATGATTAAAGAAGATGCTTGATGTTGACCTCTGACTTGCATATACACGTTCACACAAACACAAAAAGAATTCCATCATCTGCTGTGAAGTTTGCTTACATAGATACTCCTTTTTATATAGAGATATTTCAAAGAAGATCATCAAATTAGCTGTGAGCCATGCTTACGGCCTAAATGTATCTAGCTTTCCTCTCCCAGCTGTAACTCTTTTGTGCAACCCTGTGGCCCAGGGTTTCATTTGAATAGATTCAAAGACTATCCCAGGCACCATGGAACCACCCTACAATCTCATTTATCAAAAAAGTGGGCGGAAAAGGGAAAAGGTTTTGTAGCTGAAACTATAAAGCTGCGATGCAACTTTTGAGCCACTGAAACTGTACATGGCTAATGTTAAGACACTTGAGTGACTGTCCTTTGCGAAGTCTACAACCACAGTAGATGCGTCTTATCCTTTTTCTGAGCAACCTGTGCTTAAATTTGTGTTAAGCCCTCTTCCAAATAAACTTCTGTGCTTCATCCTGGCTGAGACTATATTGTCTCACTATATGGTCCTGGCTGTCCTGTAACTCACTATGAACAGCAGACTGGACTTAAACTCCGAGGTCTGCCCACTTCTGCCTCCCCTGAGTGCTGGCCTTATGGGTGTGTACTACTACCACACCTGCCCCTGAAATTCTTTTCTGCCAAAAATTAATAGTCTCGTATTTCCTTCAATAACAGTCTCTGAAAAGAACTCTTCATGGGCTGAGGAGATGACTAAATTGCTAAGACACCAACTTCACAAGCCGAAGGAGCTGGGTTTGGATCGCTAGCACTCATTCACATAAAAGCTGGGGATTGGTTGCACATGTTTGGGACCCCACTGTAAGGGGAAAGTGTGGGGAACAGAGATAATGGACCCCTGGAATTCAATAGTCAGCCACCCCAGCCAATTGGTGAGCTCTGCCTTCAATGACAGACCCGTCTATAAAGATAAGGTGGGGTTGCAGGGGTGGCTGAGGAGTTAAGAGTCCTTGCTACGCTTGCAGGGAACTCAAATTTGATTCCCAGCATCCTCATCAGGCAGCTTACAAGCACCACAATTCCTCTTTTAGCCTCTGAGGGTACCTGCATACATGTGGTACAGGTACACATATGTACACCCACATACATTAACATAGAATAATAAGTAAGAGATAGAGTGGGGAGTAATAGAAGCTGTTTGATGTCCACCACATGTGCATCCCTCTTCTTCATCTACCACACCCTTGGATCTTCACTTTTGTCTAGCTTTTGTTGGCCCTTAAGTGGGTGTTATTTTACAAAGAAGATTTCATTCTCTAGATTGTGGTTAGAGTTGTTTGCCTAGCATGGACAAAGGCCTGGCTTCCATCTCCATTACTGCATAAACTGAGTGTGGTTGATACCCTAATGGATCCCAGACTTGAGAGGTAGAGGCAAAGGAATCAGAAGTTCAAGGCCATCCTGTGATACATAGCAAGTCTGAGGCCAGCTTGGTCTATGTGAGACCTTATCTTAAATACATGTGTGAAGATTTTACTTGCTGCTATGGTTTGAATGTGAGGTGTCCCCTGCTGTCTCACGTATGTGAACACTTGGTCCCTAGCTGGTGGGACTGTCTTAAGAGGCTGTAGAGTCTTTGGGATGAGGCTTCTGCTTTCCGGTCTTCCAGTGGAAGAGGAGTGGCTGTCATCTTCCTGACGACATGATGGACTGGACCTTCAGGAACTTTGAGTTAAACGAAGCCTCTTTCTTAAGTTGCTTCTGTCAGAGATGTTATCACAGCGAATGGGGCTGCAGGCCGTGGGCGTGGATCAGGCCGTGGGCATGAATCCCGCCTTTTCTAGTATTAATTTCTCTGTAGTTTCTTATATGGAAAGTAAGCCTAATAGTTTAGTGTGGCTATACACTGCGTAGTGGTTCACAACTGCCTGTAGCTGTCACCATTGAATCTAGTGTCCTCTTCTGGCCTCCATCAGTACCTGCACTCACACACACACACACACACACACAAGCAACCCCCCCCCCCAAAAAAAACCAACAAAAGAACCCAACAAACAAAAAAATAACAACGAAATAAGAAAGACTATTGTGTCTCACCTGAGTGTATGGATGTGAACTCTGCATGTCTGGTCAGAATGTGTTGGCAGATGCCATTGTGGGTAAGCACAAGGCACCCAAATACCCAGGCCAAATGACAGGAACAAGGATAAGGAAGAGGCAAGAGATGGTTTTGATCAGGTGTAAGATGTGTCTGGGTCTGACAGCCCCATCTTCCCTATGAGCTCACATGGTGTGCAGTCAGTTGGGGTCATGGTTGGTCAGAGCGTTACTCCACAGAACTGTCGTTAAAAGAGGGGATGGGGCTATCCCATGCAGACTTTGCCAGAGACTTTAATACACTCCCGTGCTTTGTACCGCTTTCCAATCTGTTCCTCGATGTCCCTGCCCCCACAGCCTTTGGAATCATCTTTTAAGGGCACTAACGATTTTTGCAAGTAATACTGGAAATGGTGCCTTAGCCCAAAGGGGAAGCTTGAATATGGAATTTCAGGCAGGCAGAGACTTCTGGCCAAGCATCAAAGGTTTCTTCTTGGTTATTCTCCTCTGATGACCTGGGCACTGAGAACAAGGCTGGCGTCCTGTTGCTCTCTCTGGGGTGGCCCAGTGGGGTTGCAAACTTTGGACAGGCCAAATTAGGAACTCAAGGGAAGACTGTGTAGGGTCAGGCCAAACTGATGGCGTCTGGGCTGAGGAAGAAGGGGCTAATGGAGACAGAGAGGAGATCCTGACCTGAAGTTCTGTTTCAGCCCTTGGATCACATCTTTGATCTGAGGTGGAGGGTGTCCCAAGGCAGGCAGGTCTCCTGGGAAGGCTATGGAGTCCCCTGGGATAAAGTCCAGGGGTTAGTCAGCAGAAAAATATTTGATTTCTTTTCCTGCTCCTCTCTCCTTTCCCCGTTTGGGGTCACAGTGGGAAACTGCAGATAGCTCCACTCTTTTGAAAGGAAACCAGCTCTTATTGGCTTCCCTCCAACCATACCAGCCACCAACCTTTTGCTCAGCTTCCCCCCACCCCCCTTGAGTTCCAGTGTCTCAGCCTCTTTCAACCCATCCACATCTGGACACTTGCAGTATCTTTGGTGTGGAGAAGAAGGGAGGAAGCCCTGGGGATTTGATCACTCCTGGCCTTACTCCCTGTAAATGCGGGCAGCATTCTAGAAAGGCTCAGAGAAACTGAGAGGGATGCAGGACTTCCTGTCCTTAGCATGTGCTGAGGTGGCTACCATCATTGTTGTTGTTATTGGAAATAAGGCAGGGAATATGGGAAAAAAGCTGAGAGTGAACAGGGCTAAGGCTGCCTCCTCATCCTCTTCCCCCGCCTCCCCCTGACATCCTTCTATCCTTCCTCCTCCTTTTCCTCCTGTTCCTCTTTCTCCTCCACCTCTTATCTTCTCCTTTTGAGTCCAGGCAGATCTTGTCCCGTTTCAGCTTCTTAAATGTTGGCATTGTCAGTACCAGTGGCATAGGCCAGAGACACAGCTACATGCTGCCCCTTGCCGTGAACTAAGGAGTTCTTTTCACCAACGTCCACTTAGATGAAGATGGGATTCTTGACTTTGCCACGGAATTTCAGGGCAAATCAGTACAAATCAGGGCAAAGAAGAATATGAGTTTATTAGGAACAAAGGTTTAAGCACTGGCTCAATAGAAAGGAGAGGGGTCGATGGGCAGTGGTGGTACACACCTTTAATCCCAGCTCATGGAAGTCAGAGACAGGTAGGTCTCTGTGGGTTTGAAGTCAGCCTAGTCTACGGCATTTCAAAACAGCCAAGAAGCCCTGTCTTGAAAAGCAAAAACAAACGCAAACAACCCCCAAAACAACAACAACAGCAACAACCAAGAAAGCAAGAAAAGAGAGGTGTCCTGTTCAGGGCACAACCAAGTATGGATGGGGTTTTCAAGGGAGACTGAAGTCAAGTGTTTTAGCAGTATCTAAACTTGAGATTGTGTTGATTTTCAGCCTCCATCTTAAAGGGCTGATAGGGAACTTTATTACTCTTCTTTTTCAAGAAAGAAAGTTATGAGAGGTGTTTTGGGTATGGTTGTGTTCTTGCTCACAAAGGTTGCTTTCACAAGGGGCTAAGGCATGTCTTTTACTAAAAATGGAGTTCCTGGTGAGGTTCCTAGAGAACTGAAGGTTATAGCTGGGAAAGGGGAAAGGCCTTAAGCATGGTTCATTGCTGTTTTAAGATTTGCATTTGAAATACCTTTAGAGAAAAGAGCTACCATCACTATGTAGGCAAACCTTACATAAAATGTTAATTGTATTGATATTTTCCTCTATCCTTTAAAAATATTCATTTATTTTTATTTTATGAGGATGAAATTTTTGCCTACATGTTTACAAGTATGTCTGTTGTCTTGAGAGGCCAGAAGAGGGTGTTAGATCTCCTGGAACTAGAGTTACAGACCATATTAGCTGTCATATGAGTACTGGGAACCAAACCTGGGACCTCTGTAAAACCAATAATTGCTCTAATCACTGAACCATCTCTCCAGCCCCAACATTTTTTCTTTTTATAAAAAACTAGCTTTATTAAATTATTCTTTTGACAGTTTGATCTATGCATATATGTGTATTGGTTGCTCTCCCATCCACCAACTCTTTCCTGTCCCACACCTTCATAACAAAGCAGCCCCTCTTCCCTACAAGGTTCCTTCTAACACTGTCTTTTGGTTGTGTCCTGTGACCCACTGAGATTTACCAGGGCCATCTGTTTCTCCATAGGTTCTGAAGTATCCATTTGTGGTGGTTTGAATAGATTTAGCCTATAGACTCATGTGTTTGAATGCTTGGCACTATTGAAGTAGGTGTGGCTTTGTTGGAGGAAGTTTATCACCGCGAAGGTAGGCTTTGACGTTTCCTATGCTCATGCTCCATCCAGTGTGGAATGAGAACCTCCTCCTGGTTGCCTTTGGATCAAGAAGTAGAATTCTTGGCTCCAGCACCATGTCTGTCTGGATGCTGCCATGCTTCACACCATGACTATAATGGACTAAACCTCTGAACTGTAAGCCACTCTAATTAAATGTTGTCCTTTATAAGAGTTTCCTTGGTCATGGTGTCTCTTCACAGTTCTAATGGTGACTAAGACACCATTAGAACTTTCTGAGTTCACCAGTGAGTACACAACTGAAGACAATGACTGCCACTTCCCCAGAATCTACCAATATACAAAAGTTCATCAGGATGAGGTTGATCCCAGTGGGCTCTTCCAGATGACAGGTCCAGGCTAGTGCGGTCCTATTGCTGCTTTGAGAGTATATGTGCAACATTTGTGTCAGACCCATCACATAGCACTTCACTGTTCTTCTTCCACCTTCCAGATGTTGCATTCTTTCCATCTCTTCTTCCTTGATGCTCCTTATCTTAGAGTTCTGTTGCTTTGATAAAACACCATGATCAAAAGCAAGCTGGTGCTTAGAAATTTCAGGTCATGCTCCATCAGTGAGGGCCGTCAACTGCTTGCTAGTCTACTCAGCTTGCTTTCTTATACACCGTAAGACCAGTAGGGAGCGGTGGAGCATGCCTGTAATCCCAGCACTCCCAGTAGGGAGGCAGAGAAGGTGGATCTATGTGAGTTCAAGGCCAGCCTGGTCTACAAAGCGAGTCCAGGACAGTAAAGTTTACACAGAGAAACCCTGTCTCAAAAAACCAAAACCAAAGAACCAAACAAAACACACTCCAAGACCACCTGCCCAGGGGTGTCAAGCTGACAAAAACAAAACAAAACAAAACAAAACAAAACAAAACAAAACAAAACATCTAACCAGGGCATTCCCTGAGCTTTATAGGGAGTGCTACAATGCCTGGTTAAGGACTGAGCACTCAACTGTCATTGATTCTCAGCACCTTGAGCAGCCATGTATCTCTGCATTCATAGCCTTTCATTGCAAAGAGAAGCTTCTCTGATTATAGCTGAGAGTAGAATTTGTCTATAGATATAAATATTTACTGGGCAGTTTGGCACTATGTTACTTTAGCTAAGGACCATGACCTCCTCAGCCATGGGTTTTTCACTATGTTTACAGTCCAGCTGGTAAGACTTTGATTGTAGTACAGGTTGAGGGACTTCTTTATCTTCCCATGTTTCCCTAATTTTCCATGCTTCCTGGGATTTTACACAGCCATCATGGACCAGTGTCCTCTGATGACACTGAAACTCGTATCTTAACTCAAACTTCTGCCCTAAGGATTAGGTCAGTTACTCTGACTTCAACTCTTTGTCCTGGGTCAAGCCTGCATGATTTATTTATTATTTGTGTGTGTGTATGGTGTAATAGCTGTTTATATGGACAAGTGTTATGGTTGTTTTCTTTGTCCACTTGATTCAAGCTAAAGTAGAAGAACCTTAAATGAGAAAATGCCTTCATCGGACGGCCTGTATGCAAGTCTGTGGTGCATTTTCTTGATTAATAATTGATGTGAGCAGGCTCACCCTGAAGTAAGCATTGTCGCTTGGTCCTGGCTTGTATGAAAAAGCAGCCTGAGCAATTCATAATAATCTTTACTGTGTACATGCTCTCCACCTTATTTTATTTTATTTGTTTGTTTTTTTTTTTTGGCTATGTGCCTAGTCTTTAATGGATGAGCCATGTCTCCAGCTCTCTACACAATGTATATATTTTAACATTTGCTTATTTTATGTGGGTGCTGAGTATGTCTGTATATCATGTGCATGCAGTGACAGTGGGGCCTCAGATCTTTTGGAATTGGTGTTGTGGGTGGTTATGTGAAGCCACCTTGTGAATGCTGGGAACTTAACCTGAGTCCTCTGCAAGAACAGTAAGCTATTCCTGTTCAAACTACCACACTTAGCAACCTTAAAAGCCAACAAATGGAATCTTATGGTGACTGCTAACACACAAGGGAACCCTCCTTTCAGAAGCTCTGCTTGTTGTAGGCATGGACCCGGGTCCTCATCTTAGTATCCTAGATACCTGCTGAAGTATCCTGTTTCTTGTGCCCTGTGGCAAAGCATTGAATCAGGACCCACAATTGGAAATATAAATAGAGGCAGTTTATTAATAAAGGGAAAGCATTCCAGAGAACATGAGAGGGCTTGTGAGCCAAGAGAAAAGCATGTTCAAAAGTGCCAGGCTATATGGTGGTGACCTTTACATATGCACACGTGCCTGTGTTATACAACATCTCTTACATTAAGCCCAAATGAGGAAGAACATCCAGCTCTGCCAACTGACTTCTTTGTTTTTTTCAAGCCAGGGTTTCTCTGTGTAGCCTTGGCTGTCCTGGAATTCATTCTGTAGATCCAGGCCTCAAACTCACAGAGATCCACATGCCTCTGCTTTTCAAGTGCTGTGAAAGGCATGCACCACCACTGCCTGGCTGCCAACTGACTTCTTTAGTAACACGCACATACACACACACACACAGAGGCAGACAGACAGTCAGAGGCAGAAAGACACAGAGAGGCAGAGACACAGAGACACACACACACAGACAGCAAATGACACACAGAGAGATAGAGACAGAAGGAAACATGCATACAAAAACACAGAATCATATGGAGAGAGACACAGAGAGATACACATATAGAGACACACAGAGGGGTGGATGCCAGATGTAGGCATATGGTTATTATGTAACTCAGATGCTGATTTCTGTACACGCTCCCTCTCCCCCCATATCTGGTTGCAAGCCTTGTTCTGAGAATCTTCTGTCTCAATGTTGTGTAAACACCGCTTCTCAGTTGTCCCTTGATATGCCAGTAAAGCAGCTTACAGCCAATCGATGAGCAGGGGAGAGAATAGGGCTGGATTTCCTGCCAGCCAGGAAAGGAGGAATTGGAGGAGAAGGTAGGGGATTGAGCCATAGGCAGATGTCCTGGAGGGACCAGGAGAGATAAATCAGCAACTAAAGCTACAAAGTCAAGTATCTCCAGGATGCACACTGAGAGGAAGCCTAATTAGCTTGGAGCGAAAAATAGAGTTAAAACTGAAGTTTTAACTCACAAGTGCTATGAAACTTGGTTAAAATAATATAATAGAGTCTCAATTATTTGAGTGATGCTGGGTTAAGAGAGAAACTGAGAAACAAACACTGTTTTATAAAAATAACTCTAACAGCCAGAGAACAATTTTCAGGAGAAGTTCATCCCTTCCACAGTATGGGTTTAGGACAGAACTCAGTTTGTCTTTCTTGGTGGTAAGTGTCTTTACCTGTTGGGCTCCATTTCACAGCTCCAAGTGTCCAAGTTTTTAATCCATTAAGATGCTCTGTTAATTAATCCTATGCAGATTGCTACATAGTCTGTATAAATTAAATAATATGTGTATAGAGTGGGTTGGGTACTGAGTAAGGGTGCTTGCTGCCAAACCCAATGACCTGAGTTTGATCCCTGCAACCTCGAAGGTGGAAGAAGAGCCAACTTCCCTCCATTGTCCTCTGACCTCCACACATATACTGAGGCCTGTGTATGTGCATGGGTACACACACACATGCACACCCCCCCCATAAATAAATAAGTGTAAAAAATGAGGTGATGGTTCACTATCATATACTGAGCATGCATTAAATATTAGGTTACCATTATGTGTGGTAGACTTGTGTATTTTGGGGTGTGTCTGATGTATAGCTAAGCCCAGGATTCCAGGAAAGAGTCTAACACGGTTTAACCCCCACCCTCCCTGCTGGGTGTTTGAAAGGCTTGCTGAGGTTGTGGCTTTCTGGCTGGGGACAGCTCTTTTGTATAACAGATGTTACCCAGATGTCAAGCCAGGGTCAATTGGAGATTTGGCGCCTGACTCTCTCCCACGGCCTGCAAGGGAGCCCAGTGCCCTCCCTGAGATTTCTGTGAATTCCCAGGGCCTCTGTTCTCATGGTTGCATCTTGGCTTGAGTTCCTGCCTGCTGGTCCCTCCTGGGGGCTGTCCTTTTGGGGGCAACCAGCCCTGTTTGTTCATTCTTGCCCCAGACCAGCCTTGTTTATGCATCTGACTGCTTGCAAGCCCATAACTCCTCCAAAACACAGTGCCCTCTCTGAGATCCCTCCATTCCAAGGGTTCTGACATTGTTTAGCTTCTTCTAGTAAGATCTTTTTTGACAAAGAATTCCAGTGCTGGCAGGAAAAATTTGCACAGTTCTTGCATAACACAGCCAAGAGTGTTATGACTGGCCTAGAGCTAAACAGGCTGTTGAGAGAAGGGGAAATCTCGCTGAGGACACCCAAGGTCAATGGCTGTGTAAGGACGCTGGACAGGCGTTTTGTTTGGCAAGCTGGTGTAAGACAGAGACTGGAGTCCAGTCTGCATGTACAGGAGCTGGTATATTCTTGACATTGAGGCTGGCTGTCAGATTGAGGTAGTGACATGGGGAGATTAGGGGAGCAGTTAATGCCAGTCCAGTATCAAAGGATCAGCTGTCACTGTTTTGAGGAGGTAGAATGAGGGCATACATTTCCCCATTTGTTATCCTAAGCAGACTTAGGGACCTCCACTCAGGTCAAACTAAGATTTGTGTCTGCAAAGCAGAAAAGAATTTTAGGACTAGTCAGTTTATACAGCAGAATTGGAATTTAATTTTACACACACGCACGCATGCACGCACGCACGCACGCACGCACGCACAGGCTGCTGAGCCAGCTTAGTTAGTAAACGTGCTTGTATCCAAGCCTGACTTCCTGAGTTCAATTCCTGGGACCCACACAAGGTAGAAGGCAACAACTGACTCTACAAAGCTGTCTTCTGACTTCCATAGGTGTACCTTTCTATCTCTGTCTCTTTTATACACACTGTAAAAGTAACAAATGAACAAAGATACATATGTATAAAGATTTTGTTTATTAATTTTAAGTTTGTTTTGTGTATGTGTGTTGGTGGCTCATACCGTAGCGCTCGAATGGAGACCAGAGGATACCCTTGAGGAGTCAGTTGTCTCCTACCAGGTGGGGTCTAGGAATTCAACTCAGGATGTCAAGCCTGACAGCAAGCACCTTTACCCACTGAACTATTTTGCCAGCACAAGATGCCTTAATGCAGAATTAGACATGAGGCTTAAGAGGAAGAAAAACACCCAGAAGACAGCAAGACACACCTAGTAAGACTCACCCAAGGCTGGATATGGGCTCCTCATTAGGGAGATTTACCTGGTCCTTGGAACATTGCTTTGTTTTGTCTTTGAGACAAACTAACTCCATCTGGCTTGGATCTCACAGAGATCCACCTGACTCTGCCTCCTGAATGCTAGGATCAAAGGTATGCAACACCATACCCAACCATATTTAGAATTTGATGTTATTGTCTTTAAAGGATTGCTGAAGAAGCTGTAGCTGTGTGGTCCCTAGGAGGCATCTGAAGCATTGTAATTGATAAAGTCAAGTCTGGCTCACAAGGATGTTTTTATAGTAAGCAAAGTTAGTTGTTTTTGTTTTGTTTTTTTCTTTTTTTTAATTTATTTTTTATGTTTTTACATTTTATTCATTTTATATCCCGATTGTAGCTTCCTTCTTCACCTCTTCCAGGGCCCACCATCCATCCCTCTTTCCTCCTCTTTCCCTAGTCCACTGAAAGGGAGAGTCCTCCTCCCCTGCCTTCTGACCCTAGCTTATCGAGTCTCATCAGGACTGCCTGGATCCTCTTCCTCTGTGGCCTGTCAAGGCTGCATCACCAGGGGGAAGTGATCAAAGAGCACACAACCAAGTTCTGCCAGAGACAGCCCCTGCTCCCTTTACCAGAGGACCCATATGGAGACTGAGCTGCCTATTGGCTACATCCGAACAGGTCGTCTGGGTCCTCTCTATGCATGGTCCTGGGTTGGTGCATCAGTCTCTGAAGCCCTCCCCTGCCCCTGGGCCCATAATTTTTGGCTTTGTTGGTCTCCTTGTGGTGCTCTTGTCTCCTCCATGTCTTTCTCTATCCCTCTCTTTCTCTGTAAGACTCCCTGTGCTCTGCCGAAACTTTAGCTGTGAGTCTCTGCATCTGCTTAGGTCCCCTTTTGGGTATGTACAAGAGCCACTTGCATATCAATTGGCCTGCCTTCTGTTCCTCCTCCTTCTCTTCCTTCCTTCTTTCTTCCTTCTTCCCCTCCCTCTTTTTCTTCTTTTTCTATCCCCTTCTTTCCCCTCCTCTCTTCCTTTCATCTTTCTTCCCTGCCCTATGCTAGGAGGTTTGGTAGAGATATCAAACTGATGTTTTTTGCATACATGTGCTTTTGGGATAGACTGGCCTACACTTTAATGTTTCAGGGTCAACTCTCATATTGGAATCCTCCAAAATCTAATTCCCTAAGTCCTCAAATATATTTAAACTATATTTATCTGAGAGATTTTTGCAGACAAGAAAATGGTGTCTTGCTCACTCCTTAGCTTCATCCATGAAACTCATTCTGACTTAAGCCTTCTACCCCCCCCCCCCCAGATAATTCTGGGGTAAGACCCAGGGCTTTACATAAGCTAGACAAGTGCTCACCACAGAGCCATGCCAACAGACGTTTGCTGTGAACTCTAGGCAGGTGCTCTACTACCAAGACACACCTCCAGACTCTTTTTTTTTTAAATTTATTTATTTTTATCTCAATCACAGGTTAGGTACTTTGAATCCCAGGCGTAGCCCCCTCCCTCAGTCCCTCCTCCCACCTCCAGACTCTTTATGGAGGATCTAGGCAGGTGCTCTACCTTCGGAACAGTGACACACCCTTGAGTTAAGAAGTTCCAATTTAGTTAGGTACTTATGTTTTACAAGTGAGGAAAGAGACGCAAATGCTTAAAGCCTTACTCAGGACCACACAGATAACCAGTGATAGCACTGTCATCAGCCCAGTGTGGCTATTTAGTTAGAATTGAATATGCATATTTGGGAAGAATGTAATGGTCTTGTGCCCCATTTTCCTCATCTGTAAAATAGGGATATCAACACTGAGGCTGGAGCTAGCTCTCTGAGAGCATAAAGGGAAAAGGGCTCAAGATGAAAACTGAAAATTTCTATATATGTTGCAGTGAGAATATGTTGCAGGCTTTAAAAGGAGGGCTCAAGGTTAAAGTGCCAGAGTCTGAAATACCAAAGAAGAAGGCTAGTAGCAAGTGCAAGATAAGCAAATTGACCAGGTAAGAGGAGAGAGAGGATTCTGGGCCAGTGATGACAGGCTAGCTTCCCCAGTGCCCTGAAGCCCTTGATAGACATATACGTCACTCTTTTTCTTTCATATATCCTGACTTCTAATTCAGCTGTTTCTGACAGGTTAAGTATAGATAGCATTAAAAAAAACCTACCCGCTCATTCCTTTTCCCTCCTTGGCTGTCGCAAGATGGGTCGCCAGCAGCTCTACTGGAGTCCCCCACGCAAGCTTGGCCAGGGCTCTCGCTCCTGCCGCATCTGCTCCAACCGCCACGGTCTGATCAGGAAATACGGGCTGAACATGTGCCGTCAGTGTTTCCGTCAGTACGCGAAGGACGTTGGCTTCATTAAGTTGGACTAAGCGACCTTTAATGGATTATTCAAGGCTGTCTACCCATTGAATCGATCATGCTAGTCTTTGTACATAAAGAATAAAAAAGTGAAGAACTCAAAAAAAAAAAAAACCCTATACTTATTTTAGGAGACTACTCCAGAATACTTATAGACAGAGGACTAAATAGGGACAACTGGGAAGACAGCTGCTACACTTTGGTGGGTGTGACAGGCAATTTCACTGCCATGGTAAAATGACAAGGGGATCGTGTAAGTGTGAGAACAAGGAGCATTAGAGACATGTGCAAGTGTGGACGTAGCATCTCCATCACTTTAACTGGGTAGGCATCACACCACACTGACAGTACACAACAATCTTCCCGGTTGGTGCTCAGAGCATGTGGGCTCTGCATTGGCCGAGCTGAGAGAATTTACCAACTTTAAACCAGTTACCTCAGCCGCTGGCCACTCTTTGCTATCAATATATAAAAACTATAGACAAGGAAGATCAATGGCTTTTCTCTCTCTTGGAAACGCCTACTGCTCTCAGGAGTTTGTTTTATCTTTCCTTAATTCCTCACCTTTCTTCTGTTTCTTAGTTTTCTATAATTCTTTCCTTTTAAAATTTTATTTACTTATTTTGGATTTTAGAGATAAGGCCTCTTTCTATAGTCCTGGCTGACCAGTAACTTCCTATGTAGCCCAGGCTGGTCTTAAACTCATAGAGATCTGCTTGCCTTTGCTTCTGAATGCTTGGATTTAAGGGGTACAGCACTACACCAGCTGCTAATTCTTAATAAAGCCTGAGTCTGCTTTGTGTACCCCACCAGAGTTTGCATCTGTAAGCTCACTGGTGAGAGACAATAAGCTTGGAGGCACAACCTCAGATTGATCGTTGCTTACTGCTTAGAGCCTGGCTCCTTAGGACTTGAAGTAAATAAAGCACAGCTGGGCTTTGAAAGGTCCTGTCAGAAGCTGAAGCCACAACGCCTACTCTGTGTCACATTCTTACTTTTATCAGTTAGGGTCCTTCCTTCCTTCCTTCCTTCCTTCCTTCCTTCCTTCCTTCCTTCCTTCCTTCCTTTCTTTCTTTCTTTCTTTCTTTCTTTCTTTCTTTCCTTCTTTCTTTCTTTCTTTTTTTTTTGAGGGTCTCCCTTTGTAGGGCCCAGACTGGTCTTGAACCCTTGGGCTCAGATGCTGCCTGCTTCAGCACTGTAGTAAATGGAACTATAGGTACATGCCATCACACTTGACCTTAAAGCGCTCTCTCTCTCTCTCTCTCTCTCTCTCTCTCTCTCTCTCTCTCTCTCTCTCTCTCTCTCTCTCTCACACACACACACACACACACACACACACACACAATTTTATGACGGTTTTGCTTTACCATATGTACCATGTGAGCAGGATATCAGATTCCTTGGGTTTCCTTGGTTGTTATATGCTAGGAACTAGATCAGATGCTTTGGGAGAGCAGACAATGTAGGCTCCTATTGTTTAAAAGTTGGAGATATAAATTAATTCTTTAGCCTGTAGAGCTACAGTGTAGTTCAAATCTGAGTCTGAATTAAAGAACTCTTGCCACCTAGTGGTTCTATGGGGGAATAACACAGTTAATTTTTTTTTTTTTAATTTTAATTTTTCCCCCATACAATCCATTTTCTCCTCCCTTCCTTTCTCCCAATCCCTTCCACCTCCCCTCTCCCCCGATCTACTGCTCTTCCGTTTCCCAGTGATATCAACTGAGCTCAACATAACAAGCTGCAAGACTATGCATATACCCTCATATCAATGCTGAGACAACTCAGTAGGAGAAAATAGGTCCCACAAGGAGGCAAAAGGATCAACGATACCCTCACTTCCATTGTCAGGAGAAAAAAAAACATGATAAAAGAATAACAGCATGTATGCAAGAGGGTTTGGTGCAGAGCCATCCAGGCTGTGTTTGCCGCTTCAGTCTCTGAGAGCCACTATGAGCCCTGCTTAGACGATTCTGTGGGCCACATTCTCCTGGTGTCCTCAATGCCTCTGGCTCCAACAATCATTCCTCCTCCTCTTCCATAAGGTTCTCCAAGAATCACCTAAAGTTTGGCTGTTGGTCTCTGCATTGCCCCCATCAGCTGCTGGAGAAAGCCTCTCTAGGATGATTATGCCAGGCACCTATCCTGTGATTATAGCAGAACATCATTAGCAATCATGTCATTGACTTTTCTTGGGTGGGGAGTGTCAGTCGTGTTTGGTTCTACCCTCGGTAACAGAGTCATCCAGCTTTTGGATCCTGGCCACCCAGGCAGTGCCATGCCTGGGCTCTCTCTCATGGTGTGGTCCTCTGTTGCAAGCATCTCTGAAGAGTGTTGAGAGATGTTCTGATCTATGGGGAAGTTTCTTCAAAAGAAACTGTGTGTGTGTGTGTGTGTGTGTGTGTGTGTGACAGGGTTTCTCTGTGTAATCCTGGTTGTCCTGAAACTCACTGTGTAGACCAGGCTGGCCTCAAACTCAGAGATCCACCTGCCTCTGCTTCCCAAGTGCTAGGACTAAAGGCTTGGCCACCACTCCCCAGCTGTGTGAAATTTCTAAGTGCTTTTGAGAAAGCTTGAAGAAAACAAGACATAAGTCTTGTGACCTCAGTTTCTTCAAAACACAGAATTATTCTTGGAATCTGTTTTTGTGTTCCTCCCAGTTGTAGGAGATAGGACTGAGTTTACTTCAGCTGTTGTTATTTAAATACCTCTATGGAGAAACATGTTTTTGCCAAACATGGCTTGTCCTTGTGATTGAACACCTTACTCATGTGATTATTCTTAACCCTCAGAGCATAGACTGACTGATGCTCTGAATAAAGTTGGCTATTGTTTGAAACTTTAGTCTGCCTCAATTTTAGGCCCTGCTCTTCCATGTTCATGTTGCCAATTAGAGTGGTAAACAGGTCCATGTCATAGAATGGTATGGGTCATAGTATTAAGGTCATAATTTATGTAGGCCCAGGTAATTGGCCTCACTAACAGTGCTAGGTTGGAGTCTGTCTCATGGAGAAATCCAGTCAGAAAGTGGTTGGCTCCTCGTTGGAGTTGTTCTGGAGCTACTATAAATGTTAATTGCTTGTTCCTCAAGATCCTTATGAGCAAATTTTCATGTATCCAAAATGACATGGTATAAACCTTGCCTCCCAAATTGTCCTTGATTGGCAAATAAAGTTGTCTACATTTGGGTTGGGCAGGAGAGAGGTAGCTGGAGCTTAGATTCGAGGGCTTTGGGGGTTGGAGAAGGACCACGAGGAGGAGAGATGAAGGAGGAGGAAGGAGCAGGTTGCTAAGGGTTTTCATGAACTAGAAACACATGGAAGGCAGGAGCTTGCACTGAGAATTAGCATGATGGAGAGAAGAGAAGGAGCTCAAAAGTAAAACATGTCCAAGTACTTATGAGGGTTTTGGACTGAGAAGTAGACACAATAACTCCAGTGTATTCAGGCTTATCAACAATCTAACAGGTTTCTGTGTCTTCTGTTTGTATAATAGTGGGTTAAAGAATAACTGCCACCTTAATGATTCTGTGAACCAATATTAAATATTAATAATCATTCAACATCTACTCCCATAACCAATGGTCATGACTTGTTAGGCTTGGTTTTTTATACTTGGTTTTTTTATATGAGTATGGGATCTGAACACAGGTCCTCATGTTTGCATGGTAGAGAGTTTACCAATTTAATTATCTCTCTAGCCCCCTTGTATTGGTTTGAGCATATTTTTTAGGTTGTTCATAATGATGAAATCTCAGTCATCCATGGCTTTTGTTTTGGTGACTACTAACAAAATAAAACCAAACACTTATAAGTATTTTATGCAGTCATACAGCAAACAAAACCTAGAATGGCTAAAATCAATAGAACAAGTAACAGCACATGCTGGTGAGGATGTGGAAGGCAGACTTGTACAGACACTATGGAAATCAATATGGTGTTCCCTCAGGAAGGTGGGAATCAATCTGTCTCAGCAGCCAGCTTTACCATTCTTGAGCATATACCCAAAGGATGCTTTAACCTACCACAGAGACGTTTGCTCAACCATGTTCTTTGCTGCTCTTTTCATCATAGCCAGAAATTGCAAACAGCCTAGATGTCCCCCAACAGAAGAATAAATAAAGAAAATGTGGTACATGTATAAACTGCTCCAGGGTATGGTTAAGGGAAAAGTTTTTATTGTAGATATGAGGGATAGCACAGCCAGAGGCATCTGGAAGAGTTCAGAGCAGGGAGAAAAAGTAGGACGCTGGAAATGGCCAGCAGACTGAACCGCTTTTATTTTCAGCAGACCGAACGGGTCATGAGGGGGGGTGTGTGGGGCATTAGTGGAAGATGAAGAGAAAGAAACACCAGAGAAAGGTGCGAGAGAGGGAGGCAAAAGGGAGAACCAAGAGAGCACAGGCTGCAAGTGTGTGTGTGTGTGTGTGTGTGTGTGAATGAGAGGCTGGGGGAGAATTTAGGATAGGGGGCCACAGAGTAAGAAAGACTGAAAGGAGCCACAGGTACTATGCCTAGAAGCCAGCATGCACTTTGGTATGGTAATAGACACCACAGATAACCAGTTGTCCCTTCTGACAGATAAGGAAATGGCTCCTTTGACAGAGAGAAAAAGGCCCCAGAATGTGGCAGAGTAGAATTTTTATTGGCCCTGACAGTACATTTATATAATGGAGTATTACTCAGCTGTTAAAAAGATGAAATCATTAAATTCCCAGGTTAATGGATGGAACTGGAAAAGATCATTCTGAGTGAGGTATCCCAGACACAGAAAGACAAATACGTATTCAATCATATGTGAATATTATCTTTTAAGTCATTACTAAGCAAGTAATTCCATAGAATTATGTGGGTTAGGTATAGAGTAAGGGACTAGGGGAAACAGAGAGATCTCATTAGAAAAGGAAAAGAGAATAGATAGTTATGGATGGATAGGGGAGGCTGGAATGGGAGGATCAAATGGGGAAGGGAAGAAAGGGATGAGGGAGGGAATATGAAGAAAGACAGCTAAAACTAAGGGCTATTTCATAGGGTAGTATGATACCCTAATATGGCAGAAGTTTTCTAAAATACAAACATGTATGAAGGGATCTGAATGAAATCACTAAATAATGGGGAAGACAGATCCCTAACGGGCCATCTCTTGTCGCCAAATGAAACGTCCAGTTCTGGGAATGGGTTCCATTTTGAGTTGTTGGCTAAAGGTGTTCCCTAGGAATCCGCAAATGACCCAGGCTGTTGCCAAGACTATAGGATGTTCTCCACAAACTGACAGCAAGGCCCTATTGTTTGAAGACAGTATCTACAAAACTGCTTGAAATACAAAGTTGAGCTGGTGCCTACGTAGAGCCTTCACCTCTACATTCTAGTATCTTTGGTATAGGAAGATACTCTGCATGCTACCAAATGGGATATGTAAACACAAACGCTCAAATCCTTTTGATCTATAATGCTGTCCTGCCTGCAAGACATGCTAGCACCATGGTGGCATGAACCTGTGGGGGTAACCCAGCAGTATCTCACTTGACGTAAGGCCCACTCTGCGAGATGGAACCCAATACCCGACACTGTTTGGTGACCAAGAACTGGAAGTAGAAAGCCCAGAGACCTAGGGTAAAATCAAAGTCTAAAACAACACAGCAATAAAATGACTCCTAGTGATAATCTGCCATACTCATAGATCAGCCATCATCCTGTAGCAGATGGAAGCAAATACCCACGATAAATGACAAACACCCAAAATAAATAAACATGTATATTTAAAAATTTTTCTTTCATTGAAAAGAGATTTTTTCTATTGTAATGAGAACATGAGGATATAAAAAAGATGTAATAAAGATAAACTATGTGATTAAAAAATTTGTTTTCTGTAAAAGGAAAAAAATAAAAAAATATATATTTATTGTGAGTTTGTATGCTTATTTATTTATTGAATATTTATTTTTTTATTGTGGATATTATTTGTGTAACCCACAGCCAGACATTATTCATAGTGTGAGAGACCTTGGAATACTTTAGACCTAAATGAGATGTTTCCATCAAATCCTTTTCCCTCATGGCTCCATGAGCCCTTCAGAAGAGGAGGAGGAAAGAGTGCAAGAGTCAGAGGGAATGGCGGACACCAAGAGAACAAGGCCTCCTAAACTGACGCACTCACAGCTCACATGAATTCGCGGAGAGTAAGGCAGCACAAAGTCTGCATCAGGTCCTATGTGTGTGTATTATGGCTCCCAGTTTAGTGTTTTACGATTCCATAAAACACTGAGTGTGAATGACTCTTGTATCCTCTCTTGGGTTCCCTTTCTTCTGATTCTTTTGTTCAATTCCAATGTGTTGGTTTTTTGTCTTATGTTATTATATTTTATTATCCTTTTATCTTACTATATTATATTATTCTCTCTTAGAAGCATGTTTGTTTTCTAATGAGAGACAGAGTAGGTCTGAATGGGAAGAGAAGTGGGGAGGAACTGAAAGGAAGAGAGGGAAGGAAAACCATAATGAGGCTATATTATGTGAGAAATCTATTTTCAATAAAAGTAAAAAAATTAAAAGTACATACTTATTTTTTCATTGTGTGTTTGTGTACGGTGTACATGCACTTTTGTGTTTGGGTGCATGTGAAGGCAAGAGGGTATGGTGGTCTGCTCTGTTATGTTCTGCCTTATCCCCTTGAGACAGGGACTATCACTGAAACTGAAGCTAGGCTGGCATCCAGCAAGTCTTTCCAGTCTCCACATCACTGGCTACAGGTGCTAAATGGGCACACGTGGTTTTTAACATAGGTTTTCTGGGTTTAAACTCAGGCCCTCATGATTGCACAGCAAGTGCTCTGATCTGCTTAACTAACTCCCCAGATCCATCAGGGAATATTTCTGTCCCCCATCACTCCTAACTAGTGGAATTTGAGGTTACAGGATCAACATCTGAGAAAGCCTTCTGTAGTTAGAATCTATTCAATGAGTGGTCTGTGTGAGAAGAGTGGAAAGGGCCTCTTCAAAACACACATGCCTAAGAGAGACTGCACAGGGGTCTACTGTCAGATTTGGGCCCGCAGGAGCAAATGAGAGTATAGGAGATCCGTCAGCTCTGTGGTGTCGACTGTTTGGCTGCCAGGCAGTGAGACCTGTACTCGGGGCAGCTGCATCTGCCGTCTCAGTCACTGAGCACGGAGGCTCATGCTTAGGGCAACCACTGCAGCCTCCACAGAGCAGGGAGGCCCGTGCTTGGGGCAAGCGGAAGTGCAGGTGGGTTGAATATTCGCCACTCTCAGTCCCTGGAGATGTCCATGGGTGACCTGGATTCAAACTGTCCCAGCTCACAGGTGTCTCCTCCCACCCAGGAAGCCTGAATGTCGATGTTCTTGACTTTGGCTGCCCCTCCACTCACCAATGTCGGAGTTTCGGATCCTGTGCCCCTCGGATACGGTGCAAGCTGGTCTCTGCCATCTTGGACTGAGTAGTTTTTCACTGTGTAAATGTATTACAATTTCTGTATCCATTTTTTTGAGGGATATCTAGGTTGTTTCCAGATTTTGGCAATTATGAATAAAGCCACAATGGACATAGTTCAACAAATGTCCTTGTTGTATGGTGGAGCTCTTTTGGGTATGTGCCCAGGAGTGGTACAGCTGGTTTCTTGAGGTAGAACTATTTCCAATTTTCTGAGAAAGTGCCAGATTGATTTCCTGAGAAGGTGTACAAGTTTGCACTACCACCAGCAATGGAGGAGTGGTTCCCTTTCTCCACATCTCACTAGCATGTGCTGTCACTTGAGTTTTTAATCTTAGCCATTCTGACTGGTGTAAGATGGAATCTTGGAGTCGTTTTGATTTGTATTTCTCTGATGACTAAGGACATTGAGCATTTTTAAAGATTTATTTATTCATTATTTATACGGTATTCTTCCTGCACTTATGCCTACATGCCAGAAGAGAGCACTATCTATCATTATAGATGGGAATTGAACTCAGGCCCTTTGGAAGAACAGCCAGTGCTCTTAACCTCTGAGCCATCTCTCCAGTCCCACTGAGCATTTCTTTAAGTGCCTCTAAAGCCGTTTGATGTTCTTCTGTTGCGAATTCTATGTTTAGCTCTATACCCCATTTTTAAATTGGATTATTTGATTTGTTGATGTTTAATTTCTCAAGTTCTTTGAATATTGTTGTAGAAAATAAAAATGAGTGTTGTGCTAAGTAATGTTATTTATTATTAGCCCTATGATTATCTTGGTGGTATTATTTAACCTGCTATCACAAATAATAAGACACAGACACCTGTTAGATTTTATGATTGCCTTGTTACCTTGGGCCAGGTAGATATTTCTACCCACATTATCTCAATAATCTCACCATTCATCTTCCAGCCCCCGCCCACTGCCACCCACCTTTATCAATCCTATCTGGGCTACCTTCTATCCGCAATCCCAAGATACTTGCTTGTATTCTTCATCTCAGCCTTTTCACACCATTATTGGAGTCCTTCCTCCTGGCCCATGTGGTTTCTTCTCCACGCTTACCTATTGTGGCATCCTGCTTCCTCCTCTCTTCCAGTCTGTGTCTTTCCCATGATTCTCCTGTCCTCCCAAGCCTGGGAACCTTAGCCATGCCTACCCTGCTTTGTTCTGCCCAGGTACAGGCTGCTTAATCAACCAATCAGGTATGTCCTAGGCCAAGTTTACACAACAAGGATAGGTATATCCAGGGAGATCTTGAGGGCCAGCATCAAAACAACCCCCAACAGTATATTTTGGATATTGACTCTCTGATGTAGGGTTGGTGAAGATCTTTTGCCAATCTGTAGGCTGCTGTTTTGTTCTATTGGCAGTGTCCTTTGACTCGCAGAGCTTTTCAGTTTCATGAGGTTCCATTTATTAATTGTTGATCTCAGAGCCTGCGTTGTTGGTGTTCTGTTCAAGAGTTGTCGCTTATGCCAGTGAGTTCCAGACTTTTCCTCACTTTGTCTTCTAATAGATTTAGAGTCTCTGGTTTTATGTCAAGGTCTTTGATTCACTTGGACTTTTCTTTTGTGCAGGGTGATAAGTATGGATTTATTTGCATTTTTCTACATGGAGACATCCAGTTAGACTAGCACCATTTGTTGAAGATGCTGTCTTTTTTCCATTGTATGGGTTTGGCTTCTTTGTTAAAAATCAAGTGCCCATAGAAGTGTGGGTGTATTTTTGGGATTTCAATTCTGTTCCATTGATCAACCTGTCTGATTCTATGCCAGTATCATCAGTCTTTATTACTACTGTGTTGTAGTATAGCTTGAAATCAGGAATGCTGATACCACTAGAGGTTCTTTTATTGTACAGAATTGTTTTGGCTATCTTGGGTCTTTTATTTTTCCATATGAAGTTAATGGTTGCTTTTTCCAGGTCTGTAAAGAATTGTGTTGGCATTTTGATGGGAATTGCATTGAATCTGTAGATGGCTTTTGGCAGGAGGCCATTTTTACTATGTTAATCCTATCGATCCATGAGCATGGGTGATATTTCCATCTTCTAAGATATTCTTCAATAATTTCTTTCTTCAAAGACTTGAAGTTCTTGTGATACAGTGTTTTGAGTTGCTTGGTTAGACTTACACCAAGATATTTCATTTTATTTGTGGTCATTGTGAAGGGTGTTGTTTCCCTAATTTCTTTCTCAGCCCTTTTGTTGCTTGTGTAAAGGAGGGCTACTGACTTTTTTGAGTTAAGTTTGTATCCAGACATTTTGCTGAAGGTGTTTATCAGCCATAAAAGTTCTTTAGTAGAATCTTGGGGGTCAGTTATGTATACTATCATATCAATGTGAATAGTGATTCTTTGACTTCTTCCCTTCCAATTAGTAGCCTCTTGATCTCCTTTACCTGTCTTATTGCTCTAGCTAGAACTTCAAGTACTATATTGAAGAGATATGGTGAGAGTGGACAGCCTTGTCTTGTCCATGATTTTAGTAGGATCGCTTTAAGTTTCTCTCCATTTAACTTGATGTTGGCTATTGGCTTGCTTTATATTGGCTTTATTGTGTTTAGGTTTGTGCCTTGTATTCCTGATCTTTCCAAGACTTTAAATATGAAGGGATGTTGAATTTTGTCAAAGGCCCTTTCAGCATGTAATGAGATCATCATGTGGTTTTTATTCTTTTCTTTCCATTTGTTTATATGGTAGATTACATTGATGGATTTTCTTTGTTGAACCATCTCTGCATTCCTGGGATGAAGCCTACTTGATCATGGTGGATGATGTTTTTGATGTGTTCCTGGATTTGGTTCGCAAGTATTTTATTGAATATTTTGTATCAATGTTCATAAGGGAGATTCTTTTTCTGAAATTTTCTTTTCTTTTCTTTCTTTTTTCTTTTCTTCCTTTCTTTCTTTCTTTTTTTTTTTTTTTTGATCTTAGTGTAGTCTAGGTATCAGGGTGACTGTGGCCTCATAGAATGAATTTGGCAATGTTCCTTCTGTTTTTATTTTGTGGACTAGTTTAAGGAGTATTGGTATTAGTTCTTTGAAAGTCTGGTAGAATTCTGTGCTAAAACTATCTTACCCAGGGCTCTTTTTGGTTGGGTGACATTTGATGACTATTTTTAATTCTTTAGGGATTATAGGTCTATTTATTGTTAACCTGATCTTGATTTAACTTCGGTAAGTGGCATCTGTCAGGGAAATCATCTATTTCATTTAGATTTTCCAATTTTGTGGTGTACAGGTTTTTGAAGTATGATCTAATGATTCTTTGGGTTTCCTCAGTGTCTGTGTTATATCCTCCTTTTATTTCTGATTTTATTAATTTGGATCCTCTCCCTCTGTTTTTTAGTTAGTTTGGCTAAGGGTTTATCTTTTTTGTTGATTTTTCTCAAAAAACCAGCTCTTGTTTTTGTTGGTTCTTTGTATTGTTCTCTTTGTTTCTAGGTTATTGATTTCAGCCTTGAGTTTGATTATATCCTGTTGTCAGCTCCTCTTGGGTATGTTTGCTTCCTTTTTTTTTTTTTTAGAGCTTTCAGGTGAGCTGTTAAGTTGCTAGTATGAGCTCTCTCCACTTTCTTTATGTAGGCTCTTCACACTATGAACCTTTCTCTTAACACTGCTTTCATTGTGTCCCATAAATGTGGGTATGTGGTGCCTTCATTTTCATTGGTTTCTAAAAAGTCTTTAATTTCTTTCTTTATATTCTCCTCGACCCAATGGACATTAAGTAGAAAGTTGTTCGTTTCCATGAATTTGTAGGTATTCTATTGTTTCTGTTGTTGTTGAAGTCTACCTATAATCCATGATAGTCTGATAAAATACAAGGCATTATTTAAATTTTCTTGTATTTGTTGAGGATTGTTTTGTGTCTGAGTATATGGTCAGTTTTGGAGAAGGTTCCATGAGGTGCTGAAAAGAAGGTATATTCTTTTGTATTTGAATTAAATATTCTGTAGATATATGTTAGGTCCAATTGACTTATAACATTAGTTAATTTCTTTATTTCTCTGTTTAGTTTCCATTTTAATGATTTGTCTGTTGGTAAGAGAGGTATGTGGAAAGCTACCATTATTAATGTGTGGGGTTCAATGTGTGATTTAAGCTTTAGTAATGTTTATTTTACAAATGTGGGTTCCCTTTCATTAGAGGCATAAATGTTCAGAATTGAGATGCTAGCTTGGTCAATTTTTCTTTGATGAGTATGAAATGCCCTTCCCTGTCTCTTTTGATTACTTTTGGTTGAAAGTCTATTTTCTTAGATAGTAGAATAGCTACTCCAGCTTGCTTCTTATGTCTGTTTGCTTGGAAAACCATTTTCCAGCTTTTTATTCTGAGGTAATGTCTATCATTATTGCTGAGGTATGTTTCTTGTATGCAACAGAATGATGGGTCTTCTTTATGCATCCATTCTGTCAGCCAGTGTCTTTTTATTGGGGAGTTGAGGCCATTGATATTGAGAGATATTAATGACAAGTGGTTGTGAATTTTTGTTATTTTGATGTTGGTAGTGAGAGAGAGAGAGAGAGAAAGAGAGAGAGAGAGAGAGAGAGAGAGAGAGAGAGAGAGAGAGAGAGAGAGTTTTCTTTTGTTTTTTGCTCTTGTGAGGTTATTTATTTCCTGTGTTTTCCTGGTGTGATTAGCCTCCTAGGGTTAAAGTTTTCCCTCTAGTATCTTCTGTAGGGCTGAGTTTGTGGATAGGTATTCTCTAAATTTGTTTTTGTTGTGGAATATCTTGTTTTCTCCATATATGGTGATTAAAAGTTTTGCTGGGTATAGTAGTCTGGGTTGACATCTTTGGTCGCTTAGTGTCTGTTGGATATATGCCCAAGCTCTTCTGTTTTTAGATTTTTCTGGTCAGAAGTCAGGTGCAATTCTGATAGATCTGCTTTTATATGTGACTTGGCCCTTTCCCCTTGCAGCTTTTGATATTCTTGCTTTGTTCTTTACATTTAGTGTTTTGATTATTATGTGACAGGAGGATTTTCTTTTCTGGTCCAATCTATTTAGTGTTCTGTAGGCTTCTTGTATGTTTATAGGCATTTTTTTTCTTTAGGTTGGTGAAATTTTCTTCTCTGATTTTGTTGAAAATATTTTCTGGGCTTTGGAGGTTGGAGTCTTCTTCTATTCCTATTATTCTTAGGTTTGGTCTTTTCATAGTGTCCCAGATTTCTTGGATGTTTTATGTCAGGAACTTCTTATATTTAACATTTTCTTTGACTGATGTATTGCTTTCTTCAATCGTATCTTCTACACCTGTGATTCTCTCTTCCATCTCTTTGTATTCTGTTAGTGATGTTTGTGTCTGTTCTCTTCCCTAGGTTTTCCATCTCCAGGATTGCCTCAGATTGTGTTTTCTTTGTTGCTTCTATTTCCATTTTTAGGTCTTGAGCAGTTTTATTTATTTTCTTCTCCCATTTGGTTGTATTTTCTTGTATTTCTGTAAGGGGATTATTCAATTCCTTCATCTATTTGATTGTATTTTCCTGTATTTCTTTAAGGAATTTATTCAGTTACCTCACCTGTTTGATTGTATTTTCCTTCATTTCTTTGAGGGATTTATTTTCTTTTAAGGCCTGTATCATTTTCATAGCCTCAGATTTAGATTACTTTCTTGTGCTCCTAGTGTGATAGTATCTTCTGGACTTGCTGTGGTAGAATGGCTGTTTTTGATGCTGTCATATGGTCCTGTGTTTTGTTGCTGGAGTTCTTCTGATGACGTCTAGCCATTTGGTTAACTCTGTTATTAGTAGGCCTGGTGGTCTCTGATGGTAGTAGGTCTGTAGGGTTGTATGTAGAGATTGTGGTCCCAAATGGCTGTAGTCCTCTGGTTTTCCCACTGCTCCCTGATCCCTGCTGGTCTCCCAGGCCTCAGATTGGGGTGGGTCTCTTGAAATAGCACAGGCCTGGGAACTAGGGTGTGGGGTACACAGGGGAAATGGAGTACAGAGGGCCTGTGTAGAGCTGGCTACTGTTGCTGGTAGGCTGTAGTAGGCCAGAATATGGGAAGGGCTCTATCCTGCTGCTCCCTGGTCTGTACTGGTCTCCAGGGCCACAGATCAGGGTGGATCATTCGTATCGATTTTCATTTTTTTCTTAGACAGAGAGAGAAAGCAAGAGAGAGAGAGTTGAAGTTGAGTGAAAGGAGCTGGGAGAAGGGAAGAATGTAATCAAAATACACAGTATGTAAATTTTTTTGAGATAGGGTTTCTCTGTGTAGCCCTTGGTTGTTCTGGACTCACTTTGTAGACCAGACTGGCCTCGAACTCACCTTGATATACCTGCCTCTGCCTCCCTGGGATTAAAGGTGTGTGCCACCATGCATGCCTGCATTTTTTTTAAAGATAAAGAAAGAGAGAGGGATAGGGAGAGGGAGAGGGAGAGGGAGAGAGAGAGAGAGAGACTGCTGGCACTCAGGAGGCAGAGGCAGGATAGTTATGGCTACATAGATCTTGTGTCAAAAACAAAAACCCAGGGGATCCAAAATGGTGGTACTGGGAGGACACCCTTTCTGACCAGCAGCACAGCAGGGTCTGCACAGTGACCAGCAGATGGAACTCTGGGCCCTAAAACACCAGCGACTGTATTTCCCAGGTGAGAGGGAACCCCAAGGTGTGGGATTCAGTCGGCTTCAAGTCACTCAGCTAAACCATGGCAGAGTTCCTGGGTCCTGCCAGGCACTAAGTCACCAGCCCAGAGCCACATGCCAGCATGCTGTGATCACTGTCCCAGACTGAACTGTGGTCTGCACAACTCCAGAAACTGGGATTTCCAGTCGAGAGAAAACCTCACGGTGCAGGAAGCAATCAGGACCAACCTTAGGTCACCCAGGCAATCCCTGAAAAAGGACCCGGGTTTGGCAGGGGCCCTGCGGCCAGCAGAGAGTCCTGCCTTCGAGCAGACTCACCGTCCCAGACAGAACTGAGGGCCCCAGGGCACCAGAGATGGAGCTTCTCTGTCGGTTGGAAGCCCACAGTGAGGGGAACAGCAGTTCTGACCTTAGAGCACTCAAAAAAAAAAAAAAGTTATTGGAAAAAGTTCCCGGGTTCCTGCAAGCGCCCAGGTATCCAGTTGCCAGCAAGGCAGAGCCAGGTTCCTGTGCCTGTGTGCTCTACTCACCATCCCAGACAGAACTGCAGACCCCCAAACACCACAGACGCGGGGAAAACAGGTCCAACCCTCAGCACACCCAGCTCCAGAAAAGTTTCTGGGTTCCCGCAGGCTCTAGGCTTTGGCCTTCTACTGCATGCATGAGTGCCGTGCTCACCTGCCATTGATTACAGCTAGGGTACTGGGGCACACAGCTCCAACCTCAGACCTACAAAAGCCTGAGAGCCTTTGGAGCAGCCCTCAGATACTGCTCCAACGTGCGACCAGCTATCCCTAGCCAAACTGATGAAACCGCAGGACTCTGTTCTTCTTCCTGAGGGCTGCTCCCAGCAAATACAGCTTAACAGCAGCAGCAGCAGCAGCCCAGTAAATTCAGAGCAAGAAACCCAGCAGCAGGGCAGCCATCTCCAGGACTTCTCCTGATGAGAGGAGAGCCTTCCTAGACACCACAGTTACCTCACAGGTCCATATGCCCGAGGTGAACTGTGACAATTCCTGAGAAGCACCACCATTCAGTTGACCATACCCAAAAAGCTGAGGAGATGTCTTTCAGAACCTTGCCAAGGGGATTCTCCTCACCCCAGGACCCCAGCAGGCACCAGAAATTAACAGACAACACCAGAGACAGCCAGATGGGTAGAGGCCAGTGTAAAAGCACAACCAACAAAAGGCAAAGCAATATGGCACCCCCAAAGTGCAGTTATCCACGGGCAAGTAGCCCTGGACACCCTAACATAAGTGAAATTCAAGAAGATGACCTTACATCTACACTTATCAAGAGATTAATGGAGGAAACAAAGAATTAGAGGAAGATAAAGTCAAACAGATTATGGCCATCCGTAAAGAAATACAGGAAGATGCAGCCAAACAGTTTGTGAGAGGAAACTGTTTCAGAGAGGAAATGATTAAATCACTGAAAGAAATAAAAGAAACAGAGGAATGTTCAAACAAAGAGGTGAAGGAATTGAAGGAAAAACAGGAAAATACAGGCAGACAGTTGAAAGAAATCAACAAAATGGTTCCAGATCTGAAGATAGGATTGGAAAAATTAGAGAAAACACAAAACGGAGGAAATCAGGGAGAGGGAGAACTTAGGAAAGAGAACAGGAGCTACAGAGGTAAACATAACCAACAGACTACAAGAGATGGAAGAAAGAATCTCAGGTGTGGAAGATACAGTGGAAGAAATCGATGTATCCTTCAAAGAAAATGTTTAATCTAAAAAATTCCTGACACAGACCGTGCAGGAAATCTAAGACAACATGAAAAGATAAAACCTAAGAATAATAAGAATAGAGGAAAAAGAAGATTCCCGTCTCCAAGGCCTAGAAAATATTTTCAGATGTTAGCTCTCAGACAGGTTTGCCCTTCCTCTTCCTGCTAAAGTAGCAGTTAGTCTTAACCAGTAACAACTGCCCAGAAACATGCACCAAAATAAACTTCTTTTTTTTTTTTTTAAAGAAATTACTGCATTTCTGTTGTTGTAGCCATAGAAAACAAATGAAGTGGGGAAGGAGCTGCAGTTCAGGGCCCTTAGTCCACGGTCAGCCTTGAGTGGGTGGAGGGTGGAAGAGAGATGGGTTCATTAGTCAGCCCAGCAGCAACAAGGAAAAATGCAGTTCCCCTCATTGCCCACCAGAGGTTACTGTTCATGAATCAAGCTGGGCCCAGTTTGACTATAGATAATGTTCAAATCCTGCCTGGGGTCCACACCCTTGCCTGGGTCCTGCTCCTCAGGACATCTCTTAAGCCTTTCTTCTGTATTCTCAGCATCTGATTGTTGGCCTTCAGTGTGTTTACACATTGGGCAACGTAGCAAATTTGCTCCTAAACATCTCACATTGGGTTCTTCTAACTCAGTGGTTCTTAATTCTGCTACACTTTAATACAGTTTCTCATGTCTTGGTAACCCCAACCATACAATTATTTTTGTTGCTACTTCGTAAGTGTACTTTTATAAATTGTAATGTAAATATCTGCTATGCAACCCCTGTGAGGGGTCGAGACTAATCGGTTAAGAAATGCTGCTCTAACTCCTAACAGGAGTCTTCTGATATCTCTCTGCTCATTGTTAAATACTAAAATAATTTTTGAGTCAGGGTCTCATTATGTAGTTCTGGCTGGTTTTGAATTTACAGAGTTCTACCTACTTCTGCCTCCTGAGTGCTGGAATTAAAGGTGTATACCACCATGCCTGGGTAAAATTACATTTATGTATAATGTATGTGTGTAGAGTGTGTGTGTGTGCATGTATGTGTGTTTGAATTCAGAAATTTCTGTGTAGAGGTTGGGTGTTGCTTATGTGTTTGCCAATATGGTCTTTTGTGTGTTTTTTTTCTTTCTATGATGTATGTCAGGCTGGCAGGGTAATTCTGTCTCCATCTCCCATCTCTTCAAAGAGTGTGGGGTTACACATGCCCAGAATATCGTATCTGGGGATTGTAACTTAGGTCTTCATCCACTAAGCTACCTCTCCAGCCCCTCCCTCCTGGCTGTTAGACCTTCTTCCCATTTCCTGCTGACCACAGGGAAAACAAATATTGTACTTAAAGGCATGGATTCAGTTTACCCTGGAGACACACATTACTCTCTTGTTTTGTGCCTCAGTTTTCTCCCTTGGACATTGTAGGTATATACAGGGCAAGCTCAAGGCAAGCAATTAGAAATTCTGAAAGGCTGGGGTTTTTGGCAGAATTCTTGCCTATGGTGGGTGAAGCCCTAGGTTTGATCTCTAATGCTGAACACATTGGGCATGGTAGCCTGTCATCCATGGTGAATTAAAAAAACAACACTCAGAAATTCTGAAAGGCACTGGGTGGTATAGAGGATGTATCCACTGGAGAGTTACCTCCTTTATAAGAAGGAAAAAGGACTCTGTCTTTTTCTTTCTATATTCTTCTAGAAAAGTCCTAGGTTGTTAAATGTCTCTAGCGTTTGGCAGTCCTGAATAATTAGACTGGCATTTCTTTGTCCACGTGCGTCCTCCTCAAGGGGCTGTGTGCTTCCAGGACCCTCCCACAGATACCAGGTAGGGGACAGCCCTGGCAGGAAAGTCACCAGTTTCAGGCTGGGGTGCAGGGTGGTGGTGGTGGTGTCACCTTTGACGTAAGCACGGAGTTTGAAGGTTTTTACATGACTGATGTGGCTAGTACAAGACTCACGAGGGAAGTGGTGACCAGCCTGAGGTGAGTCCCAAGCAGCTAAAGGCCTGCTAGGGTGGTCAGTTTCAGAAGGTGTGGGGGACCTAAAGGGGGACTCACATGCAGTCCCTCACCCCCTACCTCAGCTCTGTCTCTGTCAGATTCAGTCATGTGTCCCCCTTGCCCTCTATTTGGGGCTTCCTTTCCTTTAGTTCTCTTACTTCTTTCTTCCATGCTTCTTTTCTGGGTCTGAATACTTTCGGCTCTTAGAATTTTTCCCTCTTTATATCTTAGTCTCTCAGAATCTTTCTCTCCCTGATCTCATCTCTCTAGGTTTTAAGGGTTAGTGGGTCTGTCTTATCTCTCCCTATCTCTAGTTTTTTTTTTTTGTCTCTGGATTTCTTTCTCTGGGTTTCTCGGTATATGTCCCTATCTAATTATGTCTTTCTCTCTCTCCCTATTCTCTGTTTCTGTCTGCCAGTGTCTTTAGGGCTCCAGAAAACCCTTGCTTCTGCTGTGTCATCCCTCCTTTGTCTTCTTTGGTTGTGTTTCCCTGATACCTCAGTCCCAGAAGAAGGAGACTATGCACCCCACAGTCCAGTTTCTCTTAGGTGATCTTGCTCATCCTTTCTTTTCAGCTCACCATTTCCTCAGCTTCCCTTCCCTTCAACCCACTTCTCAGCCTACATTCTACTCTTAGCCAATGTTCCCCTCAGCCCACCTTCCTCTCTGCCCACTTTCTCTTCAGCCCATCTTCTCCTCAGCCGTCCTTCTTCTCAACCCACCATCTCTTGAGCCCTTCCCCTCAGCTCTCCTTTCCCTCAGCCCACCTTCCTTTCAGCCTACCTTCTTCCTCAAGCCCACATTCTCCCCACAACCCATCTTCTCCCTGTAATCCAGTTTCTCCAGCCCATCTTCCGGAGCTTACCTTCTTCTCCAAGTCCACTTCTCCAGCATGCTTTCTCCTCAGCTACTTTCTCTTCCAGCCAATTTCTCCCCACAGCCCACATTTTCTGAACAGTCTTCACTTTGTAACTTCTCATCCTGCTTTTTCTCAGATGAGATCTGGTGTTTTATTTTGTGTTTTACTTCTCCCATGGATATATCTCCCACACTCAGCCCCCTATATAATAAGGCTGTGTTTGCCTCATGTTCACCACCAGCAGCCTTAATAACACCAGCCCCTGAGCAAGCATAGGTGTCAGGCAACTCTGGAAACACCATAGAGCCCTTGGTCCTTTTGGGCTGTGACTCTGTTTGTGTGCCTGGTTACAGAGTGGGGCCTCTGACAGGAGGGGCACCAGAGGCCTCTGAAGATGGTATGTGAGGGTCCCGGCAGGGTCTTGTGGCTCTGAGGCCACAAGAAGTTATTTTTGAGAATTCGCTGGAGGAACTGTTGTAGGGTCCAGCTTTGCTCTCAGACCTGCTGGTCAGGTGGGTTAGCAGACTCTTGGTGGAAATCCAGTTGTCACAAAGATTTGATCTATGTTCAACAACTCTTAGACAAATTATTAGGACCAGAAGATCCACATCCCCAGACTTGGGAGTATTTGCATAGACATAATAAGCTATCTGTATTGGGGGTGGAATTCTAGTCTAAATGTAAAAGCTTCATGTTTTACGTCCACACAGTCCAAAGGTTAGGTCACACAGATGTTAAATAGCGCTGTATGTAACAGAGTGGCATGGTGTGGAGGCCAGGGGTCAATGTAGGCAGTCTTCCTCAGCTGTGCTCTATATTTTTCTCTTTCCTTCGAGACAGAGTTTCATGTAGTCCTAGCTGGCCTCCAGATTAGTAGACAGCAGAGGATGATGGCCTTGAGCTTCCGACTCTCTCATCTTCTGAAGGCTGGGATTACAGAGTTGCTACCATGCCTAGTTTGTCTTGAAAAAAGTTGCTGTGAGGGGCTGTGTGCACACACCACAGCACACACAGGAGGAGGTCAGATGACACCTGAAGAACTCATTTCTCTCCTGTTATTATGTGGAGTCTAGCAGTTGAACTCACTTCTGTCCCCTCTCCTTTTTCTTCCCATGCTTTCCCTCCCCTTCTCCCAGTCCTCTCCTTTTCATTCTGCCCTTTCCGATTTATCTGGTTTTATCTCTCTCTCTCTCTTCTCAGGTCCTTCCACACTAAATTTTCTTTTCCTCATTTTGCGCACTATGTGTGTGTGATATGTATAGCACACTCGTTTTGGGGAAGGCAAGTGTGCATGTGCACCAAGGCACGTGTATAGATAGGGGTCAGAGGACAACTTGGGGTGTTAGTTCTTGTTTGAGGCAGGATTATTTTGCTCCCCTACCCCTACATGTCACATAGTTGGCCTGTGAGCTGCTGGGTTTCTTCTGCCCTTACTTCTCACCTCCTTATTGAAACGCTGGCATTACAGATTTCATCCTATGATCCTATGCCGAGGATTCAAACTCCAGCCTTCATGCGTGTACAGCCAGTGCTTTTGCCCCCTGAGGCGTCTCCCCAGCACCACACCACATTTTCATTCGAGCATTTATTGAAGCTAGTGTGGTAGTGCTGAGGCTGAGGCTGCCTTCCGTATCTGACATGGAGCTGAAAAATGTTTTTTTTAATTTAAATTTTTAGATTTACTTATTTTATTTTATGTGTATGTATATTTTGACTGTATGTATGTCTGTCCACCTCATCTGTGCCTGGTACCCATGGAGGTTAGAAGAGGTTGTTGGATCTCCTGGAACTGGAGTAAGAGATGGTTGTGAGCTATATGCAGGTTCTGGGAACTTATCCTGGATCCTCTGTAAGAGCAAAAGTGTTATTAACTGCTGAGCTATCTCTCCAGTGCACCCACGAAATCTTAACAATATAGTCACTTAACCGTATTGTTCAGGGAAGGAGAATCAGCCTTTTCTAGAAATAAGCCCTGATAGGTTACCCAATCCCAGGTGCTCAGTTTTAAACACACATATATGAGCAACACTAAATGGACTCAGCAGGCTGTATTTACACACACACTAAACACAAGGTCATGGATTTGAGAGGAATTGTATAGAGCAGAGGGAAGAAGGTGGAGTGGGCGTGATGTAAATACAGTACTTAGGTATGAAAGTCTCAAAAATGTTAATACAAATGAAGAATTGCAAGATCCAGGCCATCCTGGGCTACACAGAGAGAGTCATGTCAAACATAATTAAAATAACAATCCACCCCCAACATTCACAGGAAAACATGATGTGCCCAGCATTTGGCTTTATCAGTCACCTGGGCCCTGTGCTAGTGGGCAGAAGAGGTGGGAACCTTCCCTCTCCACTGCTCAGATTTGGTGCCTGGAATGAGAGTCATTGGCTTGGGTGGAGCAAAACAAACAAACAAACAAACAAACAAACAAACAAACAAACACCCCCATCTGATTATTTAAGGCAAACCCGTGGCCTGTGTTTGCTTCCTGGACTTCAAGGCTGACTGAGGAGTATGGTAGATGAGGCAGGCATGGGAGGAGTGTGAGGAGTTGCTTTTTTCCTTTCTTTTTCTTCCCCCGCCCCCAAGAATTGAGAATGATATAAATGCTGGCAATGGGTATTAGCCAGAACTGAGCCGAGGGCATTTCTGACAGAGGGAATGGCCACTAAAAGGCCCCTGAGGCAGAACTGGGCCTGGCACGCTAGAAGAACAGTCACTATCCTGTACGGCATGTGGCTGGGACAGAGTGAGCTAGGGAAACAGCAGGAATGCAGCACACATCTGTCTCCTCCTTGTCTTCCTCTCCTCCTCCACCTCCTCTTTTTTCCACCTTCCCTCTTTCTTCATCATCTCATCTTCTTCTCCTTCCTCTTCCCCTCATTTTCCTCCTCCTCTCCATCTCCTTTTCCTCCTGCCCTCCTCCTCTCTATGTCCTCTCCCTCCTCCTTTTCCTTCCTTCTGCTCCTTGATGGAACCCAGAGCTTCATGCATTCTGGTAAAGCACTTTACAACCATTACTTCTGATCATGCTGCACTGGGTTCCAGGCAAGCATCCGTACTTTGTGTGTCCTTTCTAAAGCAGAACCTCCCTTCTGCACATTATTGATATTTGACTGGATAATACTCTGTCTCGGGGGCTGTGTTGTGTATTATACGACCTTTAGTGATAGCCTGTGTCTCCAAACTACAATAACTGGATAGATCTCTAGACACTGTCAAATGTCTAAAAGGGTTAGAGTCACAGTCTGAAATCTGGAGGGCAAATGGGAGGCTGTCGGGGCTCTGGGACAGATTTACAGGGGATGAGTCTAGAACCCTTGTGTGACCCCAGACAAGCAAATGTCAAGGTCCTCCATTTATAGACTGGGACAGGAAGACAGAGACAGAGTGGCATGCCTCCAAAAGCTTGCTTCCTGAGTCCATTTCACAGAAGGGATGTTGAAATTCCAGAGTCTATGGACACTGAGTCCTAACTTACAATTAATTCGTTTATGTTTGAACAAGTATTCCCACACATCTAACTATGTATCAGACCCTTTAATGATGATACAGCAAGGGGAAGGCACACAAGTGTTAGTAAAATATTTACACAAACAAATATAAAATAACTGTGGCACTGAATGTAAGGAGCTGGTGAAATGGCTTAGTGAGCAAAGGGGCTTGCTGCGAAGCCCTGTGACCTGAGTTGATTTCTGCAGTTCAAGAGAACTGACTCCTGCAAATTGTCCTTCGACTTCGAATGCTCCTCTCTCCCCTCAACAAGATGTCATTTAAAAAATGCAGAAATAATTGGCATTCAGCAAGCATCTATTAGAGGCACTAACTCTATCCTAGAATGTCAGAGTGTTTCTTAGCAAAACTGTAGTCAGAAACTTGGAATAGGGGATCAAGGGAAGGGAGGAAGAGCATGTTAGTCTTCACGCACAAAGGCTCTGTGCGACTTTCGATACTGAGAAGGGATGAGGGGAGCCGGATGGGTGGAGCATGGCCAGAATTGTCTCCATCTGATTTCTGGGGCCCATACATGGGGTGAATGAATACATTTTTGATGTGCTGAGGGTTTTAAGCAGGAAAGTGACACAATCTGATTGCAAAGATCCCTCTGGCAGATAGAGGCCTGTAAAATACAGAGTACAGGTGGTGCCAGACACCCAGGAAAGGCTTGGATAATGTCAGCAGGCATTTTGAGGTTAGGGGATGGTCATAGAGTCCAGGTCCTGTTCTCTGAGGTTCCTGGTGCATAGGTAGGATTCTCTGCAGGAGTGATGATGTTGTCCTCCCTCACCCCTGATTCCAGGCTTTTGATGAGCACAGGGGAAGGAAGATATTCTTGTTCTGAGCATCATTTTGAAGATAGGGAAGAAGGGAAGCATGGCTCCAAGGGGTTGGAAGCTACAGGGAACTCTCTGGCCCCTGAACCTATTTCATAGTAGGGAGGCTCTGGTTCCAGGACTTTATGGGTCCGGAGTCCTGACCTATAGTGTGGTCACTTATTCAACCCCATAGGCAGCTTAGGGGTTAGGACAGCCACTCGGTCCCTGTCTTCCTGTCATTCCAGGCTCCCAATATATGAGTGGAGGGTCTTGGCACTTGCTTATCTGAGGTCATACCAGGACTCTAGGCTCATCCCCTGAAAACCTTGTCCCAGAGCCCCCAAGCAGTCTCCCATTGCCCTGTGTTCTGGCTTTGAAAGTACTCTTGGGTAATTGCTTCCAGATCTAGCCTCACTTCAGGTATAAGAGAATTCCAGCTGACCATGTTCTGAACCTAGCTGCAATTAACTGCGTGACCCTGAATTATTGGACCTCTGGAACCCTCTCTTCTTTGATCAAAGGAGTTTCAAGTGTCCTAGCCATGCTGTGAGAACCAAATAATATTTCCATCTATTTACTCACTCATCCATTCAATACTTACTGGGTGCCTACTGGGTGCCAGGTATATTGAGTGCACAGGGCAATCAGTCTTGCCCTCGGACTCTAGAAGTCTGATGGCAGAAATCTACATTAAATAAGTATGTCAGTAATTCATGGACATTGTCACAACAACAAAACCTCTGTTTAAGGTTTATTAGTGTATATTCATTGTACAAAATAATGGGTTTCAAAAATCACATGTGGTGGTGCATGTTTGTTACTCAAACATTCAGGAGGTAGAAACAGGAGCATCAGGAATTCAAAGTCGTCCTTAGATGCATAGTGAGTTTGAGGCTAGCCTGGGATACCTATCAAACCAAACTGAACCAAACCAAACCGAACCAAACCAAACCGAACCAAAACTAAACAAAACAAAAGTCAATGACATGGCTCAGTGGGTGAAGGTGTTTGCAAAGCACAAGCCTGATACAACCTAAATTTGATCCTCAAACCTCACTTGTAGGTGGAAGGACAGAACCAACCCGACGAAATTGCTCTCTGACCTCTATATGCATTCGTATGCCCCACACATAATAAGAAATTAGAAGCAAACTCAAAAGGAAAGCAATCGGTGGGTTTCATTGAGACATTTGCCAGTAATCCTGTGATGTAGATCCCCTTGTCCCAGACCTCACAGCTGCCCCTTCCTCTTTTCTATCATGTATGTCTCTAAGCTCAGAGTCCATATGCAGGGTGAGGCATGCTGACTAGATGTTTCTCTTTCTGAGTCAGACTTATTTCTCACTTTGCTTCTCTGTGGGATTTGCGGTACATGCATGGAAGCTAGAAGATGGCCTTGGGTACCCTGCTCTATCACTCTCTGCGTTATTCACTCCACAGGGTTTCTTACTGAACCTGGAGTTAGGCCGACAGCTAAAGCCTCCAAGATGCTCCTGTCTGCACCCTACAGTACTAGAATAATGAACATGTGCAAGGCTGGCCCTAGCCATTCATGCGGGTGCAGGAGATTCAAACTCATGTTTTAGTGCTCACTTGCCAAGTAAACATGTCCACTAAACCATCTCTTCTGCCTCTGCTTATTTCTCTTAACTTGACAATCTCTAGTTGCATCTGTTTTTTTTTCCCTATCAATTAACAAGTACATTTATTGCTATCTGTGTTGTGCATGCCTTTAATCTCAGCACTCCAGAGCAGAGAGAGATAGATCTCTGTGAGTTCAAGGACAGTCTGTTCTACATAGCCAGTTTTAGGCCAGCAAGAGTTAGACACTGTCTCAAAAAATAAACATGCCCCCCCCAACAAAACAAAAGCAAAGCAAAACAGAAACACCCCAGCATTGAGGAGGCGGGAAGACCTGATTCTGATTCCCCAGTAAAATTTGGGCATGGGTGTTTGTGCCTGTCACCCCAATGCTGTGGTGAGGTGGAGACAGGAAATATTGCTGGGGCTTGTTCACCTGCCAAGCAGAAAAAGGATGTGCTCTGTCTCCAGGAATCGGGTGGGAAGTGCTAGAGGAGGGCACAAGTATGCATCACACATGTGTATACATACACAGTACAATATTCACACACAGTTTTAAAATGAGAGAGAAAAAAAACAAGATTTGGGGAGATAGCTGGTACTAGAGTGCTTGCCTGTAATGTGCAGGTTTTAGGTTCAAATAAGGAAGCCAATGCTACTGTGATGGCAGGCTGAACCCTGCCTGGCTTCGGGTTAACTCTTACACCAATCCTATCCCCATTTAACAGGTGCAGTAATTGAGGCTCCAAACAGTGCAAGGTTGTGCCCAAGTGTGCCATTGACAAAGCAGGGATTGAAATGTGAGTCTGACAGACACCATACCCACCCCCACTTCCTGCCCACGAGCCTGTTCCTGGCACCCAGCACTCCAGCTGGGCTTGTGGGTTGGGCATAGGCGGTACCAACTTCCGGCCTCTGGGTGGTAGTGGTGGGGTGAAGGGCAGGGAGGGGAGAAGAGGAGGAGATTGGCCTTTCCAGATCTCACAGTGCTTTGCATTTTCCTTTTGAAATCTAAGTTCCCACCAAGGCCTCTCGGTTTTTGAGATTGGGTTTTGATGAGGGCTTTTGTGAAGCCAGGGACTCACTCATTGCGAGAGTGCAGGGTCCTGAACTTCTATCAAGGCTCACGGAACCCAGTGAGAGTGCAATCTTTGTGGGGCTCTGAGGCTTTTCCAGGGAATAGGTTGGGCTGTCTATTGCCGTGAGAACAACCCCGGAGGCACCCTTATCTTCAGCCACCTCCGGAATCAGAAAAGATCCCCATAGAAAGGACAGGGATGCCTTTTCAACCCTGTTTCCCTGAATCTGGCAGGGAGTGAGGTTAGACTCCAACGCCTCCTAGCACCCTGAAAGCAACGTTCATCTGCATGTACAGTCACCCAGCAACCACACCCTCCATTCTCCAAGTATTGCATGCCTCAGCTATTTATTCCAGTGTCTCCGCTGTAGATCTGTAGAGAGGAGGGCAGACTTAGGGGGAGGCTGCGGTGAGATCTGAAGTCCATTACTCCCTTGGAGCCCAGAATAGGTACTTAGGTACCCGAGTCAGTCTTGTATGTTATCTGTAAAAGATATTTAAGCTGAGATGAAATTTTTTACAAAATGTTTTATTGATTGTATGTATGTATGCACAATTGTGTATATGCATGTGTGTGGAAGCTTTTTTTGGGGGTATGTGCTTGTGCACATATTTGTGCTTTCCTCACCTCCCCCTAAAGTTACATTTTCTGGATAAAAATCCACAGTTATTTATTTATTTATCTATCTAGCTAGCTATTTATTTATTTGGTGTGTGTATGTATGGGGTTGTATTTGAATGTCATGGCAAGCGTACAACAATGCTTGTGTGGAGATCAGAGGAGAATTTGTGGGACTCTGTTCTTTCCTTTTACCATGTGGGTCTCAGGGATTGAACTCAGATTGTCAGGCTTAATAACAAATGTCTTTACCCACTGAGCCATCCTGCCAGCCCTCCACATTGTTTTTGAGATAGGGTCTCTCACTGACATGGGGCTTGACAGTTTGGCTAGACTGCCTGGCCAATGGCTCCAGGATCCTTAGATATCCACCTTCCCAGTGCTGAGGTTATGGACACATACTACTAAGCTGGGGTTTTAAGTGGGTGCTGGTGATTGAGCACATGCTTACACTGGTGCCCAGGCTTACACAATGAGCACTTTACCCATGGAGCCCTCTCCCCAGACTTACTTCAAATTTCTTGATTGCTTTGCCAGGAAGTGATTTAAATCACTTAGCCACCCTTTAAGTCCCCGAAGTGCCCATCTCACCGCATCCTTGATAACATTGAGTTTTATCAATTTTCTAAATCTTTGCCAATTTCAGTGGGAAAATTTGTTATCTCATCGTGCCAACGAATATTTCTTTTGTTTGTGACAAGGGCAAACCAGCTTGCTATGTGATTGCTTGCCTCCCCTCTGTCTCTTTCTTAGAGATATGGTCTTACATAGCCCAAGCTGGCTTGGTTCTTGCTGTGTACTGTGGATGAATTTGAACTCCTGACCTTCCTTGCCTCCACCTTTCCATTCCTGGGATGGCAGGTGTGCACCACTGTGAACATGTGCTTTGGCTTTGCAAATGACCCCCCGGCTTGTGTTCAGGTATCCACCAGCCAAAGGAGTTTTTGGTCATTTCACACCCTCTTTGATTTAGCACAGACATTGTCTGTGGCTGTTACTTGGCCATGTGGGTAGGGAATTTGTGAGGTAGCCTATTTCTTGGCTTTTGAGTAACCTACTGTCTCCTCAAGTTTCTGTCCATGCCAGGTTTTAATTTCTCTTCTTTTGACCACTTGGTTTCTAAGGATGTCTAGCCTCACTCTTGCCTTTGAGTCTTTGGACTCAAAGAAGAGAGTTTGGGGAAACGGGGTATAGTTCAGTGGTCGGGCAGAGATCGTGCCCAGCACAACACTCTGGGTTCCAGCCAAGCACCACTTAAATTAGTTGTGGAGGTGAACACATGTAAGCCCAACACTGGGAAGGTGGGAGCAGGGTCCTCAGCTACACAGGGCATTTGAGGCTAGCTTGTGACACAAGAGAGAGATCTTGCCTAAAAAATGTGGGTTGGGAAGTTCTAAGATGGTCTATGGAAGACCACCCTCATATGCTGGGTGTGTTACACATAGTTCATCATTTTACTCTTAAAACACCTGTGTGGGAACCCATTTTTTATATTAATTTTTTTATTTTGAGATTTTAGGCATGTATACAATGATCAAGATCATATTTACCTCCAACTCCCTCTTAAACTCTTTCAAAATAACCCCAACATAGACCCCTTCAAAGCATATTGTGTTTCTTTTCTTTTTTTGATAAATCATTAAAAACACTTGGTGCTGCCTGTATGTATACAGGTGTTGGAGGCAGCCATTGAGGCATGGGGAATTTAATAGTGGTAATATGTTTTTATTTATTTATTTCAGTTTATTTACTTTACATCCCAAAAGTACCCCCTCCCTCCTCTCCTCCCAGTCCCCATCCCCCTTCTTTCCACTTCCGCTCTCCCTTTGCCTCCAGAAGAGGGAAGCCCCTCTCCTCCTATGTCAGGTAATATATTTAACAACAACAACAACAACAACAACAACAACAGTTTTTCTCTCCCAGAGTATTGAATTCTTTCCCCTAGCTAAGCCAGGATTTTGGCTAGCTTGATCATGTATAGGTCTTGTGCGTAGTTGATGAGTCCATTTTATTTATTTGTTTATTTTTATTCTGTATGTATGAATATGAATTTTGCCTGCATATGTTTTATGCCTATATGTGTTCATGGTGCCCTTTGAAGTCAGAAGAGGGTGTCAGAACCCCTGGAGCTCAAGTAATGTGAATGCTAGGAATCAAACCCAGGGCCCCTGCGAGGACAAGTGCTCTTAACTTCTGAGCCAGCCACACTCCCCACTCTGGAAGTCATTCATAGTACTTTTATTTATATATATTAACTGTACATAGGTATGACTGTAGAATGTAATATTTGTAAAGACAGACTCAAGTCAACAGTTTCCTTTGTTTCATCTGGTAGAATGAGATTTAATTTAGGACCTCATCCATACTAGCTAGGCAAGTGCTCTACCACTGAATTACATCCCAGTTTCCTGTGTGATGACTTGTGTTATTGTGTGTACAATGATCAAACTATAGTAATTAGCGTATCTACTACCTCAAATCATCTGATGTGTTGTTTTGGGAACATTGAAACCATCCTTTCTTGGTATTTTGAAACACACACGTCATCTCTCTGTGCCGTAGAACTTGAGACTATTTCTTTTTTTATTTAGGACAGGGTTTTCTGTAGCTCAGGCTTGTTTCTAACTTGATGAGCAAGGATCACTTTGAACTTCTTTTCTTTGGAACTCATTGATCTTCCATCCTCCAGGTCTGAATGCTGAGGTGACAAGCATGTACTGCCACACCCCATTCTTGCAGTGCTGGGGACTGAACCCAGGGCTTCCTGCATGCTAGGCGACAGCTCTACCAACTGTGCTACAGCCTCAGCCCTTAATTTTTCTTGCTGGATTTTCATAGCTCTTACTCAACCTCCTTCTTTCCTCCCGTCCTGTTCCCTCCCCCCCCTTTGCACTGCTGTTGTTCTCTATGATTTTAGGGGATCAACTTTTCTTTTTAGCTCCTCTCTGTGAATGAGAACAGTGGTACTCGTCCTTCTATACTGGGCTTATTTCACTTAACATAAATTTACTTAATAAAATGGTTATTTTTACAGATGAAAAGCAAAGGTGAGGCTGAGACATGAATCTGACATGAAACTGTCTTTTTGTCTTGGGTTTTACCCCGTTAAATCCTCTTCTGACAATCATGTGCAGTTCAGTTTTAATTTTTGGCAGGAGCAATGCCTGGCTGCCTGTCATTCTGATGTCTCACTCTGCTGAGGCAAGACTGGAATTTTTTTTTTGCCCCTATTGGAAGAAAATACAGTTTCCACCTTAGCACCAATTTATATTACTAGCAAAGAAAAGGAAGCAGAAAAGAGGAAGTTCAAACTACGTTTTAAAAAATGTTAGGGACTGGAGAGACAGCTGAGAGGTTAAGAGGTAGCAAATGCTCTTCCAGAGGCTCTGAGTTCAATCCCCAGCAACCACATGATGGCTCACACCTATAATGTGATCGGATGCCTTCTTCTGGCATGCAGGTGTACATAAAAATATATAAATAGCTAAAAAAACCAAAACCAAAACAAAAAAAATCTTAAATGCTGGAGAGATGGCTCAGCAGAAACCCACTTTCTATTAAGTCCGATGACCTGAGTTTGATCCCCAGGATCCATGTGGTGGAAGGGGAGAATTGATTTTAGAAGATTGTCATCTGTCCCCCAGCACTGTGGCATGCACACATATGCATGTACATACACGCACACACCACACCACACACACACACACACACACACACACACACACACACACACACACACACACACACACACATACAGTAAGTGGAAAAAAAATCTTAGTGTGCAGTGAATGATCCCAAGGCTCAGCTTCTGAGTTAGGTTTTGGCTTCCAGGTGCCAATCTATGGGTCAAAGATTTTTGTACATTCTTTACAACTAAAATCCCCTATCAACTTTGGAAAGTTTTTTGATACTACTGGGCCTCAATTTCCTCTTTTGATAATCAAGTCATCTCTGTATTTCCTACCAACTGTATCTTTGTTTGCTATTTGAACTTTGATGAGTCCCTTTTGTCACTCTCCTGTTTTTGTTTCATAATCATCAATTCTTGTTTAGTGTTTGTTCTCCATTTATCTTTAAGCAATTTTAAATTTATGTTCACATATATGTGGGTATCCATGGACGCCAGAAGGGGGTGTCTGATCTCCTGGAGTTAAAGTTCTAAGGCAGTTGTGAGCCACCCAGCATAGGTGCTGGGAAATGAACTAAGGTCCTCTGTAAAAGCAGCAAGTGCTCTTAACTGCTGAGCCATCTCTCTAGCTCTTTCTTTACCTTTATAAATACTTGATTTTGAGTATACATTTGTATGTGTGAACACACTTGTCATAGCACACATGTGGAGGTCAGACTTTTCTTTTTCACTTTGTGTGGGTTCCAGGGATTGAACTCAGCTCACCAGGCTTGCATAGTAAACACTTTTATTCCTTTAGCCATCTTTCTGTACACTTCTTTGTCTTTCTAAATTACTTAATGGATGCATTGTAAAGTTCATTGAAAGTTGCCTGGTATTCTGTATCTACTCTGCTGAAAATTCTTTTAGCTGGGGAGTTTGTGGAAACTTCATGATGCAGTCATGAAGTTGTCCTCCTCTTCAGGTTATTTCTTCCTGATTAGAGTCTTCTGAGTTTGTGTCTCTTCTGCTTTGTATATCAGAGTATCCCACATTCCCTTGAGTAATAGGGAATGGGCTTAACTTTTGTCATCAGGCCATTCTCTGGTCTCCAGTTCAGATTAGTTTTCTTTTAGGATTTTTTAGTATTTGGGAAATGGAGGGTTTGAGTACTTGGTCTGCTATCCTTAATAGAAGTCCAGTCTTTTCCTTGTGAATGGTTACAGTTGTGTTGGGCTATCTCCAAGGATACTCACAGATATTTTCTTTCTTTCTTTTTTTTTAATTTAATCACTTTTCAGCCTGATTCTAGCCCTCTCCATCCTCTACTCCCAATTCCATCTTTATGACTCCCTCTTCTCATTTACCCCACTCCTTCTCAGAGAAAGTGGAGGCCTCTACGGGTTATCGACCCACCCTGACACCTCAAATCACAGCAGGACTAAGCACATCTTCCTCCACTGAGGCTTGACAAGGCAGCCCAGCTAGAGGAAAGGGCTCCAGAGGCAGGCAACAGAGTTGGAGACAGCCCCTACTCCTATTGTTAGGGGACCCATATGTTGACCAGGCTGGACATCTGCTACATATGTGTGGGGGGTCTAGGCCCAGTCTATGCATGCTCTCTGATTGGTAGTTCAGTCTCTGTGAGCCTCCATGGGCCCAGGTTAGTTGACTCTGTAGATCTTCTTGTAGTGTCCTTGATCCCTCCGCCTCCCTCTATCTTTCCTCCCACTCTTCTACAGAACTCCCAGAGCTCAGCCTCATGTTTGTCTGTGGGTCTCTGCATCTGTTTCCATCAGGTGCTGGTGAAGCCTCTCAGAAGACAGCTATGCTAGGCTTCTGTCTGCAGGAATAGCAGAGTCTCATTAATAGCCTCAGGGGTTGGTTCTTTTCCATTGGGTGGGTCTCAAGTTGGGCCAGTCATTGGTTTATCATTCCATCAATCTCTGCTTCAACTTTACCCAGACACTTCTTATAGGCAGGACAAATTTCAGGTTGAAAGTTTTATGAATGGGCTGGTGTCCCCCTCCCTTAATTGGAAGTCCCACCTGGCTACAGGAGGTGGCTACTTCAGGCTCCTTAACCCCTGCTGCTAGGAGTCTCAGCTAGGGTCCCTCCCATAGACTCCAGGAAGCTTTCCTTGTCCCAGAGATGACCCCCTCCACCCATTTCTGTCCTTTTTCCCAGTCCTCCCCCTCTCCCACCCTCCTTGGCTCTCCACACACCTGATCCCATATACAGGTAATACAAGAGTCTGGCAGCAGAAATGTAGAAATGGATTGTTTTAAACAATAATATTTGTCAGAAACAGCCTTGTGAATCACTTACTGTCTTTGTTATTTGATATGTTTTCCTTTGACAATTTCATACATGTATGCAATGCACTTGGTCATTTCATACTTTCATTACCATCTATTTCCCTCCAATCCTGTAGAACACCTTTTGATTCTCAAGTCATTCTTGTAATTTTATATCTTGCAATACTTATTTATTCTGTTGCTTTGTGTATGTGTGCACATGTGTACCATGCTGTACAAGTAGAGGCCAACTTTGTGGAGCTGGATTGAACTAAGTCATTAGATTTTTTAGCTAGTGTTTTAACCTATTGAGCTATCTTCCTTTTTTCTTTTTTTCTTCTTTTTAAAGTGACTCGCCAAGTTTCATTAGAGTTGTTTGCATCAACATGGATGTTAGGTTATTACTAGATCATGATAGCTCACCTTGGCTACACCACTGAAGAGATGACTTTTCTTCTCCCAGTTGTCACTAACTGCCTGTAGCTTCTCAGGAGGAGAAGGGCCTCAGCATCTCTCTCCTATTCATTCTGTCATGTTGACTGGATGGATGGTGTGCAGGGAACCATCACTGTTGTGCGTTCACGATGTAATTGCCTTGTCACATCCAGACGACAGTATTTCTCAGCACTCTTACACATTCTTGGGCACTTACATTCTTGTGGCCCCTTCTTTGGCAACATTCCCTGAGCCTTGGTGGTGGTGGTGTGTGATAAGTCCCATTTAAGGCTGAGCACTCACTGATCACATAGTCTCATCGCTTTGTTCAGGTATGAGACTCTGAATTAACTGTTGCTCACTGCAAAAAGAAGCTTCATTTGCCAATGCTGACAGCAATACTAGAACGAACTATATAGAAGACAGTTTCACAACTTATTTGTTTTTATCAGAACAGCAGTGTTATGGTCTTCGCTAAGGCGAGTGTCTACAGTGGCTTTTAAGCATATTCCCATTTTCTTACTGGGTAGAATCAGTGACTTTGGGACTGCTGTTGCCCTTATTTTGCATATAAAGCTTTGGAAACACCTGAGGTGACCTGAATTTCCTTAGAACACCAGCTAAGAGACTAGGAATCTGGGTAAAGCAATTGCTTTTCTTTTGAATTAAAAATTTAAATTGAGGAGCTGGAGAAATGGCTCAGTGGTTATGAGCACTGGCTGCTCTTCTAGACAATGTAGGTTCAATTTCCAGTATCCATACAGCAGCTCATAAACATCTGTAACTTCAGTTACAGTGATCCAATGCCTTCTTCTGGCCTTCATGCACACCAGGGAAGGAGGGGGCGCACAGACTTACATGTAGGCAAAACACCCACATACATAAAATAATGAAATGAAATAAAATATTAAAAATTTAAAATTGATGTGTAATAACTTATGTGTATTATGGGTAATAATAATTACTCATACTTATGGAATATACTGTACTTTAAAAAGTATTTAGTGTCTGTGCTTGTGTACGTGTGTGTGGAAGTCAGGGGACAGCTTTTGGGAGTTGGTTTTCTCCTTCTGCTATGAGGGCCTCTGTGATTGAGCTCAAGTCATCAGGCTTGGCAGCAAGTACTTTTACGTATTGAGTCATATGTCACTTTGTGTAATGATCTGATCAGGGTTAGTGTCACACACATGCGCAGTATTCACACGCGGGTGTGGATGTGGGCACATGTGTGTCTTCACACATGTATGCGGTGTGCCTACAAGTGCATGTGTAGAGTCTTGAGGATGCTGGGTGTCCTGCTCCTCTCTTCCCTGCCTTCTTGCATTGAGACAGGGCATCTCATTGAACCGAGAGCTAGGCTGAGAGACAGCAAGCTCCAGTGACCCTCTTGTTCGACGCTTGAGTTTCGTGTGTATGTGTGGCTACCACCTAGCTTTTCTGGCTTCCGAATGCAGGTTCTCAGACCTACCCACAAAGTTGTAGCCCTGGCCCTACATCCATCCTTTCTTTGTGTTGTCAACATTTAAAATCCATCCTACTAGCTGTTTTGAAATACTCAACTATCTGTTAACCAACTATTACCAATGAACAATTACCAGTTGTTACATATACTTACTAACAATTTAATTGTTCTCACAGTTAACCTATTTTTTTTTCCAGAGAAGGTTTCTTTGTGTAGCTCTGGCTGTCCTGGAACTTGCTCTGTGGATGAGGCTGGCCTTAAATTCAGAGGTCCACTTACCTTTGCCTCCCGAGTGCTGGGATTAAAGGCGTGTGCCACCACTGCCCAGCTACCCTACTTTTATGTAGAGCATTATGTTACTCTAGTATATCTGAAAGTCGTATTTATTTAATGTGTACACAAACATTCCACAGTATATGTGTGCTACTTGTGGGAGTCATTTCTCTCCTTCCACCATGTAGGTCTTGGGGCTGGAACCCAGGTCATCACATTTGGGGGCAAGAGCCTTCATCTCCTGAGTTGGAATTATAGTTGTGGGCTTTTCATTTATATTGCATGCTGAGTAAGCTTTCTATCACTGAGAAACAAGCCTGCCAGTGAAACTGGCCTTAGCATAGCAAAATATGCTGTATGCTTGGAGTCTGCTTGGCCGGATAGAGTCTGCTTCTGGGGAGAGGAAGACTCTTGCTACTCCAGGAAACTAAGCAGATGTTTGCTTGCTTGCCACCCTGGGAGGCTGCACAGACCAGAGTGGACTTGTATGCTGCCTCTGACAGACCCTTTTCCTGTTATCTCATTCTGCCTTGGGTCTTTCACTAGGAGTGACCTCACTCCCTCTCTGTTAGTTCTCCTGCTATGACCACAGGAAGGCCCAAACCACACTGCATCTTCTCTAAATATGCACAGAAGTTTAGCTATCAGCTGCCCACATCTGGGTTCCTGTGGAGGCAGAGGGATCAGTGGTTAAGGGCTCAGACCCAGCCCCTAGCCAGGAGGCACTCAGCCAGGGGATGTGACATTGGGCTTTTATGAGAGCCTAGTGGTCAGCTCAGCTTGGCCTGACTTGTCTCCTGTCTGGCTACCTTCTAATTCTCAGCTTCTTACAGGGGCATGTGCTGGCTCTGGCTGCATTTTATACTTTGAAACTTCTCTCTTTTTTTTTTTTTCCTTCCCCTTCCTTCTGCTCTCTTTCCCTATACGTTCCCTTCTCTTCCTTCTTTCTGCCCCTTTTCCCTTATTTTCCCTTCCCTCTCCTACTCTTCTTCCTTCTCCCATTCTTTCTTCTCTTTCCTTCCCCTTTCTTCCTCCTCTTCTTCCTTCTTCTCTCTTTCTCCCTCATTCCTTCGTTTTCTCCTCCCTTTCATTCTCTCTTCCTCCAATCTTCCCTCTCTCTCTCCTTCCTTCCCTTCCCTCTTGCTCTTCCTTCTGCTTCTTTTTATCCTCCTCTTTCTCCCGTGACTTCTTCCTTCTCCTTTTCTTCCTTGTCCACTTCCCCTCTTTCTTTTCTTATAGTATTATTTGATGCAACATCTCACTATGCTATTCAGGCTGTCCTCAAACTCATCATTTGCATACTTTGGCCTCCCTTCCAAGTGTGGGAGTTATAGTCATACTGTGTTCTAGAATACCCATCTATTTTGTTTTTGAGATATTGCTTTGGCTGTGATGTCCAGGCTGGATTCAAATTCCAGGGCTGAAATGATCTTCCCACCTCAGCCTCCCAAGAAGAGTATAGGTGCACTCCAAGATAATGGTGTTTGTGTCTTTCTCTTTCTTCTCCTTTTCTTCTTGCTTTCCTTCTTCTTAAACATTTTTTATTTACATCTGTTTATTTGTGTGTGTGTTTGTGCACATGGCACAGTGCACATGTCAAGGTCATAGGAAAACTGGTAGGAGTTGGTTTGTCTCCTTCCAGCTTGTGGATTCTAGGGCTGGTTGGCTTTCAGCCTATCAGAGACACCACCCCCAGGTTTAGGGAGAGATCCTGCCTCAGAGAAATAGCTAGAGAGTGATAGAAGAGCACATGTGATACCTTTTTGACCTCCACGTGCATGCACAGGTGGGTATATAAATTCACTAAACACACACAGATACACACATGTAAATAATAATTAAAACAAATCTTTAAAAGTGATGAATCGGGAATTAACACCATATATTGCTCTCATTGAGGACTCAACTTTGGTTCTCAGCACCCACAGCACTCTCAGCTGTGTAGAGACTCACAGCTGCCTGTCATTCCAGCTCCAAGGAGATCTGATGCCTCTGGACTCTGCTGGCACCTGCACCCATCCCCATTCACACATATAGACACACACACACACACACACACAAAATTTAATATTACTTTTTAGAAATTAAAAAATAAAAAAAACCTGGGAGGAGGTGAGGGAGGGGCCACAGCTGGGATATATATTGTAATAAACGATAATAAAATAAAATAAAAGTAAAAAAAAAAACCCCAAACCAATAATCAGAGATGGTCTGAGGAAGGACGCTCCAGGCTAACATCTAGCTTACACATAAACCTAAGTGCCCACATGTGCACATGTGCGTGCACACAGACACACAGACACACAGACACACACACACACACACACACACACACACACACACACACATTAATTCCAAACACATGAAAACTTCAGGGTGCCCTCAGACCACAGAAGATCTTCAGGATATGTGAACAGGTGAAAAGTGACAAGCACAATGGATAGCTGTAAGAATGGATGGGAGGTGGAGAGTGACCAGTGAGGTGATGGGCAATGAATGACCAGTTGGGTGGGAGGACCTGGTGTGCAGATGGGCAGGCACGATTCACATGAACCTCGGTTTCCATTTGTTCTTCTTGTTACTATTTTATTTTGAATGTTTTTTTTTGTGTGTGTGTACAATGGTGTATGTGTGTGAGAGGGTGGGAGAGAGAGCGAATGTGAGCCATGGTGCACTTGTGGTAAGTAAGAGGTCAGGCTTGAGCGTGGGTCCTCAGCTCTCATTTTGTTTGAGACAGGAGTGTTTTGTTGTCCTGCCCATGTCTGTTTGCACAGCAAGCTCTTTAACAGCGTTGCCAGCTCTTCAGCTCCTACTGGCTGATGTTCTGAGCCACAAGCTTGGCCAGTGGAAACTCTATGTTCACACATTTCTCTCTTTCTAGGTACATCCTTCCTACTGTTTTCCTCTGGACCTGAGATTATTGTACAGCTCTTGTGTAGGCTGATCTTGTGGGGGTAAGGAAAATGCTTTGGAAGGAACTGGTGTCCTCTGAAGGGACAGCTCTTAATCATATCTCCGTGATGAGTGGAGTGTTCTTAAGCCATATCAAGACTAAGCCTCATTGACACCCTCCCTCCCCAGCTCCTTTCTCTTTATTGGATCTCTATGGATCCATACACATCCCCTGCCCAATTCTTGGTCCATCTAACCCCCCAGTGGAGCTGGTAGACACAGAACCAATCAGAGGGATGGGAGTCATTTGGGTTAGCCTCCTGTCTCTAGTCCAAAATCTTTTTTTTTTTTAATTAAAAAAAAATCTTCCCCAGGTGCTGAAGCAACTATGAGTGTGGATAGCTTGGGCCTACTCAACATATCTCAGGGTCACAGCAATGTACTCTGGGGCACTCGCAGAGGTCGCCGGCAGAGGGAATTTATGCCAGAAGAGAAGAAGGACACAATTTACTGGGAGAAACGGAGAAAGAACAACGAGGCGGCCAAGCGGTCTCGGGAAAAGCGACGTCTCAATGATGTGGCCATTGAAGGCAGATTAGCCATGCTGCTGGAGGAGAATGCCGTACTAAGGGCTGAGCTGCAAGCACTCAAACTTCGATTTGGCCTTTTGCCTTCCCCGATGTTGCCCTTACAGGCTTTGCTATGGAAATCTTCCAGGACTGGGGACTCTCATTCAGGGACTGACTCGTTCTTACCTTTGTCTGGTAACCGTGGCTGCCTGTTCAAACCCTATGCTGTGGATTCTGGGATTCCAGGCTGCTCAGGCTGTCTGGTGGCTCAAGGATGGGAGGGCGTAGCTGCTTCCCCCAGGTTCTTGCAGGAATCTCAGCCTCTAATTCCCCGGATAGTTGACAGGACCTTTCACACTGCCTTCCCACCTGCTGCCTTCCCAGCTGCTGTCTTTGGTTGCCACTTCCTAGATGGGCATGTGGGGAACAGACCAGAGCTAAAGCCTTGTTGTGGTCTGTGGTCACCTGTGCCCACTGGATCCCATGTGCCCTCAGATATGACATCCTCTGAGAATTCTATGGGATTTTCTCCTGGTATGACCTGCCCTGTTCCAGGTGATAGGTCTGAAGGTCTAGCTCAGATTTCCCTGCCTCACAAGCTCCGCATCAAATCCCAAGTCTCAAGCTGGTTATGTTGAGGTTGTGAGATTGGCCAAGGAAGCCCCTGAGAGCTGTCTCTGGCTAGGCCCAGGCCTGCAAAGGCCTGCAAAGGCATTTTTAGAGTTGAACACAGGTTTTTGTTGTTGTTGTTGTTTTGTTAAGGTGATTTTTTAAAGTTCTTTTTTAATTTTTATTTTGTATACAATATTCTGTGTGTACACTTGCATGTCAGAAGAGGGCACCACATCTCATTACAGATGGAAGTGAGCCACCGTGTGGTTGCTGGGAATTGAACTCATGACCTCTGGAAGAGCGACCAGTGCTCTTAACCTCTGAGCCACCTCTCCGGCCTGGGGATGGGTGGTTTGACTTTGACTAGTTACTAGGATTGGTCAAATCCTGCAGGAAATTGCCCTCACAGGGTGGGTCCAACTTCTGGAGCCTAGACACAAGTTCTAAGTAGAGAGAGGATGAGGTCCCATATTGGATTATATCATATTTTTTTTCTTTGCCCTAAAATCTGAACTCTGGGTTACTCATCCTCACCCCTTCATCTCTTCATCCATCCATCCATCCATCCATCCATCCATCCATCCATCCATCCATCCATCCATCCACCTTTCTACCCATCTATCTATTGATTCATCAAATTTTTCACCCTTCACAACCTTCATCTTTTCATCCATCTTAACTATCTTTCCACTCACCTGCCTGCCTATATGTATGTATGTATCTGTCTATGTATCTAATCTATACTGTCTATGTATCTGTCTATCATTTATCTCTATCAATTATGTATGTATCTAATGTATACTCTATCAATTATCTATCTATCTAATCTATACTGTCTATCATCTATCTATCTATCTATCTATCTATCTATCTATCTATCTATCTATCTATCTTCTATCTACCTAGCTGGCTCACTTTTATTATTTCAACTTGAAATAAGCCAGAGTTATTTTGGAAGGGGAATCTCAAATGGGAAAATGTCTCTACCAGATTGGCCTGTGGTGCATTTTCTTGATGATTGAGGTAGGAGAGCTTAGTTCACTGTGGGTGACACCACCCTGGAAAGGTGGTCCTGTGTGTTATAAGAGAGCAGGGTGATCAAACCATGAGGAGCAACCACACCAGCTAGCAGCATTCCTCAATGGCTTCGGCATCAGATCCTGCTTCAAGGTTCCTGCCTTGTTTGAATTCCTGCCCTGACTTCCTTTAGCAATGGAGCATGACCTGAGAGTTGTAAGCTGAAACCAACCCTTATCTTCCCAATTTGCTTAGTTTTATCATAGCAATAGAATCCCTAAGCCTGCCTATCTATCTATCTATCTATCTATCTATCTATCTATCTATCTATCTATCTATCTATCTATCTAATCTATCCCTACCTACCTATTTTTCTATCTTCTATTCATTCATATGTTTAAATGTATGCTAATAATAAAGATTTTTAAAGAAAAATGTTTATGGCTATGGTGTTTCGTAACAGCAATAGACTCCATAAGAGTCTGTCTGTCTATCTACTGTCTATCTATTCATTCATCCTTCATCCAGCCTTCCATCATGTTCATCTTGCTACCCATTTGTCCATCCATTTATTTATTTTATATTAATTCGCCCATCTACATACTGATCTATTCATTCTTTTTTATACATCATCTCATCCAGTATTCTATCCACCCATACATCTTTTCATCTATTCATTCACATCTGTACTTTTTCTATTTTCCATCTTTTCATTCATGCATTGATATACCCATCCTCCTTCCATTTCCTTATGCAGTTAAGTTCTGCTTTTGATTCATCCCCCTTCCTGTTTTTTTTTTTTTGTTGTTGTTTTTTTTTACAGTTTACTATTTTCCTTCCCACTCACTCATGATCTTTGGCCTTCCCTCTGTGCTTAGAGGTAAGTGTGAGCCATATCAGCAGAGCAAATACTGTCTCAGGCAGCCTGAATCTTGAATACTTGGAGGTCATCTTGAGGCTTTGCTTCCCACCTGGATAGGGCATCAAATGTACCCTGTTGAGGTGATTTCTCTGCGTCTTTGATCAGTGTCCCATACTGCTGGAAAAGGTTAGCAGTCTGTGTGTATGTGTTGGTGTGTGTCTGTATTTGCATGTGTTTGTGTTTCCATGTAGGTTTCTGTGAATTTGTGTTTTATGCATTTTTTGTGTGTGTGCTTGTGTATTTATGCGGCTCTCTCTCTCCCCAGCTTATTGCTGACCCTAAAGGCCATATAGATACACTCCCAACTGGTCAGAAGAAAACCACACAACAAAAGGCTCTCTCCTGAATGCCAGAGGCTGTGCTCTCTTCAGGTTCTCACTCAAGAAGGGATTCTACCACCTACGTTTTAGGTGGTAGGGCTCTAACTACAATTGCAGGAATAGCCAGTGAAGGCAGGAGGCTCCTCTGGTCTTGTGCCTGAGCTCAGGATGGTCCTAGATAGTAGGGCCATTAGGTTTCAGGAGCATCCGTTCCTTAGATGCAGAGGCTGGGCTAGTTCTCAGTCATCAGAGCCGGGACTAGCCACTACCTCTCTGGATTTGAATGAATCCCTAGAGCTTTCTCCATACTTCTGGGACTGCCCCCCCTCTTAAAAGCTTTATTATCAGCATATACTTAAGTGTAATAAAGCGTTTTGTCATGACATTTCCCTACATGTATATAATGTATTTTGATCATGTCCCCCATCACCCTCTTTTGCCTCTGTTCACTCCTCTGATCCCCTCCTTTTCCCACTATTCCTCCTTCTATCTTCATATCTTTATTATATCATATCTTAAGTACCCAGTGAGTTTAATTGGGTTTAATTGGGGTTGCTTACAAGAGCATGGGGGAAGATTCTTTACAGGAACATGAGGAATTTGCCAGTGAGTACACAACTGAAGATCCACTGTCCCCCACCTACCATTAACTACCTATCAAGATCCTCCATCCCCCACCACCATTAACTGCCTATCAGTCCTCAGGGATGGGTTGAGCCCCATGAGCCCCTCCTCCTAGGAGGAGGCTAACTACCTGTAGATCCTCAAGAGTGTGTGGGGCCTCATGAGCTTCTAACAACCACTGACTGCTTATCAATCTTCAGAGGGGTGGGAGCATGTGAGCCTCTCCTCCTCCTTCTAGGAGGGGGAAGGATTAACTGCCTATTAATTTTCAGGGAGAGGTAGGGCCTGTTGAGTCATTCCTCCTAGGAACTGTTTTTTTTTTTTTAATATTTATTTATTATGTATATAGTGTTGTCTGCATATACACTTGTATGGCAGAAGAGGGCACTGGATCTCCTTACAGATGGTTTGAGCCACCATGTGGTTGCTGGGAATTGAACTCATGACCTCTGGAAAAGCAGCCAGTGCTCTTAACCTCTGAGCCATCTCTCCATCTCCTTCTCCTAGCAACTGTTGTTAGTCACATTACCAATCCAAAGAAGGGACTCATGAACCCCTTCCTTTGAGACTTTGATTTTCCAAGAGTGACTGGAAAGCTGGAAGGAAGCCTTCCTGGAATAGGTGCTTGGAGTCAGTCAATGCCTGTCACTGGAAGAGGTGGAGTAGGGTTGGGAAAACTCCTAGTTAGCAGACCTTTTAGATGTATACAATCTGAACATCAGAATAGTTCCACATGGGAGGGGCTCCTACAGTCTACAGGTGAGTGGTTATTTAGTTTCTACTTCTATACTTCTGGAGTTGGAGAATTAAGTACCTTTAAATCTTATTTAGTGATTCCTTCTTTTGAGTTCAAACCCACATATAATAAACTTACAATTCAGACCTCCATATCTTTCCCTACACTCTGTTTGGAGATGGCTTGGAAGAATCTGTTTCCTCCTCTACAAAAGACAGACGATCACACTTACTTTACCTGATCTAAGGACCAAACCTTAGTCATTGTATACCATAGATCAAGCAGGGCTGTCTGGTTTGGTTAGTCTAGCCATACACAACCTGGCACCGTTTTTACTCACTTAACATCCAAATGTTAACTCTTGTTTCTTTTCTTGCTGTGTAGGAAGCTCTGACATTTCCTGATTTGCTGGTGTGCTTAGGAGACATGCCCTGTTGTTTCAAAATGGCTTTTCTTCACCATGGCATCCTACTTCCTTTTTCTTTTTCAAGACAGTGTCTCTGTGTAGCCTTGGCTGTCCTGGACTCTCTTTGTAGACCAGGCTGCCTCTGCCTCCCCGAGTGCTGGGATTACAGGTATGTGCCACCATGCCCAGCATCCTTTTTTTTCTTTTTAATAGTGCTGTTTATATATGATGTCTTTAGGTACTGAATAGAAACCACTCATTTACCATGTATATATTTTTAACAATCTCTTTTTGTGCTTTTTATATGGAGCCAAGAAAAGGTTGCATGAGGGTCAACTAGACTGAATTTGTGGAAAGAAGAAACTCACATCAACATCCAGAACCTTTTCAAGATGTGTTAATGAACACTGTGTTGGGTACTGGAACTACAGCTATGGCTTCTGCCTTCTGATAACCACTCAGCAGCTGATTTTCTCATGTGGGTTCCTAGAAGTATTGTAAGAGTTGGAAGCTACTGAATACTTTGGGGTACCCAGGTAACCCTTGGTGTAGTATCAGTTTCATGATAGCTTTAGAGAATAATTTTAGGACATCATGTGGTCATGCATTACTTTATCTCTTCTATCCATTCTTCCATGCCATAAGAGTTCTTTGGGTACAGATGCCTAAAATTCACTTTTGCTTCAGATGTATCCAGTCTATAAATGTTCAGTCAAGACAGCATGGAAATCTCTACCTGTTTCAGCTGGTGACTTCCAGGGCTAGCCATGAAGCTTGTGGAAGATACTGATATGACCACATTCCTCTGTTTTGTCTACGAGGCTTCTCTGGCTGAACACATCATTTTGTGAGTGTATGTTTCCCTGTGTGTGTGTAGAGTTCAGAGGTTGGAGTCTTCCATGATTACTGTCTACCTTATATTCTGAGGCTGGGTCTTGCATTTGAATTTACAGTCCTACGACTGGTTACTCTAGCTATCTAGCTAGCTCTGGGGATTCCTTGTCTCCTTTCCAGGAGTCAGGGCCATAAGTGAGCAACTACACCTATCCACTATTTACCTGGGAGCTGGGGATTAGAACTCAGGTCCTCATGCTTATGCAGCAGCCCTTTACCCATTGAGCCATCCTCTCAGCCCTCATTTGATTTCTCTTCTCTCACATTGGAGTCCCCAGGCTGTCACATCACCACCACTCAGGATCCCTTCCATGGTAGCTTTGAGACGATCAGGCCTGACCCCCCTCCCCCCAAAAAAAAACCCAAAACCAAAAAACAAAGCAGTCATTAGTTCCAGGAATCAGGCCATATGTTACCAATACCAGGAGCAAGACCATAAAATCCTCTACCCAAGGAAGAGGCTGGAGATACCCACAAAAATGGGAGGTATTTTATCTCAGGGTGGAGGCATCTGTGCTGGGCAGCCTTATCTTCAGGAATGCAGCCCACTGACCACCTGGATGCAAGCCAGTCAGGAGTTGGCCCTTATATCTACCCTGGCACCCACCAGTTTGGGCAGGTTTGAACCAGTTTAGAGAGCCCCTAACCCCTAATCAAGCCCCATTCAGCCCTAGCCAATCAACAATACACTTGTACTTTTGTTAGGAGAGCTTAATTATGCCGGAGGACTTTAACCGAAACGCCACTCAAGGTATTGATAAATGCCAACGCCAGAATGATTTTGAATGCTGCTTTAATCACACAAATCACACAAATATCTAAGCATCACATAGTGTATTCTACATCTCATGGGGGATACAACCTGACCGCAGGTACAGGCTTGGACACGCTATTTCAGTGTCTTCTAGGTCCTGGAACTTCACAGTTCCCCCTGGACCTCAGACGAGTCTTCTGATGACTTGATGGGCCTCGGAGCTTCTCTGTTCCAGCCAGGCCTCAGATGTAAAGGAAGCTGCGGTTGCTCGGGAGCAGCCTTCCAGGGCTGGTCTGATAAGGTGGTCCTTACAGGGCTGGCTTGTTAAGGTGGTCTGGGCTTTTCAAGCAGCCGTGCGGGAATAGGCTGGTTATTGGTGATCTTGTGGCTTCCTCACTCAAGAGTTTAGCCCGTTGCAACTACATAGGCTCAGGCTGCAGTTTTTATACACGTTTTCAGGGCATAGCTTTGTCTTATCACACCTTCACATGCACCAGCTGCTAATCAGCTGGCATTACCTAATTTCATTACCTAGGGCCTTAAGGGCGTTGCCCAGTCACTGTCACCAAAAAATGTCTCTTAATTTTGCTCCTGACAGCTCTGCTGTCTTACAGGCTCCTTCCAACTTTTGCTTTTCACCTGCGCCAATCACAATAAAGATGAACTAACTGTTCCTGAAATTCCCCTAGTGGACCTTAAATAGAGTTCTCATGCTCATCTGGGGTCGTCATTCTGTCTGGATGGTGGCCCCAGCATGCTGGTCTTCTGCAGAATAAACACCTTTTGTTGCTTGCATGCTACTTGAGTCTGGGGTTGTTCCTTCAGGGTCTTCTCATCTGTGGAGTGGTCAGGAAGATAGCTTGTCTCGTGAGTGTGAGGACCTGACTTTGGATTTAACGTGCTGATGCGTGCTGCGATGGTGAGATGGGAAGTAGAGGCTGGCAGTTAACTGGAGCTCACTGACCAGACAAGCTACCTGGCCCCGTTCCAGGCCAACGAGAGATGGGACCCTGTTTCAAATAAAAGGTGGGAGGTACCCAAGGAATGACATTTTAGGTTCATCTCTGATATACACACATACATGCATGTAGCCAAGCATGACTTGAACATCAAATCCTCCTTCCTCAACCCACTGAGTACTGGAAATACTGGCCCAGAATTTGCTTTTGAATAAATCTTTAGGTGATCTGTATGCTCATTACACTTATAGGAGCAGTGATCCGGGGTAGACATTGGTCAAAATTTGACTTTGCAGGACAAACAGCCTCAATTGCCACTACTCTCTCCTGTCATATACTACAGCAGCAATGGCAGCAACAGCATATAAAGTTAGGGTAGCATGCACAAAGCTCTGGGTTTTATACTGCAAAAACTGGGCACATGGTGCATACCTGTTATCCCAGGCCGCTGGACGTAGTGACTTGGAAGGTCAGAAGTTTAAAATCATTCTTGGATACATAGTGAGTTCAAGGCCAGCCTGTGCTACATGAGACCCTGTCTTAAAGAACGATTTGTAATTGTCTTAAACAATTACAAAGTAAATGGGTGGGAAAATCTCTGCTCAAATACAACCTTGTTGATTAAAAAAAAAAAGAAAGCAAAACAACGCAGCCACCTTTATCTTGTGGGACACAGTGTGTAGCTGCGACTCTGGGTCGCATATTCTGGAGTGGAATTGTGGAGGATTTTTAGCCTGCTTGTTTTCACTCTTGATACTCTCAAAATACTGTGCAGAGGAACTCCAATGGATAGTCCTTTTGCATGTAAAAGAAATTTGTGTTCTCATTTTTCAAATTTTCCACAGATTTTCAAACACTTGCTTGTTTAATTTTTAAGTTAAAATTTTAAGTTATTCTCTGTGTGTGTGTGTGCACACATGCATGGCACATGCGTGAATATGAGTGTGCTCACTTCCATCTGGGCACACAGATGTGACATGAGGCATGTGTTCACATCTGCTGGGACAGACCAGTGACTTAGACTCAACTCAAATTTGAATTTAATAAATTTATATATTTACTGCTAGCAGAAGGATGACATCTTTAGATCCAAAAACCAAGTAGTGCCAAAGGGAGCTAAAGAAAGGCTTTAGAAAGGTGGATATCAAAGATGTACATTACAATTATCTCATGATTTATGGAATCCTCAGAGGGTAGAGAAAATTGCTTTAATCCCCTCAGCTGTTTCCCTTCTCTGTTTTACAATAATAAAAGATGGATCATTCCAATGAAAAACAAATTTAGAAAAGAAGAGCAAGGAGCTGGGTTGGTTAATTACTTCCCACCATTATCCTGCTCTTACCTCACAGCAGAATCCCCTGCAGGCAGCTAGGACCTCGCAGGCATTTCAGGGTAAAGGTCAACTGCCCTTAACAGGTGTCTGAGATAGTGTTAAGTTTCTTAACCATTACAGGGGAACACAGGTCTAAATTATTACACAGGCCTGAGCACTGTGAAGAAAGCGACAACCTGCCGGAATCAGTTTTCTCACAGTGAACCGTGTGTAGCCTAGGGATTGATTTAGATGGCCAGGCTTGGTGGCAAGGGCCATTTTACCGGAGGAGTCGTCTTACTGGCCCTTAGTTTTACTTGGAGATAGTGTCTTGCTGTAATTCCCAGACTGATCTTGCATTACTGGCTCCAGGGGATTCGTCTGTCTTAGCCTCCAGAGTGTTACATGGGCTTCATTTATTTTTGGTGCACTTTTGTCACAGTCAAGAGTCTGTGTATTACAGTTATGAAGATGACTTTCTATCTTTACATTATGGGCACCAGAGAAAGAAAGACATAAAATATTTGTGTTTTTTTTGCCCCTGTGGTTCTGACAGTCTTATGAGGAGGACAGATTAAAACAAACAGACAAACAAACAACTTGCCCCCCTCCCCACAAACCAGAGAGAGGCCTTCTGACTCTTTTGACGTGGTTCTGGTGTTGGATGCCAATCCCAACAGCTTACTACTTGACTTTCCAACACTTGCATTATCTTCAAAGACAAAAAGTCCCCCTAGATTTTTATTTTCTGAGAAAAAGTAACTGATATCACTACCACTTGGAGAGAGAGACCACAGGCTACCACAGCCAAATAATGCGCTGGGTGAAATGGTCTCCTGGTGACATGTTTGAATATTCTAATAATGATAAAAATAGCAGAATTAGCTTATAAAATAAGATGATGCCTTAACAATGAAAAAGCCAGGTCCGGTAGATGGCTCATTTGGTAAGTCATCTGTTGTGCAAGCATACAGACGTCAAGGGTCCCAGCATCCATGCAAAAGCAGGGTGTGTAGAGGCACGCATCTGTAGTCTTAGTGCTGGAGGAGGGTGGCTGGAAGGTGGGGACAGGACCATCATGGAGCTCAGTGGTCAGCCAGTCCACCAAGTCAATGAGCTCCAGGTCCAATGAGAGATACTGCTTAACAAAAAGAACAGAGGGGGCTGGAGAGATGGTTCAGTACTTAAGAGCACATATCAGAGGACCAGAGTTCAATTCCCTGAACCTATGTCAGGTGGCTCACTATCATCTATAACTCCTGCTCTTGTTGGGAGGGAGAGCCAGACACCCTGGACTCAACAGACACCAGCATTCTCACACAGATACATACTTGTACACGTGATTAAGAGTAAAATGAAGAAAAAAAAAAAGGAAAGAAAAAGGAAGTGGGTGGTGGTGAGATGGCTCAGGGGGTAAAGGTACTTGCTGTCATACCTGATTACTTGAGTTTGATTCCCAGGACCCACGTGGTAGATGGAGGGCAACTCTTACAAGTTGTCCTCTGACCTCCGTGTTCTCCACAGTGGAATGCACCTCCCTTACAAATAAATACATACAACAAGAGTTGAAGTGTAAAATAAATATGAAACAGCAAGTTCTGACAAGCATCAAGAGAGAGATAGAAAGCTTACAGTGAAGGAAGTGAATTATGGTAATGAAATAGGAACTAAGGGAGGCCTCTCTAGGCTGAGGAGGTGGCTTAGTGGGTAAGGAGCTGCTGGGAGAGCATGAAAGTCTGAATTTGAGTCTCCACCCCTTTTAAAAAGCTGGCCACAGTGGCATTCACATACAATCCCAGTGCTGGTGTGGCAGAGAGAGGTGGATCTTGAGAACTGCTTTTAAGCTAGTCTGTCTGAAATGGTGAGCTCCAGGTTGAGTGAGAGATTCTGTCTCAAAACATAAAATGGGGAAGAAACTGAGGAAGACACCGACATCTTATTCCCAGAAATGGTTCTTAAAAAAGATTTACTTTTATTATTTTGCATGTGTGATCCCTTGGAGATTGAGTGTCATCTTGTGGGCCAACTTATGTGGGTTCTTAACTGCTGAACCATCTCTCCAGCCCAGAGAAGGGCCTTTCTTTTTTAATCTTATTTTACTGATTAATACTATATGTGTGTCTGGTGTATGAATGTAGGCATGTGGGTTCTGTGGCACACACGTGGAGGTGAGAAGACAACCTTGTGGAGGTGGTTCTTTCTTTCCATTGTTACGTAGGTCCCAGGGACTGAAGTCAGTCCTTAGGCTCGAATGCCAAACAGCTTTACTTGTTGGGGTGTGTTTCTAAAATAGTGACTTTTGAGCAGAGTTGAAGGAGGGAAAGAATTCTGTAGCTGTCAAGACTAGCCTGTGCAAAGACTCTGAGACAGAGCCATGCAAGAAGATCATATAGCTGAAACATATAGCCGATCATTTAGCAGGAGGACCGTACAGCTGAAACATTGTGGTTAAAGGGGCGAGAGGGCAGGGAGATAGCGGGGAGATAACAGAGGCAGTGGTAAAGACCTGGCTTCCTCTTGGAGTGAGATGGGCATATTTCTGCTGTCAATGTCTCTCAACCCCCATCCTATGGTGGTGTGAGGTGGAGAGAAAATAAAACATCCTCACAAGTACAAGGGAACTAGCTTGTTGTCTGGCAGAAGGGTGGGATAGGGACTGATCACAGTGTGGCTGTGATTCAACTCTCTGTTGCCAGTTAATACCTGGCCAATCCTTATTCTGTTTCTGAGCCTTTCTGAGATACAAGGGTCACAGAACAAATTAAGCTGCTCCATAAGGCACAGTCATGCTGAGGCAAACACTGTTGTCTCTATTCTATTTTACTTAATTTTGCATGTTTAAGTATTGTAGAACGTCCTTCCCTGAGCAAAACATCTTCCATCTTTACCAGATCAGCTGTACCTGCTTACAAGAGGGCATCAGAATCAGGCTGTGGACTGTTGCTATTCCCCCATACAAGGAGGTGGTGGGAGGCTGGTTAGAGTCACCCCTCTCAAATATTTGTTTGCAATTCTGTCCTAAGTGCATGTCTTAGGGTTTCTTTTCTTTTCTTTTCTTTTTTAAATTGAAGAGGTAGGAAGGAGAGACTGGCTTAAAGGGTACAAAAAAGTCAGTTATAAAATAGACAAGTACAAAATTGGGGGAAAATGTTAAATATAGCTATTTCATATCCCTGAACATTGACTAAGGGCAATAGGAAATTAAGAAGCATCTTTTTCTTGTAAAACTGCTATCCCCTCCATGAAAACAGTAGCAACCCTCAGTCTTCCCACATACAGGTTCTTTTCTCCATCACCTACACCCTATATAAAATATATTTTATTATATATAAGTATATATAATATATTTTATTATGTTATATAATAAATGTGCATATTTATTATGTATACCCATATAAAATATATTTTATTATATATACAATGTTCTGCTTGAATGTACACCTGAATGCCAGAAGAGGGCAGCAGGTCTCTTTATAGACGGTTGTGAGCCACCTAAATTTAGGGTTTCTATCATTGTGATAAATACCATGACCAGAAGCAACTTGGGGAGAAAAGAGTTTATTTCATTTTACACTTCTAGGTAACAATCCATCACTGAAGAGCGTCAGGACAGGAACTTGGAGCCAGGAATTGTAGCAGAAGCCGGGGAGGAGAGCTGCTTACTGGTTTACTCAGCTTGCTTTCTTGTAGTGGCAGGGCCACTTGCCTATGGGAAGTACCACCTGCAGTGTGCTTGGCCTTCCCCTTCAACCATTCATCAAGAAAAGCCAGGCTACTGTTGATGATGGCCTGTAACTAAGATATAAACCGTTTCCAAGTTGGGGTTGGTCAGCATTTCATCACAGCAACCAACAGAAGAGCAAAGGAGAACCCCAGAGAAGGAATGTATGGTGTATAGGTATGTATTCACACTTACATGCAAGTGCATTTGTGTGAACTAGTGTGTGGAGGTCAGAGGTTGTTACAGGGTATCTTTCTTGATCACTCTCCATCTTATACGTCGAGGCAGGCTCTGTCTAGCTATCCAGTTTCCCCTGGGGAAAATGTGCCATTTTCTAGCCCCATCTTTTCTCCTTTTATCACTTTTCTTCTAGCAAGTAATCAGTTTTGGGAAGAGTGGGAGGAACAGGTGTCAGGTGTGTGTGGGAGATTCTGGAAGGGAAAGGAGCTGGCTGAGGTTGGAGGAGTCTAGTCAGTGAGGAAGTGGCCAGGAATCGCCCTAGAGAAAATCTGGCAGGTGCAGGTAAACAGGAAAAGCTCAAAATATGTTAGAGGTGAGATGACCTAGTGACACTGCAGACAAGGGCTATGCAAGACCAGGGGTTTTGAAGGAAGTGGAGGCTTAAACATGCTCTGGAATTATTGACTCCTGATGGTCTATCACCATGGCAGGTGGACTTATAGCCTGATCCTCTGATCTAATTCAGTGGCTTCTTGTAATTTCTCCTGGCTTTTGTCTATTTTTGGTGTGTATGTGTATGTGTGTGCTCAAGCTTATATGGGTGCTGGTGTGTATCCTACGCATGCACATGGTGGCCATAGGGGGTCTTTAGTGTTATGCCCAAGTCTCGGGGACCCCAAAGATCACCAAGAAGCTGATGCAAATGAATAGGGTCTTTATTACAAGCTCAATCTTGGGCCCACACTGTCACCAATATGATGGTTATTGAGCGTAGATCCCCTTGCTCAGAGAGAGGAGGTTTTAAATTTTTTTAATTTTTAATTTTTTTAGGATTATAGCAAGGTTCGGGAAATTCCAGCTTGGCAGTTCTATGACTGATTGACATTTAGCAAATGTCAGGTGTCTGGAAGGCCAAACCGTTATTGTTTGTTCAGAGGGCCAAACTCCGAAGGGCCAAGCCATAATTGTTTTACTCATCCTATTGTAAAGAGACACCTAGGTAAACGTCTGCTGTTCACTGATTAGCCATTGCTGGGGTGGGGATGGTTAAATATTACCAGAGGTGAGTGGTCAAAGCACATTTTTGTGGGTTTTTCTCCTTTTTGAAACTGGAGTTTATGCCCAGGTCATTTACCCTTAAAACGGAGTTTCTTTTCAGAAATGAGATTAAACAGGCCTCGCATTAGCAGTGTCTTGTATTATTCTCCACCCTATTGATACAGGGCTTCTCACCAAAGCTAGCGCTAGGCTGGCAGCTAGAAAAAGCCCCAGCCGTCCTTCTGTTTCAGCCCACCACAGTGCTGGGCTTGCAGGCATGTGTGGGCAGCAAACCCTCTTTACTACGCTGTCTCTCCTACCCTACCCTGGCACT
>CM053753.1:29719497-29747335 GCA_028658305.1 Pachyuromys duprasi | reverse complement strand
CTCAAAAAAGACCTAAACTTTGGAAATTTAAACAGTGTTGAAACTGTGACAAATTATGAATACTTTTGAATTTGGACTATTTTTTTTTCATTATGTTATAGCTACACACTTATGGGGCCAAATAGTTGTATGTGGTGATTTGAATGAGAATTACCACTATAGGTTTAGAGATTTTTTTCTGCTTGGTTATTAGGGAGTGACACTATTTGAAATGATTAGAAGGTATGTTCTTGTTGCAGTAAGTGAGACCTTAACAGAGAATGGGTGTCACTGAGTGCAGATTTTAAAAGCTCTTCCTTAGGCCTAAGGATTGTGATATAGAACACACACCTACATCTCCAGAGCCATACCTTCCTGTATGCTGCCAAACTTCTGCCATTAGAATAATAGAATAAGCTTCTGAAAATGTAAGTAAAACCCAATTTATTGCTTTCTTTTAAAATAATTGTCATGTGTTGTGGGGCCCACATTTTAGTCCAGGATGGTGCTCAGTGTCCAAGTGGGAACCCTAGTAAGTGGAACAAGCACTTCTCTGACATGAACTCCGTAGCTGGCTCTTTGATCACTTTCCCCTGGGGGTACAGCTTTGAAATTTCACCAAAGGAAGATGATGCAGCCAGGATTGATGAGACCTGATAGGCTAGGTTCAGATAGAAGGAAGGAAGACATCCCCTAACAGGGGACTGGGGATAGGACACAGGGGAAAAGAGGGAAAGTGGGTGGGACTAGGAGAAGATGAGGGAAGAGGCTGCAACAGGTTTTCAAAGTGAATACATATTAATAAATAAATACATAGATAAAATTTTTAATTAGATTTTTATTTTTATATTAATTACAGATTATTCACTTTGTGTCCCAACTGTAGCCCTCTCCCTCAATACCCTTCTAATCCCAACTTCCCTCCCTCATCTCCTCCCTTGCCCCTCTCCAAGTCCACTGATAGGTGAGGTCCTACTTCTCTTCCATCTGACCCTAACTAATCAGGTCTCACCAGGAATGGATGCATTGTCTTCCTCTTTGGCCTGGTAAGGCTCCTCCTCCATCAGGAGGTGGTGATGAAAGAGCCATCCCTGAGTTCTTGTCAGACACAGTCCCTGTTCCCCTTACTAGGGAACCCACTTGGATACTGAGCTGCCATGGGGTACATATGTGCAGGGGTTCTAGGTTATATCCATAAATGGTCCTTGGTTGGAGTATCAGTCTCAGAAAAGACCCCTGTACCCAGGTTTTTTTTGTTCTATTGCTCTCCTTGTGGAGCTCCTGTCCTCTCCAGGTCTTACTAACTCCCCTTTCTTTCTTAAGATTTCCTGCACTCTACCCAAAGATTGGCTATGAGTCTCAGCATCTGCTTTGATACACTGCAGGGTAGATAAAATTTTTAAAAAATAATTTTCATGTTCATGGTGTCTCCTCAGAGCAATAGAACACTAACTGGGTCATTACATATAGATAACAAAACCATCTGATACAATACATTGTGCATTACCTTGTGCCCTTAGTCTTAATCTTCATATAGCAACAAGGATATACAATTCCCTTAGATACACCCTGTTTGTATGACACAATATTTCCATTAAAGAAGCTTTACCTCCCATGAATCAAAATTCACTTCAGGTTCAGTCTATTACTCAAAAATTAAGTGTTTGAAAAACAGACATTTAATTTTCCCAATAATTTCTATTCCTATGATGTCTTGTATATGGACTTCTCTAAATTCACTTTCACTTTGTTTTTTTCACTACTCACTTGCATATTAGAAGCTAAAAAGAATACAAACTACTCTCTGATATTGCATATATTCAACATAAAATATATTTTATTAAACATTTGCCTATCATTCATACATATAGTGTATCTGAATTTTATCTACCTCTCTAATCCTTTTGCTACCGTTGTGAGAATAAAGGAGGAATGTTTTAAGTGAGGATAGTGGTAAGTGCTGTAGGGAGTAATGGAAGGGGATATAATTATATTTATATTAAAATATATTCAAATTAGTTAAGTCCTGATGTATATGTGATATGCATAAAATGTAATTATTAATGAATGTGTGGTTGATTTTTGCATATCATTGTTAGAACACATTCATCTTTTCATGTATTTGCCTTTCAGAAAACAACCATCAGGGGTTTTACATTTCAAACTGTTTGTGTAAAGTCATTTTTTGTTCCAAACTACTTATTTCAAGGTGATTGTCATGCAACATTATGCATATTTTCAATCCTTCCTCTATTTTTCTGTGGTATGTGATTGCTGAACAACACTTGCACATCTGTATGTATGTTCTGGGATCTGCACTCTTTTCCTAACTATTTCATATCATCTTAAGTACATTTCATTAAACAGCAACAAAATCCTGAGCCTCCGGTCTTTGTCAGGGAACAAGATGAGTTCCAGAACAAATGATTGTCATCAAATCATGTTGTCAATTCAGTGAGAATAGGAGTCAAGAAAGATCGGACATGCACATAGCAATATTATGTGTAGATTTTTCTGTTAGGATAATAGTTACAATTTTTCATTAAACATTCTCTGGAAAATATAAAATATTTAACCATACTAAAGTGAGTGAAAAACTTGGTGTAAGGAAGTTAGTGAACGTTATTTCCAGGGTTTATAATATGATTGATATCAGTAAAATGATTACATCAAAAACACATTGTTATGTCTCCAGGCTTCTTTCAGGCTCTTTCAGTGTGCTAGTTTGGAAAAGAGAAGATACTCAATTTCAAAAAAATTTTCTTCAAACCTATCTCATTAGAAACCTCATTCTCTGAGGACTGGACACAATCAAAGCAGCAGTCTGCTGTTTGTTCTTGGTGAAATTTCCTGAATCCAGGAGTACATATCACACTGCATGTAGAGTTGGGAACCTGAGGTAAATGAAATATGAGTTGGTAAAAGACATGAGTTATACATACTCTACTATTGTCCTGCATTATTTACTAAATGTAGGCATCTGCACATCTCCTATTAATCTCTAATGATATGGAAGGCTATACAATATTTAGGACATTGTGGAACTTTCTATATGTAAATGTCTGGTTGACAAGATAAACATTTGTTTCTCCCTGAATTGAAATGATCCCTGAAGTTTGCATAAGGTTTTTAATTTGGTTATACAGAGTATATATATATATATAAGAGAGAATTATGTTTGGGGTGGGAAGAAAAAAAAGGATGGAACTGTGAAAGTTTTTTGAGTAAAAATGAACAACGTGTGGAGACTCTCATAGACTTAAAGTTTTAATGTTACATAGAGAAATATTTCTGTAAATTATTACATTATATCCTTGATTAGGCTACAGAGCTGTACACACAAAATCACAATTTTTTTTTCTTGAGAAACAAGTACTCTTCTAATTCTCCTCTATTTGTCACATGAGGAGTTGTTGATAAAGTTTTCATATACCGTTATTATATCATTTACCAATATTTGGTAACATATTTAGGTACATTACCAAAAATATAATTGATTCATACGAAAATGTATTCATCTGTTGATTATTTATCTTGTGCAGTATATTTATCCACATAACATTTTTAAATTAGGAAGTATTGAAGTATAGAAATCCTTCTATTGAGAGACTAGTGTCTGAAAAATTCAAATGAGCATTTGTGGGCTATTTAAAAATACCATAACTCAAGCATGATCAAAGTAAGATGGCTTACCTACTGACAGTCAAGGAATAGGCCTATGAGTTCTGCGATTTCCTGAGACTCTATTTGTTGAAGAATGATTTCATGGTAGGTGTGGGCCACAGCATCCACAGCATTGTACAAATTGTAACCTTCATCACTCAGAGCCATGTCAAATTTATGTTCTGATAACCATTCCAATGAAGAGTTGAATGAACAATGCTTCATTGTGCTATAGCTGATACTGGAAATTGAACAATTAAAATAATTCCATTTGTGTCTCATCTGAGAAATGTCTACTCTATATTTGGATGTGTTCATTCTTTGCATAAAAATCCCTAAATTTAGAAATATGAACATGGTTGTGTGCAAAAGTTATAGTCCCGTGGAAGGGGTCAAGGCTGAAATCTTTCTTACTTGTGATGACATCCCATTGTAAGGTGGTGACCCAGATTCTCTGGACACCTACATATACCCATCTTTTAAAGCAGGCTTCTAGGGTAGAGTTCATTTCACCATAAATGATAACAACCTTTGCAGTGGATGTCATGATTTGTTCATCATATATTACAGCCCTTGTCATATATAACTGTATGCTCCCTGGGATCACAGTCACAAAAGCCAAACAGACTCCATTGCTTTGTATCTCTTCTCTCAATTCTGTGAGGAACTGAATTCCCTGGTCATCATCTGAGATGATCAGCCCTATCCAGGTCCATGTGAAATAAAGCATCAAAGAGACCATGGCATGGGACAAACATGTATCCTCGTGTGCTATCTGATAGATACTGGGAAAACGGACATTGTCACTCAGGATATGATTAAATGGTCCAAAGAAAACCTGAAGGAAAAAGAATAGAAGAAGAATGTTTGGAATATGATTGCCTGGAAGTTCATGCTTAAACGTGAGTTGTGTTACTTACCTACTAGAACTACTACAAAGGACAAAATAAAGTACATTGTAAATGTTATGTATTATTCCTATAGGATTCTATAATATTTCTGACAAGTCTGAATGTTCAACAAACTTTTTCTGTATTTCTCCAATTCATTAATTCTTTGTAATATAATCAATCTTGGTGATATATATGATTCCTTCACCCTTTAGAATATATAGATCAACACACACAAACAATACTGCCCATTCATTCTCTGTTAGAACCTGGGATTGACATAAATAAGCTGCTATCTTTCCTTTTAACCACACAGTCTCACCTCTGGATAACTGGAATATATCGCCAATTTTACAGATGTAGTCCAGAATGGTTCTGTAAGTTTTACAACACATGGAGATATTCCGCAGACATAATTAAGGAAAAATGAATATTTTGGTGTTGAAATCATTTTTTTTTCATTATACTCACGGTATCAAAACACATCTCAGGAGAAATGGAAATTAACAAAGAAATGTTGCGTAAGAGATAAGGGTTCCTATTTATTTCATTAGTAGCAAAAAGCAATATCAGAATAAACTCGTATTTCCATGTTGGTATTCTAAAAGACAACACATGAACATTTTGGAGGATGCTGAAAACACCAAACTTTTAAATAAATTTAGATGAACCTTTTAATGTGCCCCCTCTAAATGTCTGTATAAATTTTATCTTTCCCAATGTAAAGTCATAGAAGAAGAGATCTTTAAAGCTGAAATTATTTTCAGAATTTGTCAAAACAGATCATTCTGAAATGAGATTTTATCCTAGTGAATATTCATAAAAAGCTTGTTTGATCTCTGAATGCCATCCATGTTGTCTTGGAATTCTCATTCTAGAGAAACAAAAACATCTATGACTTGAACCCTATATTTAATCCATGGCACTTTATAATGTATTAAGTATTAAAATTAATAAATATTAGTAATTAAAATTTTCATTCATGAAAATTAATAATGATGATGATATTGAGTACATCAAGAAACGTATAATGTATCATGACATTTTCTTTGACTTTAATGTTCATGTTCTTCACCACCCTAGAATATCTCATTAAATCATATTTAATAATATACATAATGAAGATCATATTTCTAATACCTAAGACTAAATTATGGTTTGGTCTCTTATTTTTTGTAACTTGTGGGAGGAAAGAGAAAAGGAGCTGGAAGTGACAGGTGTCCCACAAAAGACCAACAGAGCCAACTAACCAGGGCCTAGAGGAGCTTGCTAAGACTGAAGCATCAACCAAAGGACCATGAATGAACTGAACCTATGCCCCCTACAAAGATTTATCAGACGGGCAGCTTAGGTCTTATGTGGGTCCTCTAGTAAGAGAAGTGGGGACTGCATCATACATGGACTTGCCAGGTTTTTGATCACTTTCCCCTGGAGGGACTGCCTGTCAGGCCACAGGGGAAGAGTGAAAGCTCAGTCCTGATGTAACGTGATGAGCTGGGCTGGATGGGAAAGGGAGATATATTTAGCTGAGGAAAAGGGGAGGGGGGAGGTAGGGAGTATGGGACTGGAAAGGAGGGAGGGATGGGCTACAACAAGGATGTGAAGTGAATAAAAATAAATTAAAAAATCTGTACTCCACCAAAAAAAAAATAAAAAGAACAAATGAAATAAAGAAAGGGAGATACAAGATGGTGGCGACCTGCTCGCACCATATCTGAGGGGAAAGGATCTGAAACTTCGAAATTGCTCCTCATGGAACCATCTCCAAAATAGACATATAGTTGGTCACAAAGCAAGCTTCAACAGATACAAGAAGATTGAAATAATTCTCTGTATTCTATCTGACCACCATGGACCAAAGCTGGACTTCAACAACAATGGAAATAGCAAAATGCCTACACGCACATGGAAACTGAACAACTTGCTACTCAATGACAACTGGGTTAAGGAAATAAAGAAAGAAATTAAAGATTTCCTAGAAATGAATAAAAATGAAGGTACAGCATACCCAAATTTATGGGACACACTGAAAGCAGTGCTCAGAGGAAAATTTATAACAACACGTGCCTTCAAGAAGAAATTTGTAGCATCTCATACAAGCAACTTAATGGCCCAACTGAAAGCCTAGAAAAAAAAAAAAGAAGCAGATACACCCAGCCTGCTGGAAATAATCAAATTCAGGGCTGAAATTAAAATAACTTAGAATCAGATAAAACTATTCAAAGAATCAATAAAACCAAGAGCTGTTTTTTTTTGTTGTTGTTGTTGAGAAAATCAACAAGCTAGACAAACCCTTAACCAAAATAAATAAAAGGCAGAGAGAAACTATCCAAATTAGCAAAATCAGAAATGAAAAAGGGGACATAATACCAGACACTGAGGAAATCCAAAAAAGCATTAGATCATAATACAAAAGCCTATATGCCATAAATTTGAAAATCTAAATGAAATGGACAATTTTCTTGATAGATTCCATCTACAAAAATTAAGTCAGGATCAGGTAGAAAGTTTGAATAGTCCTATATCCCACAATGAAATTGAAGCGTGTATCAACAGTCTCCCTTCCAAAAAAGCCCCGGGCCAGATGGTCTCAGCGCAGAATTCTGTCAGACCTTCAAAGAAGCACTAACTCCAATTCTCTTCAAATTTATTCTACAAAATAGAAACAGAAAGAACATTACCAAACTCATTCTATGAAGCCAAGTCAACTTGATATCTAAACCACCTTGATACTAAGATCCAACAACAGAAAGAGAACTTCAGACCTATTCCTCTTATAAGCATTGATGCAAAAATACTTAATAAAATACTTACAAACAGAATCCAAGAACACATAAAAGATATCATCTACCATGACCAGGTAGGCTTCATCCGAAGCATGCAAGGGTGCTTCAATATACGGAAATCCATCATTGTAATCCACCATGTAAACAAACTGAAGGAGAAAAACCACATGATCATCTCCTTAGATGCCGAAAAAGTTTTTGACAAAATCCAACACCCATTCATGTTTAAAGTCTTGGAGAGATCATGGATACAAGGCACATACCTAAACATAGTAAAGGCAATATACAGCAAGCCTATAGCCAACATCAAACTCAATGGAGAGAAACTCAAATCAATCCCACTGAAATGAGCGACAAGGGAAGGCCGCCCACTCTCTCCATATCTCTTCAATTTAGTAGTAGAAGTCCTAACTAGAGCAATAAGACATCGAAAGGAGATCAAGGGGATAGAAATCAGAAAGGAAGAGGTCAAAGCTTCACTATTCAAAGATGATATGATAGTATACATGAGTGACCCCCAAAATTCAACTAGAGAACTCCTTCGGCTGATAAACACCTTCAGCAAAGTGGACGGATACAAAATCAACTCAAAAAAATCAGAAGCTCTTCTGTATATCAAAGACAAAAGGGCCAAGAAAGAAATAAGGAAAACAACACCCTTCACAATAGCCACTAATAACATAAAGTACCTTGGTGTAGCTCTAACCAAGCAAGTGAAAGACCCATTTGAAAAAAAACTTCAAATCTCTGAAGAAAGAAATTGAAAAAGATATCAGAAGATGGAAAGATCTACGTGCCCATGCACCAATAGGATTAACAGTGAAAATGGCCATTCTGCGGAAAAAAAAAATCTACAGATTCACTGCAATTCCCATCAAAATACCAACACAATTCATTACAGATCTTGAGAGAAAAAATATCAACTTCATACAGAGAAACAGAAAACCCAGAATTTTTAAAACAATCCTGTACAACAACAGATGGTCTGCAGGTATCTCCATCCCTGATCTCAAGCTGTGCTACACAGCAATAGTAATAAAAACTGCATGGTTATTGGCATGGAAACAGAATAGTGGATCAATGGACCCAAATAGAAGACCCAGGAAGAAACCTACACACCTATGAATACTTGATTTTTGACCAAGAAGCCTAAACTATTCAATGGAAAAAGGACAGCATCTTCAACAAATGGTGTTGGTTCAACTGGATGTCTACATGTGGGGCAGCCAAAATGGAGTCAGAGCTGAATTGGGGTGCATATTGCTGTTTGCTGCTGAGTCTGAGCAGTGGAATTTTGCCTCTTGGCCTTGGCACACATGGGTCTAAATTAAAGCTTAGTGTCTCAGTGATTGACCTTGACAATTCCTAGAGCAGAGAGCTCTGACCTGTGAACTAGATAATAAACTCCGTGCAACCATGGGAACCAGACAGCAAATTCTGTGTAACCTTGAGTGAAACCTCAGATGCTTTGCCAAATGAAGCTGCTGCAATGAGGAATTGCTTGTAATTGTCTGCTATTTAAGTGCTTTTTCACGATCAGTAAACAACACCTTGATCAGAGTCTTGACTTGGTGTCCTCTTTTGTGTCGCCCTGCTCTTTTTCTCCCAGTCCTCACTTCGGTGGTGTTCAAGTGTCACTGTGGGCAGTGACAAGTTGTGCCAAAACCTGGGAACCTGAGAATGAGGACATGCTGAGGCCAGTGAATATGGAGCACAGGAGCAAGCACGAAGCAACTGAGTAAGGTAGAGTTGGGTGGCTGTCACGGAGTTAGGAACTAGTAGGACAGTATTTATCAGATCCCTCAATCAGGTTCTTAAGACACAAGGAGTACATTTTGAAATAAAAGCTCTGCAAGACTTTTTGGATCAAGTACATTATTTTTCTCCTTGGTTTCTAGAAAGTGGAAGTTTAAATTTAGCTGTGTGGGACCTAGTTGGAGCAAAGTTAAAAGAAAAAGACTCTGGAGTTACAACTTTTGCATTATGGGTTTTGATAAATGAGGCTCTTAAGGCAGAAGAATCAGATGAAAGTCCAAGGAGTCTATGGACTCCATCAGAGCTCACATGCAAGAAGTTAGGGAAGAGAAAATGTCCCAAAAAGAAGGCGAAAAAAAGCACCTCAGGGATCTTCTGATCCAGATGATTGGGTGGATCTGGCTGAGACTAAAGAGGAAGAGTAGCCTCAAATGAGAAAAAAAGAAAAAATTGTATGGGTCAGCACAGAGAACATTACAAAAAATTCAGAGGATGATACTAGTGAGGAAGAAGATTTGGATACAGAAGAAGAGGCTAAATCGGAGGGGGTTGCTAAATATCATAATCCTAACTGGCCTCCTCTTAGAACCAAGGGTCCACCCTCTATAAGGAGTTGCTTCCATTTAAACAAACTAAAAAGAGATGATTTCATGTCACCTATAGAACAGGTTAGGTTAGGGACAGGACGAAAAAAAGAGGGAAAAAGTTTTCTGAGTTTCCAATGGCATACTCAGTGATGGAGGTTATGGATCCAAAAGGTAATAGAATTAGACAGCATGGAAGTGTTGAATTTAAACAGCTTAAAGATCTAAAGGCAGCAGTTTCACCTTATGGACCTACAGCTCCCTTTACTGTGGCCTTTTTGAAACCATAGCAGATAATAACTTGACTCCCTTAGACTGGAAGACTGCACACGTGCAGTTCTGTCCAGAGGAGACTATTTGATGTGGTCAGCAGATTTTAGGGAATTTTCTCGCAGGACTGCCACGCTTAGTGGTCAATCTGGAAATCCTGCCTGGAATCAAGGTATGTTATTAGGAGGACAATATGAAGGAAATCATAACCAAATTAATTACCCTCCTGCTGTCTATGTTCAAATTACAGCTGCAGCCCACTGTACCTGGCAAAAAATTACCCTCCAAAGGAGAAATGAGTTCAGCATTAGCCAGTATTAAACAGGAATCTGATGATCCTTTTCGGGAGTTTGTAAACAGATTGTTAAAAGCTGCAAGCAAAATTTTTGGGATCCAAAAGGGGGAATCCAGTTTGTGCAACAACTGGCTCTATAGGGAGTGTAAAGCTGCCTTTCACCCTATAGAGCTAAGACTGACCTGTCTGGGTATATTCGCCTATGTGCTGACATTGGCCCTGCTTACCAACAAGGATTCGATATTGCTGCTGCTTTAAAAGGTCTCACAGTTCAGGAAATGTTTATGCAATAAGGCAAGCAAAGAGGAGGTTGTGTTAATTGTGGACAGCCTGGACATATTAAACAAAATTGTCCTTCTATGCAATCTCAACCTCGATCTCCAGGACTATGTCCCAAATGCAAGCAAAAACATTGGGCCAGTGAATATAAATCTAAATTTGAGAAGGATGGGCAACCCATTCCAGGCCAGGGACAGAACCAAGGAAATGGGAAATGGGGCCAGCCTTGGGCCCCCAACTCCCAGCATCAGGTATACGGATGATTAAGTTTGTACCTCAGACCACCTCAAACCCCTTTCTTCCCTTATCAGAGCAACTCCAGGAAGTTCAGGATTGGACCTCAGTTCTACCACCTACATAGTATTAATACCTGAAATGGGAGTCCAGACTCTTCCCACTGGAATATGTGGGCCCCTACCAAAAAATTCATTAGGATTTATTATTGGACAAAGCAACGCTACAGTTAAAGGGCTACAAATTCATCCAGGAGTTATAGATTCTGACTATGAGGGAGAAAGTAGGATTATGGCTGCTTCTTCTAAAGGAATTTCAGTCATTCCTGCACATGTGAGATTGCTCAGCTATTGTTGATTCCTACATTGCCCCTGAAAATTGCTGTTGCTGGGCCTGAGAGAGGTTCTAGGGGTTTTGGATCTATTGGAGCTTATTGGGTTCAGCACATTTCTAAGAATAGACCAAAATTAGATTTATGGATTTAAAAAAAAAGATGTAATTGGTTATTAGATACTGGGGCAGATGTATCCATTATAGCTCAGGAGGCATGGCCCGCTTCTTGGCCAAAAGAACCTACACTTACTCATCTGCAGGGGATTGGGCATTCCCAAAATACAGAACCAAGTACAGAGCTACTTTTTTGGCATAATGCAGAAGGCAAGTCCAGATATGTTAGGCCTTTTATTATTCCTGGCATCCCTATTAATTCATGGGGTAGAGACATATTGTCACAGATGGGAGTTATGATGTGCTCACCTAGTGAGGCTGTTATGCTACAAATGCTTAAGTAAAGGCACCTTCCTGGATGAGGAATGGGAAAATACTCTTAAGGTGCTCTTTACCGATTGTTGTTAAGAAAAATAATGGAAGAAAATGCCTAGGGGCTTTTTAGTAGGGGCCACTCTAGAGCCTGCTGCCCATGCGAAAAAGATTGATTGGATCTCTGATGATCCTGTATGGGTTGATCAGTGGCCCCTTACTTCTGAAAAATTGCAGGCTGCTCATGATTTGGTTAAAGAACAGCTCCAGGCAGGGCATATAGTTTCCTCTAACTCACTGTGGAACATGCCCATTTTTGTAATTTAAAAAAATCTGGCAAATTTAGATTATTACAAGATTTAAGAAAGGTGAATGAGACTATGATAATTATGGGAGCATTGCAACCAGGACCCATCACATGGTAGTATTCCTCAAAACACTTACAAGAATATTTTATATTTAAAAGATTGCTTTTTTTTCCCATTCCTTTGCATCTTGAGGATTGCCAGAGATTTGCTTTTAGTCTTCCTTCCATTAACTTTAAAAACAAACAAACAAACAAACATGAAACATTATCACTGGGGAGTGTTGCTACAGGGCATGGCAAATAGTCCTACTTTATGTCAACGATTTGTAGCTAATTCCATTAGTTCAGTACATAAAGAATGGCAGTCTATTTATATCATTCAGCATATGGATGATATTTTATTAGCCTCTACTATAGCTCAATATGTTATGGCTTGCTATACAGATCTATCTGAGGCTTTGTCCCAAACAGGATTAAAAATTGCTCCAGAGAAGGTACAAACTAGAGATACTTATAGTTATTTAAGTTTTAATTTATTTTCTCTGGCTATTAAACATCAGAAAGTACTTGTATTTCAAACACAGTCAATTCCTACTATGTTGTTATGGCAATCTAATCCTCTATTGTGGATCCACTTGTCAGCTAGTCCCAATAAAGTAATTTTGCCTTATTATGAGGCCATTGCCCAAGTCATTGTGGAGGGAAGCACCCAGGCAAAGGCTTACTTTGGAATTGAGCTTTCCAAAATTATTATACCATATAGTAAAGCTCAGACTGATTGGCTTTATGCTAATTCAGATGAATGGTTTCTTTCTTTGGCTGGATTTACAGGACAGGTAGATAACCATTACCCTTCCAATAAGATATTCAATTTTTTATTTTATATAATGTTGTTTTTCCTATTACAGTTAAAAATAAACTTAAAAAAAACACTTGCTCTATTTTTTCTGATGGCAATGCTAAAGGAAAAGCTGGTTATACTGTTAATGGACAAAAAGTTATTTTTCAAGTTCAGGGCTATCTGCTCAACTTGCAGAATTGGTGGCCATTCATGCAGTTTTACAACATTTTTCTGAGCCTTTTAATTTGTTTACTGATAGTGCTTATATTACTCAAGCTATTCCTAAGCTTGAAACAGCAGGTCAGATTCCTTCTACTATTCAGGCTAGTCAAATGTTTGCTCAGATTCAGGGACTTATTCAGGCCCATTATAATCCTTTTGCTGCTATTCATGTTAGAGCCCATTCTGGCTTCCCTGGACCTCTTGCTGTAGGTAACCAGACCATTGATAAAGCCTTAGAAGTCTTGGCTCAAGAAACACCCATACAAAAAGCTCAATTGCCTTATGAACTGCATCATCTTAATAGTCATTCCTTACATTTAACTATGGCCTTACCAAAAAACAAGCCAAAAATGCTAAAAAAACTAACAATTATGGTGTCTTCTGCCCAGTACCTCATTTTGGGGTTAGCCCCTATGGGCTGACCCCAGGTCATTTTGAGGTCATTAACATTATGGCAGATAGATGTGACCCATTTTATGGAATTTGGGAAATTAAAATTTATTCATGTAATTATTGATACATGTATAGGATTTACTTTTGCTACTTTCCATTCTGGAGAAGCTGCACACCACGTTATAGATCATTGTTTGGCTGCCTTCACTGTTCTTGGCTTGCCATACCAAATTAAGATTGATAATGGACCAGATTATAGCAGCAAGCCCTTTCAAATTTTTTTGTGAAAAATTAAATATTAAGCATGTAGCAGGTATCCCTTATAATCCTATGAGCCAAGGCATTGTTGAACATGCCCATGCCACCATTAAGATGTACTTACAGAAGACAAAAAAGGAGGAATTATTCCCTCCTCATCCATCCAGAGCTCAACTAAATCATGTACTTTTTATTTTGAATTTTTTAACCTTGGACAAACATGGCAAATCTGTGGCTGAACGATTTTGGCACCCTGAAATGGCACACCATTATGCCATGGTTAATTGAAGGGACCCCTTGAATAATACATGACATGGAACGGACCCCGTTTTGATTTGGGGACAATCAAAACATTAGTCAATTGCGGGTAAGTAACAGATCTGAAAGATATCAGCCTAAAACAGGAAATCCCCCTAGAAGTGGGATTCTCCCATGATGGGTAAGAATTTATTGACATTCGTCCAACCTAAGTCAGGCATGGTCCTTTTGTTTAAATTTGAAAGGGAGGAACTGTGGCAGCTAAAGTGGATTCAAAGCTGAATTGGAGTGTCTGTTGCTGCTTGCTGCTGAGTCTGAGCAGTGGAATTTTACCTCCTGGCCTTGGCAAACAAGAGGGTCTAATCTAAAGCTCACTGTTTCAGAGAACTCAGATTCTGTGAACTAGATAATAAACTCCGTGCAACCATGGGAACCAGACAGCAAATTCTGTGTAACCCTGAGTGAATCCTAGGACACTTTGCCAAGTGAAGCTGCTGCCATGAGAAATTGCTTGTAACTTGTCTGCTCTTTAAGTGCTTTCTCTACAATCAATAAACAACATATTCATCAGAGTCTTGACTTGGTGTCCTCCTTCGTGTTGTCCTGCCCTTTCTTCCCCAACCCTCACTCAGGTGGTGTTCAAGTGTCACTTCAGGCAGCGACATACATGGAGAAAAGTGAAAATTGATCCGTATTTATCACCCTTCACAAACTAAAGTCCAAGTGGATCGAAGACCTCAACATAAAACCAGACACACGAAATCAGTTAGAAGAAAAAGTGGGGAAGACCTTGGAACTCATTGTCACAGGAGACAACTTCCTGAACAGAACACCAAAAGCACAGGCTCTAAGAGCAACAATCAATAAATGGGACTTCATGAGACTGAAAAGCTTCTGTAAAGCAAAGGACATTGTTGTCAGAACAAAACAACAACCTACACACTGGAAAGGATCTTCACCAACCCTGTATCTGACAGAGGGCTAATATCCAGAATACATAAAAAAATAAAAAAAGTTAAAAAGTAACAAATCAAGCAATCCAATTAAAAAATGAGGTAAGGAGCTAAACAGAGAATTCTCTGTACAGAAATATAGAATGGCAGAGAAACTCTTAAAGAAATGTTCAATGTCCTTAGCCAACAGGGAGATGCAAATCAAAAGAGCCCTGAGATTTCACCTTACACCCATCAGAATGGCTAAGATCAAAAACTCAAGTGACAACACATGCTGGAGAGGTTGTGGAAAAAAAGGGAAACCTCCTCCACTGCTGGTGGGAATGCAAACTTGTACAACCACTATGGAAATCAGTCTTCTGCTTTCTCAGACAATTAGGAATAGTGTTTCCTCAGTATCCAGCTATGCCATTCCTAGGCATATATCCAAAAGATGCCCAAGTGCACAACAAGGATATTTGTTCAACCATGTTTTTAGCAGCTTTATTCATAATAGCCAGAACCTGGAAACAACCCAGATATCCCTCAACAGAGAAATATATACAGGAATTGTGGTACTTTCTCACAATGTAATACTACTCAACAATTAAAAACAAGGAAATTATGAAATTTGCAGGCAAATGGTGGGATCTAGAAAAGATTATCCTGAGTGAGGTATCCCAGAAGCAGAAAGACACACATGGTATATAATCACTTAGAAGTGGATACTCTAGCTCTAAGATGGATAAACATACTAAAATCTGTACACCGAAAGAAGCTAAATAAGAATTAGGGCCTCAGGGTAAGATTATCAACCTTCACTTAGAAAGATGAGTGGGATGAACATTGGAAGTAGGAGAAAACAAGAAACAGGACAGGAGCCTACCACAGTAGGCCTCTGAAAGGCTCTACCCAGCAGTGTATCAAAGCAGATACTGAGACTTATAACCAAACCTTGGTCAGAGTACAGGGAATCACACGAAAGAAGGGGGAGTTAGTATGACCTGCAGAGGTCAGGAGCTCCACAAGACCAAATATATCTGGGCACAAGGGTCTTCTCTGAGACTCTTTATCCAACCAAGGACCATGCATGGATATAACATATAACCGCTGCTCAGATGTAGTTGATGGCAGCTCAGTATCCAAGTGGATATCCCTAGTAAGGGGAACAGGGACTGTGTCTGACATGAAATCAATGACTGGCTCTTTGACACCCCCCCCCCCGAGGGAGGAGCAGCCTTGTTAGGCCACAGAGAAGGACATTGCAGCCACTCCTGAAGAGACTTGATAAGCTAGGGTCAGATGGAAGGGGAGGAGGACCTCCCCTATCAGTGGACATAGAGAGGGGCAGGGAGGAGTTGAGGGAAGGAGTGTGGGATTGGGAGGGAATGAGGGAGGGGGCTTAAGCTGGGATAAAAAGTAAAATACTGTAACTAACATAAAAATAAACATTTAATTTAAAAAAGACTAGAAAAAGAAAGAAAGAAAGAAAGAAAGAAAGAAAGAAAGAAAGAAAGAAAGAAAGAAAGAAAGAAAGCAGAGGAAAATGAAACATCAATGACTGATTCTGGCCTGAGTCTTTTTTGTTTTTTTTTGTTTTTTTTTTTTTTTTTGGAGAATTGAGTTTTTTGAGAGATATTTGTAATGGAAGATTAGGATTCATTGTAAACTCAGTTATGTTATGTAAATATGTTTTTGTTTTAATCCCGAGTGTGGCATTTTAGTTGGGCTTTAGTTTTTCCACAGCTGATAATTGTCTCATGTGGTGTATGGCCTTTGCCAGCTGGTAATGGCCTTCCACTTGCTTTGTTTGGCACAGAGAGGGGCATGGTCTATGACTCTGGGAAAAATAAGTAATGAGTGCCTAGAGAGAGAAGTATGGCCTGCAGTAATGGCATGTGCTGGTAGCAAATAGCAGTTTGAAGGGGCCAGAAACTGATGTTGTGGTGCTTTCAAGCAGACAGACAGAGAGAAATATTTTGGGGCACAGAATGCTGGATATGCATGCTGTTGACAGAGATTTGCATATCATCCAAACACTCATCTACCCTAAGCAGCCAGGAAAAGCAAAGGGGTCTGTGCCCTCTCTCCCAATAAACTTTCTCTCACTTTTGTAGGGTTGAGAAGTTGGAAAGGAGGTGGAGGCCTAAACACACCAAGTAGTATAGAGTTTTAAAATGAACTCTACAGATAGTTAAGACCAATGATTGTTAATTCCTGTTATTTTGATGGGTGGTGGTGCAGTGTATTGTGTGATGTGGGTGTGCTTCTGTTCTTTTGGTTATGCTCATATGCGGTTAATGTTTCCTGTGTTTTCCTGGGTAGAGTTAGCCTCCTTGGGTTGGAGTTTTCCTTCTGGACTCATCTGTGGGACTGGATATGTGCACATGGCCATATCTTGTTTTCTTAATCTATGGTGATTAAAACTTTTGCTATAGTAGTTGGTACTGTTATCTGGGATCTCTTAGTTTTTATAAGATATCTCCCCAGGCTCTTTAGCCTATAGCCCAGAGACAAATCCAGCTGCTTTGAGCTGCATGCTGTCTCCAATCCTGTTGTTGGGTGTTCCCACAAGGCCACCAAGCTAGATACCCCAGCTTCAGCTATGCATCCCAGGGACACACTCAGCTACTCTAAGCTATGTGTTGTTCAAGACCCACATTTTCGGGTGTTCCCCCATGTTCATCAAGGCATATACCTTTGCTTCATTTAAGAACTCCACCCAAGGGTACCAAGACAGACACTTCAGCATTAAGCAGGAACATCCAGGGACTACCAGATAGCTAGAGGACAGTATATCAACAAAAACAACAAAAGCCAGAACAACATAGCACCTGTGGCACACAGGGATCATACCATAGCAAGCCCTAGATACACTGACAAAACCAAAGCACAAGAGAGTGATCCCAAATCCAATCTGATAAAGATGATACAGACTATTAAAGAGAAAATGAATAAATCCCTTAAAGACATACAGGAAAATACAATTAAACAGGTGAAAGAGATGAATAAAACTGTTCAAGACTTGAAAATGGAAGTAAAAGTAATAAAGAAAACACAAACTAAGATATTCTGAGAGATGGAAAACCTAGGGAGGAAAACAGGAACAACAGACATAAGCATCACCAAAAGATTAAAAGAGACAGAAGAGAGAATCTCAGTTGTACATGACACAATAGAAGAAACTGACACATCAGTCAAAGAAAATACTAAACCTAACAAATTTCTGACACAAAACATCCAGGAAATCTGGTAGACTATGAAAAGACATAACTTAAGAATAATAGGAATTAACGAATGTGAAGAGTCCCAGCTCCAAGTACCTGAAAATATTTTTTAAAAAATCATAGAAAAAAATTCTCCAATGTGAATAAAGAAATGCTTATAAACATACAGGAAGTTTACAGAACACCACTTAGAACTGACCAGAAAATAAACTGCACCTATCCCGAATAATTGTAACACTACATCGACAGAACAAAAGAAGAGTATTAAAAACTGCGAGGGAAAAAGGTCAAGTAACATTAAAAGGCAGAACTATCAGATTCAGACCCGGTTTCTCAATAGAGACTCAAAAGCTAGAAGGGTCCAGACAGATGACTGCAACTCCTAAGAGACCACAGCCTACGCCCAGAAAACTCTCAGTCACCATAGATGCAGAAAACAAGATATTCTGAGAAAAGACAAATTTTAAACAAAATCTGTCCACAAAGACAGACATGCAGAAAATGCTAGAAGGAAAAATCAAACTCAAGGTGGTTAAGTACACCCAAGAAAACACATTAAATAAATAATTCCACTGCAGCAAAAACAAAAGAAGTGAAATACCCACAGACACACATACTGTCATCTCCATCATCAAATTAACAGGAATTAACCACCACTGGTCACTAATATCTTTCAATATCAATGGAAATCCTTTCCACGAAGTTCCCCCTAAAAAATAAAAGGAAAACAAACAAAATGTTTTTCCAAAGCGTTCTCTCAAAATATCACTCCTCTCTAAAAGCACCCTCTGCTGCATCTTACCTTGTGGAAAAAGAAAAAGAAAAAAAAAGGAAAGTATTTCAAAGCTACAAAATTTCTGTGAGGAGAGTTACACAAGCCCCAGGAGATGTTAACCAGATGCCAGGCATGCTAGGGCTGCTCCAGAGCCTTTGTCTGGAACCAACCCTTGGAAACAAGACAGCTGTGGTGCCCCAGTGTGGGCCACCTGTTTACCCAACCCAACACCAGCATAACAGGCAGAGTTTATGTTTTAAAGATATCTCCTTTATGGCTTGTGTTCTTCTTCCCTAATATCAGGAAAAAGATTTTTGATAAACCTATGATTTGGGGTTAACAGGAAAAACAAATAGAAATGGAAACAACAACAAAAAAGGTCCAGAACAGATAAAGCACATTGGGCATCACAATTTACCACAGTTAACATTTTTTCCAGCAATGAACATAAGCATGGCTGAAATTTCATAACTCACTTTCTCTATTTCAGACTTTCCTACTTTCTTCATCAGAAAGTGGGAGGACAAGCTCACCTCAGACTCTCCTGATGTCACTGCCCTTGTGTTCTGCCGATCTTTTTATTTCCTCATCAAACTGAGATGTGGGAAACTGCATCAACCAACCAGAACACATACATACATACACACACACACACACACACACACACACACATACACACATATTCTCCTTAAAAAAACTGTCTGAAAAATTTTAAACAAAGCCAAGTTAATAAGATGCAAAATTTTTTAATGTTCTTCTCCTGGCTGGGTTAGAGGAATCTCCAGGTTAGACTCCTCTTGGGCTGGGGTGATGTGCAAGAGCAATGCTATCCAGCTTGTCGAGTGTGGTCTGGGGATCAGGGCAGTGTATGAACAGCTGGTACAACCCTAAGCAGCTAGCTGAGTCAGCATTCATCTGAGGGCCCATCACTATCCAGGAGCTCTGTAGCCTTGAGCTCCACACTAGACAGAAGCCTCCTCAGCTTCTTGTGGCAGTTGTAATCTAAAGTGGTGGTGCAGATGGTCTTAGGTTTCTTGGGGTAGGTGATGATGGTGCTGTGGAAGCACGCAGGCTTGTGGCAGGGCTGGGAGTTCCTTATAGTTTCACCAAGTGCAAGTGGGGATACAAGTGACTGTCTGGTTGCAATAAGCCACCTCCAGGCCCAGAGGCATCTACAAGGACTGATGAAGTGTAGCTCAGAATCGTACTTGACTGAGGAAGTATATTTTATTTCCTTTGGTGGTAAAGGGTCGAACTGGGCTTCTTAGCTGAAGGACAGGGGACAGAGTCGAGGTGAAGAGCCAGCTGCAGCGAGTGGGTCAGAGATGCCTGGGGGATAGCAGGGGTGGCCCCTGGGACCTTAGGGCTCTCACCACCCCTGCCCACAGTTGCGCAGCAATCCCCCAGTGGTTGGGGCTAGGACCTGGGGGCTATCCGGAGTCCGAGCTTTCCAGGGCATTAATGCTCTTCTTATTCTTGTCCATGAGCTCTAGGATACTCTGCAGGCTCAGCTTGCCCACCATAGCTGTGTCTTTTGTAGACCTGAGCACAGACTGAGAGGGGTTGGGAGTGTAAGAAGGCCGCCCCGCCAAAGACCCATTGTTCATAGAACATGTTTTTAATACTTTCAAAAGTAAATGTTCTTTTTTTTCAGTTCATATAATTTTTACTTTTCATTTATTATTTATTACATTTTATTCACTTTGCATCCCAGCTGTAACGCCCCTAGCCTCCTCCCAGGCCCACCTTCCCTCCCTCTTTTCACTGAATGACCCTCCCCTAGTCCACTGATAGGGGAGGTCCTTCGCCATACTATCTGAACCTAGCCTATCAGGTCTCATCAGGGCTCCTCTGTGGCCTGGCAAGTCTGCACCTCCAGGGGAGAGGTGATCAAAGAGCCAGTCACTGGCTCATGTCAGAGAGAGTCCCTGATCCCCTTACTAGGAAACCTATATAGAGACTGAGATGTTCATGGGCTACATCTGAGCAGGGATTCTAGGTCCTCTCCATGCATGGTCCTTGGATGGAGCTACAGTTTCTGCAGGCCCCTCTGGGCCCAAATTTGTTGGTTCTGTTGGTATCCTTGTGGAACTCCTGTCTGCTCCAGGGCTTCCCCCTTCTTCCATGAGATTCCCTGTAGTCTGCCCAAAGTTTGGCTATGAGTCTCAGCATCTGCTTTGATACCCTGCTGGGTAGAGTCTTTCAGAGGTTCTCTGTGGTAGGTTTCTGCACTGTTCAATGTTTCCTCCTGTTTCCAATGTCCATACTGTTTGCCCTTCTGAAAGATTAAGCATCTTTTCTAGGGTCCTCCTTGTTGTTTAGCTTCTTTAGGACTATAGATTTTAGTAGGTTTATCCTATATTATATGACTAATATCCATTTATAAGTAAGTATATATCATGTGTGTCTTTCCGATTCTGGGTTACCTCACTCAAATGTAAATTTTCATCAGCCATATCATTTAAATTTACATTTTCATCATATATATAATGAAACAATATACCACATATTAGAGATATTTATCATTCTTTGGAGTCATTCATAAGCTTACTAGTCCACTTTTGTGTGACTATTACCAATGTCAACTTAATAATAAAAAATAAAAACACTTAAAAATCACACTGGTCTTAACATTACAACCTTCCTAACTCCTTGCTAAATTATATGTGACCACTAAGCCATTATTCCTAATGAAGATTGTTCATCTTCCTACATACAATCTCCTAATACTTCTGCTTCCATTAGCAGTTGTTTCTCATTGAAAACAGAACTACAAACCATGGTCTTTTGCCTAGACTGTAATAGTGAGTTATGAATTTACAACTAAAAGAATTTCTTTGAAGCACCAAAGTGCATTGAAGCAGTTGCTATATTTGTAATGAATATTTTTATTGCATTTAGAGGAGTCATTAATACTAATATCCACAGTATATAAAGAAACTGGATATCAAAATCTAAATAATCAAATGAAAAATGTGGTACAAATATAAAGAGAGAACTCTCAAGGAAGGAAACTCAAATGGCTGAGAAACACTTAACATCATTCAACATCTTTAGCCATCAGGGAAATGGAAACCAAAACTTCATTGAAATTGATCCATAAACAAGTCAAAATTAATAACACAAGTGACACCTCAAATTAGTAAGGTTGAGAAACAAGTGGAAGACTCATCCATTGCTAATGGGAGTGTAACTTTTTATATACATCGTGGAAATCAGTATAACACTTCCTCATAAAGATGAAAATTATTCTACATGATGATCCAGCAATAGCATTCTTGGGCATATACATCAAAGGCATTTCATCCTACCACTAGGACCCTTGATCAGCTATATTCATTGATATGCTCATAATAGCCAGAAACTGAAAATACCAACATGTCTCTCAATGGGAAAATAAAATTAGAGACATGCTAAATTATAAGTAGAATATTAGTTAGCTGATAAAAATGACATCATGAAATTTTCAAGCAACTGCTTAAAAAATCATACTGAAATATAAACACAGAAGAATGAATATCATCGTTACTCACTTATATGTAGGTATTAAATGTGAAATAAATGATAATCAAGCTACAATCTGTAGATCCCAAGATGTTAGATATAAAGGAAGCAACTAGGGAAAACACATGGATCTCACTGTGAGGGAAAAGAGAATGAAAATTATGGATAGACTGTACATGGAGGAATGAGATATGGAGGTTCTGGAGGGGACATGCAGAGAAGCTTGGGTTGAGGAAGGAAATTCAGGCAGAGTCAACTACAGTCATAGGGCATTTGAGTGCTGAGAAGGAAACCTAATGCAGTAAAAACTTCTTGAAATAAATGAAAGTGATCCTAATGAATTTCCCCAATAATGAGGGAGATAGCATCCCAAATAGCAGCTCTTGTCACCTAATGAAATTTCGCATACCAGAAGTAAGTAACATCAAATTGAGTTCTTTGCCAAACATGCCCTATGGAACTCCCAAGCAGCCCAGGCTATTGACAAGACAATAGTTTGCTCTCTGCAAACCGACAGCAAGGCCTCATTGCTGAAAACAGGACACACACACAACTCATTTAACATGGAGAGGTCAAACTTGTCCCTGAATAAAATCTTTTGCTTTACATTCTGGTAACTTTTCCATGAGAAAGTCCTCAGCAGACTATCAAAGAGAAGCTTAACCACCAACTCTGCCACACAACCTTTGATCTATAATCTATTCTGTCTAAAACTATGCAAGAGCAACGGTGACACAAAACTTGTGGGAGTAACCAACTAATGTCTGCTGCAACTTCAGGACCACTCCATGAGGCGAAATCTATATTGATAGAACTTGAATGACCAAGAGCCAGAAATAGATTTCCAAAAGTCCTAGGGTAAACCAAACACTACAAGTTTAAATAAAAGTATCAATAAAATATCTCCTAACGATATTCTAATATACTCTCAGTGTCCCTTCCCGCGGGACCTAGTTATTCATGGGGGCGAGGAGGACCAGGACCTGAAAGAGATGGGCGACAGAAGGAACAGGCTCAAGCAAATGTACACTTGTCAAGAACCTAATTTTATTGAGCAGAAGCAGATTTTTTAAAGCTGGTTTTAGGTAGGGGTGGGGGTAGGCAGGTGAGTGAGGGTGGAAAGTTACAAAATCTTCTCGGCACAGGGCCTGGAATATTCTGTGGTCATGACAGTGGTTACTCCTAAAAAGTCATGGTACAGTTCTCACATCTTTGCATCTGCCAAGCAGGATGTTGATTAGTCAGGTGCAGCAGGGTGGGAGCCAGGTGCAGCAGGGTGGGGAAAAGTCACAAGTTTCTCAGGGCCAGTTCCTAACATCACAGAACAATGGAACAATGCCCTATTCTGCCATCGTTAGGGAGGCTTCCTTCTACAACAGATGGGAACAAATGGACATATCTGCAGGCAGTCATCCTGTAAAGAGAGAGTCCTTGAAACACATAGTTCATATTGGACATCTCTATCAAATCCCTCCTTTCAAAGATTTGGGAAGCCTGTGGAAGTAAAAAAGGAAAGATGTGGAGGGGATGTAGGACACCAAGACAAAAAGTAAATCAACTGAGGAAATCTCATATGAACCCAGAGAATGAATCAGTAAGCACAGGGCAGACAGAGGACAGTACCATACCCTGTGTATATATAGCATAGATCTCAGTTGAGTAGTGCATTAGAATCCTTATTGTGTGAATCAGTGGGTTTCTGATTCCTTCTTCTGAGGGCTATTTTCCTTCTCTTTCTTTGCTTCATCCAACTTTGATATGACAGTTATTGTTTTATCTTGATATATTTCATTTTGTTATGCTTGTTTATTCACTTTTAGAAGCCTGTACTTTTCTAATGAGGTACAGAAATGGGAATGGATTCTCAAGAGCTAGTAGATGGGAAGAAACTGGGAGGAACAATGAAAAGGGAAATCATAAACAGAATATTTTACATGAGGAAAGAATCTACTTTTTAAATGGAGAAAAGGTAAAAATATAAATAAATATAGGAAATCTCAACTTGTTAGAAAAGGAAGAAAATTAATAAGAAATCTCTATGGGAAAACTTTAAGAAGTGAAAGAACTGATCTGAGCCCACTACATAGCAGAATCTCCCCTCTGGACTGGGATCAAACAGGATGCCAGAATTCCAGGTCAGCTGCCCACCTGGTGACTGCATCCCACTTTCAGTGACCACATGCTCTTCCCTAAACACCCCTTCCCTCCTTGTGATGCCATTTTGTTCCCCAACACTGGCTGAGTCATCGTGAAACCATTCTGGCCAGGAAAATCTCAGGCAGGCCTCCTGCTTATGGGACATCCCCATACTCAGCCTATGCCCTATCAACCTTCATTTTCTTGAAACTGTTAGTGAGCCCCCAATTCTGACAGAAATGACCTGTTCAAACACAGGCCACACTGGCAGCCTCAACTCCAGGTAAGCCATATACCTGGGGACCGCCCCCCAGTCTCACTGTCCTCACCCCACTCTATCTCCAATTTGCCCATTTCTAATCATTATTGAGTACCAAACCATAATTCAGGCAGAGTTCACTGCTGGAACAAGACACCCTTGCCATCATAATTCTAGCTCCCAACTTAGGTGGAGACCCTATGCTCAACCACAAATGGCTTTGGCCAGAAGAACATATTTAAAAGCAGGAAACAAGGGGCAAAACACCCACCCAATAAAGATAAACTCAGGAATCAGCACCAAAATATGTAATTACTCAGAACCTAGGTATACTACTTCAGCAAGCTCTATATAGTTTAACACAGCTGAAGCACAAGAGAAAAAAAACTTTAAAATCAATTTTGTAAAGATGATAAATATTCATAGTGAAAAAAATTAATAAATCTCTTAACAAAAACTGATGTATGCCATGGCAGTTAAGTGTCCAAGTGGGTTCCACAGAAATGGGAACAGGGGCTGTCTCTGACATGAACTGATTGGCCTGCTCTTTGATCACTTCCTCCTGAGGGGGCAGCAGCCTTACCAGACCACAGAGGAAGACAATGCAGCCACTCCTGATGAGACCTGATAGAGGAGGATCAGAAGGAAGGAGAGGAACACCTCCATTGTCAGTGGACTTGGGGAGGGGCCTGAGTGGAAAAGGGGAAGGGAGGATGGGATTGGGAGGGGAGGAGGGAGGGGACCAGAGCAGGATACAAAGTGAATAAAGTATAATTAATAAAAATTAAAATAAAAATGGAAAGAAAAAATGAAATAGACGCAACAAAGAAAACATAAACTGAAGGAATTCAGGAAGAAAAATTTAGGTAAGCAAATAAGAACTGCAGAGTAGTCCTCACCAACAGAATACATCAACAGAATATGGAAAACAGAATTACGGGCATTGAAGAAAAAATGGAAAAAAATAGGTCAAAGTAAATGTTAAATCTAAATACACTTGACACAAAACATTCAGGAAAGCTGCAACATAATGAAAATGCTAAATTAGCCTGATCAAAGATGGAAGTGACCAGCTTGCACCCTGTCTGAGGGTCAGAGGATCTGAATCTCCAAAATTGGTGAGTAGAGGGGCAGCAGAACCCAAAACAAGGACACCGAGGCTTCCAGAGACAAACCCTGAACTGAGACCACTAGGATACATTTTAACCACGGACATCTTCCTGGACTCTTCTTGTGGACTCAATTCCCAAGTACTTCTTTGTAACAGTGGAGGCAGCGGTGGAGACACCACAGTCAGCAGTGGAGGAAGAGGAGGTGGCCTGCAGTGCATTAGGCTCCTTGCTAAGAGCACAGTGCTGGCTGCTCCAAGCACAGATCTCCCTGCTTGAGATTTGAGACAGAGAACACTCAATCCCCCAGCCTCCCTTCTCCCTCCTTGGTGGAGGAAGAGGCTGCAGAGGAAGCCTACAGCACTCTCCACAGCGCCCAACTAAGAGCACAGAGACCAGCCTGCTGTCCCCACAGCTCCTAGCACAGAGCACAGTGCCAGACCCACAGACATGGCAAGAAAGTACAGAGTCCAGCCTGTAGCATCAGCCACAGGGCACAGAGTCCAGCCCACAGGGCCTGCCACAGATTGTAGACCACAGAGGTACAGCTGAAGCATCCATGCACACTCTCAAAACAGTGGACCTCTCTCATCCTCCTGAAGAATACTCCAGACTCCAGAGAAATGTGGTTCCAGTAATATTAATATTTTAAATATTTAAATATTTAAATATTTAAATAGTAGTATTATATTGGGATGCCAGATGACCTCAGTCAGAATTGTTATCATTAACAAAGCAAATGCCCAAGCATGGGTCTTCCAGATATGACCCCTGGTGTTCTCTAGAATTAACTTTCCATAATGGGATCTGAGAAGCATTAACTGTATCACTCCCAAGCATTATTTTATGAAAGCCATCAAGGCCCAAAGGTAAAAATCAAAGTGAGTAAGGGTCCCACCAGGGTAGATATAAGGGTAGTAAGCTAGGGGAACTATTATACCAGGATTTAAACCATCCTCTGGAATCCTCTCTTTCAAGCATCTCTCCGGGATTTTTGTCCAGTTGCTGCTCCAGATAAGCAGGTCCCCAAGATAATAGCTAGTGTCAGGGAGCCCCTTTTGACAAATGGGGGAATGAAAGATCAAAGAATTAAAATTAGTTTTGAGGGTTATTGAATTAAAGTTTAAAGCACAAGCCTGAATGAAGGCCACACATGTGGCGACATCTCCAGCCAGCTGTGGGGAGGAACCAGTCTTACTACATTCTTTGCTGCCTGCTAAAGATACAGTTGCTAGAAAACCAGCCCAGATAACTCCTCTCCCATAGGACAGCCAAACAAGGGAAGCCAGACAGTTAATGGTGTGGAAGATTCCTATCTATAGCCAATCAGTTCAAAATGCAGCATCCCATTTTTTGTTTCAACCAATAGATGCTTGCCAGGCAGGAATTCTCCTGCTTTGGGCATCCTGCGAGGGACCAGAATCTTTAAATCAACCTCCTACCCTGAGCATGAGGTTCTCTGCTCTCACCTGCTGCAGCGGTGAGGGTGTGAGCCCAAGATATAGTTTGTAATAAAAAAGATCCTCATGTGTTTTGGAAAAAAAAAGACATGCTAATATGGAAGTGGATAAAGGGAACTAATATATACTGCTGAGAAAATGTAAATTAGCTGAGCCATTAGAGACAACAGTTTGTAGGTTTCTCAGGAGCATGGAAACATAATTTCATATGACTCAGCTACATGATTCATGGGTACTCATGGAAAGTAATTAACTCAAAAGACCACTGAGACATAAGTATGTAAATATGATATATAAATATCATGGGTTTTTTTGCAGAAATATTCACAGTAGCAAAGCTATAGAATTTCCCTGTGTACATAAAACCAGACACACTAAACTGGTTAGAAGAAAAAGTGGGGAAGACCCTAGAACTTATTGGCACAGGAGACTACTTCCTGAATAGAACACCAACAGCACAGGCTCTAAGATCAACAATCAATAAGTGGGACCTCATGAAGTTGAAAAGCTTCTGTAAAGCAAAGGACACTGCCATCTGAATGAAACGACAGCCTACAGATTGGGAAAGAATCATTACCAATCCTACTACTGACAGAGGGCTAATATCCAGTATATATAAAGAACTCAAGAAGTTAAAAAGCAAGAAACCAAATAATCCAATTT
>CM053753.1:29699697-29718997 GCA_028658305.1 Pachyuromys duprasi | reverse complement strand
CTGGCCTGGTTAGAAGATTGTGTATGAAGAATTAAGTTAGCCTCACACATGTGTTCATCACTTTCTCCTTCCTGATTGTAGCAGTGATATCACCAGGTACTTCAAGTTCCTGCTGCCTGGATTTCCTTACCACGGTGGACTATATGGTTGATTTGTCAGCCAGGACAAACTGTCTCTCCCTTATGTTGCCTTTATCATCTACTTTGCTTTTTGCATATTGGTTTCCCCAGCTATAAAAGCATCTACAATATGGATAAAGACTATCTGACTTGGGGCATGTAAGGCTGTAAAATAGGTTAGCATTCTTTTGAGGTGCCTTTGTTGTTATTATGCTGAAGTAATTCTCACCTGCTCATAATGTGGCTGCATTCAAAACATCACAAAATTTAACAAAAACAGTTGTAGAAACTATGTGTAGCACCTGCTAAGACTTGAAACATCTGAAGTCTTGCCTCATACTTAATTGAACTTGGATACTTACTGAGATGTCAATTTATAAAACAAGACTGCCTCATTTATACTTTTAACTTCATGAATTCCTTTGTTGCATGTCAAATCAGAACCCAGGAAAACATGCGGAAATTACTAGTTCTTCAATGTTGGTCTCTAAGTGTCCAGAATCACTACTCTTATTTTCTAGTAAAAAGAGTTATGGAATCTAGGACTACAGCAGAGAAGGAATAATTTTTATCTGATTCCCAGTGTCCTACCCAAAGAACCCTATGGTGGAAAGATCAGATATTCAAGGTCATCTGGAGACACATATAAAGTTAAATCAGTTTTCACAACAGGAAACATGGCTTTAATAATATAAAAATGGAGGATAATACAGAGCCCATATTCATGATACAGAGATGTAAGGATGTCTGAGCAAAGACATGGGATTATGTTTTGACACAGGCTCAGACACCAATCATATCTGCCAAAAGGCATTTGCTTTAAACTATGACAATATTACAGTCTTATATATATAAAAAACCTTTCCTCATGTTGTGTGAGCTGATCAATAACACACAAATGACTCTTTGCCTTCAGTGTAGGCTACCATTGTGAAGATCTCTTCTCAATCTGTAGGCTATTTCTTTTCTTTTAACACTGTCCTTTGTTTTATAGGAGAGGTTTATAGAAGTTTCATGAGGTTCCATTTATTGATTGTTGATCTTAGAGCCTGAGCTGCTGGTATGGTGTTCAGGAAGATGCTAATGAGGTCAAGGCTCTTCCCCACTTTTTCTTCTATCAGATTTAGTGTGTCTGGTTTTATGTTGAGGTCTTTGATCCACTTGGACTTTAGTTTTGTACAGGGTGATAAGTATGGATCTATTTGCATTTTCTGCATGTAGACACTCAGTTAGACCAGCACCAATTGTTGAAGATGCTATCTTTTTTCCACTGTATGGTTTTGCTTCTTTGTCAAATATTAAGTTTCCATATGTGTGTGCATTTATTTCTCCGTTTTCAATTAAATTCCATTAACCCACCAGTCTGTTTCTATGCTGTTACAATGCTGTTTTTATTACTGTTTCTCTATAGTACAGCTGACATAGGGCTAATATCCAGAATATATAAAGAACTCCAGAAGTTAAAAACCAACAAACCAAACAATCCAATTAAAAATGGGGTACAGAGCTAAACAGAGAATTCTCAACAGAGGAATATCAAATGGCAGAGAAACACTTAAAGAAATGGTCAACTTCCTTAGTCATCCAAGAAATGCAAATCAAAAAAAAAAAAACCTCTCAGATTCCACCTCACACCCATTAAATGGCTAAGATCGAAAACTAAAGGGATGACACATGCTGGAGAGGATGTGGAGAAAGAGTAACTAACACTCATCCATTGCTGGTGGGAATGTAACCTTGTACAACCACTTTCAAAATCAGTCTGGCGCTTTCTTAAAAAATTAGGAATAGTGCTTCCTCAAGATTCAGCTATACCACTCCTAGGCCTATATCTGAAATACGCTCAACTATAAAACAAGGTCATTTGCTCAACCACGTTTGTAGCAGCTTTATTCATAATAGCCAAACTATGGAAACAACCCAGATGTCCCTCAGCTGAAGAATGGATACAGAAATTGTGGTACATTTAAACAATGGAATACTACTCAGCAATTAAAAACAAGAATATCATGAAATTTGAAGGCAAATGGATGGAACTAGAAAAGACCATCCTGAGTGAGGTAATCCAACAGCAGAAAGTATATACATATGGTATATATTCACTTTAAGTGGATATTAGCCATATAATATATGATAAATATACTAAAATCTATAGTCCTAAGAAGCTAAACAAGGAGGGCCCCAAAGAAGAGGCTGAAACCTCATTCAGAAGGACAAACAGGATAGATATCAGCAGTAGGAAAAGAGAGGGAACATGACAGGAGCCTTCCACAGGGTGCCTCTGAAAGACTCTACCCAGCAGGCTATCCAAGCAAATGATGAGACTCATAGCCAAACTTTGGGCAGAGTACAGGGACTCTTATGGAAGAAGGGGTAAATAGACCTTGAGGAGACAGGAGCATCACAAGGAGACCAACAGAGCCAAAAACCTGGGCCTAGGGGGTCCTGCAGAGACTGATACTCCAACCAAGGACCATGCATGGAGAGGACCTAGAACCCCTGCTCAGATGAACCCTATAGGTTGCTCTGTTTCCAAGTGGATGTACTAGTAAGGGGATCAGAAACTGACTCTGACATGAACTCAGTGGCTGGCTTTTAATCATCTACCCCTGAGGGTGTAGCCTTGCCAGGCCACAGAAGAAGACAGTACAGCCACTCCTGAGGAGACCTGCTAGACTAGGGTCAGATAGAAGGGGAGGAGGACCTCCCCATCAGTGGGCTAGGGGAGGGGCATATGGGGAGGAAGAAGGTGTGACTGGGAGGACATGGCAGGTACTACAGCAGGGATGCCAAGTGAATAAATTGTAATAAACAATAATTAATTAATTTTTAAAAGTTACCATTGTGATAGGATCCAGACAATGGATTCTGCTGGATTTTTCCTTTTTCTTGCAATATGAAACCTCAGAATCCCATTTGACAAAGATCACATATTCAACAGTCGATTGTGAACTATGTTATTTTGCTATGAAGCAATTCCTTTAAAATAGAGCTTGTAAAGGAGGAAGTGGTGGTTTGCAACCATTATGCTAGGAGTGGCATTTCCTGCTTGTGAAATGTGGTTTTCTCTTCTGGGAAAGTTGATAAGAAGATTTGAATTTCAGAGTAGAAAAGTAGAGCTAGTTCATTCTTTTTGCTGTGTTTTTGCTGTGGTAATATATTCATTTTGTTTTAAATTTTATTTTTAAAATTACTCCTCAGAATTTTATATGTGTATGCGATATAGTATAATCATATTCACGCACATCTATTTACCCTGCCAGTATTTCCTCAGATTCTACCCATCTAAAACAGTCCCCTTGCTTCTCTTTTAAAATAATACCCTGAGTACAATTTGTGTTTTTAATGTGCATATGAGCATGGGAACATCCAATGGAACATGAGAAACCTATGAGTGGTAGGAATCCTCTAAACTGAGTCTCTCCCCACAGCAGCTGTCCACTGCAAATAACCTCCTCAGAAGTAAGCCACCTTGAGCTCTTCCTTGACCCATGCTTGGATTTTAGCTGGCTCAAAAGCTGCCATCTTCTAAGTGTGGCATGGCTGTTGTATTACAGTCTTTACCCTGGACCTGTGGTTACCTGCACATCATAATGTGCATTTTGGTTTACTATAGGAAGTGATTGCTGGCCCTACTAAAAGCATTTAATGAGGAATATTTAATGAACCCAGTGTATGTTGCTTTAGTTATGTTCAAGTGCAGAAAAATTGGCAAAATATGGTGAAGAAATCTGGGTTTGGCTTTATGAGAATATGGATAGGTGGTTGTGTTCCAGTTTTGGCCTAATGATGCTAAAATAATGAACTGTTAATGAAATGTGGAAGGTGTATTAATATCAACATATGTGAAATATCCACAAAGAAGGAGTGGTTAGAAAATGAATTGAAAGACCTTCTTAGTTACTATACAACACAGAAAAAAATGACCAGAGTAGATGTCTCTACATCACTGCCTCTGAGATTATTAGTTGTCATGTGGACAAATAAATGTTTCAATCAGCTGTATTCAGAAAGGAAAGTACTATACCTGACAGCATATATCAAGAAGATCAAATGATCTGAGATATTTCTAAAAATTTCCTGTCACTACTCATAATAGGCAACAAAATCAGTTTCTATAAACTCCAATAAATTAATTGCTAAAGTGAGGAAGGATATACACAATGAACTTTAATCAGTTTGTGAAGAAAAGTAAAATTGTGTCACTGAAAAAGGATTAACCGCTGCATTAAGTAATAGCTTATATTTTCTCACAAATATGAAGTCACTAACTCAATTATATATTTATCTATCATCTATTTATCTACCATCACATAATTATTTACCATTTACTATTTTTGCACCATCTGTCTAACTATATGGCATTAAAATAGAAGGCAAAATATTTGAAGAAAGAGTGCCTACAAGACATGAAAGGAAGTGAGAGGAAAGAGTAGAGGGACAAAAATATGAGAAAAACTCTGAAGTACATACATGTAATTGCTATCATGAAACCTATAATTTTGTACAGTCAATATATTGAACACTATAGTATTTCCTTTAAATAATAGTAGTCTTTGTTGCCTAGATATTTGTTACGATGGGACCAAATTGTCTGGAGTGATCTTTTTCATGTATGTATAGGCAGATAATGGTTCATCAAAATGATTATATTTAACATGACTCCAATTACACCTCTGGTGAGCAACAGCTTGGCAACCAGAATGAAGTGTCTTTGCTAGCATACTTTGGTGCTCTTCCATGTGATGACCAACAAAATAGTATTTGTGCACATTGTTAGTTGTTGTTTACTTTGCAAAATCCAACTACACATGCAATCTTCATGTCTATTTCTGAATAAACACATACCAAGTCACAAAATATGTGTATTCATTTCTGGAGACATCTCTGGAATGTAACATTGAGCTCTAATCATACAAAATGAATAGAAGTTTAGAATTTTTTTCTCTTGGTTTTGGACATTTGACTGATGCATTCAGAAGCTTTTACTTCAATAATGTTGGCTGTGACAGGAGTGAATGCCTCTGCCTTTGGATTGCATACCTTTGTAGTATGTCAGTACTATTGATAGATCAACTTATAAAACTGTTTCCAGGTAATTGTTTAAAGAAGTCATTACATTTACTTCTTCATTTAATAAAATAAATTGGAAACATGAAATGAAAAAGTTAATGTGAGTGCAAGTAAGGCTATTTTAATTACTGTCTGAGGCTAGAGGTAAATTACAAGATGTGTATTTTGATTTGTCAGAACAAGTCCTATTTTCTGGAACATGGTAGAATTTAATACGTCTCCTAACATAAATACATTTTGTTAAAAAAACATTTAACTATAATCACCATCATGTATTGAGTATGAGATCAATGGCTTCTGTATGGTGGTATTTCTACCCTATAGTCCTAGATAGATGGATTGGTTATGTTTGCAGTAAGAATTAAATGAGAGCTGGAATTGTGGCTCAAATATACATCACTCCCTGAGCAAATGTGAGACCCTAGTCAGTCTGGAGTTTTTCAAAAGTGTGCAGGTACATACAAAATCAAGAATTCAACTAAATATGACATTTCAGAGTTGGACTTTTGACCTTAGGAGTTGACATCATGCTGCCTGTAAACAACCACCATTTGAAAAGTCATTTTCTAGCTAGCAGTGTATCAAAGCAGATGCTGAGACTCATAACCAAACCTTAGGCAGAGTGCAGGGAATCATATGAAAGAAGGGGGAGTTAGTATGAACTGGAGAGGACAGGAGCTCCACGAGGACCAAATATATCAGGGGACAGGGGTCTTTTATGACACTGTTTCTCCAACCAAGGACCATGTATGGATATAACCTAAAACCCCTGCTCAGATGTAGCCAATGGTAGCTCACTATCCAAGTGGGTACCCTAGGGGGAACAGGGACTACTTCTGGTATGAACTCAATGGCTGACTCTTTGATCCTCCCCACCTCCCTCTGAGGGAGGAGTAGCCTTGTTAGGCCACAGAGGAGGACATTGCAGCCAGTCCTGCAGATACCTGATAAGCTAGGGTCAGATGGAAGGGGAGGAGGACCTCCCCTATCAAAGGACTTGGAAAGGGACAGGGAGGAGATGAAGGACGGATGGTGGGATTGGAAGGGAATGAAGGAAGGGGCTACAGCTGGGATACAAATTAAATAACCTGTAATTAATATAAAAATAAAATTCTAAAAATATACAAGTCATTTTCTGAGGCACTTAAATATGACTCACCCTAGACACTGCATGATCTATTTTACACTGGTGAAAAGAGAATTATCAAAATTAAAGAAACTCAGCAAAAATACCAGCCTTCTCATGTGACTACAAAATTCCTTCAGAAAAAGGAGAACAAGATAATCAGCGATGCACTTCCACTTTCTTAGTTCTCATAACGTTCCAGACTGTGTGAGAAGCAAACATTCATCATCCCTGGGGTATGTAGCTTCTGTATTAATAACTGTCCATAGAAAACAGGAAAAGTTTCGCTTGTGATTTTGTGTCAGGAAAAACTGGTTGGACTAGAAATTTCTTCAAGGAGACCCTCCTAGCCACCTGCTTTATCCCTTAAAGGGTGCTGTGTTGGCACCAGTCCATCTCAGGTTTATTTTGCACATTGCTTTGGTGAAGAATTTATTTTTTTTGTGGTAGGAATGGACTCAGAGAGTTGATTAGCACAGTTCCTATATGTGGCTAATGGTGTGTGAAGAAGCCTAAAATGATGCATATGATAAACCTCTTCTTGTATTATTTTTGATATTATAACTACATAATTTCTCCCTTCACTCTCTAATCTTTAGAATATACCTTTATTTGTTTTATTTTCAGTTCATGGTTTCTTTATCTTTATCAATTGTTATTTGTATATACATTGTTGTCTTATATATGTTGTTGTATGTGTGTATACTCCTAAATACAACCTTCTCAGCCTGTATAATGTTATTTGGATGCATGGCTGCAGGACTAATCATTTGATATTAGGTGATAATTTGGTGTGATGTTCTTCTGCCAAGAACAATTTATTCCACTCTCAATAGTTCTTTATGTGGGGTTGAGGTCTCACGGTCTTTCCCCCAGACTTTAACATGTCTGTTGTACTCATTCAGCCTGTGTTCAGGCAGTCTTGTTGGTGAGACTTTGTGGTGTAGCTCCTGACAATAACAGGAGACCAGTCTCACAGCACGCTGCTGTATCCTCTGGATCTTACAGTCTTTCTCCCCCCTTTCTCATTGCTCCCTAAGCCTTAAGTGTGCAGTGCTTTGCAAATGCATCTCTTAGCAATGGGATCCCAACTCTGCATTCTGATTGGTTGTGTTTTGTTTTTGTTTTCGTGGTGGTATACATCTCTTACGAAAGGAAATTACCTTGATGAGGCACGAGAACTACAATTAACTCTGGCTATAAAGACAACTATTTACAAATGGTTAGAAACTGTATTGGTTTAATAAAGAAGTTATTGTGGGTTCTCATCCAATTCCATGAGTTCACTAGCCCTAGGTAGTTGACTAGGTTTCTAGTCTCAGACGTGATTTCTCTTTTGTTGAGTTGGTCTTTTTTATTATTTTTGTACCTGCTTTCAGATAGTCCTTTTTTAATGTTTTTCTTATTTTAATTATTTATTTACTTATTATTTATTACATTTTATTCACTTTGTATCCTAAATGTTCCCTTGTCTCCTTCCAGTCCCTTCCTCCTCTCCCCCTATTCTTCTCTCCTAGTCCACTGATGAGTTGGTCTTAAATCCAATTAGAGAGCTAATGGAGGAACTCCAAGGTATGTATTCTACTGCTGCACCCTAAAGGGTTATCATGCCATCATCTATTAATATACGAATTTGAGAGAGCCAAGGTTTACGTGAGAAGAGTTAAAATGAGGAAAATGAAGACGAAAAACCATGTGACTATATTTTAATTTCAAAATTTAAAAGTACATTAAAATAATTTTTTAAAGTTACAATATCAAAGTCATCTCAGAGATTTGACCAGATATATTTTAAGATTTATTTAATAAATGTTTAAATTTCTAAAGTGTTACATGAGCTGAATAATAAAGTAAATTACACATACGCAATTACATACACACACAATTATATAGAGACACATACCCACAGTAAAAACAAAACCAGGTAAGAAAAATATATGCTACACTAACACACAATCCCAATAGGTAAAAAATATTTAAATTAGTACCCAATACAGCTTTTTCTTAGTAAGAATGTTATAGATTTTGGGGGACAGGTCTTATTAGTTAGGATAGGACCACTCATGTTGTATTAAATGTTTCCGTCTAAGCACAGATTAGCCCGTGCATTAGCTTAGGATGTCACTTAAGTGCTTGCAACTAACAACTAATTGTGATTGATACAAAGAGATTCCAAACTCAGGTATCAACACACAGTGCAAGCAATAATTGTTTTGAATCGAAAGAAAATTATATCGCTCCCCTTTCCTTCTTCCACACTCTCCCAGCCACTCTCCCTTTAGCACATCTCATGCTCTAAAACCATCCTCGCCCAATACTCAGACCCCAAACAATTTTGAATTAGAAATTAATTTTCATCCAGTGCCTACTTATTTGATTTCTCCTGGCATTTAGTGTGTGACTCCCCTCCAAACCCTAGCATCCAGACTCTAAATCATATAAGAAATGGAATTCCCTGTGTCATTAAGAATTGAGAAAGCTGATCACCTCTAGTACCCACATCATTTAGTTTGATTTTACATGTGAAATGCAGTTTGTCTCAGCTTCCTTTTCACAAAACCACTGATAATATCTTTGATTCCACATAATAACCTGATTGCGACAAAGTTCACATTTTCTGATCATTTCCCCTACTTAATGTACATGTTAGCGTGCTAACTTCGGCCTCCTGGTATTGAGTTGGTTATTATTTACTTACTTATTAGTGTGAATATGTCATTTCACCACTGTCCTCCCATATCCTTTTTGATTCTGTAAAAATCCACACATACAAGTGTATAAATACAGTAGTATAAGGTCTCTCCGTGACACATTGCCAAGCTAGCTCAAAAGTGACTAACACCTGTATAATTTTGTTTGCTCTTTATTTCTCATTGCTTCAGAAACCCACTATGTAGATATTTGAAGCAAATCCTAGATAAGTCACCTTAAAATATTGTATGTATCAGAAAAGGCACCTACTACAATTTTAATCACAGACACAAATTAATAAATTCTTCATATTAATAAATTCTTTAAAATGGTTAAAATAACTATTGTATAACCAAATAAATTACAATATGAGGAATATTAGTGAATTACACTCCGAATGCAAAATGAATGTATATATAGCTTCCTTTTTTAATGTAATTTATTTATTTTTATATCAATCACAGGTTAGGTACTTTGCATCCCAGGTGTAGCCCCCTCCCTCATTCCCTCCCACCCTCCCCATCCCTCCCTCATCTCCTCCCTGCCCTCTCCAAATCCACCAACTGGGGAGGATCTCCTCCCCTTCCATCTGACCCCAGTTCATCTTGTCTCCTCAGGGCTGGCTGCAATGTCCTCCCCTGGGATCTAGCCAGGCTGTTACTCCCTGGCGTGTATGGGGGAGGGTCAAAGAGCCAGCCATTGAGTTCATGACTAAAACAGTCCCTGTTCCTCTTACTAGGGTCTTCAGTTGGACACCGAGCTACCATGGGCCACATCTGAGCGGGGGTTCTAGGCCATATCCATACATGGTCCTTGGTTGGAGAAACTGTCTCGTTAAAGATCCCTGTGGCCTGCTCAGTTTGGTATTTGTGGAGCTCTTGTTCTCCCCAAAGCTTCCTTTTTAGAGAATGTATGCTTTTTAATTTCCGTATTTATTTTTCCAGAATTTTCTATTGTATACACAACATATTTAATCACATTCAACTTTCATTAACCTCATCCAGATCTCCTCTTTCATGAGCCACTCCAACTTTATATCCTCTTCTTCTGTTATAGTGCATACATAAATGTCCAAAAGCTACCTACTGAAGCATAGACAGTATCAGTGGCCACATTCCTGAAGAAAACAACTCTTTTTTCACTCAGAATCTATGAACTGAAAGCAGTTCTCTAATCACACACACACAAAAAAAAGCCAAGTGCTGCAGGAGATTTTGAGATCCTGTTGTCTATTATTTTCTTTTATTCCTTCCATGTATTATGTGTGTGTTTGCACATGCTTTTGAGGGCATAATTCTAAGTACTCATACATGCAGAAGCCAGAAGAGGGTGTCAGGTGAGTTCTCTTGCTCTCTGCTTTATTCTTTTGTGACAGGATCCTCAGTCAAACTGGAGAGTTGCCATTTTGTTTAACATGCTGGCCAGAGAGAAACACTTTTTTGTACCTTCCAGTGCTGTGATTGCTTGAATGTTTAGCTGTCCCCATATTTTTACATAGATGTTAGTAATTCTAACTTAACTCCTTATGCTTGCACAGAATGTATTCTTGTCCAAAGTGCCATGCCCTCAATTCCAGGCTGTACACTTTCCCAATGAAGAAAATGTGAAATTCAGAATTAAAAATAGAATGATGACTATGCTTACTGAGGTTGGAAAATTACAGAAATGAGATGATGTTTAAAGAGTTTAAATTCCAGACATTTCATACATTAAAAAGGAAGTTGTAGAGCTTTATGGCTTGATATGGTAACTACAATTAATTATAACACATTGCATATTCCTAAGGTAGCTACAAAAATAGCTAGGTGAAATAGTAAAAAATGATACATCTGTAAAGCAATAAATGTTTTGTTTCACAATATTTCACAATACAGTGTCATAAATAAACATAATGTACATTACAAAATGAATGTGATATTTAGTTAAAACTTGAAAAGCAGTAATGAGTAAGAACCACTTTACTGTGGAGTTGCCTATATGTGAACTGAGTTTTTTAAATTAATTACAGTTTCTTCACTTTGTATCCCAACCATAGCCCCTCTGTTATCTCCTCCCAATCCCACTTCCCCTCCCTCTTCTCCACCCATGCCCCTCCCACAGTCCACTGATGGGGGAGGTCCTCCTCCCTTTCCATCTGATCCTAGTCTATCAGGTCTCATCAGGACTGGCTGCATTGTCTTCATCTGTGGCTTGGTAAGGCTGCACCCCCTCAGGGGGAGGAGATCAAAGAGCAGGCCACTGAGTGAACTGGGTTTTAAAAGCCAACAGAATTAAGCTACATCAAATGGCAATTGGCTATCTATTGAGAAATAGGCATGCTTGCCCCAGTCAAGGCTACTTTGGTCATCTGTACAGTGTACTTTCCTTGAGATGGGTTGTCATATACAGTTATTGAAGGGAAGAGGCTCAAGACAATGGGTTTTGTTTCTATTTTTTATATGTTTTCTCACCACCAAGATATTTTTTATAGGTTCATTAATGTCATGACCTTTCACCCAGCCCTGTTGGAGAGATTCTCAGATCTTTGATGGTGGCAATTGGAGATATGGAAAGCAGGTGCCTGTTTCATGCCACAGGTAAATGAAACAACATTCTCTCATCTTCCTATCGCTTTGATATTATATCATTTCTTGCCCAGAGCTGTCAGTTTCTCTAGCAAGAGTGTCATGTAACTCTGCTATTAAATCTCTCTACATCATTTCTTGGGACAAAACAGAAATCTACAGTGAACAAAACCAAGTTTTCATCAAACGCTGACATTTTACACAGAGAAGCAAGCTTTCAGATAAGTTTACAGATTTATATGAAAATATAAAGCCATAAAACTTTCAGAATAAAATCAAAGGTAACAGCAATAACAAAAGAACCTTCAGTGTTTAAAACCATGCAAAGTGTTCTTGGGCCTGAACAAAAAAAATGAGATTATCTTTGCATCTTCCTTGTCTACTCGATTTGGATTTCTTCATTCATTGCCATTACTTCATTTCTGATTTTTTTCTGTGTGATAGGAAGGGGTAGAAGTGATCAGGGAATTGATTGTGAATATTAAAAACAGCATTAAGTGTTCTGTGATGGTGGAGTCCAACTTCACCTGGAGGTGAATATATATATATTCTACTGTGTGGTTCAGTTTATTTAGTTGCATTGTCACCATGGTATTCTAGACACACAATTTACAGAATCATTGCAAGTTTGGGGTATCATTTTTGGTTTTTTGCACTGTGCGATGGCTCTGTGGTTACAAACTCTGGCTGCTCTTTCAGAGTAGCTGACATTGATTTGCAGAACCAATATGGCAGCTTGTGACTACCTGCAAATCATGCATGTATAATGTGCTGCATATAGCACAGATGCCTATGAAAATTAAATCTTAAATCATAATTATAACATTTTGCGACAATGTAACCCTATGTATTTCACACTGCTCTCAAGCCTAGAATTTTTTTTTCCAAGACCTGCATAATAGGCATGAAAAACCTTGGCCACTTTTCTAGATTCTTAAAGCTTTAAGGGTACACATATTTATCTCAAAACATAAATAGAACTGAAAAGGAGCCATGCTGAGGAATGTGTATAAATACTCAGTGAGAGGTTGCCAAGAAACACAAAGGGAAAGTAGGGATTGCTACCAATGAATGTGGAAACAGTTGATGATAATATGATCATTTATTGTGATTAACTTGTGTTCAGACTAGCTGAGAACCCTACCAGAGACACAGATTCTCCAAATATTTGTGTGCCTCCTCCTAGAGGTTGCAAACTAATGCCCTTTTTATGCAGTGTCATGACATCATCAGCATATACAGAAATCCCCTTTGGGGTTAGCTAGGTGAACCTTTCACTCTCTGGTACAGACTGACAAGCAGTCAGGTCTGTGCATGGAGAATTATTGCTCAGTGTGTTACAACACCCTGGACCTGAACACACTTCTATTGTGAAGTTTTAATCTTCATGGCAATAAAAATATCTATAGGAAGAGGTAGGCAGTGTTGATCATTTAGGTGTTTGTTTGGAGAACTTAGACACAACTATTGTTTAGCCATGTAGATGAGCAGTGGGTACACTCTTTTCTACAAGGGAAATAGGTAAATTACTTGCTATGCTAGCATTAAAAATTAATTCAGATCCATAGAGCCCATGAAAAATACAATGGTATGGTAAAATGCAGCAACAGTACTATTGCTGTCTAGACCATAACAGCAGGAACTGAGCTTGCTGTTATGTCAGTCTAGAAAAACTGGTAATTTTTCGGTTCAGTGAGAAGCCCTATATACTCAGTGATGGTACATAGTTACTGATAAAACAACTTGACAACAGCCTCTGGTCTCCATATAACCTACATACATTCAAACTAATATGCATGAATACACACAAACGTAAAGACACAGAGAACCACTGGTATTTTCAGCTTTTAAGGTCATGTGCTTTCCTATTTGACTATTTGATGGGGTGTTCCAGCCTCCATAGATGTTGTATAAGAGATGCATGCATTTGTGTGTAAATAAATGTTTATTCAGACATAAAATGACAGATACAAGTTCTTTGCATGAAAATTTAATTTTAGTTTGATTTTTAAATATAAAAGAATTTTAATATGTTTCTCCATACACTTCATTATCATCATCCCCTTCACCATAATTCACCATCATCACCACCACTACTTTGCAGAGCAAACTACACTGCATTTTAGCCTGTGTTCATTCTCTTTCTTGACTTTGTTTGGTTTGTAACCTTTTCTGTTGTTGTGATAAAACACTCTGACTAAAAACACCTTGAAGGGGAAAGTATGTATTTGATCTTTGCATTTCATCATCAAGGGAAACCAAGAAAAGAACTCGAAGTAGATGCTCACATTAGTAGCCATGGAGGAATTTTTTTTTCATTTTCCCAGGCTCCTGGTCAGCTGTGTTTTGTTGTTGTTGTTGTTGTTGTTGTTGTTGTTGTTGTTGTTGTTTTTACATCTCACATCCCCTTGCCTAATGGTGTTAAACACCGCTGTGGGTTTGATCCTACTACATCAATTAGCAATAAAAAATTACTTACATGAAGATTTTTCTTCCATCTGACAAACAAGATCACCCATTACATTAGCCATCGGATTTTGATTAATCAGCTAGCTCTCAAGCCTGGCATGGGTCTTCATTAATTAAACCATCTACAAATTAAACTGCCCTATCTTTATTTTTATATTTCTGTGATTGGCTAGGTGTCTCTATGAACTCATGTCTTGAGTGACCATGGGTTGTTACCTCTAATAAGAGTTGCCAAAAGTAGTTGTGGGTCTTCTTGGTTATGGAAGGTTTTGCTCCTTTTATGTGTGGTTGTGTGGGGGTGGTCTTCTTTTTCATGGAACAACTGGAGACATTTTTAATTTTTATTTTACTATTTATATTAATTACAGTTTATTACATTTGTGTCCCAGCTGTAGCCCTTCCCTCATTTCCTCCCAATCCCACCCTCCCTTTCTCATCTCTTCCCATGCTCCTCTCCAAGTCTACTGATAGAGGAGGTCCTCCTAACCTTCCATCTGACCATAGCTTATCAGGTCTCATCCGTACTGGCTGCATTGTCTTCCTCTTTAGCCTGGCAAGTCTCTTCCCCTATCAGGGTGGTAGTGGTGGTGGTGGTGGTGGTGGTGGTGGTGGTGGTGGTGGTGGTGATCAATGAGTCAGAGACTGAGTTCATGTCAGAGACAGTCCCTGTTCCCATCACTACGGAACCTACTTGGATACTGAGCTGCCATGGGCTACATCTGTGCAGGGCTTCTAGGTTACCTTAATGCATGGTCCTTGGAGTATCAGCCTCAGAGAAGAACTCTGGGCCCAGATTTTTTGTTTCTGTTGCTCTCCTTGTGGAGCTCCTGGCCCTTCCCAGTCTTTCTATCTCCCCCTTCTTTCATAAGATTCCCTGCACTGGGCCCAAAGTGTGGTTATGAGCCTCAGAATTTGCTTTGACACACTGGGTAGAGTCTTTCAGAGACCCTCTATGGTAGGCTCCTCTCCTATTGCCTGTTTACTCCCTCTTCCAATTTCCATTCTGTTTGCCTTTTTTTGAGTAAGGATTTTCATCTTACCGAAAATAATGGGACCTCATGAAACTGAAAAGCTTCTGTAACACAAAGGACACTGTCATCAGAACAAAAAGACAGCCTGCAGATTGGGAAAGGATCTTCACCAACCCTATATCTGACAGAGGGCTAATATCCAGAATATATAAGGAACTCAGAAAGTTAAAAAGCAAAAAAGCAAATAATCCAATTAAAAGATGGCGTACAGAGCTAAACAGAGCATTCTTTGTAGAGGAATATTGAATGGCAGAGAAACACTTAAAGAAATGTTCAACGTTCTTAGTCACCAGGGAAATGCAAATCAAAACAACCCTGAGATTTCACCCTACACCCTTCAGAACCCTCTTCCACTGCTGGTGGGATTGTAAACTTGTACAACTACTTTGGAAATCAATCTGGCACTTTCTCAGACAATTAGCAACAGCATTTCCTCAACATCCAGCTATAATACTCCCAGGTATATATCCAAAAAATGCTCAGGTATACAATAAGAACATTTGCTCAACCATGTTTGTAGGAACTTTATTTGTAATAGCCAGAAGCAGGAAACAACCCAGATGCCCCTAAGTTAAGGAATGGATACAGAAATTGTGGTACATTTAAACAATGGAATACTACTCAGCGATGTTTTAATTTGAAATTTTATTTATTTTTTTTAATAATTACAGTTTATTCACTTTGTATCCTAGTTCTAGCTCCCTGCCTCATTTCCTCACAATACCTCCCTGTCTCTGTCCCTCCCTCCCTCCCTCATCTCCTCCTATGCCCTTCTCCAAGTCCACTGATAAGGGAGGTCCTCCTCCCCTTCTTTCTGACCCTAGTCTATCAGCTCTCATCAGGACTGGCTGCATTGTCTCCCTCTGCAGCTTGGTAAGGCTGCTCCCCACTCAGGTGGAGGTGAACAAAGAACCAGCCACTGAGTTCATGTCAGAGACAGTCTCTGTTCTCCTTACTCAGCAACCCACTTGATTACTGAGCTGCCATTGGCTACATCTGTGCAGGGGTTCTAGGTTATCTCCATGCATGTTTCTTGGTTGGAGTATCAGTCTCAGAAAAGAGCCCCGGGCCCAGATTTCTTGCTTTTGCTGCTCTTCATGTGGAGCCCTTGGCCCTCCAGGTCTTTCATCTCCCTCTTCTTTCATAAGATTCTCTGAACTCTTCCCAAAGTTTGTCTATGAGTCTCAGCATCTGCTTTGATACATCGTTGGGTAGAATCTTTCAGAGGCCCTCTGTGATAGGTTCCTGTCCTGTTCTCTATTTTCTCCCTCTTCAGGTGTCTATCCTCTTTGTCTTTCTGAGTGAGGATTAATCATTTTACCTAGGGTTCTCCTTCTTGCTTAGCTCCATTAGGTGTACAGATTTTAGTATGTTTATCCTATATTATATGTCCAATAAACTTTTAATAAAAGAATGTAGAGGAATATGAAAGAGCACCTTGCCTTTAGGAATTCACACACATGAAAAAGTAGAATAATATCATTGTACATTCTGAATGCCAGGGACATGCTGTTGCCCACATGCACACTAATTTGCAGCATAGGTATCCGTGATGTTTGGCAAGACTGCAGAGCTTAGCAGTCTGAAGTGGTCTTTTAAAAGATTTATTTGTTTTTATGTTATGTGTATGCATTTTTCTCTGGACGTATTTGTGTGCACTATGCACATGCCTGGTATCTGTGAAGGCAAGAAGAGGTGTCAGATCCTATAGAGGCAGAGTGACCAAGCCTTCTCAGTCGCTGTGTGGATGCTAGGAACCAAACTCAGATCTTCTGCAAGCACTCTTAATAGCTGAGGCATCTTAACAGATCCTAAAAATGGTTTCTTCGACACATATGAAAAACTTGGCAATGGCTCTAGGTTTTTATAAGTCGGAAATTCTAAATGATAAAGCATAAGTGAGAGACAGCTTTCATTATGGACATGTTGTAAATTTTTATTAAGAGTGTTGTGCTTGCTGTTAACCAGATTATGGTAGTTAAGAATATTTAAATTTTCTCAATTCTGAGATTGTAGGGTTTTATAATATCAAAAACCTCTTCAACTAATGACATTCAATTGTCCTGTGTATTCACACATAAAAGCAACTAAGATATATATTGGAAGCATATTTGTGAGTGTGAGGAAAGATACTCAGTGGACTTTGCTGAGTAGTTGTCTTTCATTGCTAATGAACATGAAATGTGGCTGAGAGTTTAGTAAGCAGATCCTGCCTCGGCACTGGCAGTAATTAGCTGCAGTTCTCTTTGAGTCAAGCCCCTTTACAGCTAGTCATACACAAACTGTGTCTTATCTCTAGCTGCCCTTGGGTTTGTTAGTATTGGTGTTAGATTTTATGTTCTCCAACTGACGGGGAGAGGAACACCACTGTCTCATAAATGTGAGCAACTATATACATACTATAACCCCTAACCAACTAAAAACTGAGAGTGAAGTTTAACTTAAGTCATTATAACATCGGTGTTAAATTAATCCCTCCAGATTCAACTCTTTCTCTTGTAAGTCTTTGGTTACCTACCAATGGTCTTCCATGTATTGTGTTGTAAATAAACTTTTGTTATATCCCAAGTGCTGAAGATGAAACCCATGTACTGCCCTTGGTGTTCACATTCTTTACCACTGAGCTAACCACCCCAAACTGTAAATAAAATCTCCTGAAGCAAGCCTAATTTGAAAGTGACATCTAGCCCCACACTTCACAAACTCTATGACCACCGCAGTGGTCATAGGGGTTGGTTCCTTTATAAAATATGCCCAAGGGAGCCTGATTGCCCCTTTCACCAACCTAAAATATATAACAAATGTCACATTTGAAGAATATTTCATCATTACATAACAAACAGGATGGTATCGTGAGCTTGTTCTTCCAAGATCCAGAAAAAATAGTGCCATTTTCACAAAAAAAATCATAACTTATTTTGTAATAGCAGGTTAAATGGCTGAGCATGTGTCTTCACATTTTCTCAGTGCAGCATTTAAAGCCATTTTCTTGATAGTGAATCATCAAATGTTTTGTGAACAAGATGGTGAGTGTTGTATTAATGTATTAATAGAGGATGGAGAATGCTAAAAAATATCAAAGAATTTTAATGACATACAAACATTTTCTGGATCATTTTCAGAACAGAGATGGCTGATTTCTTTTTTCCATTTATTTATATATTTATTCATTCATTCATTCATTCATTCATTCATTCATTCATTACAGTTTATTCACTTTGTATACCAACTGTAGCCCCTCACCACCCCCCTCTCAATCAAACTCTCACTTCTCCTATGCCTCTCCCCCCAGTCCAATGATAGGGAGGTCTTCCTCCCGTTCCCTCTGATCCTAGTTTATCAGGTCTCATCAGGCCTGGCTTCTTTGTCTTCCTCTGTGGACTAGTAAGGCTGCTCCCCCCTCAGGTGGATGTGATCAAAGAGCCTGGCTCTATGATGGCTGATTTCTTCTTTTTAACATTTTTATTTTATATTAATCACAGGTTATACACTTTGTATCCCAGCCATAGCCCCTCCCGCATTCCCTCCTTATCCCACCCTTCCCTCCCTCATCTCCTCCCTGCCCCTTTCCAAGTCCACTGATAGAGGAGGACCTCCTCCCCTTCTATCTAACTCTAGCTTATCAGGTCTCTTCAGGAATGGCTGCAATGTCCTCTTCTGTGGCCTAGCAAGGTTGCTCCTCCCTCGGGGGCGCAGGGAGGCCAAAGAACCAGCCATTGAGTTCATGTCCAAAATAGTCCCTGTTCCCCTTACGAGTATACCCACTTGGGTATTGAGCTACCATTTGATACATACAAGCAGGGGTTCTAGGTTATATTCATACATGGTCCTTGGTTGGAGAGACAGTCTCATAAAATCCCCCTGTGTCCTGATATATTTGGTCCTTGCAGAGCTCCTGTCCTCTCCAGGTCATACTAACTCCCCCTTCTTTTATATGATTCCCTGCACTCTGCCAAAGGGTTGGTTATGCTCCTTAATATTTGCTTTGATACCCTGCTAGGTAGAGTCTTTCAGAGGCCCTCTGTGGTAGGCTCTTGTAGTGTTACATGTTTTCTCCTACATCCAATGTCCATCCAATTTGAATTTCTAAGTGAGGATTAATCCTCTTACCCCAGGTCCTCTTTCTTGTTTATCTTCTTTAGGTGTATAGATTTCAGTATGTTTATCCTATCTTTTTTATTAATTTATTTTTTGTTATCAATCACAGGTTAGGTACTTTGCATCCCA
>CM053753.1:29678527-29699197 GCA_028658305.1 Pachyuromys duprasi | reverse complement strand
CAGAGAAACCCTGTCTCCTAGATACCAAAAATTCTGCAACAAAACAGACACAATGTAGTCCTGGCTGGGGTGGCAACCGATATAGACTGCCTGCACTCAACACATGAATCCAGAACATAGGAACACATGAATGCATTAAAGTCAGCTTTACAAAAGGATTCAAATTTCTTATAAGATTAATTAGTTGTTTTGACTTTTAAATATGTGTAAAGATTTGAGTATAACACCTGGTATGCAGAGAGCTGTCCACAGATCTGGACCTATAAGCATTCTTGCCAAGGTAGATTTCTGTTACTGCAATAAACCATTTATAAAAAAGAAACATTGAATTTCGGCTCACAGTCTCAGAATTTCTAGTTCAGGGTCATGTGCCCCTGTTATTTGGGGCCTGTGCCTGCAGAGTATATTATGGGCAGAGGAGGCCAATTTGCCTCATGGCAGCAGAAAGAAGAATACAGTAAGATTCCCAAAACCCTTTCCAGGGTACCCAGAAACTAACTGCTTTCACTAGCCCCAAAACCTTAAGGTTTTCACAACCCCTAATGATGCCATGCCTTCAACTCATGGTCACTTGAGGAAACTGAACATTCAACTATAGTACCCAAGCTCATAATGTTATTTCACCGCCAAACACTTAAACTAAGAAAATCATAGAAATGTGTGCATTTATTTACTTACATACTATTTAGGCTGCACAGATCTGTTATCTGTTTTTAACAAATAAACAAATGCATATATACACATATGTATATATGTTTATACAGAGGCGATTGACCTAACTTAAAACCTGCTTAACACTGTTAAGACGCATACCATTTTATTAAGCTGACATTCAATACTACCACTATAGGAATATGTTTAAATAAGGCTACTAAAAGAAGAATACAGCTGAAGTAGAACCTCATCACTCCATTAGCTGGTGTGAGATGGAATACCTGCTATATATTCAGAGAGGTGGAAATCAAATCAACTGTCTGGTTCAAAGTGATAGAATCACCCTAAAATGGCCAAAGTAAGCAGCAAACAAAACAATTCTGTTTTAAATATTAAATATTTAAATTTAAGTTTAAATATTTAATGTTCAAATTAACATTTAAATGTTAAAATATTGAATTAATATTTAAATTCAAATTTAAAATCTCCTTAAATATTTTTAGTACATTGTGACTCACCCAGACAAACATTTGTTCAAGAAGTCAGTTAATCAGATACCCATTGTGTGAATGAATAGGAAAGTTTCTTTCCCCAGGACAGGCTAAGCAATTCCTCTGTATCATTTTGAAGTAAAATGAGATAGTATGGAAAAAAAACAAAAACAAAAAAAAGTAGCCACAGTGTTTTTACTCAGTCAGCAAAGAGTCTCAAGAACAGAATGTGTTCTTATTTACACCAATATTAACATCAGCTGTTGGTATAAAACTCAGGACAGGATAAAAAACCCAACCAGGACGATGGTGGACAGCACAGAAACTAGTGTCTCCTGTGTAGAAAATGAACCCATAGATTACAGTAGTTACACAAATAGCCTCAAGGAACTGAGAGAAGAAATGAAATTAGTTCCTCCACATAAAGTGTGGCCTTATTTTATAACTCTACCTGTCACCTTGGGAAGCTGAACAACAAGGCATTTAAAGAGCTTTATAAGAAGGTATAAATGACAATACAGTGTCTCTCTGTATACAAGAACTTTAAGGCTACAGTGAAAATGGTAATGGCACTTCAACAACAGGAGTGCCTTCCAAGAGTCCATCATAACCTTCTATAAGCCAGTAAAGGCCCTCCACATGCACTGCGCTAGAGGACGTCTTCTGCAACCATGGTGTCAGATATCTGGTAACAAATGCGATGTTCCGTTCCGCTCCTGACATTGTAGGACTTGATGAGGCACTCCAGCCACGGGTATGCATCTACAGATCAAGAAGGCATCAAATTCAGTCATTATACCAAGCATATCAGCAGTAATGTTGATTAGTTATAATTTTTCCCAACCTCAGATGAAAGTGATTAAAAGCTCAAGAAACACTTGACAGCAGAGGCAGCCAATAATCTCCCCCACTTTTTGATCCTCTTCTTGGGCTTCCTGCTGTGGCCCTCCTTGTCTTTTCCTTTACTGACTAAAGGGAGGTGGACCCTGTACTTCAGATCACATCAGCGTGAGCCTTACATGTGACCTGCCCAGCTGGCTGTAATGATGCTGACCATCAGGCTTCTGGAAGACCAGGGCAGGCTCAATTCTAACATCAACAGAAGGCCCTGGTAGGTCTACAAGGCCATCTGATATGGTACTCAAGCTCACCCAGGGTAAAGAAGCTTCTATGCATGGCTGGTATAACTATACATTGCAATATATATATATTTTTTTTTCAAATGTATGTAATATTTGTATTATATTTTATATATAGAATGCTATATATAATACATATTTAATAATATAAGGTACATATAAATATTAATTTATATGTATATTTCAAAAGTTACCAGGCATTTATTTCTGAAAATAAATGTGTGGTAAGAGCAATACTCAATACAAATTAAAACTGAAAACAAAATTAAAACTTTGCTCTAGATGAGCACATTTTCCCATTTCTTGGGAACTGATGTTACAATGCAGAGACCTATTATGGAGGAGCGACCTCTTAAGAGTCCCACCAGCAACAGAGAAGCGGGCAGATGCGATATTTGTCACTGAGAAAAATTACTACAAGAATCAAACTTAACATAAATTAGGTCTGCAGGTTGAAACAGAAAAGAATTGGTGGCCAGAGAGAGCCTGGTGGCAGCGGCTACAATGGGCACGAACTTCTCCTGTGCAGAAGCCAGTGGACAAGCCAGTGTTTATGCATAAAATGGCTACTAAATTTCATAAATTTTTCAAAATACATATAAAAATTCTGAGGCTCATTAATACCAGAAGAAACCTACTGAGTCAAATGCGATAAATGCATTTATTTGAGGACATGTGTCAGGTGAAAATTGCATCCATTTGGTATAATTGCAGCCTCAATGTTTCTAGGCTCTATGTCCAAACTCAAGAGTCAAATGTGATGTGATCAAAACTGCTAGGCTTTCAGTGTATTTCAAAATATCTTAAAACTTCATTTTTGACATTTATTGTACTTCTGCTGCTATCCCATCAAGACATGGAAAGATATTATTCATACTTAGTAATTCCCATGAACTCAAGCTTCCCTCGATCCAGTCTATGGATTAGATACACACTGGGTGCCTTTTTAAGAATGAAAAGGAAGTACCTTTGAAATATGGCCTACCAATTTTTATTCCTGAAGGACAAATCACGTTCATGATCCTTTCCAGATTCCTCTGAAGGTCATCATCAGTGAGGACTTCTGATGCTGGGATCTGGAAAAATTTCTCCTAAAAATGATGACAAAGGAAATATCATCAGAAAAGCTTAATGCACAGAATTTCAGTAACTAATTTGCTATAATAACCTACTATCCATGAGTTTATTAAAGTTGTAGAATTCATAAAATGGAAAACTGCTATAAACTAAAACCCAACCCTCTGCTTTAATTCTAAAACAATTTTGAGTTGTACACACACATAGTAGATCATGTAGCAAGGTTGCATACCCAGGACAATAAATCTTGTAAGTATGACAGGATATAACATTAAAGAAAATTTATTTCATTTCTTCCCTTTCTATGTTACAGTTTTAGAGATTTCTATTGGCCCGCTAGCTTTCTATTATCAACACATACACTAGACACTAACAGCTCCTCAGAAAATATTCATTAATAAGTGACTAGATAAACTGTCTAGACTGGAAGAAAAAAAAATCCTAAAGCTCAACTTGGGTTGTTTTCCAATGCATATATAAAAAAAAAATTAAGAAATAAAAAAAAAAAAAAAGAAGAAACTCTTACCCTAACAAAAGGCTGGGGTAGTGCAAGTTTTGGTTTCTTCAATGTGTTTTTTTATTTTGATCCCAAATGTGGGATGTGAAAAAATTTTTTGTTCGTCCTCAGTTAAAAAATAAAAAATAAAAAAAACTCATGAAAGGGCACATTATCTTGGATAGCTAAAACAGACCTGTGATAGGGCCTGTGATGTTTTGCTGGAAGCTTTGTTTTGCAAGGGGCCTGGCCTTTGCCAACTGGAGAAACAACCTTGCATGGACTCTGAGAAGAGAGAAATAAAAGACCAGGGGCAGAAAGACAATGCTTTTGGACTTCCAGATCGTTACCTTTTGCAATGTTCCATTGCAAGACTTCACTTTGCAAAAAGAAATGCTCCAGAGAACTTCTCACGGCACACCAACTGAGTCTTGCTGCTTTTGCTGACTCATTCTGATTCAGCAGAGTCTTGCTGCTGCTGCTTTGTGTTCCACTCTTTGACTGGACTGCTGGCATCCAGATGAGGAAGAGTGGACTTGCCCCAAGAGACTATGTCTAAAAAAGCCTACAACTCCCTTTTCCTAATCACCTTCTTTCTTCCCTACCTCTGGTCAGTGGGTTGGAAAGGAGGCAGAAGCATTTAAGAACTCTAAATAAAGCAGGTTTTTGAAAAATCTAAGCCTACAGGCTGGTCTTCCTCTTAGCAGAATTCAGTATGCCAAGCCTTGCAATAGCCAGTAACTTGACTCTTTATTGGAGCTATGGGTCACGTTGGAAAGCCTAACAACATCATCTGAGTTTGGAGAGCCTGGAGTATGTAGCTTTAGCTGGACCTCAAGAGGACAGCAATCAGCCACATAGAGAGAAAGTTATGACACCTTATGTGATATAATTGTATCATGACCTAGGTCACTGGTTCTCAACGTGTGGGTCACGATCCCTTTGATTGTAAAATGACCATTTCACACAGGCTGCATATTATATATGCTGCACACCAGATATTTATAAGTCATAAGAGTAGCAAATTTACACTTGTGAAGAAGCAACAAAAATTTTATGCTTGTGGTCACCACAACCATAACAAAGACATTAGGCAGGTTGAGAACCACTGGCCTATGTCAAGCTTCCCTAACTCCCAGTAGTCCATGTATACTGTTATACAAATGCAGGAAAACTAACAGTGTTGGCTTCACGGGGAGAGGTTTAGCTTATGAATATGAAAGCACAGAAAGGCAATGTTTAGAATGAGCAGCTTCAACTTTGCAACTTACAACTAGTAGAACCAGAAATGACATGGGTCTTAAGGGCTTCTCCACACTATACACAATAATATATGTCTGTTTATCGAGTAACCTCATTTCCTTTTAGATAAAGCTATAGAGGCTTACAAAGTATAGTGAGGTAATGACACTGTGGCTCTGGATCAGCACTGTGACCACGCAGTGGAAGTTCTGAATGACAGGTAGAATGGTTCTTCAGATTTTGACTCAACTTTGTATTTTTAAAATGTGATTTACAATAGAAAACCAAAAGCTATAAAAATACAATTTTAGATGCATGTGGCTATAATTCAGTTATATATTCCAAGTTACTTTAAATCCTTTTAAGAACAAAACAAAGAGAAACTGAGGTTTTTGGGTTAAAAGGTCTCCAAAAGTTATACTGAAGTAAAATTTAGTAGGGTGAATTTTAAAGATTTTAAAAATATATTTTAGTTTAAATAACTTTACCAAGTCTGTTACTTACAGAATCCTTGAGGTAAGCTTCCAATACTCCTGTTCCATCATCAAACGTGAAAGTCATAACAAGCACATACTGTAGAGGTACAATGCCCAAAACTGGTAAGAGGAAAAGCACATTATTCCAGGCTGCTAGACTTTCTATTAGGTAAAGTCAAAAGTGCTTTATTCTAGTGAATAGCAGCAGATAATGTTCACTGAGAGTATTTGCATCAGAAAGAACGCTTTCTTCTCCAGGACCAATTTATGAAACCGACACAACAGAATCGTGTTGGAACATTCCGCTGTATTAGGCAAGAAGAGTCTCATAATATAGAAAATTGTATTCTAATACTTGATAGATTAATAACAAGTGATTAATAAAATATAACTCATTGCATGTTAATTATATGAAAAAATAAAATTAAAACCATAGACTATTATAGAAACCAACACAGTGTTTACACTGTTACAGTTTATCTCCCTTTCTGTTGTGAGTATAGTATCCTTTATTCTTCTTAATTTTTTTAAATTTTTATCAGAGATATAATCTGGTTGAAAGAACAAACATGCCAGAATCCGGGGTTCCAGAATTTGCTGGATAAGGAATATGAATTACTGAACATGAGGATTTTCAGTTAAGACAAACACCTTTTTTTTAGGAGTTGAAGTAACTGTATAGATGTATGGACTGTTCTATTACCTTCTATCCATCTAGCCCATATTCCAATAGAAAAATTAAATAAGGAGGCAAGTCAGAAGAGTAACTTCGGGTATAGACACAATTTTAGTGTGCAAAAGCAGTAAGATGGAAATGGAATTTCAGAAGGTCTTAAGAGTTATACTGAAGCAAACCTAAGAAGGAGAAAATTCAAAACCATGGAGGACATGAAACGGCATTGCCCAGCTCAATAGGAGCAGCGCGTGCAAAGTGACATGGGATCTCACTGGCCCAAAGTAAGAAACAATTGTATGACAAAGAGAAAGCACACATGCTTACATGTTTAGAAAGCAAAATTTTAGCCCAGGAGAAAGAAGCTGGGTATAGAGTTTCATGAAAATAAGAATTTTCATGAAATTAATAATTTGAGTTGCCGAAACTAAACCTACAGCTGTCGATGGCTATGAATGATAAACTCTGAGAAAAACATTGGCAAAGTGGACATTTATTGAGGAGACGAAGTCAGGAGTACAGTAAAGTAACAAAAGAGGGACAAGTACTTGGCTTGAAAATATAGACTCAATATAGGCACAAAAGACATTGTGTGACCTACAAAAAGTATTGTTCTTACAGAAAAGGAAATAGATATACAAATGCAACATATAATTCTAGTAGACAAGATATGGTACATACTAGTAGGGAGACTTGGCTTCACTACTAAGGCCTATCTAAAAGTTAAAAATATTCTGGTTTCTCTTCAGATAGTATAAATCTTTTGCCTTTTAAAAGTAAGAGGAAAAGCTTTTAGTACACATCTTACAATGTACCCTGCTCATGGAAAATAAAATCCAAGGCTGCATTAACAGTCATGTAATCAATAGAGTCTCCTTTGTGCTGGCTAAAGACACAGAGAACAGTAACAGCCACCTCAACAGCTGTTATAACTCAAACTATGAATCCTAAAGATTTTCTCAGGATTGGCATTTGTGATCAATCATTAAATGGAAAACAATTGGTCAAGTACTGAAATGCGATTATGATTATAATGCGTGGAAATGATAGCAAGTTTTTAAATAGTTTTCTGTTTTTATTTTTTTTGTTACCCCTGAGTCAGGGTTTTCCTGTGTTGCTTGGGCTATGCTCAACTTACTTTGTAGACTAGATTAGTCTCAAATTCACAGAAATCTGCCTGCCTTCGCCTCCCAGAGTGCTATGACTACAGGTGTGCAGCACCACACTTGGCTCTTATATTTTATTACAATTGTTGACAATCCATTTCAGTTAAGTTAAACCAGTTTTGCCCTAAGTATCCACAAATACTCACAAGTCAGTGAGAAGACAGAATTAAAATTTTAGAATACAGAAATGTAGCTCACCTTCTGCCACAGAGGAAGGAATCCATAGTCTTTTATTAGGAATGGTACTTAGGTTTTGTATAGGTTTCAACTTTGAGCACTGTTTACATCTGAAATAAGAAAAAATGGCAAGTATTTAAATATAACCAAATTCATTTATTACATCTTGTTCAAGTATGAATAGTTTTGGAAAGTCAGCTATTAAATAGAAGAGCACTTTACTGTCTACACTGTAATGTGCTTGTTTCAAGAAAATTATGATTAATTTACTACACAAAAGCAATAAAAGATACTATGAGCATGGTGATTTCAAAAACAATGGTCCTCAGAGGCTCATATTTGCATATTTCAATGTTTGTTCTCCAGGTGGTAAAACAGTTTGGGAAGTATTAGGTAGTATGGCCTTGTTGGCAAAGGTGTGTCACGGGGGTGGGCTTTAAGGTTTCAAAAGTCCCAGTTAACTTTATCTGCCTCCTACTTGTGGATCAAGATGTGAACTCTCAGCTACTGTTTGAGTGCCATGTCTGCCTGTGTGGTGCCATGAACCTTGCCATTATGATCAAGGACTAACATTCTAAAACTATAGCCAGGCCCAAATTAAATGCTTTCTTTTATAATCTGCATTGGTCATGATGTCTGTTCATACTAAAAGAACAAAGACTAAGAAAATGAGCCTCAGAATTACTAACTCAAAGTTGAGAACCATGAACTTGACTCTATATCCAAATCATTAATTTATTCAGGTGATAAATTTCTTATCTGTTAAAACAAAAAGACAAAGGAGAGATGTTGGAAGAATTCTTTGAATTTATGGTTCTATGAGCAATACTTAATGGTCATAATCAAATAAAAACATAGTCAATAAGAAAAAGTTACTCTGAATGAACAGTGAGGTCAAGGAAGATTTCAGTTAAATTAATGTTTTGTGTGAGCACACATTCAGAGGCATTGTGTATAATGCCTGCAACTCAGTTACAGTCTGAAATACAAAAACAGCTGAAACAAGAAAATTACTAAAACTGGACATTATTTACTACAACCTGTCTTCCTGACATATCACTATATGCAGGTGTGTATGAGTAATTCAATTTCATTACCCATAATAAATGTCCATGAGATATAGTAAGAAAAAATAATCGATTAAAACTTAGAACTCAAGAGCCCCTCGAATTTTCGAATTGGAAAAAAAAAGGGTAACTCCTTTCAAGTTTGTCATTTAATCATCAAATATACAGGTATTACTTCACTAACAGCAACAATAAAGAGATAATGGGATAAAAAATATTCCCTGCCATTTATCTGCCATGTGGTGGCAAGACACTGGAGAAATGCCTTCCCACAACCCCTCCCACCTGTGGAAGGCGGATGGGAAATAGTTCTTTACTGAAAGTCAAAACTGAGGCTCATTATAACAATGACTAACAAATATTACATACTTAGAAGGAAAGGGAGAGTGAGAGAGAAAACAGGATGCCAACTAGGGTGTAGTGAGAGGCTTCTCAAAGAGGAGCCTTTCAAGGTAAATGTTCCATCAGAACTACAGTTCGCTTTACTTCGCCCATCTTGGTTAAATTCCACAGACTACATACTCTTGTCAGTTTTCAGTGGCAGAAACTGTGCTGGCTCAGGAATCCTAGAATTGATTCTTTGTAACTCTAAAATGTTCTCTTAGCTAGCACCTAAATTCTTGTGGAAGAAACAAGTTTAGCTTATAACTGAGAAATAAAATGTTGTAAGAGTTACATGTAGCACACAGAGTATTTAGATTTTTAGAAATATACAAGAAAAATTGAGTACGGATGCTCTACAACTTACAATAGGGTTGCATCAATAGATCTAGCTTAGTGAAAATAGCACTCAGCTCAGCTGATTACTGACAATCCAGTCATCCAGAGAGCTAGAGTTTGCTTTCACTCCCTAGCATTTGAGTATTGCACCACACAGCACCAGACTAAAAAAAGTTCAAAACTCAAAATTCTCCAAACTCAAAGAACAGTTTGCTGAACCTGTACCAATCTGTACAATCATTATAGCTTTATACAGCATATCCCATGATCATATACATATACCTGTCCTGAAGTAGGAACTGGCACAATTAAGAATCAACTGGGCATAGAGTAGCTGGAGAATAAGCAATAGACACAGTTGTACTTCCCAGATCCCCCGAGGAACACACACCCATAGTGATGCACCTTTCCTCGGATGAGGAATGGTGCTGTAAGATCTAGTAGCTCCAGGTCCTCGGGGCCAGACCTCACAGGGATTACACTGTGAAACATGCTCGACAATTTAGAGATTTCACAGAGCCGACCTCCTGTTAAAAAAAAATAAAGAAATTCTTCAACAGCACACAGAGAATCAGTGAAAGATGCAGGATGTACATAACATGTGTGACATGGCAAATGCTACAGAGAAATACACAGAAAAGGGAATTACAAATTTAGAAAAAAATTTAAATACTGCATGACAAAACAATATGAACATTTACGTAAGCATTAGATGTAATAAGCACAGGAAGTAAAGAACTCAATTCCTATGTCTTAAGAGTTGTGAACTTATCATGGCTTCCCCTTCCTTTTTTTCTCATTTATTTATTTTATTCACTTTACATCCTTGTAGCCCCTTCTACCCCTTTCTTTCCCTCCTTCTCTCCCTCCATCACCCCTTTTCTAAGGGATAAGGGAGCTCCCTCTCCTATCTACCCCAGCTCAGCAAGTCACATCAGGACTAAAGGTGTCCTTTAGCCCTGTGGCCTGTCAAAGCAGTCCCACCAGGGGATCATGGTTTATTATTATTATTATTATTATTATTAATTACACTTTATTCACTTTGTATCCCCCCATAAACCCCTCCCTCCTACCCTCCCAATCTCACCTTCCCTCCCCCTTCTCCACACATGCCCCTCCCCAAGTCCACTGATAGGGGAGGTCTTCCTTTCCCTCCTTCTGATCCTAGTCTATCAGCTCTCATCAGGAGTGGTTGCATTGTCTTCCTCCGTGCCCTGGTAAGGTTGCTCCACCATCAGGATGAGGTGATCAAAGAGCAGGCCAATCAGTTCATGTCAGAGGCAGTCCCTGTTCTCATTATTATGGAACCCACTTGGATACTGAACTGCCACGGGGGATCATAGCTTTTTAAGGCTCCTTTCTCTGACTTTTTATCTATAGTTGAGGATTTTCATCCCAGTACTGTGACCCAACAGTGACACCCAGAGGCCAAAACACTGCCAGCCTCACCTAAGCAAATAGCCAACTTAATATTAACAGATCCACATTGAGTTGATTAGATTAGTCAGAAATCCAACGAGGTTAATAAATGTGAGTTTACTGCTAATTTGAAAGTCCAATTCTAGTAGATGTGTGTGCTCAAATATATTTGAATCTTAATGTACTGTTTTGAGAAATCTGTATCAATAGTATTTTTACTTCACAGGTACTAGGTACACATAAGATGTTGTTAAAACATCAATAAGAAGAAAACGTTCAAAACAATATTTAAAAACCCCAATAACACATGTCATACCTTCTATCAAAATTAGACATTCACTTGAGAGAGGAAGGATACCATCATTTTTCACAAAATGGATAACGACCTGTCGGCCCCCTTGGCCTTCAGTGTTCCAGACTTCCGAGTCATACAACGATGTACCTTGCAGCTTGCTCTCTGGGGCTTTAGTTGCAGCATCTTGCAAAATTTTATCTACATTTTCATCATATGGGACTTCTTGCCTAAAATGATTGATGACAAAGTGTTAGCAAACAGTGTAGTTATATTCTCAAAATTTCCTATTAATAAATTATTCAAAAAACAAAGAGATGACACAGTGGTTAAAAGCACTTGCTACTCCTGCAGAGATCCTAGGCTCATTTCCCAGCACCCACATGGTGCCTTACAACCATTTATAACTCCAGTTCTAAACTTTGTGGGTGCCAGATAAATACATGGTGTATATACACAGATGCAGGTATATACTCACACATAAAATAATCTAAAATGAAATTTAAGCACTATTTTTATGTAGAATAAACCAGCTAAGCTTTCTTATTAGGAAATAATTGATTTTTCAGATTTAACAGATTTCATTCAATAGGTGTTGAACAATGTATGGGTAGGTATGTATGTACGGTATGCCATACTCACATAGAGATTTGTGCCTCTGTGGGTGCATATATGCCATGGTGCATGTGTAGAGGTCAGAGGTCATAAGGACTTTACACAGCTCATCAGGCTTGGCAGCAGGCATCTTCACTTCTTTGGCCCATGCCCAATGTAGAGAAGTCCACAGTGACTTACAGTTACTCTATATTCCAATCTGGTACCCTCTCCAAGTAGCCATGTTTTCACCTCAGTTAACCTCACGGTCACAGTGCACCTTCTTTAAAATGTTATTAGCTTCATCCATCTTTAATTTTTAATTCAGCCTAGTCACATGCTACCATGCAGAAAAATGGTACGGCTTTGAAGTGAAAGGCTGAAGTGCTTATCTGATTGTATGTAACTTTAGTTAATGTCTTACAATTACTAAGATGCTTTATTTGCCTAGAAGGACATTACAGCATAGTTTTATTCTTGAAAAGCTGTATCATACTAAGGCACTAAATTAAATATAATCTGGTCACGTTTTAGTAATTACCTAAAATCTTCATAATATAGTTTAATCACAACTGTGAGTTTATCATCACATGGGTAGAAAAAAGATTCTTCAATTTTTATAAAATAACTTTAATGATTAACTTTGTCTTCAATCAGTATAGTCTCAAATTCTGTGAGGCAAAAACAAATACATTACTCTAGAGAGATATTAACAGATAATGCACAAAATACAAAAATGTGTGGCCATGAAAAGGTATGTCCACACATAACCCAACAGACTAAAAGCCTGATGTACACTGTCCCAATGCATGTTTGTGAACTACCTATATTGTCCAAAATACCATTCTGTATTTTGAGGAACTGTGGTATATTACATTAAAGAGATAAACAGCATTTAAAACTATCTAAACATGTTTTGACATGAGTATCCAAATAAGAATAAGAAAGTCCTATATATTTATATATACACATAAAAATGAAATACAAATGGTATTTGGAATGAAAGCATTACGGTTATTTAGTATGACAGGAAATTCAGACTTGTGTCTATCAAAGCTACTAAACATTGTATTTATTGTATTTAATGCCTGAAAACATCTATTTCTATTTATTAGCCTGAAAGGATTTTATTCATAGGAATTTAGCACTTTCCCTTTAAATCATTAGAATTTGTTTAAAATGCTACAAATTAAACTGTCATTTACTCATATCTTAATACCTGAAGACACACACACCATCATGAATTTATACAAACAATATGACATGAAATTTTTTTTAATTTTAGAAAATACTTACAATGAATGACATTTTGGACACACAAGTTTAACACACTGGAAAAGTCTTCTGGGCTTATATGATCTTAGTTTTGCTCTGATTCGATATTGTCGAGGAGCTTCTTGCTTCAAAATGGCACACAATGGGGTATGCTCTAAATAATGGTGTTCCGTAAGCACTGTAAATAAAGTACAGGGTCTTAGGTATGTTCAGCATGAATATACCTAATATATACCATAAAATCAAGTTAATCTCAGTTATGGTCACAGTTTCTAGATGCACATGTAGGCCCACAGATGCAGAGCCAGAGACACAACAGATATTCAGCTCAGCAGATAGTCAGTGCTAAGTTACTGAGGCAAAGGATGCTTAATTATATAGTAGATAGATTATTTTCATATGGAAGAATAGAAATTCTCAGAAAATTCTAATTTTGGGGAAACAGTGAGGTTTATTTCACCAAGAAAATGACTGGATCCTGTGTAAAATGTAAAACTTCTCACTGCTTAGACAGTTTTTGACAGGCAATATTTTACTTTCTAACTGGTCCTTGAGCAACAGATATTAACATAATACATTCATTAATTATTCTTTGTCATATCGGCTGTTTACCTGGGTATTTCAAATTTAAGACTTTATTGAACTCTCCTTTGTTATAGAGCCAGAATATGAGAATGGAAAGGGTAACTCAATTATCACAGCAATGCAGTGTTTGAAAGAGAAGGAATTTGTTTTGTGGGCAGAAAGGAGAGATGATGGAGGAGAGAAAAGATGTGGAAGATGGAAAGCAATTAGAATCACAATAGAAGAGAAGACCTGAGAACATAGCAAATGACTGGGAAATAGAAAATGGAAGGTTTCAGATGGTTGGAATGAATTTACTCTAAAGAGAAGAGCATAGAGGGTGTTACTCTGCCTTTCAGATAATCTAAGGTGACACTTTCCTCTTTTAGAAAAAGTAACCTGTGCATAGCCTTATAAGCCTCAGATATCCAGGTGAATTGTTTCTGTTCACACCCTCAGACACCCCCTTTGTGTGGCAAATGGCTGAGAACTTACAGAGAAACATTTCCCTGCTGGGCAGACCTTGCTTCACTTCACATGCTAAGACAATATTTTACAAGTTCTAAACTTGTTATTACTTTCAAACTTCAAGAAAAACCATTAAAATTAAAACACACACACACCAAACCGAATATGTGTTTAAAAGCTTCACCAGTAATTATACACTGGCACATTTACTCTCCTCTATGGCTGTCTACCTTTCTCTATCTTTACCACTGTCTACGTTGTTACTAAATTCCTGGAAACGGTCTACAGTCATCATGTCCTGATATCCCCAAACACTTAAGTATTCCAAGAAAACTATTTGTTTCCTTCACATTCCTACAGTGCCTGCTTATATACAGACTTAAGCCTATTATGGGATTATCATGTACCTCCTTCCAGCTGTCTTTGGCTTTCTGTTAAAATCCTAAACAATTTTTTTTGTTTTTAAATTATTTTTTTATATTAATTTATTTAATTTGTATCCCAGCTGTAGCCCCCTCCCTCATTTCCTCTCAATCTCACCCTCCCTCCCTCATCTCCTCCCTGCCCCTTTCTAAGAGAGGTCCTCCTCCCTTTCCATCTGACCCTAGCTTATCAGGTATCTTCAGAGCTGGCTGCAATGTCTGCCTAAGTGGCCTAGCAAGGCTGCTCCTCCCACAGGACATGGGGAAGTCAAAGAGGCAGCCACTGAGTTCATGTCAAAGACAGTCCCTGTTCCCCTTACACACTTGGATAACGAGCTGCCATGGGCTACGACCGAGCAGGGGTTCTAGGTTATATTCATGCATGGTCCTTGGTTGGAAAATCATGTGTCCAGACTTCAACATCAGAAGATCTTCAGTCTACTCATGTTTGCCTTATGGCACCGACTTGAAAAGTGAAGCTACTTATTTTGCTAGTATACATTCATTTAGGCACGGCTAGACTTTTCTTACTCTGACATTCTGATCATGTGGTTTTGGTATAGAGACTATATACGTGACACTGTACTTCTCAACACATTAAACGAAAAGGTCTATGATCGCTGGGGAGGGGACTTGGTGCACTTGATTAAAGGATATTCAAGTTACTCTATTCTGAACTAATTCCCTACTTTTGTAGCTAGCAGAAGGTAAATGTCTTATTCTTTATCAAACATTTAGAATGTAGGGGTTTAACACCCACTGATTCACAGTTAAAACAGTAATTATCGCATTGACAAAATGGTGTTAAATTTTTTTATGTTTATTAGTTACTCTGCCTCATAGAGCTTTCTAGTCAACCCATTTTATTTCCTCATTAGGTGAGTTCATACATCCCACCTTTATTCAATGGATTCTAACCCATCACTAACATCACTGTGAGGATCTCATTGGCCCAGATTTGGTATTTCTATTACCTGAGAAAGTCATTACTTTCTAGAAATCCAGGATGTTCTTGATTTATCTCTCTTTCCCTTGTGCCAATTCTGGAACCTGTTTTTCCTCCAGAGATAGGTGAAATATTTTTCATAAGCCAAGTCTGTGCACAAGGTATGCTTACTGCTCCTGCAGGTCATTGCCTCTGCACAGTGCACCTACAATTTCCGTATAAGATCTAAAGCTTCAGTTAAGGTGCCCTGTGTTTCAATAAAACATGAGGTTTTGGTCTCCCATTCCATACTGACATCTCCTTTTCCCAACAGGAGAAACTCATACTGTACAGCAGTACACAGCTAATGAACTATTTAATGAACTTCAAATCACAAATAATTTTTCTAGATAAAAGCTTTTTATCAACTTAGTTGAAATAACAAGGGTGTATCTGATAGATGTGTACTATTGCTGTTAATATTAAACTTTGGGAGACTAGGGTAAAGAGCTTATTGTACAGTGTTAACCATATTATAGAGGTTTATGGAAATTAACATCAGCATAGAATTTAGATCATTACGCTAAAAAAAAAAAACAACCTGATGCCATAAATGTTACAACATTAAAAGTATATGAAGTGGAAGCTTCTAGTTTCTTTGGAAACTCAGTTGAATCATGTGCCTATGTTTTTTGTTTGTGTCCCAAGTGCGGGATGTGGGAATGGTTTTTCCCCTCGAAACAGCTCTCCTCAGAAAAGTGCATTGGTCAGGTCAAACTTCCCTTGTGTGAGGGGCATGATTTTTGTGAGCTATGAAACAACCTTGTGTGAACTCTGAGAAGGGATATGTAAAAGTGCGAAGGTAGTGAGAGAAGGCTTTTGCATTGCTATGCATTGTAATGATTCCATTCTTTGCTGGTCTTCGAAGAGAGAAATCTCCACAGAACTGTACATGCTGCTCTGGCAGAGTTTTTCTGCTTTGGTGGAGTCTAGCTGTTTCTACTGAATCCTTCCACTGTTGCTGATATATGGTGAAGCTGCTGCTTTGCTGTTTGAATAGACTGCTGGTGTCCTGATGACTGAATCCGGTAATCCCCTAAGGACCCATCAACCCTAATCAGCAGGAAGTAGATAAAAGAGGTCTCCAGCCTCTTTCCCTACTAATTTCCTACCAAAGGTTGGGAACTGGAAGGAATGTAAAGGCTTTATAGAACCTTAAATAATGTAGGTGTTTGAAAAACCTAAGCTAAAAGCATATGCTTTAAAATATATATTCTATACAAAGAAATGCACATGTACGTGTTTTGTCTTATACCACTGTAGGATGAGGCATGGGAATAAAAGCTAAATACAAACATTGGTGTACCCACGAGGATCTGCACTTATGGGTATGAAGGAATTGGCTCGGAAATGCAAAGAAACGTGTCTCTATGTTGGTTACTGTACTGTAAAAGGTCTTACCTGTAGCACAGAGTTGCTGACATCTTTCTACCTCATACAGAGAAACTACGTCTGATCTGCAACCTACAAGGAAGGGGAAAAAATCACATAATATGCAGCTCTGTAATATATCATTCCAAACTTAATGCAAAATTGGGAAAAAAAATAGTTGAAATGTCCCTATGAGGGGGGAACAGCCTTAACAGGCCACAGAGGAAGACAATGCAGCCAGTCCTGATGAGACCTAACATGTGAGGGTCAGGTGGAAGGGAAGGAGAACCTCCCCTACCAGTGGACTTGGGGAGGGGCATGGGAAGAGATGCGGGAGGGCGGGTGGAACTGGAGGGGATGAGGGAAGGGGCTATAGCTGGGATATAAAAGGAATAAACTGTAATCAATAAAAAATAAATTTAAAAAATGGCTTTGCCAGTACTAAACACTATTAATAACGGTGAATACTTTAAAATATACTAATAAGTAGCACATTGAAAGGCCAAATTAAACTTATTTAAAACCACTTGATATTTTTGGTAGACACTGAAGCCATCTAAACATGAAAGGAAACATGGTGCTCTAATTAGAAGCTCCTCCCCCACTCAGCATCACTCAGCATCAAGTAATGACCTACTGACACACGCTCCATCCCAGATCAATCTCAGAACACAGTACATACAAAAAAAGCATACACACAAATCCATTAAGTCCTACAAGGAAAAAAAAAAAGTTCTACAAGAACACCATTGAAAGATTTGGATGACTTATGTGTATTTTTTTAGCTTCCTTATTTTTTTATTAATGTAATTTATTTTTATATCAATCACAGGTTAGGTACTTTGTATCCCAGGTGTAGCCCCCTCCCTCATTCCCTCCCACTCTCCCCATCCCTCCCTTATCTCCTCCCTGCCCCCTCCAAGTCCACCTACAGGGAGGACCTCCTCCCCTTCCATCCGACCCCAGATCATCTTGTCTCCTCAGGGCTGTCTGCAACAGCTTGGCTAGATCCCAAGGGAAGACATTGCAGACTTATGTGTATTAATCAGATGTCCAGAAGGGTATGAGCGAAAACTTTAGGCTGGTTAAAATAAACATTTTGTTCTTTTTAGAAACTGATAGGCAAAGTAGCTGCCTAGGAAATTCAAACAGATTTTTTTAAATGACTACTATACACTATACACACATCATAAACCAAGTAATCTCTGCCACTCTAATTTCAAAATGTGATTACATATTCAAAAGTACACCCAAACTTAGTTTTGGATATGGCACAGACAAATGTTTAAGGTGTTACATTAATGCAACTACACATGTACAATGTGTACAGGCGTACAAATTTTTAAAAACCATGTATGGAAAAAACATTCAAAAATATAATCGTGCTCATACAATTCTTAAGAAATAAAAAGTCAGTGTTATAAACTGTCCTTACTTGAAGGCAGTGAACAGCTGTCCTCATTTTCTGGTTGATACATATCATCTGATGTTTGAATGGCTGCCAAATCTACATATGCCAAAGCTCTAAAATTTAAACAAGAAATCAAATTGCATAACAATGTCACTAGAATAATTCAGCTCTACCTACTACATCTGGTTCATGAGATTGTTCCAGTCAGTGGAATGTACATTTTAGCACAGTATCTGAGTACTTCCATGGCCTCAAATTTAAGAGCAGAGATCAAAAGAGGTAAGAATGGAATTCAATGGACTACTACAAAAACTACCAAACAAAAAGCCTGGAATTTAATGGCGAATAGTCACAGTTTGAATAATGTTGCTCAGCCATATCTTCTCAGAATACTGTCTTTCGGTATGGACACAGCCCAATCTCCACCACAGTTCCACCTGGTAACCCCTGTTAGCCTCCCCTTCCAATTCACCTATGTCTACTCCTTTGTGACTCACTGACCTGCAGAACTCCTCTTGCTCAAGGACCCCAGCTGACACAGTAGGCTGAGAACCAGGTAGGGGACCAACATTTTCCTTCCGTGTGTCCTGCACTTTGGTCCCTCTATACTTACCTTTAGTCCTGCTGCAGCCTGCCACCACAGGAGCACTTCCTCCCCTTCACCTCCCCTTGAGACTCAGGGTCTTGTTGCAGACCTAGGGTCCCACTCACTCTTCAACATCGCCCCTTTCAGCCTACTATCTCCATTCCGCTGTGACTACCTGGCAACCAGCAAAACAGCTCTATCTCTGAAGGATGCCAAAGCCAACACATTTAGTTGAAACTCAGGGATCCCACAGCAGCCATACTTGCCTAGGTCTTAGATTGGGCATTAGAAATCAAAGAACGGACCACCTACCCAACAAAGATCAGATCAAATATCTACACCAAAAGAACACCTCAAACACCAAAACTCCAGATGCCTAGATCACAGTGCAAAACAAAAACATGAACAACCACTATAATATGCCTCCTCCAGAAAGCAGCAACCCGACTGCTCTGAGAAAAGCATGAAACAAAGACTTTAAAACAGCAATCATGAACATGTTCAAAGACCATTAAGATGCTATACGTGCCTTAACGAAGAAAGTGAAAACACAGTTGAAATAATGACAGCAATTCAAGATGTGAGAGTAGAATCTAATAAAGGTAATCACTAAAGAAAATCCTAACCAAAATAAAACTGGAAAAAAAAACTATGAAAATCAAACAAAAACCTCTCAGGTAAGATTCAACAACAGAAGAGAAGATTTTAGTTCTTGAAGAAATCAGTTAAAAAAAAAAAAATCCAGGCACAATACACCCACCAAACTGGAACACTTGAAAAGACAGATCAAATCCATGGATAATAGGAATAGATGAAGTAAGCAAACACTGGGACACAAATTATTTTCAACAACACAACAACAAAAAATTAAAAAAGTAATTTTTGTACAAAAGAGATATCTATCAGAGTACAAGAAGCATAGAAAACACCAAACAGACAGGACCTGAAAAGAAACTCCCCACGATAAACAATAACCGAAACTCTAAATGAATACAACAAAGAAAGCATATTAAAGACTAGAAGGAAAGAAGATCATGTAATATATAAGAACAGATCTACTAGAATAACAACAGACTTTGCAATAGATATTGGAAAAGCCAGAAGGGCCTGGACGGAGAGAGCATGCCAGCACAGACATGCATGAATCTGTCAATCATAACAGACGGGAAAAAAAAAAAAAAACACTTCACAATAAAAATCAATTTAAGCACTTTCTGTGCACTAATCCAGCACTATGGAAGGACTAGAAGAAAACTTTCAGTCAGAAGAAAAGGTTAACCACATCAAAGAGGATACAAGGAATAATAATCCCAGAAATTTGTCTAACCTGGTAAAGGGAAACCCCAAACCACTACCACAACAAAACAGCAAGAATTAATAAATACTGCTTATTAATAACTCTTTATTAGCCATCTCAATTCCTCAATAAAAGGACATAAACTAACTAACTGGAATATAAAACAGGATCCATCCTTTTGATGAATCCAAGAAACACACTTAACCTCAAGCATAAATACCACCTTAAACAAAAGAATGGGAAAAAGTATCCAAGCAAATGGAACTAAGAAGTAACAGAGCAGCAAAATAGACTCCAAAGTAAAACTAAGCAAAAGAAAAAAAAAAAAGGACATTCCACACTCACAGGAAAACCCACTAAGAGTACGCTGCAATTCTAAACATACGCACCAAATATAAGTGTAGCCAAGCTCATAAAAGAAACACCACCACACCTAAAATAACATTGACCTTCACATACTAATAGTGGATGACTTCAATACATTATTCTTCACAATAGACAGGTAATCTAAATTAAAATCTAAACAGAACTGTTGCATTCCAATACTAAAGAACACACGTTTTTAGAAGCCCATGGAACTTTGCCTAAAACTGACCACGTTAGAACCA
>CM053753.1:29666673-29678027 GCA_028658305.1 Pachyuromys duprasi | reverse complement strand
GAGAGCATTTGAGATTGCATGTCTCCTGCTTTTATAGTAGGATATTTTTCTGTAGTTATAATCTCTTGCAAAGAGAATCTTCTGTGGTGAGTCATGAATGCAACATTTATCTTTGCATATAAAGAAAATATTTAGAATAGAGTTAGGAATAAATCAGGATTTAAAAATTCAACCCTAATTTTGAAGGCCTAGGTGACTAAAGAGGACAATTCTGTTACATCACTCTGTACCAAAGGTATTACATGTTTTATTTTTTTAAAAAAAGGGAATTTCACTCGTGGAAATTGAAAACACCCTAATATGAATAAGAATATTGAGTTCCTAAACAAAGAATTATTAACAGTGAATAATGGTAAAAAAATTTCTTTCTGAATGTATGTTTAAAAAAACCCTCAGTGTATACTTCAATATATTTGTAGTTTGTACCTCACAAAGTCTAAGCTATTTTCATTACATTGTCATTGTAAACATGAGAAAAAAATTCAATATATAAAGCAATACACAACAGGTAAAGAATGAGAGTTTAGATTCATAGAACATACATCACACCCAGAGTGGTAGTGCACAGCTACAATTTCACTGCTCATTTGGGGGAATGGAAAAAGATAAAAGAGAATTCCCAGAGACAGACAGTCTGACACAGTTGGAATACAGGCCAAGAAGTTATTTTCTATTTATCATTATGTGTTCTCCTGCTCCAGACACACACACACACACACACATACACAGAGAGAGAGAGAGAGAGAGAGAGAGAGAGAGAGAGAGAGAGAGAGAGAGAGAGAGAGAGACAGAGACAGAGACAGAGACAGAGAGAGACAGAGAGACAGAGAGACAGAGAGACAGAGAGACAGAGACAGAGAGAGAAACTGATGCAGGGTAAAAATTGAATACAGTCCAAGAAGTTATCTTCTGTCTACCAATGTACATGCATTGGCATGTGAAATAGCCAGATATGTCCATTCAAACACTTAAGAGAGTAAACACACACACACAGTTCATAATAATACAAGTAAACTACATCATTTTGCATGTGCATTTATATAGGTATATGTATGTATATTAATCACATAATACACATAAAAGAGTAAATAGATATTGTATAACTATGGATATCTGATTTATGTATCATATATAATCTATATATAAATGCAATAGATATATACATATATATATACCTATATAGCATATAAATACATATATATACATACATATATGTATATATCACTGTAGAAAAGTCAACCTTTTGCACAGGTCAATTGAATTTAATGGGTGCCAGAGTCCACTGGCAGAGTCTAACAGTTCTTGAGTGGGGAGTGAAGATTGAAACAAAATAAAAACAACAACAACAACACACTACACATGATATCTGTTCATGAGGGATTCCAGTAGAAACTAGGCACTGGTTTATTCAACAGTCCCTTTTTATAGTCAAAGCAAAGCACCTTCATACAATGAAGTTCATCGAGGAGAAGTCAAACTTGTTTACCTTCACGGCCTGTCTGTGTGATCCTCACACAAATAAAAGGAAATGATCTTAACAAAAACATCCTGCCTACTGTCACAAACAAAAGGAAATGAACTTGGTAAAACATTCTGTCAATTCCTGTGTCCAGGTGAAGGACAGGGTGAAAACGTTTTTTTTTTTTTTCCTGAGATCTCAATAACAAAGCAGCCTGACAAACAAGCAGCTTTCCACTGATCTCCCGTCTTTTATATTTTTAAATTGACCATAACTTAAGAGATATGGAGAAGAAGAGTGTACCTATCTTAGGTTGTCTCTCTTGAAGATATAATCTTACCCATCATTGGTACATGAATTCTGTTATTCATGCCCTGTCTTAGGTTGAATATTCTTCAGAGAGATCTTACCCATCTTTGACTACAAACTTTAACTACGGTAGATCCTGGAGTTTAATCATATACAGATCAGCTTTAACACTTTTCACTGGTAGGAGATATACACCTAATAAGAGTAAAAAGCCAAATCCTATAACACTCCATAAAAGTGACTTAAAAGATGACACCTTATCAGAATCCCAAGTCTGAGAAACATTCACAAGAACTATTTGAAAGCTTAGAAATACAGTTTGTTAGTTTACATTGATAGCAAGAAACATTAAAGTTTGAATCTTGTATAAAAATGTTAAAAATTCCAAACAACAAAGTATGGCAAGAGTCCAAATATAGGTCTGCTGAAAACCAGAATCAGACCAAAGTCCCATAGTCAGTCTTTTTCATTCTTGAGAATTGTTCTTATTATCAGACCAATCAAGTCCAGTCACATTGTATCTAAAAAGTTTCTCTTGGGAGCAGAATGAAAGAAAGGTAGGTCAGGAGCGTAAGCCCAATACAGCTGTGTGTTCACCCTCAGGACAGAATTCATCATGGTCAGCAGCAGAAATACCCTATCCTCCTTCTAGGAAACATCTCCTGCAATCTTACCAACCTTTCTTGGATCCACCTGGTTCCTTCTGCTTCCTGTGAAAAAACACAAACATGGCTTCTTCCCCATCTTAATACACGGTCAGGGCCCTGCCACATTCTAGCATTGGATCTTTCCATTTCACTTTGGCATAATTATCTTTGGTGTCAGGTTTCCACAATTGATTAGCCACAGACAGCCTTGTAAATCCACATTCAAAAAATTTAAAATAAAACATGATTAATATTTTGGGATATGACTCTCACTTTTTTTATTTTTTGTACTTGGTTATTAAGAGATCCATGGGCACATTCCACAATTCCTTTACCTTGAAGATTATATGGAATACCTGTTTTATGACTTGTATTCATTTATGCACAAAAACACAGAAAAGCTTGACTAATATATGCAGTACCATTATCACTCTATATAATGGAAAGAATACCAATTGTATCAAAACATTTTAAGCAATGGCTTATAATGGGTTTGGTGGTGTCTCCTGCTAAGGGAGTTGCCATAATAAACCCTGAAAAAGTATTAATTGTTACATGAACATATTTTAGTTTTCCAAAATCTGGGATATGAGTAATATCTGTTCGTTGTTTAGAATGGTTCTAACCCTAGCTTTTAAGTAAGTTAACTTTATGTTACAGATTTTAAACACACACAATAGCCAATAATCTATAACCAAGACATATTGAACATGGTAAACTTACACATTCAAGACAGACAGACAAAGCACCTGGCTATTTGTTGAATCCAATTTTTTATGACCATAGAAGCTTTGTGGCAAAATTAACCATTAGCTTTCTTGGAAAAACTGAGGTGCCTTCTTTCTTTCTTTCTTTCTTTCTTTCTTTCTTTCTTTCTTTCTTTCTTTCTTTCTTTTGTTTTTCACTCGACTGATTTTAGCTGTAGTTTGATGCTGCTCAGGAAATTTTATCTTCCATAATAAATTATCTTCTCCTATCAAAAATCTCTTGTTAATTGCTTCCAGTCCCCTGAGCAGAGGGCCTCAGTAGATAAGGACTCTAACAGAGCTTGAGTGAAAGGTTCTGTAGGACCGTATTGAGCACATGCAATTTTCAATTCTTTTAATTGTTTCAAAAATGTAGGAACATGGACTTTCACCATATTACCCTGTTCATCAGGTTGCTCCAGAACTGGAAAAGCATAAAATTCAGTTATGTCTTCTTCTTTCACCCTAGCTTGTTCTTCTTCTAACTCTGTAACCTCATCAGGATCTAAGTTATCCTCAAAGTCTTTTTTCTAACAAGAAATTATTATTAGGAGGGACATATAACTCTTCTGGAGGAGCTGATGGTTTAATCTTATTTTGTTCCAAAGTCTCCCATCTTTCTTTCCTCTTTCTCTTTAACCCTGAAAGTTTCACTTTCTCAGTCCTGTGCCACATATACAGACTATTTCTAATTATTCTATTAAAAAAAAACCCATGATGCTACTAGTATCTATCAACATCAATGGACTCAATGCTCCAATAAAAAGACACAGACTAACAGAATGGTTGCAGAAAAAGGATCCACCATTCTGCCACATCCAAGAAACACACCTCTGCAACAAAGATAAACACTACCTCAGAGTAAACGGGTGGAAAAGTTTTTTTTTCAAGCAAATGGACCCAGAAAAAAGCTCAGGTAGCTATCCTAATATCAAATAAGATAGACTTTCAACCAAATTTAATCAAAAAAAGATGAGGAGGGACATTTCATTCTCATCAAAGGAAAAATCCACTAGGAGAACATCACAATCCTGAGCATCTATGCCCCAAATATAAGAGCACCTACATTTGTAAATGAAACATTGTTAAAGCTTAAATCACACATCAATCCCAACACCTTCAGTGGGAGACCTCAACACTCTACTCTCACCAAGGGACAGATTGTCTAAATAGGGAAGCTAAATAGGGAAATAATGACATTACAGTGGTCCTAAATCAAATGGACCTAGTAGATGTCTACAGAACTTTTCATCCAATCTCAAAAGATAATACCTTCTTTTCAGCTCCTCATGAAACCTCAAAAATTGACCATACACATGGGCACAAAGCAAGCCTCAACAGATACAAGAAGATCTAAATAATCCCTTGTATCCTATCAGACCATCATGGCCTAAAATTAGACCTCAAAACCATCAGAAATGACAAAAAGCCTACATACACATGGAAACAAAACAACTCTCTACTCAATGACAACTTGGTCAGGAAAGAAAGGAAAAAAAAAATGAGAGACTTCCTAAAATTCAATGAAAAGGAAGACACAACTTGTGCAAACCTATCAGACACAATGAAAGCAGTGCTAAGAGGAAAGTTCATAGCACTCAGTGCCCATAGAAAGAATTTCAAAACATCTCATAGAAGCATATTAATGGCACACCTAAAAGCCCTAGTAAAAAAGAAGCAGACACTCTCAAGAGGAGTAGACTATTGGAAACAATCAAACTCTGAGCCAAAATCAATGAATTAGAAACAAAAAAAACAATTCAAAGAATCAATGAGACCACGAGCGCCTTCTTTGAGAAAATCAACAAGATAGAGAAACCATTAGCCAAACTGACTAAAAGGCAGAGAGAAACTATCCAAATTAGTAAAATCAGAAATGAAAAGGGGAACATAACGACAGACACTGAGGAAATCCAAACAATCATTAGGTCTTACTACAAAAGCCTATATGTCACAAAATTTTAACATCTAAAGGAAATGGACAATTTCCTTGATAAATTCCCTTTACCAAAATTAAATCAAGATCAAGTAAATAGATTAAATAGTCCAATATCCCCAAGAAAATAGAAGCAGTCACCAAAATTCTCCCTTCCAAAAAAAGTCCAGGGCCAGACAGTTTCAGCATAGAATTATAACAGATCTTCAATGAAGAGCTAACTCCAATTCTCTTCAAACTATTCCACAAAAGAGGAACAGAAGAAACATTACCAACCTCATCTATGAGGTGACAGTCACCTTGATACCTAATCCACACAAAGACCCAACAATAAAAGAGAACTTCAGACCTGTCTCTCTTATGAACATTGGTGCAAAAATACTCAATACCACTTGCAAACCACCTGTCAAGGGTAAGTGCCTGGGGATTATTTGTAATAATCAGAAGCTGAAAACAACTTAGATGCCCCTTAGTTGAGGAAAGGATACAGAAATTGTGCTATATTTACACAATGGAATACTACTCAGCAATTAGAAATAAGAAAATCACAAAATTTGCAGCAAATGGAGGGAACTAGAAAAGATCATCCTCAGTGAGTTATCCCAGAAGCAGAAAGACATACACGGTATATACAAAAATCTGAACACCTAAAGAAGCTAAGCAAGAAGGAGGCCCCTGGGTAAGATGATTCATCCTCACTTAGGAAGACAAACCAGATGGACATTGGAAGAAGGAGAAAACAGGAAAAAGGACAGGAGCCTACCAGAGAGGGCCTCTGAAAGACTCTGCCCAGCAATGTAACAAAGCAGATACTGAGACTCATAACCAAACTTTGGGTAGAGTGCAGGGAATGTTATGAATAAAAAGGGGAGATAGTAAGAACTGGAGAGGACAGGAACTCCACAAGGAGAGCAACAGAACCAAAATATCTGGCAAAGGGGTGTTTTCTGAGTCTGATACTCCAACCAAGGTCCATTTATGGATTTAACCTACAACCTCTACTATGATGTAGCCCATGGCAGCTCATTATCTATGTGGGATCCTTAGTAAGGGGAACAGGGACTGTCTCTGACATGAACTCAGTGGCTGGCTCTTTGACCCCCTTCCCCTGGGCAGGGAGTAGCCTTGCCAGGCCACAGAGTCGGGCAATTCAGCTTGTCCTAATCAGACGTGATAAGGTAGGATCAGATGGAAGGGGAGGAGGTCCTCCCCTATCAGTGGACTTAGAGAGGGGCATGGGAAATGTTGTGTGAAAGAGGGAATGAAGGAGGGTGTTACAGCTGGGATACAAAGTTAATAAACTATGATTTATGAAAAATATAGATAAATTTTTAAATGTGCAAAAAAGAAATTAAGATTACTAAGAAGTCAAATAGGACGATGATGAAAATATTGAAAGTCATTAAGCATTTTACAATTGTTTGAATAGATAATAACTATTTTAGACCCCAGTAATTCCATTTTAAGTGATCCCACTTACAGTTTTAAACATCCCTTTATTTTACTAAACTTTCTCTGTGTTTTTAAATTTGCTTTGGTGAAATTATCAATTTAACTCACAATTAACTAAAAAAAATCCTATTTATATAAAAAAAAATCATTTAACGTTGTTTAACGTTGTGTAAACGTTCCAAGTTTTCTTTATCAATTCTTCGTTTGAAGGACATCTAGGTTGTTTCCAATTTCTGCAAACTGAAATAAAGCTGCTAAGAACATAGTTTAGCAAGTGTTCTTGTGGTGTGCTTGAGCATCATTTGGGTATATGCCCCGGAGTGATATTGCTAGGTCTAGAGGTTGAGCTATTTTCACTTTCTTTTCTGAGAAACTGACAAATTGATTTTCAAGGTGGTTGTGGTTGTGTAATCTTGAAGTCCCACCAGCAATGGAGGAGTGTTCCCTTGCATCACATCCTTACCAGAATGAGCTGTAGCTTGAAATTTTGACCTTAGCCTTTCTGACAGTGTAAGATGTAATCACAGACTTGATTTGATTTGCATTTTCCTGATGATTAAGTTGTTGAAAATTTCTTTAAGTGCTTCATCATTAGAGATCACTTTTTGGAGAATTCTCTCTTTACATCTGTATCCCATATTTAATTGAGTTATTTTGTTGTTGTTGTTGATGATGATATTTAATTCTTTGCATTATTTATATATTTCAAATATCAGCCCCGTGTCATATTTGGAGTTGGTTAAAACATTTTTCCATTCTGTACACTGCTGTTTTGTTCTATTGACAGTGTCCTTTGACTTGCAGAAGCTTTTCAGTTTCATGAGGTGCCATTTATTAAATGTTGATCTTAGCTGTTGACATTCTGTCCAGAAAGTTGTCTCCTATGCTAATGAGGTGAAGGCTATTCCCCGCTTTCTTTTCTATCAAGACCCTGTTGTTTGAGATCACAGTACACCATGTCTGTATTGTTGAGCTCAGTGCTAGATGAAGGACTACCTCCCTCCCACAAGGCCTCCTAACTCTCAGCCTGACTTCATCTGGAGAGTCTTTCCACACAAATGCCTCTGATCATATCTAGAATATGACCTTTGACACAGTTCCCTGCTAGTACTCTCCCTTGTGCCTATAAAATAATTCGCTACTGTGTTAGATTCATATCACAGGACAGTGCTGCAAAAATGCAAATAAAGCATACTGTCAGTATGAATTTGATGATGCCCCTGAATAGAGTTCTGTCATATATATCAGATACACACACACAGATATATAGTCTCATTTCCCTTGAATATAGTTGAGATGTCTTGCTGAAGCTGCTTGTGGAAGCCAGTCATTCACTTGTGTTCATGGGACAACCAAACCCGCCCCTGCTCTTCATTCTGCTCTCTTGTAAACAGGGACTGATGGACAATGACCCCCAGAACAAGGAAGGACTACAGCTGGTGCTCAAACAGTGGCTAAGGATGTGCAGGGAATTTGTGAGTACCCTCTTCCCAGAGGGTAGTGGCATTTATTTTGCCTGACTGAACTGCCTGCAGACCTGTTGTTTCTTTTCTTTGATTTACAATTTTGTACTCATTGGGCTATGAGTACTCAAGCCCCTGAATTTCTGTTGTTATATTGGCCTTTTCATCTCTGATTTTTTTGTTAATTTGAATATTCCTTCTACTCTGTGTAGTTAGTTAGCTAAGGACTTGTTTATTTTTTCAAAGAACCATCTCTTTGTTTAATTGATGCCTTGCATTGTTCTTATTTCTATTGTGTTGATTTCATCTCTGAGTTTAATTACCTCCTGCCAACTACTTTTTTGGGTGTGTGTGCAGCATTTTGTTCTAGAGTATTCAGCTGCAGTGTTAAGTCACTATAGGAGATCTCACTAATATCTTCATGGAGGCACTTAGTGCTATACGCTTTTCTCTTAGCACTGCTTTCATTGTGTCCCATATGAAGTTCAGGATTTTTAAGTACGTCCTTATGATTCTCTGGATTTCCTCATTGTTATGTTCCCCTTTTCATTTCTGACTTTGCTAATTTGGATATATATTTTATGCTTTCCATTTAGTTTGAAAAGTTTCTCCAGTTTTGTATTTTATTGATTTCAGTCCTGATTGATTCATTTTGATTATTTTTTTGTGGTTTACTTCTTTTGGGTATTATTTCTTCTTTTTCTAGAACTTTCAGGGATGTTGTTAAGTTTCTAGTGTGATAGCTCTCATTTTAATGTAGGCGTTAGTATTATGAACTTGCCTCATCTATTTGCTTTCATTGTGTCTAATAAGTGTGCATATATTTTGCATTTATTTTCATTGACTTCCAGAGTGCCATTAATTTCTTTCCTCATTTCTGACTTGACACATTTTTTTCAGTAGACAATTGTGCATTTTCCATAGATTTGAAAATGTTGTGTTGCTTCTGTTGTTTGTGATATCTAGGTTTAATCTCTGATAGTGTGGCAGGATTCAGGAAATTATTTTATTTTATTTTATTTTTTGCGTAAGTTTAGACTTTATTTGTATCTGTTTATGTGGTCAGCTTTGGAGAATGTTTTATAAGGTGCAGAGAAGAATGTATACTCTGGTTGGAGAAATGTTCAGTAAACATCTGTCAACTTTACTTGTTTTATAACACCTGCTAACTCCAGCTTTTCTTTGTTTAGTTTGGCCTGGGTGACCTGTTTATTTGTGAGATTTAGATATTGAAATCCTTCACTATCACTTAACTGTGGATGGCTTAGAGTTTCAGAAGCTGATCTTTATCATCACAGTAGGATACATGACAGTGTGCAGGTAAACATGGTGCTGGAGTAGCCAAGAGGTCTACTCCAGAAAACAGCCAGGAGGAGACTGTCTTTCTCAGCCAGCCAAGAGGAGGTTTTGACTCTACATTTGATGGAGATTGGCATTAGAGACCACAAAGCCCACCCCTAAATGATGCACTTCCTCCAACAAGGCCACTCTTACTCCAACAAAGCCACATCTTAGCAGTGGCACTCCCTGTGGGCCGAGCATTTAACACATGAATCCATGGGAACCAAACCTATTCAAACTACCAAAGTGGATTTTACATTGATGAGCATATAGTGACATTCTGTATCTCTTCTGATTTATGTTAGTTTGAAATATATTTTGTCAGTTATTAAAACAGCTATGCCACATTTCCTCTTCGGTCCATTTGCTTGAAATACCTTTCCGAAAACTTTGCCCTGAATTAATATCTAACAAAGGCAGATACTTCTTTGTTGCAGCAGAAGGATAGGTCTTGTTTAACCTCCCATTCTGTTAATACTCATCTTTTTATTGTGGAAATTAAATCATAGTTGTTGAGAGATATCAATGACCAATGATTTTTGATTCCTATTACTTTGCAGTTGCTGTTTTTGTTGTTTTCACTTCTTTGATTTTGTTGATCTGTGATTATTTATTTTCTATGTTTTGCTGTGTTGCCTGGGTTTTCATCTGTGGTCTTGTAGTGTTTCCCATTCATCTGCCTGCCCATTTTGGGTTTTAGAGTCTTCATTGAGAAGTCAGGCATAATTTTAATAGGTCTGCTTTTATATGTTACTTGGTCTTTTTCCCTTATAGACTTTTATAAGAGTTCTTTGTTCTGTATGTTTAGCATTTTGATTAATTTATGCAAAAGGGACTTTCTTTCCTGCTCCATTTAATTTGGATTCTATCTTTTTAGGCATCTGTTTTTAGGTTACAAAAATTTTCTTTTACGGTCTTGTCAATAATATTTGTGGGTATGAGCTGAGTTTCTTCCTCATACATTTCTATTATATTTTAACTTGCAAGTTTCATAGTGTCCCAATTTTATAGATGATTTTTTTTCTTTTTTTTTTTGGGTCAGGAATTTTTAGGATACTATTCTGTTTGACTGATACATCTATTTCATTTATCAAACCTTCAAGGCCTGACATTCTCTCATCCATCTCTTGTATTATGTTTGGGACGCTTGCCTTTGTAGTTCTTTTTGAATATTTAAAAAGTTTCATTTCCAGAATTTCCTCATTTTGTCTTTCCTTTTTTTGCTTTTATTTCCATTTTCAGGTGTTGGTATTGTTAGTATTCTGAAACAGAACCTGCTTCTGGGTTACCTAGCAACTTATGTCACCCAGCCAGGTGGCCACACCTGGGGGGCGTGGTTAGTGGTTAAGTGACCTCTTAAAGGGAAAACCCAATATGTGGTCGCTCTCTTGTTCCCTCTCTCTCTCACTCTCTTGGTCTCTCTCTTTCTCAGGGTGCCCCCCACCTCTTCTCTCTCTCTCTTTCCCCCATCACGTCCTGTTCTCCCTGCTCTCCCTCTCTCCATATTCACCTAATAAACCTCTTTCACAGAAGACCTGTTGTAAGCCTCTTCTGTTCATGAATTAATCCTTACTGGTATAATGTTCTTTAGAAATGTATACACTGTACCCTCATTCATTCAAATGCTTATTCCCCCCCACACTCTGGTTTCAATCCGGATATTGCATTGTGATACTTATTCTAAGCATCCTGTCTCAACGCTGTGTAAACAGGCCAAAATAAAGCAACTAGACACAATGTTGAGCAGTGGGAGGAGCTAGAGGGCAGGAAATGAGTGGTAGGAGAAAGGGCGAGGAGGAGACAGAGGTAGCAGAGATCTTGGAAGGACATGGAGAGATGGGCTGGACCTAATATATCACTAAAAGCAAGTACAATGTGAGAAATCTAAATGTTAGAAACTATGATGACTTGGAGGTTTAGGAAGAGTAACTATTGCCCAGCATTGTGTTCTAGGTTAACTAAATAAACCCAGTCTTTGTGTGTGATTTGGTTATACAGCTG
>CM053753.1:29651273-29666573 GCA_028658305.1 Pachyuromys duprasi | reverse complement strand
GTACAACATTCAAGTCTTCAATGGCTTTAATTTCCTTGCATTCTGTTTTCCTGGATTTTTTAAAGGGTTTATTAATTTCCCCTTTAACTACCTCCATCACCTTCATATAAGCTGTTTTATGGTCTTTTTCTTGTATTTTAGCAATGTAGGAATAGTTAGGGTCTGTTGTGATCAGATTGCTGGGATCTAGTGGAGACATTCTGCACTGTGTTTGGGCAGCCGTCATTCACACTATGTGAATGTGTGTCTCTGTATTTTCAGTTGCTGATTGCTGTACCTGCAAAGAGGTAAGTGCTAAGCATAACTTTGGTATTGTAATTTCTATGGCCCATCACTGTCTTTCTATTTGTAAGTGCTTTTACTTTCCTCACCTCAAATAGATAAAGGAGAGATGTCTCTCTATGCATAAACACAACATATGAGGTGGATCAATGTTGTCTTAGTGCTGGTTGGTTTTAATAATGATCTTATAACCAATATCTGAGTCAGGAAGCACCAGGGTGAAACTTCTATTCAGAATAACACAGAAAGAATTGTGGGAGAATTGAAAGAGACAAGGGCAAAGCAGAACAAAGTGGAGCCAGGATGTAACGATCTTGTCACATGTCCAGGTACGCAGTACCAGAAAAAGTCAGGATACACTAGAGTAGCTGAGAGACTGCTCCAGCTAAAGGCCTAAGCTTTCAACTACATAAGATATCTCTGTGCCTTTATTTAAACCAGTGGCAGGTTTCAAGTAAGCACAAATGTAGTTCTGGCTATTATTGCTTATGTTTTCATGCTGGCCTCTAGGCATAAAATTGGAATGATTATAGATCGGGGAATCTCGAATTTGGTTTTGTCTTTGTCGGTGGGTGCTTTGTTCTTTGGTTTCTGTTTCCTTTCCATAATTTAGTAGAGTGTGATTGTTAGTATTTTGAAACAGAACCTGCTTCTGGGTTACCTAACAACTTATGATGTTATCTTGTGTAGCCCAGCCAGGTTGCCACACCTGGGAGGCGTGATTACCTGGCCTCTTAAAGGAACAATCCTACACGTGGTCTCTCTCTTGCCTCTCTTGTTCTCTTGCTCTCTCAGCCTTCTCCCTTTCTCTATTTGGTCACCCCCTCCCCTTCTCTCTCTCTTTTCCCCATCATGTCTTGCGCTCCCTTCTCTCCCTCTTTTCATATCCACCTAATAAACCTCTTTCATATAAGATCTGTTGTAAGCCTCATTTATTCATAAATTGGTCCTTACAATGATGGCTCAGTGCTGCCTCCTGTAAATTTTTCTGTGGACCTGATTGCTGTGGACACTTTAATTTTCATGTAAAATATGTTTCTGAATGTTGAAAACTGACACTTGACCATGGGAATAAGTTAGTGTTCTGACAGGTTCACAGGAATGGGAAGAACAGCATGTTCCACTAGCATCTGCTTATTTTTATTCCTTGGAATTGGGGTATTCAGTGTGGAAAGGTTATTTGCACAGTTTTTCTGTAGTGCTAGTTATGATGGTGGGCTTTTGGGTCTGGAGGAACAGAGGAAAAAGAAAACATCTACATCCAGCCTAGCTTATCCTTTCACAGGAATGGTCTCTGGGTTAGCAGGGGTTTCCTGCTCAATTTAGGGAGTGGTATAAAGGAACAAGTGTGAACAATGAGTTTATTAGGGTTATTTCTGTGGAGTCCATAAGAAATGTGTGCAGTTGAGAAAGAGGGCTACAGGAAGTTTTTTTGTTATTGAATAAGACAGTTAAATATTGGAGCAAAAATCTAAACAGAGTCCTCAAAATATGCAATGCAAATGGCTGGAAATTTTTTAAAAAGTGATCACCATCCTTAACCACCAGGGAAATCAACTCACAAATTCTCTTTCATGACTTCAATTCATTTTTATTATAATGAGAAAGATAAAAAGATGACAGTGGATTCTGGAAATGATGCTGAGTAAATGAACAGTTATTAAATACAGATGCCACTGGGAACTATTACAGGTATCATGGCAATCAGTGTTGTGCTTTTCCTCAAAAACCAAAACCAAGATGCAACTTGACAGTGAGGGTATGATAGATGGCTCAGTATATAAGAAAAATTGTTGATCTCTTGTACAGCTAAGGTGGGTTTCTCAACATCACATGATGTGGGACAAACTCTTCCAACAAACTCTACTTCCATTTTCAGGCATTCTTATTCTTTTTTCTGATCTCCATGAACAATAGTCATATATATAGTGCACATATATACATACATAAATACATACACACAAACATTCATACACATAAAAAAGTAAATATATCTAAAAATTATTTTACAGTTTGACACTAGGCTTACCACAAGTTCCATTTACATTACTTTTAGGTATTTACAGAAAGGATTTTGTATCTCAATATAGAGATATTTGTTTATGCATGTCCATTACTTTTCTGTTAATAGTTGGGAAATGAACCCAGACTACGTGTATATCAACTGGGAAGTGTATAATGAAAATGTGGTAATTTACACCATGAGTACTATTCAGCTGTTAAGAAAAATGAAATAATGGAATTTTCCATTTGAAAGAATGGCATGAAAATAGTCAACCTGAGTTAGGTAACCAAGAGTCAGAATGAGAAACATTCCATGTTTGCATTCATATGTCCATGTTAGCTTTTAATGTTTAGATGTATGTAATTAGATGTGTATTTGACTGGAGTACCCATAGAGGTTAGGTAGTCAGTAAATGTCCACGAGGGAGATAGAAGATAATGTTATAAAGAATGAAAGGAAAATAATGGAGTAGGAAAGATTAAATTAGAGGATGCAAGAATAGAGTAGAGGATAGATGTGGGCAGATAATTAATGTAAAGGCCATTTGGAAAATATATACAGAAACCTACTACTTTAAAAACTCCCATGTAGACTCATATAAATATTCATAAAATATTTAAACGTGTAAATCAATAATGGAAGACAATAATCCAACTAGAAACCGTACAGTAGCAAAAGCTCTCATAGTATCAGGCATAACTTAACTTTTTCTAAGTTGTTGGCCACAGTTTTTCCACTGTTAATCCTCTAGAACATGATAGTACAACCCCATGGCTGCAGACTTCAACTATATGAATCATAGAACATAGATAAATAAAATTGATAGTCACATGGGAATGCCAACTATCCTGAATAGCGTACATAGTAGTAGAAAATATTGTTCAGAGAATGAAAGAATTTGGAGAACTCAGAAATAATGTGGTATATGATGTTTCTTAACCTACAGATTCATCTACACAAAGAGAGTTCAGAAAGATTTAAAAGCCAGAGGTGGTTGCTTATTCCAAGAAGTGTTTTTTTTTTCCAGACACAATAGGACAAGTGCATATGTGAAAAGTTGTTAAGGACTTGTATAAGACTTGTTTTATTACCATAGTTAGGAATTCAAGTACTATATTAAAGAGACACAGAGGAAGAAGGCAGCTTGCTTTGTTCCTGGCTTTAGTGGAATTGCTTTATGTTTCTCTCCATTTAATTTGATGTTTCATGTAGGTTTGCTATATATTGCCATTATTGTGCTTACATACAGACTTGTGTCCCTGATCTCTCCAAGACTTTAATCATGAAGTGGTATTAGATTTTTTTCAAAAACTTTTTCCATCTATAATGGCATGATCATGTAGCTTTTTTCTTTCAGTTTGTTTATATGGTACATTACATTGATGGGTTTTTGTTTCTTGAACCATCCCTGCATTCCTGGGATAAAAGAACTTTTGGAGACCACACCAACCCTGATTTTAAGCTGTACTACAGAGGAAGGGTGGTAAAACCACATGAACCACATGGTATTGGCATAAAAACAGATGGGTTGATCAATGGAATCAAATTGAAGACCCAGAAATAAACTGACACACTTGATTTTTGACAAAGAAGCCAACACTATACAATGGAAAAGAAAGCATCTTCAACAAACAGTGCTGATCTAACTTGACTCCTGTATGAAGAATGCAAACACATTCATATTTATCACCTTGCACAAAACTCAAGTTCAAGTGGACCAAAAATCTTAAACAAAACTACCTATACTAAATCTGACAGAAAAGAAAGTGGGAAAGAACCTTGAAAGCATCGGCATAGGAGACAACTTTCTGTACAGAACAACAATAGGTCAGACACTTATATCAACAATTAATAAATGGAACCTCATGAACCTCAAAAGCTTCAGTAAGGTAAAAGACACCATCAAAAAAATGGCAGCCTACAGAACAGGAAAATATTTTTAGCTATTTCACATCTGACAGAAGACTGAGATCCATACTATATAAATAACTCAAGAAAATAGAGACCCACAAATCAAGTACCTCAATTAAAATTTGGGATACAAAGCTAAATAAAGAATGTTAGAGACAAGAATCTCTAATGGCTGAAAAGAAAGTCATGTTTAATACCCCTAGTTATCAGGGGAATGCAAATGAAACAGTTCTCAGATTTCATCATACACCCATAAGGATGGCTAATATCATAGACTCAACCTCATGCTTATAAGAATATGGAGTAAGGGGAGCCCTCCTTCATTGTTATTGAAGAGCAAATGTACAACCACATTTAAATCAATTTTTGATTTCTCAAAATATTGAGAATAGATATAACTCAGGACACAACCATATCACTCTGGGCATATTCACAAATGATGCTCCTCCATACCACAAGAATACTTACTCAACTTTTTTCAAAGTAGCTTTATTTATTATCCAGAAACTGAAAAACAACCTAAATTTCCCTCAACCAAAGAATGGATAAAGAAAATGTAGTACATTTACATAACAGATTATTACCCAGTCATTGAAAACAATGAATATAGCATTTGCAGGAAAAAAATGAATAAATGAATGAGGTAACTCAGAAGCATAAAATGAATTATAGTAGACACTCATTTAAAAGTTGATAAGAGCTATAAAGTGATAACCATGTAACAATCCACAGACCCAAATATGCTAAGTAACAAGCATAGCTCAAAGTAGGGACACATGAGTCCCACTGACAAGTGAAAATAGAATGGACTGGATGGGGTGGGGAAAGGGATGGGAACAGGAGGAATCAGGTGAGAGAGAACAGAGGGAGATAGTACAGGGGGATACTCCTGGAATCGGGTATAGAGGCATTTCTGGATGAGCTAGAAACATGAGGTAATGGAAAATCCCAGGAATCTGAGAGGATGACCTTTGGTCATCTTTCTAGTTTTTAAGAGCTGAGTAGTATTCCATTGCATAAATATGTCACAGTTTCTGTATCCATTCTTCCATTGAGAGATGTCTAGATTTTTTCCAGATTCTAACTATTATGCATAAAGCCACTATGAACATAGTTGAGCAAACATCCTTATTGAATGGTGGACCATCTTTGAGGTATATGTCCAGGAGTGGTATAGACGAATTTTGAAGTACTGCTATCCTCAATTTTCTGAGAAAGCTCCAGATTGATTTTCAAAGTGGTTGAACAAGTTTTCACTCCCACCAGCAACAGAGGAGGATTCCCCTCTCTCTAAATTCTCTCCAGCATGGTCTTAACCATTCTGATTGGAGTAAGATGGAATCTCAGAGTGGTTTGATTCACGTTTCCCTGATGACTAAGGATGTTGAGCATTTCTTTAAGTGTTTCTCTGCCTTTGTGATTCCTCTGTAGAGAATTCTCTGTCATGAACATGATTGCCTGCTTTTTTCACTTCCCTGTGGTGATTGCAGCTTTGACAGTCCACAGAAGAAGAGGATCCAGGTAGTCCTGATGAAACTTGATAAGATAGCAAGGGGAGTCTGACTCCACCTTTCAGTGGGAGGAAGAAGAAGGGAGTGTGGGGCCTGGAGGAGGTGAGGGAGGGGACTACAACCAGTATATAAAAAGTATGAATTGTAAAAAATGAAAATTAAAAAGGACTCCTAGCAATGGGGAATACCAGGCAAGACTTCCGAAGGAGGGATTCAGACACCAACCCAGCCTCAATACTTTGACATACAATTTGTCCTGTCTACAAGACATGCTGTGATGAAGGTGGCACAGAAATTGTGGAAGTGGCCAGCATGAAATCCATACCAACCAATAGAAACCACCCAACAATACCTGGAGTACCAAGCGTCAGTGGCTGGATAGTGCAGTGTCCCATGATAGAATCACACATGAATGACAAAACTGTCAATGAAATGATTCCCAGTATTATTTTGCTCAATTCATAGAATGGTATCTATTCCAATTCTCATAATAGAAGCTTCACCCAGAAACTGATGGAAACACATGCAGAGACACACATCCAAATATGAGGCAGGGCTTCAGTAATCCTGGGGAAGAGAGGGAGGAAGGATTCTAGAAGACAGAGGGGTCAAAGATACCACAAGAAAAACTACAGAATCAATCAACAAGAGTCCATAGGAGCTCAATGAGCCTAAACCTCCAACCAGAAAGCATGTGTGGGATTGATCTAACACCTCTGCACGTATGTAACCGTTATGTAGCTTAGTTTTCATGTAGGCCTGCCAACAGCTAGATCAATGGCTGTTTCTGACCCTGTTACCTGCCACTGATATTTCCTGTACTGGGCTGCACGGTCTAGCTTCAGTAGGAGGAGTGCATAGTCTTACTCTAACTCAGTATGCCAAACCTGGTTGACATGCATGGGAGGACTCTCCTGTTCTGAAGAGGAAGAGAATATGGGAGAGGTATAAGCAGGGAAGACAGCCTGGGAGGAGAGAAGGGAACAGAAACTGTGGTTGAGATGTAATTAAATAAATTATATATATAAATTTATAATATAATATAATCTATATATAATATAATATAAATTTATAATATATATACATTATAACTTATATATAATTTATGTAATTACATCTCAATAAATAAATATAATCTATTTAATTACATCTTCATATATATATATATATATATATATATATATATATATATATATATATATATGAAGCTTTACTTCATGAGAAGCATTCTTGGCATAAGAATCAGAGTATGCAAGACCTCGTAAGACCGTATGTTCTATCCTCTTTATCTTTGATCTCCTGACCCTATCACTGAAGAATGAACTGCTGGTCCAGAGATTGTGTCAGCTGTATTTTGAGGAGTCAGCGTTTCTGGTGAGATCCTTGGTGGCTATGTCTTCATTCTTCCCTTCAAGAACTAGCATGTGAGTTCTGCATACTTGTCACTCTCATTCACCATATTACTCAAATAGGTAAGCATCAGCGCAGCACTCCAGGGATTAATAGAATGAGAATTGGTCATTAGAAATGTGAGTAAATTTCTTCTGGGAAAATTATAGTGCTTTTACAGTATTGAAAATTAGGAAATATGTTGACACAAATGTAAACTGTGAGGTCTCATCATCCAAAAATACCTTTAATAGCATGTCAGTAAGTTTTCCACAATTTTGTTTTGATTTATTTTTGTTTTTTGTTCATTCCTTTGCTTTTCCCATAGAACTTTCAGCAGCTTTGATTTTCTAAATGTTTTTTAGTCTGTTTCTTTTTATTGGGGTATTCAATCCATTGATACAGAGAGATAAATGAATGATTGTTATTGCTTCTTTTTTGTGATTGATGGTGTGCTGCAGTTTGTGTGTGTGTTGCTCATGTGATATTATTATTTTAGGTTGTTTTATGGGTGTGGTTAATCTCCTTGGCTTGGAGTTTTTTTAAGACTTCAAGTGCCTTCTGTAGGGGTAGATGTGTGGATATATGTTGCTTACACATGACTATAATGGAATATCTTGGGGTTTTTTATTTGTTTTGTGTTTCTATCTATGGCGATAGGAAGTTTTCCTGGGTATACTATTCTGGGCTGCTGTCTGTGGTTGCTTAGAGTCCTCAGGCTATTTCCACAGGCCCTTCTGGTTTTTAGAGTTTCACTCGACTGAGTGTAGGACTAAAACTTCTGTTTTTCCCCTTGCAGCTTCAATATTAATTTTTGTTCTAAATATTTAATATTTAATGTTTTGATGATTATGCAGTGAGGGGATTTCCTTTTCTGCTCCAGTCTTTTGGGAGTTCTGTAAGCTTCTTGCAAATTTCCAGGAATCTTTTTCTTTAGGTCAGGGAAACTATTCTATACTACTGTTGAAAATATTTTCTGGGTCTTTGAGCTGGGAATTTTCTTTCTCCTTATTCTACTCCTGTAAGGAAGGAAAATCTCAAACACCCCAATGATCAATCTATCCAACCAGTAAGCCTGTAAAAGTGTTGAACAAAATATATTTAAAAATAACAAACAGATAATTCAAAGAATATATGAAATTTTATATTGACAGAGAAATAACAACTTAAATCCATATGATAGTCCATCCCAACCTATTGATGACAGGAAGCATGTAAAAAATAAATCCAAGAAAGTAAGTTAGCATTTATAAGAAAGAATCTCCTCTACACCAAGTGAGAATAGAATCTATCTAGTGTGGCCGGTATGAAAATTAGTATAAGGTTGAATCAAAAATTAAAATGCAAACTAAGTGAACCCTCTGTATCTTTCCTTGGAGTGTATAACTCAGCATTGTACAGACTCATCCACATTAATTCCCATATAATCCAGGATAGTCACAATATAGAAATCATACCAGTAGCATTATTAGATGAATAAAACCATGATCTATCTATCTATCTATCTATCTATCTATCTATCTATCTGTCTGTCTGTCTGTCTGTCTATCTATTTATCTTCTGCCATAAATAACAGTGGAGTTCACTCATTCAGTATAATGTCTGAATATGTTTTCTCTTTCATTCAGAATGAAACATAATAAAAAAAACTAATCCACTCTCATTCAGAGACTCGGTATTAGCAAATATGTTTCTACATTCAATGCAAGATTCTTTTTAAAGGCAATGTTTTAAAAGAAAAGACTGCATATGGAAATTAGATATGATTCCTAGCTATCACCTGACAACAGAAGCAAGTCTGGAACAAAGCACAGTTTTTATTGAAGAAATGTATCATTACAAGAGACTAAATATGGGAACTGGATAGAAGAGAGATATTGTGCTTTAGAAATCATTTTGACTGTGAATTTCTGCATTGGTATGCATACTGGATTGGGTGGGTAATGATTCACTATAATTCATAAATTTTCTGCTATTGACATGATGATATGTTTTTTAGAGTACAGTAAACTGGTAGCTTCCTGACATTCTGCACATGTGACTAGAACATATTAGCATATGAGCAACACATGGAGGGAGATACACTCCTGTCTGGATGCTGTGTTTGAGGCTGCCCTTCCCCATCATGAAAAACAGAGGCCATTTTGTCCCATGATTCAGTAATACCTTTGAATTGCATGGGCCCTTTATGAACTCACCTCTCATCTTACTATGGATTTTCTGATGATATCCTCTGATATCATTGCCAATGATGTTCATGCACATGGCTGTTGACACAGCTTGGGGATCAGAGCTGCTGGGATAATATTGTCCCTGGAGCATATATGTGAAATCATGGCACCTGAGGCTGGAGGACACGGCACTCACAACATGTTTTCTGAGCTGTTTCATGAAAATATTTCAGGTCTCAGATCTGGATCCTGAGGCCAGTATATTTTATAGATGTATCCAAGGAGCATGGCACAAAATGGGGGGAATAAAACTAGGGGAGATAAATATGCCTTCCTCCAATCAGTGACAGTAATAAAGAGGCACACAGGTTTAAATGCGCATGTGATGGGGTTGGTCTGCATGAGTAACAGGTTTCATACCTGCTCAGTCTTAGCTCTTGGAAGACATGAGCAAGCTGTGTGTTATTATTTCCTTCTTGCTCCTTCTCTCATATTGTGCATATGACAGAAACAAGCTGCTTTTGGAGAATCAAGGACAATGAAGATGTTTATGGAGATTTATGGGACAACTGCCATTTTTTTTCTTTTCATGAATCAGAAACCACAGGAGGAAAATTTTTCTAATGGAATACTTGATTTTAGGTAAATATCAACTTATTTCCTGCATAAATGTCAACAATTAGAAGTCTGTGCCACCTTAGAGAATCTCTGAGAGTTTTTGTCCTGTGTTTCCCTCTGTAACATTAGGAAATACAGAAATTTTTCTCTTTTACTCTTCATTACTTTAAGATTTTCAATGGCATTTCATCATAGTGTGCATTTCTTATTAGAACCCAATTTAATAAGCTGTAAAGTGGAGGAGACTAGTTACTCTTTCCTGTTTCCTCATGTATCTCCTTATGTGGAAAGTTGCCATTGCAGAGAGTCTCATGATCTGACATGAAAATACAATCCACACCGCTGGCATGAGTTCAGTGTGAACAGGGAGCAGTACAATGTATCTTCAAGTGTCTGCCAAGGATTCCTGCATTAGCATGTATTCTTAGAGGTCTTTATAAGGAGGTTACCTAAGTTGGGTCTGTAATAATAGTGTATAATGTTATACATACAAAGAAAGGTGTGTGACCACTATACATGCTTACTTATGGAATATTACACATATATTTGTGAATATACATATACATTGCTTTAAAACTGGTTTCTATACCAGTACTTAATGTCATGATGGAGCAGAAAATGAGTATGAAAAAACCTGTCAGCTGTGAGATTCAATGTCATCAAGTTCTACATTGCTTCACTTGTGCATATGCTCACTCACAGATGGGGCATGATTAATATCAGATAGGTGATCAACATTCCTTTCAGTTAATGAGCAGATGCAACATTAAGTAAATTACATGAGAACTAGCCTACTGTTGATGGAAAAGGAGGTGTTCTCAATTTGTCTACAAAGTTCTTATGTCCTGAGCGTCAGAGTTTAATAGTGGTGGTTGCAGAGCAGGGAGAGCAGGGTAACTATTGAGTTCCATCCACTTTGCTGCTGTGCAATGTGCCCGGGCCTTCTTCATTTTATTTCATTTATTACAGTTTATTCACTTTATTCCCATCTGTAGCCTCCTTCCCCATCCCCTCCTTGTCGCACCCTTCCTCCTCCTCTCCTATGCCCCTTCCCTAGTCCAGTGACAGGGGAGGTCTTCCTCCCCTTCCATCCGACCTTCTTTATCCATGTACTGATGCTTTCTGTGCTTTTCTTAGTCTCTGACTCACATCCTACATTACAAATGCACTAAAACCAGTCAGCCACAAGGCACGGTGCAAACTTTGACTCTATTGGTTGCTCACATTATTGGTTTCCATATGCATTTATTGGATGCAGTGTAAACTTCAAGACATATATACATTATTTGCTGGTCAAGGCAGATGTCTGACTTTGCATATGTTCTGAGTTACTTTATATTTATTTATTTATGGCAAAAAGAAGTGTTTATTTCAGCTTATACTTTCACATCAGAGTCTATCATTGGCAGGCAGCAGGCCTGGAACTGATATGGAGGACATGGAGAATAGCTGCTTACCCTCTTCCCATAGACGATTCAGCCTGTTTTCTTATGCCAATACAGGGCCACTTGCTAAGAGGTGGCACTGCACCCTGTGAGCTGAGCTCTCCCACAGAAATCATCAATCAAGCAAATACCCTAAAGGCTTCCTAACAGGCCTTTCTCATGGAGGTATTTTCATGATTAATGTTCTTTCTTCCCTAACTTGTGTCAACTGAACACTAAAGTTATCTAACACAGCCATCATTCACAGGGTGGGATAGTATCCTGTGCCCAAGAAATCTTGCTTCAGCCTTTCTAAGAAGCTGGACCTTCAAGAATGTACCCTTGCCTTTTTATGATCTGTCATACCAGTTCCCAGAGAATCTCAAATAGAGCATATTTTGTGTATAAAAATTTGTCAGTCTTAGCATCTGCTTTGATACACTGTTGGGTAGAGTCTTTCTGAGGCCCTCTGTGGTAAGCTCCTGTCCTGTTTCATGTTTTCACCTTCTTCCAGTGTCCATCCCTTTTGCCTTTTTGAATGATTGAGCATCTTCCCCAGGGTCCTCCTTCTTGCTTAGCTTCTTTAGTGTACAGATATTAGGATGTTTATCCCACATTATACGTCTAATATCTCCTTATAAGTGAGTAAAAACCGTGTCTGTCTTTCAGCTTCTGGGGTACTTCGGTCAGGATGATCTTTTCTAGATCCCACCATTTGCCTGAAAATGTCATGATTTCCTTGTTTTTAATTCCTGAGTAGTATTTCATTGTGTAAATGTACAACAATTTCTGTATCCATACCTCAACTGAGGGACATCTGGGTTGTTTCCAGGTTCTAGCTATTACAAATAAAGCTGCTATGAACATGGTTGAGCAAATGTCCTAGTTATGTACTTGAGCATATTTTGGATATATGCCTAAGAGTGGAATAGTTGGATCTTGAGGAAGCACTATTCCTAATTGTCTGAGAAAGTGCCACATTGATTTTCAAAGTGGTGGTACAAGTTTACCTTTCTTCCAGCAATGGAGGAGTGTTCTCATTTCTCCACATCCTCTCCAGGATGCACTGTTAATTGAGTATTTGATTTTAGCCATTCTGATTGGTGTAAGGTGAAATCTTAGGGTCATTTTGATTTGCATTTCCCTGATGACTAAGGGCAATGTACATTTCTTTTCTTTTTCTTTTATTTTCTTTTTGTAAACAAATATAAATCCTTTATTCCTTAAGTTGTTTTTTTCCAGTGTGTTTTTTGTCTTTTTCTTTTTATTAATTAGTTTATTCACTTTGTATCCCCCTTGTAGGTGCCTCCCTCCTCTGCTCTCATTCCCACCCTCTCTGCCCTTTCTCTACCTATGCCCCTCCCCCAGTCCACTGCTAGGGGAGGTCTTCCTCTCCTTCTTTCTGATCCTAGTCTATCAGTTCTCATCAGGAGTGGCTGCATTGGATTCCTCTGTGGCCTGGTCAGGCTGCTCCCCACTCTGGGGGAAGTGATCAAAGAGCAAGCCAATCAGTTCACATCACAGACAGTCCCTCTTCCCATTACTATGGAAACCACTTGTACACTGAACTTCCATGGTCTACATTTGTGCAGAGTTTCTAGGTTTATCTCCATGAGGGTCCTTGGTTGGAGTATCAGTGTCAGAAAAGACCCCTGTGACCAGATGTTTTTGTTCTGTGGCTCTCCTTGTGACGCTACTGTCCTCTCCAAGTCTTACTAGTTCCCTTTTCTTTCATAAGATTCCCTTGCACACTGTCCAGTTTGGCTAAAAGTCTGAGTATCTGCTTTGATAGCCTGCAGGGTAGATTATTTCAGATGCCCTCTGTGGGCTCAACCCCCATGCAGAAAGGCAAAGAGGATGGACATCAGAAGAGAGAGAGAGAAAGGAATGGTCATTTCTTTAAGTGTTTCTGTCACATTCTATGTTCCTCTACAGAGACTTCTCTGTTTAGTTCTGTACCCCATTTTTAATTGAATTACTTGATTTGTTGCTTTTTAACTTCGTTAGTTCGTTAAGTATTCTGGATATTAGCTTTCTGTCAGATATAGGGTTGGGGAAAATCCTTTCCCAGTCTTTAGGCTGTCCTTTGGTTCTGGCGAGAGTGTCCTTTGCTTTACAGAAGATATTCAGTTTCATGAGGTCCTACTTACTGATTGTTGATCTTAGAGCCTGTGCAATGTTTGTTGGTTTTCTGTTTAGGAAGTTGTCTCCTGTGCCAATGAGTTCAAGGTTCTTCCCCTCTTTTTCTTCTAACAGGTTTAGTGTGCCTGGTTTTCTGTTGAGGTCTTTGATCCACTTGAACTTTAGTTTTATGCAGGGTGATAAATATGGATCTATTTGCATTTTTCTAAATGCAGACATCCAGTAAGACCAGCACTGTTCCTTGAAGATGCTATCTTTTTTCCATTGCATGGTTTTGGCTTCTTTGTTAAAAATCAAGTGTTCGTAGGTTTGTGGGTTTATTTCTGGGTCTTCTATTTGATTCCATTCATCACCATTCTGTTTCTAAGCCAGTATCATGCCGTTTTTATTACTATTGCTCTATAGTACAGTTTGAGAACAGGGATGGAAATACCTCCAGAAGATCTGTTGGTGTAGAGGATCGTTTTGGAAATTCTGGGGTTTTTGTTTTTCCATTTGAAGTTGAGAATTTTTCTCTCAAAGGCTGGAAAGAATTGTGTTGGTATTTTGATGGGAATTGCATTAAATCTGTAAATTGCTTTTGGCAGCATGGCCATTTTCACTATGTTAATCCTACCGAGCCATGAGCACGGGAGATCTTTCCATTTCTGATATCATCTTCAATATCTTTCTTAAGAGACTTGAGGGTTTTTTTTTAACAGATTTTTTACTTAGTTAGTGAAAGTTACTTTATGTTATTAGTGGCTATTGTGAAGGTGTTGTTTCCCTAAATTCTTTCTCAGACCTTTTGTCTGTGGTATACAGGAGGGATTCTGATTTTTTTTTTTGAGTTAATTTTGTATCCAGCCACTTTGCTCAAGGTGTTTCTCAGTTGAAAGAGTGCTCTGGTTGAGTTTTTAGGGTCACTCATGTATATTATCATATGATCTGCGAATAGGGATACTTTTATTTTTTTTCCTATCTAATTTGTATCCCCTTGACCTATTTTAGTTGTCTTATTGCTCTAGCTAGGACTTCAAGTACTATTTTGAAAAGATATGGAGAGAGTGGGCAGCCTTGCCTTGTCCCTGATTTCAGTAGGATTGATTTAAGTTTCTCTCTATTTATTTTTATGTTGGCTATACTCTTGCTACATATTGTCTTTACTAAATTTAGGTGTGTGCCTTGTATCCCTGATAACTCGAGGACTATAAATATAAATGGATATTGGAATTTTTCAAATGCTTTTTCAGCAAGTAGTGAGATGATCATGTGGGTTTTCCCCTTCAGTTTATTTATATAGTGGATTTCATTGAAAGATTTCTGTATATTGAACCATCCTTGCATGCCTTGGATGAAACCTACTTGGTCATGTTGAATTATCTCTTTGATGTGTTCCTGGATTCTGTTTGCAAGTATTTTATTGAGTATTTTTTCATCAATGTTCATGAGAGAGATATGTCTGCAGTTCTCTTTTATGTTGGGGTTTTGTATGGTTTATATTTCAAGGTGACTGTGGCTGCATAGAATGAGTTTGGTAATGGTCCTTCTTTTCTACTTTGTGGAATAGTTTGAAGAGAATTTGTTTTAGCTCTTCTTTGGAGGTCTGGTAGAATTCCGCACTGTGCTGAGAAGGAAATTAGGGAAACAACACCCTTCACAATAGCCACTAATAACATAAAGTACCTTGGGGTTATTCTAACCAAGCAAGTGAAAGACGTATATGAAAAAAATTTCAAATCAATGAAGAAAGAAATTGAAGAAGATATTAAAAGGTGGAAAGATCTCCCGTGCTCATGGATTGGTAGGATTAACATAGTGAAAATGACCATATTGCCAAAAGCAATCTACAGATTCAATGCAATCCC
>CM053753.1:29639352-29650773 GCA_028658305.1 Pachyuromys duprasi | reverse complement strand
TGGGTTTCCCTTTGATGCATGTAAAGTGTTCATCCCTGACAATTTTTATTAATTTGAGATTAAAGTTCATTATTTTTAGACATTAGAATTGTTTCACCAGCTTGATCCTTATCTACATTTGTTTGGAAAATTTTTCCCAATCCTCTATCCTGAGTTAATGTCTGTCTTTCAGAATGAGGTATGATTTTGTAAGCAGAAGGATGGATTGTGTTTTCACATATATTCTGTTAGCCTGTTTCTATTTCTTGGAGAATTAAGTCCTTTGACATAGATATCAGACAACAGATACTGTTAATTCCTGTTATTTTGAAATTTTTGGTGTGATGTGGTGTGTGTGTGTGTATGTGTGTGTGTTCTGACGGGGTAAGATTTTTGTTGTTTTTACGGGTGCAGTTACTCTTGGCTTGGAGTTTTCTTTCAAGTGCCTTCTGTAGGGTGGATTTATGGATAAATACTGCTCATATTTGACTACCATGGAATATCTTGGGTTTTCTTTTTCTTTCTATGGTAATGAGAATGTTTCCTGTGTTTACCATTCTGGGCTAGCATTTGAGATCACTTAGAATCTGCAGGACATATCTTCAGACCCTTCTGGTTTTTAGAGTTTCAATTGCAATGTCCAGAGTAAGTTTAAAATATCTGCCTTTCTTTGTTAACTTTCTTTTCCCCTTGCAGATTTTAATATTCTTCCTTTATTTTGAATATTTAGTGTTTTGATTATTATGCAGTGAGGGGATTTTTTCCTGGTCCAATCTTTTTGATGTTCTGTAACCTTCTTGAATCTTTAGGGACAGGAGATATGCCTTTTGTTCTTGTCTTTTGCTCATGGACTGCCCCCACTCTCATTGCCTGCCCAGCCTAGCTAGGCCTCTAGTCAAGCATGGGGGCAAATGCTCAAGTCATTAGTTAGATCAGGTTTTTCATTTAAATTTTTAAATTTATTTATTGTTTTATTCATTACAGTTTATTCAGTTTCTATCAAAGCTGTAGCCCCCTCCCTATTCCTCTCCCAACCCCACCCTTCCTCCCTCATCTCCTCTTATGCCCCTTCCGAAGTCCACTGATAAGGGAGGTCCTCCTCCCCTTTCCTCTGATCCTAGCTCTGTTTTTTCCCACATTTCTTCCCTCAACCCAGTCTCCTCTCTCCTTGCCCACTAGATTCTACAGATCCCATTACTCCATGGCCAGTCTACCCATTACATTCATTATGTTTTCCCCTTTCAATGAGGTCCATGTGTTTCAGCTAGTTCCTTCATATATACATGCCTTTTCTTGGTCTACAGATTCTATCTTGTTTATCATTTATTTAGCAGCTAATAACCATATATAAATTTGTACAGACTATAAGTATTTTTCTGGATCTGAGTTATCTTATTCAGGATGATTTTTTTCTAGTTCCTCCAATATGCTTACACATTTTTTGATGTCATGTTTTAACAACTGAGTAATACTCCATTGTGTAAAGGTACCACATTTTTAAATCTATTTTTAATTGAAAGATATATAGTTTTCAATTTTTGCCTATTACAAATGCAGCAATGAGCATATTTGAGCAAGTGTCCTTGTGTTAAGATGAAGCATTTTTTAGTTATATGCCCAAAGGTTCTATAGCTGTATCTTGAGGTAGAATGATTCCCATCTTCATGAGGAACTACTATGATGATTTTAGAGCATCTGAACAAATGAGTGAGTGTTCCCCTTATTCCACACTACAATGGGCTGTCTCCTCTGTAAATGGCATTAGCCATTCTAGGAGGTAAACAATGGAATCTCACTAATGTTTTGATTTGCATTTACCTGATGACTGAGGATGTTGTACATTTCTCAGCCTTTTGAGTTTCCTCTGTTGACAGTTCTCCACTTAGATCTGCATGACATTTTTTTCCATGTCAGGTTTCTTTTTTATTTATTATTTTAATTTTTATATTAATTACAGGTTATTTACTTTGTATCCCAGCTGTAGCTCCCTCTCTCATTCCCTCCCAATTCTACCGTTCCTCCCTCATCTCATCCCTGCCCCTCTCTAAGACAGCTGATGGGGAGGTCCTCCTCCCCTTCTATATGACCCTAGTTTATCAGCTCTCATCAGGACTGGCTGCAATGTCCTCCTCTGTGGTCTAGAAAGGCTGTTCCTCCCTTGGGGTGGGAGGGAGGTCAAAGAGCCAGCCACTGAGTTCATGTCAGAGACAGTCCCTGTTGTCCTTACTAGGGCACCCACTTGGATACTGAGCTGCCCTGGGCTACATCTGAGCAGGGGTTCTAGGTTATACCCATGCATGGTTCTTGGTTTGAGAATCAGTCTCAGAAAAGACTCCTATGCCCAGATATATTTGGTCCTTGTAGAGTACCTGTCCTCTCCAGGTCTTACTAACTCTATTGTCCTTCATAGGATTGCCTGTACTCTGCCCAATGTTTGGTTAGGAGTCTCAGCATCTGCTTTGATACACTGCTATGCAGAGTCTTTTAGAGACCTTCTATGTTTCTCTGTGTAGTCTTGGCTGTCTTGGACTTGCTATGTTGTCCAGGCTAGCCTTGAACTCACAGAGATTTGCCTGCCTTTGCCTTCCTGAGTGCTAGGATTACATGTGTGTGCCACTGCACATGGGGATACTACATTTTTAAATTGGATTACTTCATTTTTGATATCTAATTACTTGATTTCCTCTTATATTCTAGATATTAGCATTAGTGACTCTTATGGGCAACTCCTTTTTTAGTTTAGAAATTTTGCCTTCTACGAAAATGTTGAAAATATATTCTAGGCCTTTGAGAGTCTCTTTCCTCTATTTCTATTATTCATAGGTTTGATCTTTTCATAGTGTTCCTGATTTCTTAGACGTTTTCTGTCAGAAAATGTTTATATTTTACATTTTCTTTGACAGATATATCCATTTCTTCTATCACATCTTCAATGCCTGAGATTTTTCTTCTATCTTCTGTTTTGTTGGTGAAGCTCCCTTCTGTAGTTCCTGTTTGCATTCCTAAATGGTTTTATTTCTAGAAATTCCTCAGTTTGTTTTGTTTTGTCTTGCTTCTATTTGTATTTTCATACCTTTAACAGTTTTCAACCATTTGTTGTTTTTTTTTTTTTTCTTGGCTTTCTTTTGGAGATTTATTTATTTCCTCCTTAAAGCGATCTGTCATCTTCATATTGTCAGTTTTAAGGTCTTTATCTTGTGCTTCAGCTATGTCAGAATATTCAGGGCCTTCTGTAGCTCTAGTTAAGATTTTTACACTAGATGTTATTGACTGTGTTCTTAGGCTGTTGTGTAAGCACCTGGGTTTGAGATGCTGATTTCTGCATTTGTCTTTGTTGGGTAGGTGTTTTGCTCCATGGTTTCTGTTTTCTGTCTGGATTTTCACAATACAATGGCTGTATATTGCCTGTTTCACTGGCCTGCTCAGCTGCTGTGTTCAAGGGAAATGCTTGCTAATGCTGGAGACTAAAGAAAGGAGAGAACAAGAGGATATGGTCTGTCTCAGTGCTAGAGGAAATGCTGACTATTATGTCTGGGTGAACAGAAAAAGTGGAAAAGGTCAACAAACAACCTACCTACTCATCCGGCAGGAGTGGCCTATGGTTAAGCAGGGGGTGTCAGCCTGGTATGGGGACTAGAATAAAGTTGTGAGTAAAGGAGGAAAAGATAGGAAGAGTGTCTAAGGCATCCACAAGAGGCTCGGCCAGGGAGGAAGAGAAAGCAGGTCTTCTGTTGCAGTGCTATGGGAGACCCTGAGAATGGATCTGGGGTAACAGTGCTGGAGACAAGCCCTGAGAAACTTCCCTCACCTCTCCCTGAGTAAGAAGGTTCTATTGTGGGCCTTTCCACCCTCGCCCTGGGCCTTTCCCACCTCACCTCTCCCTGAGTAAGAAGGTTCTATTGTGGGCCTTTCCACCCTCGCCCCAGGCTTTTCCACCCTCGCCCTGGGCCTTTCCCACCTCACCTCTCCCTGAGTTAGAAGGCTCAATTATGGGCCTTTCCAACCTCGCTCCTCCCTCGCCCTGCCCCCACCTAAAGTTGGCCTTAAAAAGCCTGCTTCGTCTCAATAAAATTTGGCTCTTGACAAGTGCACATTTGCTTGAGTCCGTTCCTCTCTCGCCATTCTTTTTCAGGTTTTGGTCCTCCTTGCCCCCTCGAATAACTGAAGCCTATCTGATTATGGAAGTTTCAATTAAGTTTTCTATGTCTATATGCAGAATACATCCAAATAAGTATTTTAAAATGTGATGTCATTGATCTTTGCCATTGAAGAAATCAACAGGTGTCCACATCTCTTACCTAACATGCCTCTGGGTTATGATATGTACAGTACTATTCAGAATCATGTACAGATATTGGAGACCTCCATCAGGGTTCTTTCAGCTTGGATGAGGCCATCCATAACTATACCTGTAGAGAAGAAACAAAATCAATAGCAGTCGTTACAGGAACAACATGAGAATATCCTTCCAGAATTGGCACCATCCTAAGTCTCTACAAATATCCTCAGGTGAGGCTGAGTGAACACGGAAGAATAAAAATATATTCTCTTTGGAGACATTCTCAGGACTGAAGTGGATTGAAAAGATGAGGTGATAGCATGTCCCAGTTTTGTTTCAAAATCTAGAATCAAAGAATTACTTCCCTCAGATTTGGTGGAATATACACATAGCCATTGTTTGAATAGAGATGAGGGAAATGGGAAGACAAAGGGTTATGGTAGGGTTCTCAATAGTTTAGTAATTTCCTATAAAGTTATTTGGAAGATGGCAGAAGCTATAAAACAATGAAAAAATCTTCATTCTTAATTATTTTTTGCTTAGAATTTATTAGGTCTATCTGAAATTCATGGAATTGTTTCTTCATGTCACTTCATACATTCTTTCTCCTCAGTTCACCTTTGGGCCTTTTGATCCAATACCCAGTGACCACGTGAAGTTTCTTTTTATCTATCAGATGGCCCCTAACGACACATCTCTGGCCCTTGGCATGGTCTCTTTGATGGTTCATTTTAGCTGGACTTGGATGGGGCTGATCATCTCAGAAAATGAAAGGGGTATTAGATTCCTGTTATATTTGAAAAGAGAAGATGGAGAAGAACAGCCTGTGTGCAGCTTTTGTGCAAATGCTCACAGTTAAGTACCAGTACTAGTTGAAAGATCTGCTCAACACTGATCCTGCAAGAACAATGATACTGTATCATTCCCTCGAATGTGTAACTCAGCTTCCTATATATACATCCACATTAATTACCATATAATCCAGGATACTGATAATATAAAAAACAAGCAAGCTGCATCATTAGATGAATAAAACCATACCCTATCTATCTATCTATCTATCTATCTATCTATCTATCTATCTATCTATCTATCTATCTATCTATCTAGTTTCTGTCTCTGTCTGTCTGTCCATCTGTCTGTCCATCCATCTGTCTGTATATCTATCTATATTCTGCCATAAATAACAGTGGAGTTCACTCATTTAATATAATGTCTGAATATGTTTTCTCTGTCATTCAGAATGAAACATAAAACAAACTAATCCACTCTTCTTCAGAGACTCTCTATTAGCAAATGTGTTTTCTACATTCCACTCAAACAAAGAAATTAGACATGATACCTATTACCCAACAACAGAAGCAAGTCTGGAAAAAAGCACAGTCTTGATTGAAGAAATGTATCATTACAAGAAACTAAACATGGGAACTGGATAGGAGAGAGAGATTGTGTTTTACAATTGTGTAATGAATGTCCACATTGGTCTGGATACTGGATTGGGTAGGTATTGATTCACTATAATTCATAAATTTTCTGCTATTGACATGATGATATGTTTTCAGAGTACCGTAAACTGGTAGCTTCCTGACATTCTGCACATGTGACTAGAACATATTAGCATATGAGCAACAAATGGAGGGAGATACACTCCTGTCTGGATGCTGTTTTTGAGGCTGCCTTTCCCTATCATGAAAAACAGAGGCCATATTGTCCCATGATTCAGTAATACCTTTGAATTGCATGGGCCCTTTATGACCTCACCTCTCAGCTTACTATGGATTTGCTGATGAAATCCTCTGATATCATTGCCAATGATGTTCATGCACATGGCTATTTACACAGGTTGGGGACCAGAGCTGCTGAGATAATATTGTCCCTGGAGCATATATGTGAAATCATGGCACCTGAGGCTGGAGGACACGGTCCTCACAACATGTTTTCTGAACTGTTTCATGAAAATATTTCAGGTCTCAGATCTGGATCCTGAGGCCAGAATTTTTTCAGATGTATCCAGGGAGAATTGCACAGAATGGGGAGCAGAAAACTAGGGGAGATAAATATGCCTTCCTCCAATCAGTGACAGTAATAAAGAGGCACACAGGTGTAAATGCGCATGTGATGTTGGTCTGCATGAGTAACTGGTTTCATATCTGCTCAGTCTTAGCTCTTGGAAGACATGAGGAAGATGTGTGTTATTATTTCCTTCTTGCTCCTGAAGCTTTCTCTCATATTGTGTAGTTTGACAGAAACAAGCTGCTTTTGGAGAATAAAGGACAATGAAGATGATTATGGAGATTTACGGGATGACTGTGAAACTGTTCTTTTTGTGACTCAGCAAAAACAAGAGGAAGCTTTTTATAATGAAATAATTGATTTTAGGTAAATGTTACCTTATTAATTTCCTGCATAAATGTCAACAATTAGAAATCTGTACCTGTGTAGAGAAATTCTGAAAGTTTCTGTCTTGGTTTCCCCTCTGTAACTTTGGGAACTACAGAAAATTTACTCTTTTATTCTTCATTATTTTGATAATTTAAAGGCATTTCATTGTAGTATGGATTTCCAATTTGATCTATATTTTTCAAGGTCTCTCATGCATAGTCTTTCTCTCTATCATGTCGGTTTGTGTGTCTCTGTAATCTTTCCCATCTAAAGTAGAAGGAAGCTTCTCTGATGATGACTGAATAAGGCGCTGATCCATGAGTAAAGCAGAATACCATTAGAGGGGTTTTATTGTTACTTTATTTTAGACCAGTAGTATTTGTTTTATCCTAGGTTTCTGGGAAAACTTGTCAGGGTTTCTTAGTCATCCAAGTTGCATAAATATGTATTCTCTTTCATGGAGTAGTCCTTAAGTCAAAGCACATATTGGTTGGTTACTCCCAAAAATTTTGAGTCATGTTTTGTAGGGAGAACAGGTAGTAGATGGAAGCTTGTGTGGCTGAGTTGGTGGTTAAGTTTCTCTTTGGAGTCCCACAGAATACCTTTCTACTCCCCAAACAGAAGAATGTAAGGATGAAGGTTTATGGAGGATGCAGCTTGACCTCTCTATGTTTAGTAAGTTTTGTGAGTAGTGTCTTCAGTAATGGGCCCTGACTATCAGTTTGCAGGAAGCAAATTATTGTTTTGCCAACAGCCTGGGCTGTTTGGGATTTCTATGAAAAATTGTGCCCAACTTGATTGGATGTAAACAAGTTACTGGAAGCTTCATTTGGTGAAAGGAGTTGACAGTTGGGATTCTTCTCCCCTTTGTTGGGAGACTGTTCTAGGATTGCCTTCATATATTTTTAGAATGTTTCCACTCTGCTAGGTTTCCTTCTCACCCCTCAAATGCTCTGTTTGCCCTGTCTTTGCCCACATTTCTTCTCTCAACCCAATCTCCTCTCTCCTTGACCACGGGATTCTCTAGGTTCCACTACTCCATGGCCAATTTACCCATTGTATTCAATTTTCCCCTGTCAGTGAGATCCATCTGTTTCAGCTAGTTCCTTTATGTATACCTACCCTCTCGGTCTACAGATTGTATCTTGGTTATCATTTATTTAGCAGCTAATATCCATATATCATTGAGTACAAATTATACGTATCTTTGTAGATCTGAGTTATGTCATTTAGGATGATTTTCTCTGGTTCCTTCTAAATGCTTACAAAATTCTTGATGTTTTGTTTTAACAGCTGAGTAATACTCCATTGTATAAAGGTACCGCATTTTAAAATCTACTTTTCAATTGAAAGATACATAGTTTGTTTTCTATGTTGGCCTATTATGAATAGAGCAGCAATGAGCAAGTGTCCTTGTGGTGGGATGAAGCATACTTTAGTTATATGCCCAAGAGTTTTATAGCTGTATCTTGAGATAGAATGATCCCCATCTTCATGGGGAACTACTATACTGATTTTCAGAGCATCTGAACAAGTTTGCATGTTCACCAGCAATGAGTGAGTGTTGTCCTTATTCCACATCTACACTACGGTGGGCTATCTCCTATGTTATTGGTATTAGCCATTCTAGGAGGTATACAATGGAATCTCATTAGTGCTTTGATGCATTTACCTGATGACTGAGGATGCTGTGCAATCTCAGCCATTTGAGCTTCCTCTCTTGATAGTTCTTCACTTAGATCTGCACTACATTTTTTTCATGTCAGGTTTCTCTGTGTAGCCCTGGCTGTGTTGGACTTATTTGTAGTTCAGGCTAGCCCTGAACTCACAGAGATCTGCCTGCCTCTTCCTCCCCGAGTGCTGGGATTACATGTGTGTGCCACTGCACCGGGGATACTACATTTCTAAATTGGATTACTTCATTTTTGTTTTCTAGTTTTTTTATTTCTTCTTATGTTATAGATATTAGCATTAGTGATTATTTTAAAGGAAATAATAAGTATTATTCATTACAAGTATATCAACTTCTTCAATACACTTTCATGCTTGAAAAAAAATTCTTTTAGCTCTAAATTTACAATTGACAAGTGCAATCTGCAAAAGAGCACAGTGTTTGTGTTTCAGATAAGAGACAATTGCCAATGGAAACAGAAGTACTAGGAGGCTATGCTGAGACAGAACAACACATTTCATAGGGAGAATGGCTCAGTCTTCTGACTCACTAAACGAATGCTGAAGAATTAGGAAGGCTATAATATTAAGACTAGTCTGATAGGATTTCTGTTTTGTTTTACCAATGTGACATAGTAATATAGTAACATTCACACAAAAATATAAGAAAAAAATTGAAAAAATTTTCAAAAAATTGAAAAAATTTCAGTATTAATTATACTGAAAATGATATAATAGCCATAGGATGTGATATATTGGCTTCTACACATGATGTGAATGGTTATATAAATTTAAATGACAAGTTCAAAAAATTTATAGTTGAAGATACTAAAAATCATGTTTCAAACTTTTATAGAAATGTCATTATTGATAGTTTTTCTCATTGTGCATGAAATTAGCAAAATCAATCATTATCTTTTATGAGTAAAAATTTATTCTTTGACAATGTCTTACAGGTATATAATGCTTTTTAAGTTTCTTCACTAACATTTCAGAAAGTATAATAGTCTCTTCAGAGATACTAATATGAGATTTACTGTTAACATTTTATGCTTTTTTAAGGTCACATTTTCAAATAATAGTTTACAAGTGATAGTGTGAGAGAACAGACCATAATTTGGCATCAGTCATTTGAAATGTTACTGTTAGTTATGGTTATTATTAAATATAATTTAATGAGCTTTTTATGATATGAAAAATGTGAAGATGAAAGCCAAATAACATTTTATTATATATTGTATGATTCTTTATGTGTCAAGAGAATTTATATACATGAATGAAAATAAAATTAATAAATCTATTAGATTTTAATCCTTTAATATTTATTTATAATAATTAAAAACAAATCATAAAGTACGATGAATTAGATATTCTATTCAAGACATGGGCTTTTTATGTTTCTATAGAATGGGAATTCTAAGAAATATAGATGTGTAAAAGACTCAATGTCTAGGTATAGTTCATAGATGAGTCTCAGAGATCAAACCAGGTCTTTATAGATTTCCAACGATAAAACTCTCAATCATCATGACTCATTTTGATGAACTGTGAAAATGATTTTATCATTAAAGATCTCTTCACTTATAATTTTAGATCAGGAGAGGTAGAATTTGTACAGAAATTTAGAGAGGGCATATTAAATTGTTCACTTCAATATATTTGAAAATTTGATGTTTGCAGTATATTTTACAATTCTCCCATGTCTTCTTTTAGAATAACGGATCAGAAATATGAGTATTTTCTTGTACTGTTTTTTGCTACTGATGAGATCAACAGAAACCCTTACCTTTTATTCAACATGTCTTTGGTATTTTCTGTCAGTACTGACATGTGTTTTAATACATTGAGGACTTTTGATGTAATAATTTCACAAAAAAACAGTACTCAAGTTCTTCCTAATTATGTCTGTGGAGTGTTTGCATGTCTTGTAGGCCTTACAGGACCATCATGGACTACATCTGTAAAACTCGTGACCCTTTCCCCTGAACCAAAGGTGAGGCTGTGTGATAAAACGGAGAGGAAATAACTTATCAATGTCAGTCCCGAGTTCATCAGAGAATGAATGGGCAGCATGGAGTGGTGTGTGTGCTGATCAATACATTCTAGAGGATGAAGGAGTCAGATATTGATATGTCATTAGCATTTCTCTGTATTAAAAAGTGTATGAAAGGCAGAAACACAGAAGATGATTTGTTGAATGTCTAGAATTTTAAAACATATTATGGAACCACATAATAATAATAATAATAATAATAATAATAATACTTAAAAGGCAGTCTTAATTGCCTTTTGCAGGAATTCTAGAAGGTGAGTAACACAACTCATATCTACATAAGAACTTGTAGCTAAACATATTTCTTCTGTCTCTCAACCTTCAGATTTTCTTTGGACCATTTCATCCTATCTTGAATGACAAAGTCCGATTTCCATATATATACCAGATAGCACACAAAGATACTTGTTTGCCCAATGCCATTGTGTCTCTGATGATTTATTTTACATGGACCTGGATAGGACTGGTCATCTCAGACGATGACCAAGGAACTCAATTTCTCTCAGACTTGAGAGAAGAGATGCAAAATAATGGAGTCTGTCTAGCTTTTTCAAATGTCATCCCAGATGACATACAGTTATACATGACAAGGGCTGTAATATATGATAAACAAATCATGACATCATCAGCAAAGGTTATCATCATTTATGGTGAAATGAACTCTACCCTAGAAGCCAGCTTTAGACGATGGGTATATTTAGGTGTAGAAAGAATATGGATCACCACTTCACAATTGGATGTCACCATGAGCAAAAGAGACTTTAGGACTGTCACTCTTTCACACCACAGTGGCTTGATTTCTAAATTTAGAAATTTTATGCAAACAATGAACACTTCCAAATATCCAGTAGACATTGCTCAGATGAGAAATAAATGGAATTATTTTAATTGTTCAGTTTTTAATATGAACACAATGAATAATTGTTCATCCAACACTTCTTTGGAATGGTTATCACAGCATGAATTTGACATGGTCCTAAGTGAAGAAGGTTACAATTTATACAATGCTGTGTATGCTGTGGCTCATACCTACCATAAAATTATTCTTCAACAAATA
>CM053753.1:29617043-29627845 GCA_028658305.1 Pachyuromys duprasi | reverse complement strand
TAGAGGACTGTAGAATGGCAGAAAAACACTTAAAGAAATGCTCAATGTCCTTAGCCATCAGGGAGATGCAAATCAAAACGACCCTGAGATTTCACCTTACACCCACCAGAATGGCTAAGATCAAAAACTCAAGTGACAACACATGCTGGAGAGGATGTGAAGAAAGAGGAACCCTCCTTCATTGCTGGTGGGAATGCAAACTTGTACAACCATTCTGGAAATCAATTTGGTGTTTTCTTAGACAATTAAGAATAGTGATTCCTCAAGATCCAGCTATACCACTCCTAAGCATATATCCAAAATATGTTCAAGTACACAACAAGGACATTTGCTCAAGTATGTTCATAGCTGCTTTATTCGTAATAACCAGAACTTGAAAACGACCCAGATGTCCCTCAGTTGAGGAATGGATGCAGAAATTGTGGTATATTTACACAATGGAATACTACTCAGCAATTAAAAAGGAGGAAATCATGACATATGCAGGCAAATGGTGGGACCTGGAAATGATCATCCTGAGTGAGATATCCTAAAAGGAGAAAGACGAACATGGTATATACTCACTTATATAGACCTATAAGATAGGATAAACATGCTGAAATATATACAGCTAAAGAAGATAAACAAGAAAGAGGACCTGGAGCAAGAGGATTAATCCTCACTTAGAAAGTCAAATGGGATGGAGATTGGATGTAGGAGAAAACAAGTGGCAGGACAAGAACTGGCCACAGAGGGCCTCGGAAACATTCTTTCTAGCAGTGTATGAAAGCAAAGATTAAGAAAGATAAACAACCTTTTGGCAGAGTGCAGGGAATCATATGAAAGAAGGGGGAGTTAGTATGACCTGGAGAGGTCAGGAGCTCCACAAGGACTAAATATATCAGGGCACAGGGGTCTTTTATGAGACTCTCTCTCCAACCAAGGACCATGTATAGTTATAACCTAGAACCCCTGCTTGTATGTAGCAAATGGTAGCTCAATATCCAAGTGAGTACACTAGTAAGGGGAACAGAAACTACTTTGGACATGAACTCAATGGCTGGCTCTTTGACCTCCCTGTCCCCAGAGGGAGGAGCAGCCTTACTAGGCCACAGAAGAGGACATTGCAGCCGTTCTGGAAGAGATCTGATAAGCTAGAGTTAGATGGAAGGGGAGGTGGTCCTCCCTTATCAGTGGACTTAGAAAGGTGCAGGGAGGAAATGAGGGAAAGAAGCAGGGGGGATAGGGAGGGAATGCGGGAGGGGGCTAAGGCTGAGAATACAAAGTACATAACCTGTGATTAATATAAAATAAAAATGAAACAAAATAAAATAAAATAAAACATTATTTATCCTTATCCATTAGGTAAATAAAAACTAAATCCACATTGAAATGTCATCCTACTCCAATCAATATGCTAAGGTTTTTTTTTTTAATGACCTCAAATGCTGCTATGAATAAGTGAAAAAGACAACATTTATTCATTGTTTTTGGAAGTGCAAACTGGTGTTGCAACCATGTAATTTGATATTTCAAAAAAGGAAAAAAGTAGAAATAGATCTATTGAATTTTCCAGCTATTTCAATTTTTTCATCTACCCAAAGGACATGTCCATTGCTGCTTTCTCTACTGTAGCCTAAAATGAAAAAAAAAAAGAACCTAGAATCAATAAAGAGGGGGACAGATAATAACAAAATGGGACAATACATTGTAGGTTATTATTTACCTGTTAAGAAAAATATGACTAAAAAAATCAGTAAATGTAGCTAGAAATTATTTTCATAATAGAAAATTTGTGGAATAGTTTTTAAAGGCATATTTTTATTTAAAAAAATTACAGGAAAACACAAACAATTAGAAAAAAATGAATAAGTCTTTTAAAGCCAAAGGACTGCAGACAAAAATTGAAGGAAAAAGAGTAGTTCAAGACCTGAACGTGGAAACAGAAGCAATAAAACAAACAAACAAATAAACAAAAAACAACTGAGAGAATTCTGGAAATGCACATTTTGGAAACTTAAACAAGAACTACAGAGGTAAGTCTCACCCACAGAATAAAAAAGATGTAAGTGAAAATTCCAAGCCTTAATGATACCATATCAAGAATTGATGCATTGATCAAAGAAAATCATAAATTGAAAAACCAATTCCTGACATAGACTATGAAACACTTCTCAGCCTGAATGACAGACATTACCTCTAAATAAAGATTTGGGAAAACATATTACATGCAAATGGACCTAAGAAGCAAGCTGATGTAGCCATTGCAATGTCAGACAACATACACATAAGGCCAAAACTAATCAACAGAGTTAAAGAAGGACACTACATTGTCATTAAGGAACTATCCATCATGATGATGTCTCAGTTTTTAACACTAATGCCCCAAACACAAGGGCACCCAACTTTGTAAACTCAGTTATGTTATGTAAATGTGTTTTTGTAATCCCAATTGTGGGAGTTTAGTTGGGCTATAGTTTGTCCATACCTGTTTATTGTTGCCTGAGTGGTGTGCCTTTTGCCCTGATAACAATCTTCCACATGCCTCACAGAGAGGTGGCCTTGTTTTAAGACTAGAAAGATATAAATTGAGAGTCCAGAAAGAGAAGGCATGCAGTGCTGGCTGGTGGCTTGTAGCAGTTTGAAGAAATGAGAAGCAGATGGAATGGACAAACAACAGAAATGCATTGGGGGCACAGTGGCATGAAGAAAACCGTTGTCTGCATCTGCGATTGACAGGGCTTGGTATAGAGACCTGAACAACCATCAGTCCTAAACAACTGGGAGAAGAACAGGTGTCTGGGCCCTCTCTCCCCATGAACTCTCCCCTATGTAGGGTTGGGAGGTTGGAAGGGAGGTTGCAGCCTAAACACCCCAAATAAAGTAGAGTTTTAAAAACAAGCCTTATACAACTTTGTAACAGCAGAAGTACTGGAGCTTAACTCACATGCTAATCCTTACACAATGATAGTGGGAGACTTCAATGCCTCATTCTCACCAATGGAAAGACCATTCATGCCAAAACTAAACAGAGAAATACTGGAGCTAACAGACAGTATAAACCAAATAGGCATAACAGATCTCTACAGAACATTTCTTACAAACATAAAAGCTTATGTATTCTTCTCAGCACCTCAGGGAACCTTCTCTAAAATTGGCCACACACATGGTCACCAAGCAAGTCTCAACAAGTATGAAAATATTGAAATAACTCCCTGACACCAATCATACCAACATGTATTAAAGCTGGGTTACAGCAACAAGAAAAGCATCAGACTGCTTACAAACTCATGGAAACTGAACAATGCTGTACTGAGTTAAAACTGAGTCCAGACAGGAAAAAAAAAACAAAAAACTGAAGACTTTGTGGAACTGACTGAAACTGAATACACACCATACCCAATCTTACAAGATACAATGAAAATGGTGCTAAGAGGAAAGTTCATAGCACTAAGCACCTACATAAAGAAGCTGGAGAGACTGCATATTAACAACTTCATAGCACACGTGTAAGCTCTAGAACAAAAATAAGTAAGCATAGCCAAGAGGAACAGAAAACAAGAGAATATCATGCTGAAAACGAACTTTAAAAAGCAGAAACAACAACAACAAACATCCAATGAAACAAAGGAAAAGTTCTTTGAGAAGATAAACCACATTTACAAACATGTATCCAAATTAACTAAAAAGTAGAGAGAGAATATCCTTATTAACAAAATCAGAAATGAGAGCAAGAGGTAACAACAGGAACTGAGGGAAATCCAGAGAACCTTCAAGACATAAATGAAAACTAAATTGGAAAATCTAAAAGAAATTATCTTCTTGAGAAGTACCTCTTACTTGGCAGAGTAAAATTAAGATTAGACAATTAATTTGAAAGGAACTAGAAACCTGATTCACACATAAGGAATGATTCAAGGTCCCTAAACCAAAGAGAGCCCAGTAACAGATGGTTTTAGGACAGAATTCTACCAGACTATAAAAGTAAAGTTAACACCAATACTCATCAAATTATTCTACAAAACTGAAACATTTCCTAGTTCATTTTATGGGGACCCAGTCATCTTGATACCCAAACTACATAAAACTGCAACAAAGAAACTGAATTACAGAATAATTTCTTTTACGAGCATAGCTCTAAAAATACTTGCAAACTAAATCCAAGACAACATCAAAAACATCATCCTCTATGATCAAGTAGGCTTCATTCCAGAGATGCAAGAATGTTTCAATAAACAAATATCAGCAAATTTAATTCCCCATATTAAAAAAAACTGTGAAAAAGACCATATTACCTTCTAATTGGATGCAGAAAAAGCCTTTGAAATATACAATACCCCTCTGTGATAAAAAGTTTTGAAGTGATCATGGATGCAAAGGACATCCCTAAACATAATAAAGTCAGTTTACAGCAAGCGTATAGACAAGAACAAATTAAATTATGAGAAACTAAATGCACTTACATTAAAATCAAGAACAAGATACAGTTTTCCACTTACTCCATATCTATTCAATATAGTACTTGAATATTTAGCTGAGCAATGATACTTCTAAAGAAGATCAAGGAGACAGAAGCTGAAAAGGAAAAAGTCAATCATCATTATTTGTACATCATAGTATGCATAAGTATACTATTGATATACTTATGTATACTATCATCATTTGATATGATACTATCATATGATAGTATCAGTTTTGATAGTATATATAAGTGACTAAAAATTTAATAAAGGAACTTCTACAGCTGATAAACACACTCAGTGAAGTGATTGAATATGAGGTTAAATCACAAAAGTCAGTACCCTTCCTATATATAAAAGACAAGTGGAATGAGAAAGAAATCATAAAAAACCAATCCCTTTCACAATAGCCTCAAATAATATAAAATACTTTGTGGTAATTCTAATCAAGCAAGTGGAAGGCATGTATAATGAAACCTTCAACTCTTTGTAGAAAAAAATTTAAGAAGCTATCAGAAGCCCAAAGCATCGTTCATGCCCATGGATCTATTGTAAAAGGGCCATCTTACAAAAACCAATCTACACTTTCAATGCAATCCCTCTTAAGAACACAACATATGCCCTTACAAACCTGAAGGGACAACATTCAACTTCATATGGAGAAATAAATAGCCCAGTATAACTAAAACATCCATGAACAATAAAAGAACTTAAAGGGTTATCACCATCCCTAATTTCAAGTTGTAAATGGAGTTATAGTAACAAAATTCCATGGTATTAACGTTTATACAGACACCTTGACAATGAACTCCAACAGAAGGCCCAGATATAAATCCAAATACCTAACAGACCTCTGATTTTTTTTATAAAGAATCTACAAAAAATTGAAAAGAAAACAGCTTCTTCAACAAATAGTACTGTTCAAAATAGTTGTCTCCATGTAGATAATAGATTCATATTTATTACCATGCAAAAAGTTCAAATCCAAGTAAATCAAATATCTCAATTAAAAAATGAGAGAGTGAGGAGACAAGATGAACTGGGGTCGGATGGAAGGGGAGGAGGTCCTTCTCCCGTAGGTGGACTTGGAGGGGACAGGGAGGAGATGAGGGAGGGATGGGGAGAGTGGGAGGGAGTGAGGGAGGGGGCTATGCCTGGGATGCAAAGTACCTAACCTGTGATTGATATAAAAATAAATAAATTACATTTTAAAAAATGAGAGAGTATAAAAACATGATAGAAGAGCAAATGGGGAACATCCTTGTACACAGTGGTAGAGGAAATACTTTATTAAGGAGAACAATAATTAATTAGGTACTAAGATCAAAAGTTCAAAAATAGGACCCCCAGAAACAGAGAAGATTCTGTAAGGCTAAGTACACTGACAACAGGACAAAATATCTGCCTGCAGATTGGAACTGAGTTTCACAATCTCATCTGATATGAGTATAATACTTAAAATATACAAAACACAAAAAAACTAGATCAATAAACCAGATAATTTAAAATGGAGTTCTTATCTAAACAGAAATTCTTCAAAGACAAAAATCAACTGGTCTGTAAACACTTAAAAAATGTTTAAAAGTCAGTCATCTGCTTGGATATCCTGTTCAGTAGATTCATTCAGAGGCCCTCTGTGGAAGGTTCCTGCCCTCTTCCCTGTCTTCTACTTCCTGAGTCTATACTATTTGCCCTTATGAATGGGGATTAAGCATCTTTCCTTGGGCAGATTGCAGGTAATCTTATGGAAGGAGGGGGAGATAGAAAGACCTGGAAGGGACAGGAGCTCCACAAGGAGAACAACAGAGCCAAACGTTTGGGCCCAGGGGCCCCTGTAGAGACTGATGCTCCAGTCACGGACTGTGACTGGAGAGGACCTAGTGCCCCTGCTCAGTCTCAATGTGCATTCCCCAGAAGAGGAGCAGGGGCTGTCTCTGACATGAACTCAGTAGCGGGCTCTTTGATCACCTCCCACCCCACAAAGGGAGGGGTAGCCTTGACAGATCACAGAGGAAGACAAGGCAGCCATTCCTTATGAGACCTGATATGGTACAGTCAGATAGTAGGGGAAGAGGAGCACATCTATCAATGGACTTGGGGAGGGGTATAGGGGATGAGGAGGGAAGGAGGGTGGGACTGGGAGGAGATGAGGGAAGGGTCTATAGCTGGGATACAAAGTGAATAAATTTTAATAAATAATAAATAAAAAGAAAAAATCTTAGTCATCAAGGAAATGCATATCAAATATAATTTGACATTCCATCTTAAACCTGTCAGAATGATTTATAGTATTAACACAAGTAACAGCTCACTGCCAAGGCTGTGAAGTAAATGGAACACTCTTCCATTGCTGGTGGGAATTCAAACTCATATAGCCACTATGAAAATCATTATGACAATTCAGGAAACTGGGAATTGATATATCTCAAGACCCAGCTATACCAACCAAAGGATGCTTCAACCTATCCAAGGATTATTTACTGTACCATAGTCATGGGTTTATTCAAAATAGCCAGAAACTGGAAACACGTGTTATGTGTGTGTGTCATATTTGCACAATAGAGTGCAAATTACTCAACTATTAAAAGTGACATCATACGGTTTGCAGGACAAGGGATGGAACTAGAAAAAAAAATCATCTTGGGCAAAGTAACCCAGACCCCAAAATCCAAATGTGACATTTAATCATTTACAGGTGAATAATTGCTGTTATGTAAATGATAATTAGGTTAAAATCCACAGATGTAGAGAGAGAAGTTTGGGAGAGAGAAGTGTTTTAAGAGGAATGCATGCAGCTCTCTTAGAACAGAAAACAGAATTAAGTTTTACAGGTGGCCTGGGTGTTGGTGGGGATGGGAGTGGGAAAGATGGGGAGCAGATGAAATGATTTTAGAAACTGTGGGTAGAAGTTAATAACATTGGGAACAATTAGGGAGTGATATGGAAACCTACTGAAATGAAAACTTCCTAAAATATTAAAGTTCATCCTAATTAGGACTAGAAATAATGGGGGATACAAAGTCTCAAATGACCAACTGTTGAAGCCAGACAAGGCTTTCAGAGTAAGGACTGGATTGCATTCATTTGCATTGTTGTTCAAGGGATACATATGAAAATCCTGAAACAAGCCACCTGATGCTTAGACAAAAAGTTGCTGTCCACAATTGACAGTGGGACCCCATTTCCAAGAATAATATCCATATCACACTACACTACTCATTGAATGTGGAGAAGTCAACCTGGTGCCTATGTAGACTTTTTAGTTTGTTAAGGTAAAATGGAAACTGTCAAAAGAAAAATGTGGACACCAACTCAGCCAAAAAAAAAAGTTTTACATACAATATGTCGTACTTCAAAAACAGTGTAAGCAATGTTGTCACAGAAACCATGAGTAGCTAACCAATAATATCTGATTTGACTTAAATCGCACTCCACAGGAAGGAACCTGACACTGTACAAATTAGAATCAGAGAGTCAGGTCTCCTAGCCCAGAGACATAGGATAAAAACAACCAGTAAGAAGCTTAAAAAGAAAAAAGTCAGTGAAATTATTCATAATGGTATTCTGCTGTATCATAGATCAGTGCCTTATCCAGTCATTGTCAGACAGGATTCCCTCATCAGCAGATGGAAACAAAGAACCACAGCCAAACATTAAACAGAGCGACTCTAAATTTGAGGGGTCCATCAAATTCCTCTTCTCAGAGTTCAAGGAATGTTGTAGAAGTACAGGTGGAAAGATTTTAAGAGTCAGAGGGATTAGAGGCCACCAGAAGAACATGGCCCTCTGAGTCAACAAATTAAGGTGCATATGAGCTCACAGAGACTAACTCAGCAAACACAGGAACAATGTAGGTCAACCCTAGGTCCTCTGCATATAGGCTTTACCTATATAGATTTGTGGTACAATTTTATCTGAGTACAAATTAGTCACTGATTCTTTTGCCTACACTTGGGAATCTATTCATTTATTGGTTTGCCATGTCCAACTTTGATATGAAAGTGATTGCTTCATCTTATTTTATATATCCTGTTCATTTTTTATCTCTTAGAAGCCTGTTCATCTCTATTGAGAGACACAAAGGGAGTGGATCTGGAAGGGAGGGAAAGTTGTAGAGGTATAGGGAAGATTTTAGAGAGGAAAAACCATAATCTTTCCAAGAAAGAAGTTGATTTTCAATAAAAAGGATTATAAAATAATCTACTTAAGTGGATCATGCCAGTGATTTAAACAAAGGTATCCATTAAAAGCTATGAGAAAATCCAGTTACAGCTCAAAATGAGGCACACTGAACTATGTCCCCAAATATTCAAGTCTTGAAGATGAAGAATCAATAATTGGGAACTGATGAAACTGAAAAGCTTCTATAAAGCAAAGCATAATGTTATCAGAACAAAACAGATAGGGAAAGGATCTTACCAACCATATATCTGACAGAGGGCAAATATCCAGAACGTATAAAGAACCCAAAAAGTTAAACACCAACAAATCAAGTAATCCAATTAAAAAATGGGATACAGAGCTAAACAGAGAATTCTCAATAGAGAAAATTTAAATGTCAGAAAAACACTTAAAGAAATGTTCAATGTCCTTAGTCATTAGAGAGATGCAAATCAAAACCACCCTGAGATTTCACCTTACACCCATCAGAATGGCTAAGATCAAAAATTCAAGTGACAACATATGCTGGAGAGGATGTGGAGAAAGTTTCCTCCATTGCTGGTGGGACTATAAACTTGTACAATCACTTTGGAAATCAATCTGGCCCCTTCTCAGAAAATTATTAATAGTGCTATCCCAAGATCCAGTTATACCACCCCTAAGCATATATTCAAAATATGCTCAAATATACAACAAGGTCATTAGCTCAACCATTTTTGTAGCAGCTTTACTCATAATAGCCAGAACCTGGAAACAACCCAGATGTCCTTCAACAGAGGAAGGGATACAGAAATTGTAGTACATTTACACAATGGAATACTACTCAGCAATTAAAAAGAAGGAAATCATGAAATTTTCAGGCAAATGGATGGAACTAAAAAGGACCATCCTGAGTGAGGTAACCCAGACCCAGAAAGACAAATATGGTATATACACACTTATAAGTGGATATTAGCCATCTTACATAGGTTAAATATACTAAAATCTGCAGACCTAAAGAAGCTAAACAACAAGGAGGACCCTAAAGAAGATGCTTGATTCTCATACAGAAGAGAAAGCATGATAGTCATCAGAGGTTGTAGAAGAGAAGGGAAAAGAGGGGAGCCTACCATAGATGTCCCTTAAAAGACTCCACCAAGCAGGGATTGAAGCAGATGCAGACACTTACAGCCAAATTTTGGACAGAGTACAGGGAGTGTTATAGAAAATGGGGGATATAGAAGGACCTGGTGGGGGGGTTGGGGGCAGGGAGCTCCATAAAGACACCAACACAGCCTAAAATGCTGGGCCCAGGAGAGACTACGGAAATTGAACATGCATGAGGAAGACCTGGAACCCCTGCTCAGATATAACCCATGGACAGTCAGTTTCCATGTGGGTTCCCTAGAAAGGAGAGAAGAGACATTCTCTGACATGGACTCCATTGCCTGCTCCTTAATCACTTCTACCTGGTGGGGCCACCTAGCCAGCACACAGAGGAAGAGGATCCAAGCAATCTTTTTTTTTTTAATTTTTACATATATATTTTAATTTTAAATGCATTTAATTAACATTTTTATTTTATATTAATCACAGGTTATATACTTTATATCCCAGCCATAGCCCCCTCCCGCATTCCCTCCCTATTCCCCCCATCCCTCCCTCATCTCCTCCCTGCTCCTTTCCAAGTCCGCTGATAGGGGAGAACCTCCTCCCCTTCCATCTAATTCTAGCTTATCAGGTCTCTTCAGGAATGGCTGCAATGTCCTTTTCTGTGGCCTAGCAAGACTGCTCCTCCCTTGGGGAGCGGGGGGAGATTGAAGAGCCAGCCATTGAGTTCATGTCCAAAACAGTCCCTGTTCCCCTTACTAGGGTACCCACTGGGATTTTGAGCTGCCATTTGCTACATTCAAGTAGAGGTTCTAGGTTATATCCACACCTGGTCCTTGGTTGGAGAAACAGTCTCATAAAAGACCCCTGTGCCCTGATATATTTGGTCCTTGAGGAGCTCCTGTTCTCTCCAGTTCATACTAACTCCCCCTTCTTTCATAGGATTCCCTGCACTCTGCCAAAGGGTTGGTTATGTGTCTTAATATTTGCTTTGATACACTGCTAGGTAGAGTCTTTCTGAGGCCCTCTGTGGTAGGCTCTTGTCCTGCTACTTGTTTTCTCCTACACCAATGTCCATCCCATTTGTCTTTCTAAGTGAGGATTAATCCTCTT
>CM053753.1:29581271-29593008 GCA_028658305.1 Pachyuromys duprasi | reverse complement strand
TCATGCTATGATAACCATTCCAAAGAAGTGTTGTATGAACAATTATTCATTGTGTTGATATTAAAAACTGAACAATTAAAATAATTCCATTCCTTTCTCATCTGAGCAATATCTACTGGATATTTGGAAGTGTTCATTGTTTGCATAAAATTTCTAAATTTAGAAATCAAGCCATTGTGGTGTGAAAGAGTGACAGTCCTAAAAACTCTTTTGCTCATGGTGACATCCCATTGTGAGGTGGTGATCCATATTCTTTCTACACCTAAATATACCCATCGTCTAAAGCTGGCTTCTAGGGTAGAGTTCATTTCACCATAAATGATGATAACCTTTGCTGATGATGTCATGATTTGTTTATCATATATTACAGCCCTTGTCATGTATAACTGCATGTCATCTGGGATGACATTTGAAAAAGCTAGACAGACTCCATTATTTTGCATCTCTTCTCTCAAGTCTGAGAGAAATTGAGTTCCTTGGTCATCATCTGAGATGACCAGTCCTATTCCATGTAAAATAAATCATCAGAGACACAATGGCATTGGGCAAACAAGTATCCTTGTGTGCTATCTGGTATATATATGGAAATCGGACTTTGTCATTCAGGATAGGATGAAATGGTCCAAAGAAAATCTGAAGGTTGAGAGACAGAAAAAGCACAGTGAGAAATATGTTTAGCTACAAGTTCTTATGTAGATATGAGTTGTGTTACTCACCTTCTAGAATTCCTGCAAAAAGCAATTAAGACTGACTTTTAAGTATCATTTATTATTATTATTATTATTATTATTATTATTATTTGGTTCCATAATATGTTTTAAAATTTTAGACATTCAAGAAATCATCTTCTGTGTTTCTGCCTTTCATCCACTTTTTAATACAGGGAAATGTTAATGACATATCAATATCTGACTCCTTCATCCTCTAGAATGTATTGATAGCACACACCAATCCATGCTGCCCATTCATTCTCTGATGAGCTGGGGATTAGCATTGATAAGTTATTTCATCTCCTTTTTAATCACACAACCTCACCTTTGGTTTAGGGCAAAGGGTCACGAGTTTTACAGATGTAGTCCATGATGGTCCTGTAAGGCCTGCAAGACATGTAGACCCTCCACAGTCATAATTAAGATGTCCTTCAGTACTGTTTTTTTGTGAAATTATTACATCATGATTCCTCAGTGTATTAAAACACATGTCAGTACCGACAGAAAATACCAAAGACATGTTGAGTAAAAGGTAAGGGTTTCTGTTGATCTCATCAGTAGCAAAAAACAGTACAAGAAAATACTCATATTTCTGATCTGTTATTCTAAAAGAAGACATAGGAGAACTGTAAAGTATACTGCAAACATCAAAATTTCAAATATATTGAAGTGAACAGTTTAATATGTCCTCTCTAAATTTCTGTACAAATTCTATCTCTGCTAATATAAAATTATAAGTGAAGAGATCTTTAATGATGAAATCATTTTCAGAATTTATCAAAATGAGTCATGATGATTGAGAGTTTTATCATTGGAAATATATAAAGACCTGGTTTGATCTCTGAGAATCACCTGTGAACTAGACCTAGACATTGAGTCTTTTACACATATGTCTTTCTTAGAATTCTTATTCTATAGAAACATAAAAACCCATGACTTGAATAGAATATCTAATTCATAGTACTTTATGATTTGTTTTTAATTATTAAACATAAATATTAAAGGATTAAAATCTAATAGATTTATTAATTTTATTTTCATTCATGTTTATAAATTGACACATAAAGAGTCATACAATGTGTAATAAAATGTTATTTGGCTTTCATCTTCATATTTTTCATCATCATAAAAAGCTAATTAAATCATATTTAATAATATCCATAACTAACAGTAACATTGCAAGTGACTGATGCCAAATTATGCTTTGTTCTCTCATACTATCACTTGTAAACTATTATTTGAAAATGTGACCTTAAAAGAGCATAAAATGTTAAAAGTAAATCTCATATTAGTATCTCTGAAGACAGACTATTATACTTTCTGAAATGTAGTGAAGAAACTTAAAAAGCATTATATACCTATAAGACATTGTCAAAGAATAAAATTTTACTCATAAAAGATAATGATTGATTTTGTTAATTTCATGCAGAATGAGAAAAACCATCAATAATGACATTTTTGTAAAAGTTGGAAACATGATTTTTAGTATCTTAAACTATACATTTTTTTGAACTTGTCATTTAAATGTATATAACCATTCACATCATGTATAGAAGCCAATATATCACATCCTATGGCTATTATATCATTTTCAGTATAATTCATACTGAAATTTGTTTGTTATATTTTTGTGTGAACGTTACTATATTACTATGTCACATTGGTAAAACAAAACAGAAAGCCTATCAGACAAGTCTTAACATTACAGCCTTCCTAATTCTTCAGCATTCTTTTAGTGAGTCAGAACACTGAGCCATTCTCCCTATGAAATGTGTTCTGTCTCAGCATAGCCTCCCAGTACTTCTGTTTCCATTGGCAATTGTCTCTTATCTGAAACACAAACACCACCATGCTCTTTCGCAGATTGCACTTGTCAATTGTAAATTTAGAGCTGAAAGAATTTTTTCAAGCATGGAAGTGTATTGAAGAAGTTGATATACTTGTATTGAATAATGCTTATTATTTCCTTTAAAAGAATCACTAATGCTAATATCTATAACATAAGAAGAAATAAAAAAACTAGAAAACAAAAATGAAGTAATCCAATTTAGAAATGTAGTATCCCCGGTGCAGTGGCACACACATGTAATCCCAGCACTCGGGGAGGAAGAGGCAGGCAGATCTCTGTGAGTTCAGGGCCAGCCTAGACTACGAAGCAAGTCCAACACAGCCAGGGCTACACAGAGAAACCTGACTTGAAAAAAATGTAGTGCAGATCTAAGTGGAGAACTATCAATAGAGGAAGCTCAAATGGCTGAGATTGCACAGCATCCTCAGTCATCAGGTAAATGCATCAAAACATTAACAAGATTCCATTGTGTACCTCCTAGAATGGCTAATACCAATAACATAGGAGACAGCTCACCGTTGTGTAGATGTGGAATAAGGAGAACACTCACTCGTTGCTGGTGGACATGCAAACTTGTTCAGATGCTCTGAAAACCCGCATAGTACTTACCATGAAGATGGGGATCATTTTATCTCAAGATCCAGCTATAAAACTCTTGGGCATATAATTAAAGAATGCTTCTTCCTATCACAAGGACACTTGCTCAAATATGCTCATTGCTGCTCGTTCATAATAGGCCAAAATAGAAAACAAACTACATATCTTTCAATTGAAAAATAGATTTTAAAATGTGGTACCTTTATACAATGGAGTATTACTCAGCTCTTAAAACAAAATATCGAGAATTTTCTAAGCATTTAGGAGGAACCAGAAAAAATCATACTGAATGACATAACTCAGATCTACAAAGATACATATAATTTGTACTCAATGATATATGGATATTAGCTGCTAAATAAATGATAACCAAGATAGAATCTGTAGACCAAGAGGGTAGGTATACATAAAGGAACTAGCTGAAACAGACGGATCTCACTGACAGGGGAAAATCGAATATAATGGGTAGATTGGCCATGGAGTAGTGGGCACTAGAGAATCCCATGGTTAAGGAGAGAGGAGATTGGGTTGAGAGAAGAAATATAGGTAAAGAGAGAGCAAACGGAGCATTTGAGGGGTGAGAAGGAAACCTAGCAGAGTGGAAACTTTCTAAAAATATATGAAGGCAATCCTAGAATAGTCTAGCAACAATAAGGGAGAAGAGTCCCAACTGTCAACTCTTTTCACCAAATGAAGCTTCCAGTAACGTGGTTACACCCAATCAAGTTGGGCACCGAATTGAAATCCCAGACAGCACACTTTTTTATGGAAATGCCAAACAGCCCAGGCTGTTGGCAAAACAATAATTTGCTTCCTGCAAACTGATAGTCAGGGCCCATTACTGAAGACACTACTCACAAAACTTACTGAACATAGAGAGGTCAAGCTGCATCCTCCATAAACCTCCATCCTTACATTCTTCTGTTTTGGGAGTAGAAAGATATTCTGCAGGCCTCCAAAGAGAAACTTAACTACCAACTCAGCCACACAAGCTTTGATCTACAACCTGCACTCCCTACAAAACCTGACTTTAAATTTTTGGGAGTAACCAACCAATGTGTGCTTTGACTTAAGGACTACTCCATGAAAGAGAATACATGTTTATGCAACTTGGATGACTACGAAATCCTGACAAGTTTTCCCAGAAACCTAGGATAAAACAAATACTACTGATCTAAAATAAAGTAACAATAAAACCCCTCTAATGGTATTCTGCTTTACTCATGGATCAGTGCCTTATTCAGTCATCATCAGTAGAAGCTTCCTTCTACTTTAGATGGGAAAGAATACAGAGACACACAAATAGACATGATAGAGAGGAAGAGTATGCAGGAGAGACCTTGGAAAATATACATGAAATTGGATATCTCTATCAAATCAATATTTTCAGGGTTTGGGGAGCCCCATAGACATAGAAAAGAAAACTCTAAGAGTGAGAAGTTTTGGACACCAATACTACATTGACCTTTAAGTTAACTAAGCAAATCTCATATGAACTAAAAATAAAAAAAAAACATATATAGAGCAAGGAGTACATAGCAGATATAGGTTAGCAGCAGATCCTCTGTCTATCCATTATAAAATCCAGGTGAGTATGAGCATGAGACTCCTGATCATGTGAATGAGCAGAACTCTTGATTTTTGTACTGTCTCTGGGGTGATCTCCTTTTTTTCAGTTAGTTTGCCTTGTCCAACTTTGATGTTATTTTTTATCTTAATGTTTTACTTTGTTTAGTTTGATATCTCTTTGAAGATAGTTCTTTTATAATTAGAGCAGAAATAGAGTGGATTCAGATGGAACAATACATAGAGAGAAACTTAGAGGTATCATAAAAGGGGAAATATAACCAGACTATTGTGTATTTAAAAAATAACATATTTTTTATAAAATGGAGGAAAGTAAAAAGAAAATAAAATTATAGCAAAATCTCAAGTTTTTAGATAAGGAAGAAAATGAGTAAGAAAATATATGGATAAAAAATATTTTAATTATAGAGGATTGTTTTAGCAATTCTGGGTTACTTGTTATTCCACATGAAGTTGAGAATTTTTCTTTCAAGGTCTATAAATAATTGTGTTAGTAATTTGATGGGAATTGCATTGAATCCATAGATTGTTTTTGCTAAGATGGCCATTTTTACTATGTTAATCCTGCCAAGCCATGAGAATAAGAGGTCTTTCCATCTTCTGATCTCTTCTTCTATTTCTTTCTTCAGAGAGTGGAAGTATATATATTTGTGTGTGTGTGTATATATTTTTGACTTGCTTGGTTAGAGTCACACCAAGGTACTTTATGTCCATTGTGGCTACTCTGAAGGGTGTTGTCTCCCTAATTTCTTCATCAGCCCATTCTCTTTTGTATAAAATAGGGATACTGATTTTTTGAGTTAATTCTATATCCAGCCACTTTGCTGAAGGTGTTTATCAGCTGTAGGAGTTCCCTGGTAGATGCTCAATCCTCATTTAGAAAGACAAATGGGATGGACATCAGAAGAGGGAGGAAACAGGGAACACAACAGGAGCCTTCCACAGAGGGACTCTAAAAGACTCTACTCTGCAGGGTATCAAAGCAGAGGCTGACATTCATAGCCAAACTTTAGGCATCTTATGAAAGAAGGGAGAGGTAGAAAGATCTGGAGGGGACAGGAGCTCCACAAGGAGAACAAAAATAAATATCTGAGCATAGTTGTCCTTTCTGAGATTGATACTACAACCAAGGACCATTGGTGGAGATAACCTGGAACCCTGCACAGATGTAGCCCATGGCAGCTCAGTGTCCATGTGGGTTTACTAATAATGAGAACAGGGACTGTCTCTGACATGAACTGATTGGCCTGCTCTTTGATCACCTCCTTGTGAGTGGGGTGCAGACTTACTAGGCCACAGAAGAAAACAATGCATTCAGTAATGAGGACAACTGATTTACTAGGATCAGATGGAAGGGGAGGAAGACCTCTCCTACCAGTGGACCTGGAGAGGGACATGAGAGGAGATGAGGGAATGAGGGTGGGATTTAGAGGAGACTAGGGAGGAGACTACAGCTCAGATACAAAGTGAATAAACTGTAATTAATAAAACAATAAATAAATTTAAAAATTTTAAATGATAAACCTGATCTAACTAATTACTGGAGCATTTGCCATGCCTAATTAGAGGCCTAGCTAGGCTGGGCAGGCAATGAGAGTGGGGGCAGTCCATGAACAAAAGACAGGAACAAAAGGCCTATCTCCTGTCCCTACAAGAATGTTACAGGACACCAAACAGATTGGACCAGACAAAAATGTCCCCTCTCTGCATAATAATCAAAACACTAAATGTTCTAAACAACGAAAGAATATTAAAAGCTGCAAGGGGAAAATAAAATTAACAAAGAAAGGCAGATTCTTTAAACTTACAGTGGACTTCTCAATTGAAACTCTAAAAGCCAGAAGGGTCTGAAGAGATGTCTTGCAGATGCTAAGAGACCACAGATGCCAGCCCAGAGTAGTATACACAGGAAACATTCCCATAACCGTAAAGAAAAAGAAAACCCAAACTATTCCATGAGAGTCAAATATAGGCTATCTATCCACCCTTATAGAAGGTACTTGAAAGAAAACTCCAAGCCAAGATTAACTATGCCCATAAAAACAACAACAAAATCTCACACCATCAGAACACACACACAACACACACACACACCATATCACACCAACAATTACAAAATATCAGGAATTAACATTCACTGTTCTCTGATATCTCTCATTGTCAAAGGACTTAATTCTTCAAAAAATAGAAACAGGCTAACAGAATATATGTGAAAACACAATCCATTCTTCTGCTTACAAAATCATACCTCAAGTTTAGGTGGAGAGTTGGGGAAAATTTTTCCAAACAAGTGTACATAGGCGGAAGCTGGCAAAACAATTTCAGTGTCTAGAAATAATAAACTTTAATCCAAAATTAATAAAAATTGACAAGGAAGAACACTTTATATGCATCAAAGAAAAAACTCATTAAGATGATGTGAGTACTTATAATCTATGCCCCAAATGCATGGGTATACATGCTTTAAAAAAATAACTGAAGCATAAATCACACACCAACACTCACACATGAGGAGTAGGGGACTTCCACACACCACTCTGACCAAACGACATGTCATAGAGACCGTAACAACAGCAACAACAACAAAACTACTGGAGCTTACAGATGTTATAAACCAAGTGCCATTTCACCAAAATACTAAAGATTATATCCTTTTATCAGCACTTCATGGAATTTTGTCCAAAACTAACCACACAACTCAAAAAGCAAGTTTTAACAGATATAAAAAATAACATAGCCCATTCATCTTATGAGAAAAAAAAACAGATTAAATATTAATTTTAACAACATCAGAAATTAGATTGTCCTGAAAGGGAAAATAAAATAGACTTTAATAGATGCAAAGAGGTGTATTGGAAATGGAACAGGAGGGGCAAGGAGGGAGGGACAGAGGGGGAAAGTGCAGGGATATGCAACTGGAATACGGAAACAGGCTGTTGATCAGAGGATTTCATCAGCAAATCCATAGTAAGCTGAGAGGTGAGGTCATAAAGGGCCCATGCAATTCAAAGCTATTGCTGAATCATGGGACAAAATGGCCTCTGTTTTTCATGATGGGGAAGGGCAGCCTCAAACACAGCATCCAGACAGGAGTGTATCTCCCTCCATGTGTTGCTCATATGCTAATATGTTCTAGTCACATGTGCAGAATGTCAGGAAACTACCAGTTTACTATGCTCTGAAAAACATATCATGTCAATAGCAGAAAGTTTATGAAGTATGGTGAATCAATACCTTTCCAATCCAGTACCCATACCAATGTGGACATTCATTATGCAATTGTAAAACACAATTTCTCTCTCCTATCCAGTTCCTATGTTTTGTCTCTTGTAATGATACATTTCTTCAATCAAGACTGTGCTTTTTTCCAGACTTGCTTCTGTTGTTCGGTAATAGATAGGTATCATATCTAATTTCCACATGCAGTACCTTCTTTTAAAATATTGCCTTTAAAAAGAATCTTTGATTGGAATGTAGAAAACACATTTGCTAATAGAGAGTCTCCGAAGAAGAGTGGATTATTTTATGTTTCATTCTGAATGACAGAGAAAACATATTCAGACATTATATTAAATGAGTGAACCCCACTGTTATTTATGGCAGAATATAGATAGATAGAAAGACAGATGGACCGACGGACGGACAGACAGACAGAGACAGATAGATAAATAGGTAGGTAGGTAGATAGATAGATAGATAGATAGATAGATAGATAGATAGATAGATAGATAGATAGAGGGAGTATGGTTTTATTCATCTAATGATACAGCTTGCTTGTTTTCTATATTGTCAGTATCCTGGATTATATGGGAATTAATGTGGATGTATCTATAGGAAGCTGAGTTACACATTCCAAGAAATGATACAGGATCATTGTTGTTGCAGGATCAGTGTTGAGCAGATCTTTCAACTAGTACTGGTACTTAACTGTGAGCATTTGCACAAAAGCTGCACACACGCTGTTGTTCTCCATCTTCTTCTCAAATCTAACAGGAATCTAATACCCCTTTCATTTTCTGTGATGATCAGCCCAGTCCAAGTCCAGCTAAAATGAACCATCAAAGAGACCATGCCAAGGGCTAGAGATGTGTCCTTAGGGGACATCTGATAGATAAAAGGAAACTTCACATGGTTACTGGGTGTTGGATCAAAAAGCCCAAAGGTGAACTGAGGAGAAAGAATGTATGAAGTGACATGAAAAAAATAATTCCATGAATTTCAGATAGACCTAATAAATTCTAAGCAAAAAATAATTAAGAGTGAAGATTTTTCATGGTTTTATAGTTTCTGCCATCTTCCAAATAACTTTATAGGAAATTACTAAACTATTGAGAACCCTACCATAACCCTTTGTCTTCCCATTTCCCTCATCTCTATTCAATCAATGGCTATGTGGATATTCCACCAAATCTGAGGGTAGTAATTCTTTGATTCTAGATTTTGAAACATTACTGGGACATGCTATCACCTCATCTTTTCAATCCACTTCAGTCCTGAGAATGTCTCCAAAGAGAATATGTTTTTATTCTTCCATGTTCACTCAGCCTCACCAGAGGATATTTGTAGAGACTTAGGATGGTGCCAATTCTGGAAGGATATTCCCATGTTGTTCCTGTAACGACTGCTATTGATTTTGTTTCTTCTCTACAGGTATAGTTATGGATGGCCTCATCCAAGCTGAAAGATCCTGATGGAGGTCTCCAATATCTTTACATGATTCTGAATAGTACTGTACATATCATAACCCAGAGGCATGTTAGGTAAGAGATGTGGACACCTGTTGATTTCTTCAATGGCAAAGGTCAATGACATCATATTTTTTGATATTTATTTGGATGTATTCTGCATATAGACATAGAAACTTAATTTAAACTTCCATAATAAGATAGGTTTCCCACTAACATTTTCTCTGTTACCCCAGATCCATTCTCAGGGTCTCCCATAGCACTGCAACAGAAGACCTGCTTCCTCTTCCTCCCTGGCCTAGCCTCTTGTGGATGCCTTAGACACTCTTCCTATCTTTTCCTCCTTTACTCACAGCTTTATTCTAGTCCCCAGATCAGGCTGACACTCCCTGCTTAATCATAGGTTACTCCTGCCAGATGAGTAGGTAGGTTGTTTGTGGACCTTTTCCACTTTTTCTATTCACCCAGACACAATAGTCAGCATTTCCTCTAGCACTGAGACAGACCATATCCTCTTGTTCTCTCCTTTCTTTAGTCTCCAGCATTAGCAAGCATTTCCCTTGAACACAGCAGCTGAGCAGGCCAGTGAAACAGGCAATATAGAGCCATTGCATTCTGAAAATCAAGACAGAAAACAGAAACCATGGAACAAAACACCTACCCAACAAAGACAAATGCAGAAATCAGCATCTCAAACCCCGGTGCTTACTTTACACAACAGCCTAAGAACACAGTCAATAACATCTAGTGTAAATATCTCAACTAGAGCCATAGAAGGCCCTGAATATTCTGACATAGGTGAAGCACAAGATAAAGACCTTAAATCTGACTATATGAAGATGACAGATCGCTTTAAGGAGGAAATAAATAAATCCCCCAAAGAAAGCCAAGAAAAAAAAAACCAAATTGTTGAAAACTGTTAAAGGTTCGAAATACAAATAGAAGCAAGACAAAACAAAACAAACTGAGGAAATCCTAGAAATAAAACAATTTAGGACTGCAAACAGGAACTACAGAAGGGAGCTTCACCAACAAAACAGAAGATAGAAGAAAAATCTCAGGCACTGAAGATATGATAGAAGAAATGGATACATCTGTGAAAGAAAATGTAAAATGTAAACATTTTCTGACAGAAAACATCTAGGATATCAGGAACACTATGGAAAGACCAAACCTATGAATAATAGAAATAGAGAGAGGAAAGAGAATCTCAAAGGCCTAGAATATATTTTCAACATTTTCATAGAAGGAAAAATTTCTAAACTAAAAAAGGAGTTGCCCATAAATGTACAAGAAGCATACAGAACACCAAATACATTGGAGCAGAAGAGAAGGCTCCCTTACCACATAATAATCAGAATACTAAACATACAGAAAAAAGAATATCAAAAGTTGCAAAGGAAAAAGACCAAGTAACAGATAAAGACAGATTTAATAAAATTTCCTGACTTTTCAATGGGAATTGTAAAAGCCAGAAGGGCTTGGACACATGTACTGCAGACTCTAAAAGGCCACAGATACCTGATCATATTAATATTCCCAGTATTTTTTCTTTACAAAATATCTTGCAGCATTTATATAGGTCTTTATAATAGAGGTCTGATAATACATAACAACTAAAATCTGCTTTACTGTATACAAATGAGATTAGAAAAATTATTCATAATAACTATCAGATTATCACAGCTCTAATACACCTGAACATTAGTGAACACCATCCCTAGATATTTCATATCTGCAATTTTCTTCATGTCTCTTAAAAAACACTTAAAAATACAAACATTTTTACTGCCACAGGGCCTCCCATCCAGTTAAGGGTTTTTATTACTGGCTCATTTTTTAAAAGACACAAAGTGGTATATGAAGAAGAAAAAAGCAGTGAAGTTAAATAATTAATTAGAAGGAAAATTACATTAATAAAAAACCCCCCTGACAATAGAAAGTCTAATTTTGAATCCCGGGAAGTTTAGTTAATTCTTTAAAATAAAGAATGTATATGAGCAGTGTTAATACACAGTCTTTTAAAAATAAACAGTTTTAATATCTGCTTTAATTCATTGCTATATAGAGTCTTTCAGAGGCCCTCTTTGGTAGGCTCCTGTCCTGTTACTTGTTTTCTCCTCCATTCAATGTCCATCCCATTTGTCCATCTAAACGAGCATTGATTGCCCTCCTTCTTGTTTATCTTCCCTAGGTGTATAGATTTCAGCATGACCTTCCTATCCTATAGGTCTATATAAGTGAGTATATACCATATGTTTCTTTCTGCTTTTGGGATACCTCACTCAGGATGATAGTTTCCAGGTCCC
>CM053753.1:29546015-29575317 GCA_028658305.1 Pachyuromys duprasi | reverse complement strand
GTGCTAGAGTCTGTGTGTCCAGTTTTGAGATGTCAGCTGGGGGCTGTGCACTCAGCCCTGGGCTTGCTGCTAAGGGCTCTCCCCTGGAATTGAGATTTGGCACGTCCTTCTGTGCCAGGGGCTGTGCACCACGGTCTGAGATGATATTTGGGGCACACACAGTGGGTTTGGGTTGGTGTGCATCCGCTGTATGCAGGGCTGTCTGAAATGGTGCCAGAGACCTTCTCTGTCTGGCCCGTGGACAGACACCTGAACTGGGGTTTTTGCTCGCGGATGCGTGCCGTTTTTGCCCTCCGTGTGCGGTCTGGTCAAGATGGTCCCAGGAGGATTCCTCCCAGATCCGCAGGCGGACTCACACACTGACTGAGTTTTTGCTGGCGGAAGCATTCGGCGAGTGCCCCTGCAGTGTGCGGACTGGTCAAAACAGTCCCCCAATCCACTCAGTTTGGGGTGGTTCCGGCGATTGGTTCGCACCCGCCACACACCCGTGGGTTCAGGCAAGACTTGGGTTCCTCCCAGACCCTCCGGCGGACTCACACACTGACTGAGTTTTTGCTGGCGGAAGCGTTCCGCGGGTGCCACCGCAGTGTGTGGACTGGTCAAAACGGTCCCCCAATCCACTCAGTCTGGAGTGGTTCCGATGATTGGTTCGTGCCTGCCGCACACCCGTGGGTCGAAGCAGAGCCCGGGTGCAGTGTGCGCTCGTAGGGTGCAGTTCAGTGAAAACGGCACCTGGCTCCTCCCCAGACTGCCCAGGAGACTGTGAGATCGATTGTGAGTCTTAATATCTTGAGCTTTTTATGATGCTGAAGAACATGAACATGAAAGCCAAATAACATTTTATTATATATTTTATGGTTCTTTATGTATCAAGAGAATTTATATACATGAATGAAAATATAATTAATAAATGTATTAGATATTAATCATTTAATATTTACTTTTAGTAAATAGAAATAAAGCATAAAGCACTATGAATTAAATATACTGTTCAATTCATGGGGTTTTCATGTTTCTATAGAATGAGAATTCTAAGACAGGCAAATGTGAAGAAGACTCAATGTGTAGGTCTAGTTTATAGATGAGTCTCAGAGATCAAACCAGGTCTTTATAGATTTCCAATGATAAAACTCTCAATCATCATGACTCATTTTGATGAATCCTGAAAATGCTTTCCTTTTTAAAGATCTCTTCTTTTATACTTTTATAATAGGATAGATAGAATTTATACAGAAATTTAGAGAGGGCATATTAAAATGTTCACTTCAATATATTTGAAAATTTGATGTTTGCAGTATCCTTTACAATTCTCCCATGTCTTCTGTTAGAATAATGGATCAGAAATATGAGTTTGTTCTTGTACTGCTTTTTGCTACTGATGAGATCAACAGAAATCCTTACCTTTTACCCAACAGGTCTTTGGTATTTTCTGTCCATACTCACATGTGTTTTAATTCATTGAGACTTCTTGATTAACTAATTTCACTAAAAAACAATCCTAAAGGACCTAATTATGTCTGTGGAGTGCTTGTATGTTATGTAGACCTTATCGTGAACTACATCTGTAAAACTGGTGACCTTTTTCCATGATCCAAAGGTGAGGCTGTGTGGTTAAAAGGAGAGGCAATAGCTTATCAAGGCCAATCCCAAATTCATGCAGTAAATGAATGGGCAGCATGAATTGGTGTGTGCTGATCAATATATTCTAAAGGATCAAGGAGTCAGATATTGATACATCATTACCATTTCTCTGTATTAAAATAAATGGATGAAATGGAGAAACACAGAAAATGATTTGTTGAATTCTAGACTTGTAAGATGTATTACAGAACCACATAATAATAATAATGCATGATACTTACAAGGCAATCTTAATTGCCTTTTACAGGAATTCTAGAAGGTGAGTAACACAACTCATATCTACATAAGAACTTGTAGGTAATCATGTTTCTCACTTTGCTTCCTCTGTTTTTCAACCTTCAGATTTTCTTTGGACCATTTCATCCTATCCTGAATGACAAAGTCCAATTTCCTTATGTCTACCAGATAGCATGCAAGGATACATGTTTGCCCAATGCCACGGTGTCTCTGATGCTTTATTTTACATGGACCTGGATAGGACTGGTTATCTCAGATGATGACCAAGGAACTCAGTTTCTCTCAGACTTGAGAGAAGATATGCAAAGCAGTGGATTCTGTCTAGCTTTTGCAAATGTCATCCCAAATAGCATGAAATTATATATGACAAGAGCTGTAGTATATGATAAACAAATCATAACATCATCAGCAAAGGTTGTTATCATTTATGGTAAAAATCAACTCTACCCTAGAAGCCAGCTTCAGACGATGGGTATATTTAGGTGTAGAAAGAATCTAGGTCACCACTTCACAATGGGATGTCACCACAAGTAAGAGAGATTTCAGCCTTGATACCTTCCAGGGAACTGTCACTTTTTCACACTACAAAGGTGTGATTTCTAAATTTAGAAATTTTATGCAAACAATGAACACTTCCAAATATCCAGTAGACATTTCTCAGATGAGAAGGAAGTGGAATTATTTTAATTGTTCAGTTTTTTGTATCAACTATAGCACAATGAATCGTTCATCCAACACTTCTTTGGAATGGTTATCACAGCATGAATTTGACATGGTCCTAAGTGAAGAAGGTTACAATTTATACAATGCTGTGTATGCTGTGGCTCATACCTACCACGAAATTATTCTTCAACAAATAGAGTCTCAGCAAATAGCAGAACTCACAGGATTATTCTATGACTGTCAGCAGGTAAATGATATTACTTTCCACCATGTTTAAGTTATGGTATTTTTAAATGGTACCACAAATCCTCATATAAAATTCTCTGACACTGTTCCCTCAGTGCTAGGATTTCTATAGCACAAATCTTCTTAATAGAATTTTTTTTATAAATAGACTGCACAACACTAAACTTTAATGATTGACACTTTTGTATTAATATCTGTTATTTTTATGAGACTGTGTCTTTACATTTTACCAAATGAATTCAATATTGGAAAGATTAACTAAAGATTTAATTATAAAATCCTCATGTGACAACTAGAAGCAAATTTTCAAGAAACAAAACATGTGTTGGTCAATGTAATGGATAATTATTTTTATGAAGTGTCAATTCATTATGTAGACAAATACTAAGGACTAAATAAATACCTTTATTAAATTCATTTTTATTTATATATATATAATATATTTCTTGGTTTACCAGTCCCTCTCTTCCTTTCAGCAACAAGAAAACCACCTTATCTGCTATCAATTTTATGACTTTTCTTTTAAATATTATTTTTGGTACACACATATACTTCTGTAAAAATATCTACACTTATTTAATGTTTAGCAGTTTTTATACAAGTAATAAGTATCCAGCACTCTTGTGTTGGAGACAAGCCCTGAGAAACTTCTCTCACCCCTCCCTGAGTAAGAAGGTTCTGTTCTGCGCCTTTCTACCCTCACTCCTCCCTCGCCCCGCCCCTACCTAAAGTTGGCCTTAAAAAGCCTGCTTCGGCTCAATAAAATTTGACTCTTGACAAGTGCACATTTGCTTGAGTCCATTCCTTCTCTCGCCCATCTTTTTCAGGTTCTGGTCCTCCTCGCCCCCATGAATAACTAGGTCCCGCGGGTCCTGGCACTCTGGTACTATATTACTTAATATTTGATAAATATTCATTCTGACAATTTCCACTGTGAAACATGAAGTATAATTAAATTAAATTAACCAGGAGATATCTCGTTTTTCACTAGATAGAATACCTTTAATATAGTTGCCTTTTCTGGAATGTATTTAAAAATTTTGAATATTCACAATGTCTCTTGTTCTTATTGATAGGCATATGTAATTATCTAATGATGCATCTCAGTTATGTGGCTTCTTTGCTGGAGAATGGTGTATTTACTAACCCTGTTGGAAAAAAAAACACTGTGACATTTTCAACATTTAGAATTTTCCACAAGGCTTTGGATTAAAGGTGAAAATAGGAGATATTCCCCTTGTTTGCCACAGAGCCAACAACTTCACATATATGAAGACTTAGATTTGGCTAGGGGATCAACACTGGTGTGTACACATAACTTTAGTATGTTTATTCTATAAAAAAAAATGTGACATTAGAGCTTTGGCTAATTGGGAAAGAAAAATTGCTCTTGCACAGGATCCAATATCAGTTCATAGCATCCACGTTTGAAGGCTCACAATTTTCTTTAAGTGTAGGTCATGAGAGTATTTGCCTTTGGCTTTCATGGACACCTAAAAATCACATTACAATTCACACCACACCAGAGAAACACACACACACACACACACATATATATAATTAAAAATATCAAAAACACTAAAAATTTGTAACTGTATAAAGTAGGAAATGTGATGATTCTGTGTGTACATCTTCATAGCATAATAAAGATTATGATGCAACTGTGTTCAGAAACATTTCTCTGTATACTAGACTTTCATTGTAAATTTAAATTGTTTTTAAGTTTGAGATTCTCCTACATAATTTGTTCATATTTAGCCTCTAACCCTTCACTGTTCCATCATGTTTTCCTTCCCATACAACTCATTCTCTTTGCTTTTGATCTAAAAAACACTCAAAAGCAATTCATGGCACTCATGTAATTCTGGTGGATCAATTTTGGAATAAACAAATTTTAAAATCTTCAACCAAACATTTATACACAAAAATGTTACAAAATGTCCTAGATCTGAATGGCCTTTGATTTTATTGCAGGTTTATAGGAAATGCTCAGATGCTGAAGTTGATAAATAATGCAGGATAAGAAGGACTGTGTGTAACCCATGTCTGTTACCAATGCTTATTTTAACTGCCTCAGGTTCTCACCTCTACATGCAGTGTGACATGCCCTCCTGGATTCAGGAAATTTCATCAGAATCAAACAGCAGACTGCTGCTTTGATTGTGTCTGGTGCCCAGAGAATGAGGTTTCCAATGAGACACATACGTGTTTGTGTGCAGAAGAGTTTGCTGAAATTGATTATCTTCTCTTTTTAAAACTAGAACTTTTAAAGGGCCTGAAAAGAAACTTCAGAAAAAAATGTCTGTTTTTCATATAACCATTTTACTGATATCAAGCATAGTATGAGCCCGGAATGATTATATACTGTTTTCCTCAAACCACTCCTTTTGCTCACGTTATGATGCTTACAGACTTTATATTTTTCAGAGAATTTTTACGAAAAAGATATAACTAGTATTTTACCAGAAAATTTTGCATAACATTGACACCCACATTTCTAATCTTTCTTGTTCCTTTGCACAAATTAAAGTGATATCAATATCAGTGCACAATCTTATTCTCCTGGCTCCCAGCTTGGTTTGTGACAAACACTCAAGGCTCAGGCTCTTGTTGTTTAATACAATGTATTTAAGATCCTAGGGAATAGTTTATGGGATGAAGCACTTACTGTGGAAGAAATAAGACAGAGTGCAGAGACAAGAATTAAGTCAAATATGTGGTAGTGTTTTCAGTAGGCACATCCTACTGACAAATAGAGAAAGGGCTCAGGATATTCTTAGTGCTGCAGGATATCTAGCTTGGAATATGTAGCTGGGAATAAAAATAAACCTTATCACAAAGAGTGGGAAATGAAGAAAAACAACTTATCATTGTCTTCTGAATTGCAAACGCATGCAAAGTTGCAGCTGTTCTCACATTGACATGCAATAATTACTCACACATACAGTCATGCACACACCTTCATGCATACCACATACTCATAACAATTTAAGTAATTTAAGTATATTTTATTTGAAAAATTGTTACATTCTCCTTCCCATTTCCCTTAGGACCAATCATTACACTCTCTTTTTTGTTGTTCTTTATTTACATTTATATTAATTACAGTTTATTCACTTTGTTTCCTACCTGTAGCTTGTTTTCTCCTCCCTTTAAGTCCCCCTCCCTCTCTCTTCTCCACCTGTGCCCCTCCCCCAGTCCACTGATAGGGGAGGTCTTCCTCTCCTTCCTTCTGATCCTGGTCTAGCAGGTCTAGCAGGAGTGTCTGCTTTGTCTTCCTCGGTGGCCTTTCTTAAAGCTCTTCTATATATCCCTCTATTCTCAAGTGGAGAATACAAGGAATAAAGAGGTAGATTAAATCCAGATATTTTATACATATACATTAAATTTAAATAAAAATTCTAAGAAAATCTATTTATGTTGTTACATATGAAAAATTTATGAATCACTTGAAATTTTTTTGCTTCTAATATACAAGTGAGTTACAAGAACAGAAGTAAATGAATTTAGAGAAGTCCATATGGCAGGCCTGGTAAGAATAAAAATTAAAAGCAAAAGAAAATGTCCCTTTTCTAATTATTACATTAATTATTCAGGTGAGGGACTTAAACAGAAGGGGATTTTGATGCATGAGAAGCACAGCTTCTTTAATGGAAATATTGAATTGTGCAAAGAGTACATGCCTAAAGGAAATATATATCCTTGTTATATGAAGATCCAGACTAAGAGCACAGGGCAAAGTACACAAAGATTGTATCAGCTGGTTTTGTGATCTAGACTTGATTTCTTAGTCAGTGTTTTATTGAATATGGTAATTCTTTTTAAAAAAAAAAGCATTTGTGGGGCTTGCTTACACTTCCCGAAGTTTAGTCTATTACTGCAATGGCAGGGAGGATGGCAGCACACAGTCAGGTGTGGTTCCGGAGAAGTGGCTCAGTGTTCTATATCCAGATACTTAGGCAGTAGAAAGAGAGAGACACTGGGGCTCCTTGGGCTTTTGAAATCCCAAAGCCCACCCTCAGGGACAGCCTTACTACAAGGACAAACCTACACCAAAGAGACTTCACATTCTAATCTTTTAAACAGATTCACTCCCTAGTGACCAGTCAAATTTATGAGCCTCTGGGTGCTGCTCTTATTCATACCACATACCACCATTACTCCATATATGTTTAGCCATACCTTAATGCAAAATGCAGCTATTCTAGCTTTGAAAATACATGTCATCTATCACATGACTGACACTGCTTAAATGTCCAAAGTTCCAGATTCAGGCTATGGCTATTACGAATAAAGCTGCTACGAACACGGTAGAGCGAATGTCCTTGTATATTTGAGCACATTTTGAGGTAGCACAATTCCTAATTTTCTGAGAAAGTACCAGATTGATTTCCAGAGTGGTTGTATAAGTTTACATTCCCACCAGCAATGGAGGAAGGTTCCCCTTTCTCCACATTCTCTCCACCATGCATTGTCTCTTGAGTTTTTGATCTTAGCCATTTTGATGGGTGTAAGGTGAAATCTCAGGGACATTTTGATTTGCATTTCCCTGATGACTAAGGACATTGATAATTTCTTTAAGTGTTTCCCTGCCATTTGATATTCCTCTATTGAGAATACGCTGTTTAGCTCTGTACCCAACTTATTAATTGAATTAGTTGATTTGTTTCTTTTTAACTTCTTGAGTTTTTAATATATTCTGGATATTAGCCCTCTGTCAGATATAGTGTTGGTGAAGATCCTTTCTCAGTCTGTAGGCTGTCATTTTGTTCTGATGACAGTGTTGTTTACTTTAAACAAGCTCTCCAGTTTCATGAGATCCCATTTATAGATTGTTGATAGAGCCTGTGCTCTATCAGAGCCTGTGTTCTGTTCAGGAAGTTGTCCTCTGTGCCAGTGAGGTCAAGGCTCTTCCCCACTTTTTCTTCTAACAGATTTAGCATGTCTGGTTTTATGTTGAGATCTTTGATCCACTTGTACTATAGTTTTGGGCGGGGTGATAAATTTGTATCTATTTGCACTTTTCTACATGTACACATCCAATTAGACCAGCACTTTCATAGCATTTTATTCTTAATAGACATCATCTGGAAACAACCCAGATGTCCCTCAACTGAGGTGGATACAGAAATTGCGCTACATTTACACAATGGAATACTACTCAGTAGTTAAAAACAAGGAATTTATGATATTTGCATGCAAATGGTGGGAACTAGAAAAGATAATTCTGAGTGAGGTTACTCAGAAACAAAAAGACATATATGGTATATATTCAATTATAAGGATATTAGACAGATCATATATGATAAATATACTAAAATCTGTACAGCTAAAGAAGCTAAGCAAGCAGGAGGACCCTGGGTAAGATGATCAATGCATACTCAGAAAGGAAAATGGGAAGTACTTCAGAAGAAGCAGAGGGCAAAGAACAGGACAGAAGCCTACCACAGAGGGGCTCTGAAAGACTCTACTCAGCAGCATATCAAAGCAGATGCTGAGACTCATAACCAAACTTCAAGCAAAGTGCAGGGAATCTTATGAAAGAGGGGAGAGATAGAAAGACCTGGAGGGGACAAGAGCTCCACAAGGAGAGTAACAGAAACAAAATATCTGGGTACCAAGGACCTTGTCCATCCAAGGACCATGCATGGAAATGACATAGAATCCCTGCACAGATGTAGTCCAAGGCAGTTCAGTGTCCAAGTGGGTTTCTTAGTAATGGGAACATAGACTGTCTCTGACATGGATTCAGTCAGTGGCTGGCTCTTTGATGACCTCCCCATAATGGGGGAGCAGCCTTTTCAGGCCACAGAGGAAGATAACGCAACCAGTTCTGAAGAAGCCTGATAGGCTAGAGTTAGAGCTAAGGGGCAGGGGGACCTCTGTTAATAGTGGACTTGGGGCGGGGCATTGAAGGAGAAGGGGGATTTATGGTGGGATTGGGAGGGGACAAGGAAAGGGCTACAGTTGGGATACTAAGTGAACAAACCATAATTAATATGTAAATAAATTAATTTAAAAAATGAAAACAATTCCAGAGTTCAAAGTTTTTTCTGAGATTCGTGGCATTCTCTTAACTGTAGCACCCTGCAAAATCAAAATCAAAATTAGATCACAGACTTTCAACATAGAAAGGCACAGAATATATAGCACAATACTAAAAGTGAGGAAAGAAAATGAGTAAGAAAAGAAAGACCAACATCCAGGAGGGAAGTTTATAAATTGTGTATCTCCATGTCTTATGTCAAAGTGTTTTTCAGATTCTCAACTCCTTTAAGTTTTGTTGACTACAAAAATATCTCTTTTGGGCTGGTTAAACATCCTGTCTGTTTTTCTCATTGGCAGGTAATCCATGACCCTATATTTTCAGTATCTTGGTATCTCTGAAGAAATCCAGGGTTCACTTCCACATATTCACTCAGCAGCTTCTCTTGGCTTCTACACAGAGATATCTGAAAAATTTCCAGTGTAGGGGCTTTTTTGGCAATAGAGGGAGATTTTACAACCACTTTATTTTATCCTTTACTCAAAAGCTACAAGCCAAAGCTTCCAAGGTTTTGGGCTTATTGGGCATACAACTCCACCCACTTGTTCAAGTATGTTTTCACCAGCTTTCTGTTTTTGATGATTTCATTCGTTGCTTAGCTTCTCTCTAATTCCCTTTCAGAAATTGGAAGTTTAGCTCTGTGAGATTTTCATTCCATTTAGCATCATTCCGTTTAGTTGTTGAGGTAACCATTCCATTGGACCTGAGATGGTCAGGTGCATGTAAGTCATGCTGGCTCACTATTCTTGTTGTTTTCAGCACACACCTCCTGTTTTGCTCAGCTAACCTCCTGTTTTGCTTGGTTAATTTTCCTGTTTTGCTTGGATATGTTTACTTGGAAACCTATATAAGTGGCTTACTCTGTAATAAAAATGGCGCCTTGATCAGAATACTGTCTTGGCGTCACTTCTTTGTGTTCTCTGTCTCTTTTAATTCCCAGCCCCTTGTGCAGGCGGTTACTATTGGTAGTCACGGGCGACTACAAGTTGTCATTCATTTAGCATCAGGCTTTAAACTTTTTTATCTCCTTGAGCTCTACACGTAGCTCCATTACACTTCCTGGTGCTCTTTTTTCCTTAAACTGGACATTTTGTATTTTCCCTTGCTTACCTTGCTCCTTTTCTCTATATAAGACTGATCACTAATATCCACACAAGGAAGTCAAAATCAGCTTATCTTAACATTTCCTCTACCAACATCCATCAATTTAGCCTCAGGGAAACTTTTTAGAACAAGAGCAAAAATGACAAACATTCTTTGCAAAATCATAAAAGAATAGTCTCTTAACCTCTTTGATTTTTCTCCTTTGAAAATTCTTGACCGTGGCAACAACTATTCAAATATCCCTTATATTGTCTTCCATGTCCTTCTGATATGGCCTATTAAACCCCACTTAAAGTATTCACCTTCTTTCCTAATCCAAAGTACCAAAGTTCATATTCCTCCAACCAGCAGAATGGTCAGGCCTGTCACAGTAATACAATTCCTCTCTAGTATTTCTGACTTAGCGTATGTTCTATTGTCATAAAGAGACACCATGACTATGAAAATACTTATAAAAGAAAGTATTTAATTGGGGCTTTAATACAGTTCAGAGATAGTCCATTATAATCATGCTAGGGAGCTTTGGAAGCATGCAGCCATGCATGGTTCTGGAGAAGTAGTTGAGTGTTCTACATCCAGATTCTCAGGTATCAGGAAGAGAGAGTCCCTGGATTTGGCCTGAGCTTTGGAAAACCCAAGGTTTATGCTCAGTGACATACATCCTCCAGCAATACCACACCTATTCCAACAAAACCAAACCAACTCCAAAAATAATGCATCTCCTAATCCTTACAAATCATTCCATCCCCTAGTGACCAAACATTCAAATCGATGAGCATATAGGGAAATTTCTCACTCAAAAACACTACACATGCAGAACCCAAAGATCTGTGTTTAATAAGCTTAAAGACTGAGGAATTCACAAATCTGAGCTGTTATACATTGTCATTTACAAATGGACCAAGAAATTCAACAATTTTTCCTATTTTAAAAACTCCAGGAAGAAGGATGAGATGGATTCTGGTGTCAGGAGCACCTAACTTTGTCATTCCCATCTGTACCCTCGTCCAACTTATTATCTATGGAATCTGGCTGGTAACATCACCTCCATATGTTGATACTGATACACACTCTGAACATGGGCAGATTATCATTGTATGCAACAAAGGCTCAGTCATTGCACTCCACCTTGTCCTGGGATACTTAGGTTCCTTGGCTTTGGGGAGTTTCACTGTGGCTTTCTTGGCCAGGAATCTGCCTGACAAATTCAATGGCGCCAAATTCCTGACTTTCAGCATGTTGGTGTTCTGCAGTGTCTGGATTACCTTTCTGCCTGTCTATCACAGCACTAAGGGGAAGGTCATGGTGGCTGTGGAAGTCTTCTCCATCTTGGCTTCTATTGCAGGACTGTTAGAGTGCATCTTTGTGCCAAAGTGTTATGTTATTCAGATTCTAATTCTCTTCAAAAGTACCCTTCATACTTTAAAGTTTTAGATTATCCATAAAATATCTCTGTTCCCTTTCCTGGGAATAACCACTTTTATAATTCCCAGATTTTATCAGTTACCTGTAGTTATTTGTGCAGGTTTGAAACCTTTTGAGCCTTCTCCCATCTAGTTTAACAAATTCATTGGTATCATTTTGTTCTGCTCACAGTTTGGGAGTCATGCGAGTAATAACTTTTCGTATGCTTTCTTCTATTCCTGGAAGACATATTATCACAGTATGCTTCTTCATCCTTTGACTCTCAAGATTTTTATTTAATTTCTTCTTCTTCAGTAATCTTCTTCAATAATGAGACTTTGATTCAGGAGGGCTTTTTAGATGAACCCCTTGCTTGAACTAGAGGAATCATTAACAAATGGGCACCAGTTATTTATTTATTTTTTCTTCTTCTTCTTCTTGTAGCATGCAGAGTACTTTCTAGCACCTTTCATGGCATTCATAGGCTTGACTCTATAAGTTGGGTCCCAAGTCAACTCTTCTGTCTTGTCATGGGTCAAGTGTTGACCCATGAAATACCACCTTACCATCATCATATAAAGAGCAATCCCACCACTGGGATCTACGTGGAAAAAGTAGTGGAAAGACTATAAAATATAGACTTACTGGGTAGATTTTAAAAGCATCATAATACAGAAACAAATGGACTCATGATCATTTGAATTTACAAACAGTTTGGAAGCATTCATAAGCCCTACAGAAATATAAGCCATAAGCACTCCAGTACTAATAATTGGACACGGACTCAAAAGTCTCATCTCTAAACAAGACATATTTTGCAATTTACCTGTTGTAAAGAAAATCTTTTTTTTTTTTAATGACAGAATTTCACTGGTTGTTTCAACTACACTATAGGGAATGGGCATGCCTTATGTTTTAGTTAGCCAAAACAACACAAAACACATGTGTTTTTGGTTTTGTGTATGTTATATAAGGGCATTTTGGGTTTTATTTTCTTTAGGCATTTATTTTGTCTTACTCTTTTTTGTTTGTTATAATTTCCATTTTTTGCTTTGTCTTCTCTAAGAGATAAAAAAGAAGTAGATTCATAGACTGATGACTAGGATTGGAGAACATCTTACAGAGGGAGCATAAATATGATCAATATGTATAATTGAAAAAAATTAATAAAAAATAAAATTAGGTATACATATGAAATATGCCTAGATGTACATTCAGATATAAATATTAAATAAATGTATGCTTTTTGGGTTGAAAACACACCCCCAATATCTATAGATAATCTTTCAAGAGCCTCTTTATCAGCATAGTAAATTGTTCTTTGAGTCATACTCCAAGAGAACCCAAAAGATTCTCCAAACTATAAATGCAGACATTCACCTTGTTGCCTCCAAGAAGCTGAAACTATGCTCTTTTGCTGAAGATACCACAGACTTCAGATACAGGACATGCAAGTACTGAGCTGAAACTGACTGGGAAGCCTCCAAGTCCAACATAAATGTAAAGCCTATGAAATAAGAAAAGCAAAATCATTGGCAATTGCTATAAACATCAAAAATATCTTGGGATAAGCCTAACAAAGCAAGTGAAAATGTGTATAATAAAAACTATACATTTTGAAGAAAGAAAGTGACGTTGTCATGGTATATTGGTATAATTAACATGGTAAAATGACCATGCTACCAAAAGCAATTTACAGATTCAAATTAATTTCTATCAATATCCCAACAGAATTCTTTGCACATCTTGAAAGGAAAAATATTCAATTTCATATGGAAAAAAGAAGCAAAACCCAGGATGGCTAAAAATAATCTTATTCTTTAAAAGAACTTGTGGAAGTATCAGCAATCCTGATTTCAAGCTCTACCAGAGAGCCAAATGCACTGCTTTCTCTACACAAACAGATGGTGATGGCCTATTACTGAAGACAACACTTACACAAATCACCAAAATAGTGACATATTGAACTACTGCCTACTTAGAACCTTCACGATTATTGACTATTGTTCATGGCACTGGAAGGTACTCTGCATGTTAACAGAGTACAAAGGTAAACACTAAAACAACTACAAAACCTTTGATCTCCAAAGGTTCCCTTCTTCTCAGCACCTCATGGAATATTCTCCAAAACTGACTATATACTGGGATGCAAAGAAAGCCTCAACAAATACAAGAAAATTAAACAACACTTTGTATTCTGTCAAACCACCGTGGATTAAAGCTAGACTTCAAGAACAACAGAAACAATACAAGTCCTACAAAATCATCTGAGGACTCTCTACTTAATGACCAGTGGATCAGGGAAGAAATAAAGAAAGTAATTAAAGCCTTCCTAGAATGCAATGAGAATAAAGGCAAAACATACCCAAACTTATGGGACACAATGAAAGTAGAGCTAAGAGGAAACTGCACAGCACTAAGTGCCTTCACAAAGGAAGTGGAGAGAGCTCATGCTAGCAAGTTAACAGTTCACTTGAAATCTATAGATAAAAAGGAATCAAACACTCCCAAGAGGCAGGAAAAGACCAAACTCAGGGCTGAAAGCAATACCTAGAAACAAAGAGAACAAAGGAGAGAATCAACAAAACCAAGATCTGTTATTGTTTTTTTGTTTTGTTTTGTTTTGTTTGAGAAAATCAACAAGATCGACATACCCTTAGTGAAACTAATTAAAAATACAAATAAAGAGTATACACATTAATAAAATAAGAAATGAAAAGTGGGATATAACAACAGACACCAAGGAAATCCAAAGAATCATTAGATCATACTTCAAAAACATGTATGCCACAAAATTGGAAAATCTAAATGAAACGAATTATTTTCTTGATAGATACCACTTACCAAAGTTTAAATAAAAAATCAGGTTAACAATTAAAAAAAAACCTATAACCCCTAAGAAAATAGAAGTATCCCTCAAAAGCCTCCCAAATGAAAAGACCCCTGGGCTAGATGGCTTTAGCTTAGAATTCTAGCAGACTTTCAAAGAAAAGCTGATACCGATACTACTTAAACTATTCCACAAAACAGAAACAGAAAGAATATTACCAAGCTCATTTGAGAGGCCACAGTCACCCTGATACCTAAACCACTCAAAGACCCAACAAGGAAAGAGAATTTCAGACCAAACTCCTTATGAAGATTGATGCAAAAAAATACTCAATAAAATCCTTGCAAACCTACTCCAGGAACACATCAAGTAGGATTCATCCCAGGAATGCAGGGATGGTTCAACATATGAAAATTCATCAAAGTAATCCACTGTATAAACTAACTGAAATTTAAAAAAATCCAAATGATATCCCTTAGAAACTGAAAAGGCCTTTGACAAAATCCAACACCCTTTCATGTTTAAAGTCCTTTCCCAGCTCTTTGATTAAATTTGATTGAACTTCTCTTTTTATTATTTTTATTTTTTATTAATTTTTTGCTTATACTTCCACATTAAAGTTTATTTTTTAAATTTTTTTATTAAATTTTTTATTAATTACACTTTATTCACCTTATATACCCCTGTAGTTCTCTCCTTCCTCCCATCCCAATCACTTCCTTCCTCCCCCTTCTGCACCCATTTCCCTCCCCAAGTCAACTGATAGGGGAGGGCTTCTTTTCCTTCCTTCTGATCCTGCACTATTAGGTTTCATCAGGAGTGGCTGCATTGTCTTCCTCTGTGGCCTGGTAAGGCTGCTCCCCCCTCAGGGGGAGGTGAATAAAGAACAGGCCAATCAGTTCATGCTGGAGACAGTCCCTGTTCCCATTACTATGGAACCCCCTTGGACACTGAACTGCCATGGGCTACATCTGTGCAGGGGTCCTAGGTTATCTCCACGCATGGTCCTTGGTTGGAGTATCAGTCTCAGGAAAGACCCCTGTGCTCAGATTTTTCGGTTCTGTTGCTCTCCTTGTGGAGTTCCTGTCCTTTCCAGATCTTACTATTTCCCACTTCTTTCATAAGATTCCCTGCACTCTGCTCAAGGGTTGGCCCTAAGTCCCAGTATCTGCTTTGATAGTCTGTAGGGCAGAGCCTTTCAGAGGCCCTCTGTGGAAGGCCCCTGACTTGTTCCCTGTTTTCTCTTTCTTCTGAAGTCCATCCTCTTTGCCTTTCTGGATAGGGATTGAGCATTTTAGCAAGAGTCTGCTCTCTTGATTAGTTTCTTTAGGTGTACAGATTTTAGTAGGTTTATCCTATATTATATGTCTATAAGAATGAGTATATACCATGTGTGTCTTTCTGCTCCTGGAATAGCTCACTCAGGATGATCTTTTCCGTTTCCCACCATTTATCTGCAAATTTCATGATATCCTTGTTTTTTATTGCTGAGTAATATTCCATTGGGTAGATGTACCACAATTTCTGTATCCATTCCTCAGTTGAGGGGCATCTGGGTTATTTCTAGCTTTTGGCTATTACAAATGAAGCTGCTACAAACGTGGTTGAGCTAATGTCTTTATTGTGTACTTGAGCCTCTTTTGGATATATGCTGGTATAGCTGGGTCTTGAGGAAGCGCTATTCCTAGTTGTCTGAGGAAGTGCCAGATTGATTTCCAGAGTGGTTGTACCAGTTTACATTCCCACCAGCAGTGGAGGAGAGTACCCATTTCTCCACAACCCCTCCAGCATGTGCTGTACTTGAGTTTTTGATCTTGGCCCTTCTGATGGGTGTAAGGTGAAATCTCAGGGTCATTTTGATTTGCATTTCCCTGATGAGTAAGGATGTTGAGCATTTCTTTAAGTGTTTCTCTGCCATTCGATATTCCTCTATTGAGAATTCTCTGTTTAGCTCTGTACCCCATTTTTTAAATTGGATTACTTTGATTTGTTGCTGTTTAACTTCTTGAGTTCTTTATATATACTGGATATTAGTCCTCTGTCAGATATAGGGTTGGTGAAGATCCTTTCCCAGTCTGTAGGCAGTCGTTTTGTTCTGACGACAGTGACCTTTGCTTTACAGAAGCTTTTCAGTTTCATTACATATTAGAATGGCTACTCCAGCTTGTGTCTTGGCTCTGTTTCCTTGGAAAACCTTTTCCCAGGCCTTTACTCTGAGATAATGTCTGTTAGCCTATGTATTTTGGTTGAGGAATTCAGTCCATTGTTATTGAGAGATATTAATGATTAGTGATTATTAATTCATGTTATTTTGTTGTTGCTATTTTGTAGTGTCTGTCTGTGTGTGTTTACCTCCTTTTGGTTTGGTGGTCTGGACTTATATATTTCCTATATTTTCTTGCATGTAGTTAACTTCCATGGGTTGGAGTTTTCCTTCTAGTATCTTCTATAGGGTTGGATTTGTACATTGATATTTTTATAATTTGATATTGTCATGGAATGCCTTGTTTTCTTCATCCATGATGATTAAAGTTTTGTTGGGTATAGTAGTCAGGGCTGACATCTGTAGTCTTTTAGTATTTATAATGTATCTGCCCAGGCTTTTCTGGCTTTTAGAGTCTCTGTTGAAAAGTTGGCTGTAATTCTGCTAGGTCTGCCTTCCTATTTTCTCGGCAGTCTGTTCTTGCACCTTTTAATATTCCTTCCTTGTTTTGTACATTTAGTGTTTTGATTATTATGTGGCAGTAGGATTTCCTTTTCTGGTCCAATATAAGTGGTGTTCTGTAAGCTTCTTGTGTGTTTATTAGTCTTTTTTTTTCTTTTTCACATTGGGGAAATTTTCTTCAACGACTTTCTTGAAAATGTTTCTGGGCCTTGGAGCTGGAACTCTTTTATTTAAATATATATATTATATTTAAAAAATAAGTTTATTTATTTACTTACTACAGTTTATTCACTTTGTATTCCCTCTGCAGCCCCCTACTAGTCTCCTCCTAGTCCAGCCCACCCTCCCCCTTCTCCCCCTATGCCCTTTCTCTAGTCCCCTGATAGGGGAGGACCTCCTCCCCTTCTATCTGAACCTAGCATGTCAGGTCTCATCAAGGCTGGATGCATCATCTTCCTCTGTGGCCTGGCAAGGCAGCACTCTCAGTAGAGGTGACCAAAGAGCTGGCCACTGAGTTCATATCAGAGACAGCCCCTGTAGCCTTTACTAGGGAACCCAACTGGGAACTGATCTTCCTTTGAACTGAGCATCTAGGTCCTCTCCACGCATAGTCCTTGGTTGGAGTATGGATCTGTTCAGGTGCCCCTGGGCCCAGGGTTTTTAGCTCTGCTGTTCTCCCTGAGAAGTTCCTGTCCCCTCCAGGTCTTTCTATTTCCCTCTTCTTCCATAAGGATTCCAGAACTCTGCCCAAAGTTTGGCTGTGAGTCTCAGTATCTTCTATCCTGTGGTGGGTAGGGTCTTTCAGACATCCTCTGTGGAAGGTTTCTGTCCTGTTCCTTGTCTTCTCTTTCTTCCAATGTCTATCATGTTTGCCCTTTTGAATGAGGACTAAGCATCTCCCTCAGGTCCTCCTTGTTGTTTTGCTTCTTTAGGACTATAGATTTTCATATGTTTACCCTACATTATATGCCTACTATCCACTTGTAAGTGAATAAATACCGTATGTGTCTTTATGCTTCTGGGTTACTTCACTAGGAATGATCTTTTCTAGTTCCCACCATTTGCCTGCAAATTTCATTATTCCTTTGTTTTTAACTGCTGAGTAGTATTCTATTAGGTAAATATACCACACTTTCTGGATCCGTTTATCTGTTGAGGGACATCTAGGTTGTTTCCAGATTCTGGCTATTACAATTAAAGCTGCTATGAACACAGTTGAGCAAATGTCCTTACTGAATGATGAGGCATTTTTAGGTATATGCCTAAGAGTGGTATAGCTGGGTCTTGAGGTAGCACTATTCCTAATTTTCTGAGAAAGCACCAGATTGGTTTCCAAAGTGGTTCTACAAGGTTATATTCCTACCAGCAATGGAGAAATATTCCCTTTTCTCCATAACCTCTCCAGCATGCATCATCCCTTTAGTTTTTGATCTTAGCCATTTTGATGAGTGTAAGGTAAAATCCCAGGGTCATTTTAATTTGCATTTCCCAAATGACTGTGGATGTTGATCATTTCTTTATTTTCTTTTTTAAATTTAATTTTATTTATGTATTTATTTATTACAGGTATTTTGGATCTATCTGTTGTTCTCCTTGTGGAGCTCCTGTCCCCTCCAAGTCCTTCCATCTCCCTCTTTTTCCATAAGGATTCCAGAACTCTACCCAAAGTTTGGTTGCCAGTCTCATTATCTCCTTTGATACCTTGGTCAGTAAAGTCTTTCAGAAGTCCTGTGTGGAAGGCTCCTGTCCTGTTCTCTGTCCTCTCCTACTCCCAATGTCTATCCTGTTTGCCCTTTTGAATGAGGATTAAGCTTCTTCCCTAGGGCCCACTTCTTTAAGTGTTTTTCTACCATTCAATATTCCTCTGTTGAGAATTCTCTGTTTAGCTCTGTGCCCCATTTTTTAACTGGATTACTAGAGTTGTTACTTTTTAACTTCTTTAATTCTTTTTTTTTTTTGTTATCAATCACAGGTTAGGTACTTTGCATCCCATGCGCAGCCCGCCCCCACTCCCTCCCACCCTCCCCAACCCTCCCTCATCTCCTCCCCACCCCCTCCAAGTCCACCAACGGGGGGGGGGGACCTCCTCCCCTTCCATCCAACCCCAGCTCATCCTGTCTCCTCAGGGCTGGCTGCAATGTCCTCCCCTGGGATCTAGTCAGTCTGTCACTCCCTGGCTTGTATGGGGGAGGGTCAAAGAGTCAGCCATCAAGTTCAAGACTGAAACAGTCCCTGCTTCCCTCACTAGGGCCTCCAGTCCTACACCGAGCTATCCTGGGTCCCATCTGCACAGGGGTTCCAGGACACATCCACACGTGGTCCTTGGTTGTAGAAACCGTCTCATACAAGACCCCTGTGCCCTGCTCAGCTTAGTCATTGTGGAGCTCTTGTTCTCTCCAAGTTTCACCAGCCTCCTCCATTTCTATCATCATTTCTTGCCCTCCGCCAAAGGCTTGATCGCGACTCTTAATATCTGCTCTGATACATCTGACCCCCCCAGAGGTCCTCCTTGGCATATTATTCTGGATATTAGCCCTGTCAGATATAGAGTTGGTGAAGTTCCTTTCCCATTCTTTAGGCTGCTGTTTTTCACTGAGGACAGTGTCCCTTACTTTATGGAAGCTTTTCAGTTACATGAGGTCCCATTTATTGATTGTTGATCTTGGGGCCTGTGCTGTTGGTGTTCTGTTCAGGAAGTTGTCTCCCATGGCAATGAGTTATAGTCTCTTCCCCTCTTTTTCTTCTAACCGATTTAGAGTGTCTGGTTTTATGTTGAGGTCTTTGATGCACTTGGACTTCCACTTTGTTCAACATGATAAATATAGATATATTCATATTTTTCTACATTTAGATATCCAGTTAGACCAGCACCATTTGTTTCTTTGTTTCTTTCTTCCATTGCATGGTTTTTGTTCCTTTGTAAAAAAAAATAATAATTTTACCTAAGTGTATGGGTTTATTTCAGGGTCTTCAGTTCAATTCCATTGATCCACTAGTCTGTTTCTATGCTAATACCATGTGGTTTTATTATTCTTGCTCTATAGTACAGCTTGAGATCTAGGATGGAGATACCTCCAGAAGATTTGTTATTGAACAGGATTGTTTTAGTTATTTTGGGTTTTTTGGTTTTTCCATATGAAATTGAGAATTGTTCTTTTAATATCTGTAAAAAATTGTGTTGGTATTTTGATGGGAATTGAATTGCATCTGTAGATTGCTTTTGGTAGTGTGGAGCTGGAACTCTTCTCTTTCTTTCTTATTCCAATTATTCATGGGTTTGTTCTTTTTTATAATATCCCAAATTTCTTGGATGTTTTGTGTCAAAAACATTTTAGATTTAACATTTTCTTTGATATATGTATTGATTTCTGGAATCCTATCTTATATGCCTGAGATTCTTTCTTCCACCTCTTTTATTCTGTTAGGGATGTTTGTGTCTATATTTCCTGGCTTCATCCCTTTGTTTTCCCTCTCTATGATTCTTTCAGTTTGTGTTGTCTTTGTCTGTATTACTTCTATTTCAACTTTCAGGTCTTGAATAGTTAAAATCATTTCTCTCACCTCTTTGATTGTATTTTCCTCTATTTCTTCAAGAGGTTTATTAATTTCCTCTTTAAATATCTCTAACATCTTTTTATGATTGGATTTAAATGAATCTTCTTGTGCTTTGAATGTGTTCAGATATCCAGGGCTTGTTGCAGTAAGATGTCAAGGCTCTGGTGGTGCAATATTGCCCTGGCTCTGGTTGATTCTCTTCTTACACTTCTCTTTATCCAACTGCTTTGCTCTGGTATTGAAAGGATGCTCCTGGTGCTAACAGAACTCCTAAGAAAAGCACATAGAGCCTTGGGCCTGACAGTGGTGCTCAGGGAACAGCCCACTGCTCTACTCTGTTGGTTGTGCCCCAGGTGGACCTGAATATTCCTGAAACCTTCTCTGGAAGACAGGCAGAGCTGTCAACCTGATATTGGAGCTCCAGTTACACAGCACAACTGAGCTTTGTGACTGGGCCCAGGTGACCCAAAAGGCAGGGGGTTGGTAGGGAGGAGTCTATTCTGGATGTTCCTTGGTCCAGCAGACCTCCTTGGGAAGGCAGGCAGAGCTGTGTGCTGATCAATGGAGCTCAGAGGACAGCATAGGACTCTAAGATGTGTTTCTTGTAGGCAGCAGAGGATGTTTTCATGTTCTTGGATGTTTTGGCAGTCTGTGCCTTTTTGTGGAGGGATTTGATTTTATTGATATTGGAAGATTTTAGTCATGAATAAATGCTAATTTCTGTTATTTTATTGTTTGTGGTGGTGGCAGTAGTGTGTGTATGTGTCTCTCTGTGTGTCTCTGTGTGTTTCCAATCTTTTGGTTTTGATTGAATGATATTTTTACTGCATGTGTTTTCATGGGTGTAAATGATCTCCACATGTTGCAGTTTTCCTCCTAATACCTTCTGTAGGGCTGGATTTGTATCTAAATCTGACTGTATCATAGAATATCTTGTTGTCTCAATCAATGGTGATTGAGAAGTTTTATGGCATAGTAGTCTGGGGTAGCATCTGTAGTGGTTTAGTATCTTCAGAACATTTATCCAAGCCCCCTTTCTTCTAGACTATCTATTGAGAATTTGGGTATAATTCTCATAGGTCTTCCTTATGTATTACTTGGCTTTTGCCCTTTCAGCATTTAATATTTTTTCTCTGTTCTGTGTATTTAGTGTTTTGATTATTATGTGGCATGGGGACTTTATTTTCTGGTCCAAACTAATTGTTGTTCTGTAAGCATCTTGTTCTTTTATAGGGATGTCCTTTGTTATGTTAGTAAAATTTTCTTGTAAGATTTTGTTAAATACAGTTACACAGTGTTTGAGATGGGATTTTCCTCTTTCTTTTATTCCTATTGTTCTTAGAATTTGTCTTTTTATAGTGTCACAGGTTTCCTAGATGTTTTGTGTCAGAAAATTTTCAGATTTAAAATTTTCTTTGACTTTTGAATCTGTTTCTTCTATTTTATCTTAAACCCCTGAGAATCTCTCTTCCATCTTTTGTATTTTGTTGCTGATACTGGCATCTCCAGTTCCTGTTCACTTAGCTAGATTTTACATTTCCAGATTTCTCTCTTTTTTATGAATATATAGTGTCATTTCCTATTTCTTCTGATTTATTTTGATTTGAAATATATTTTCTCAGTTATTAAAACAGCTATGTAACATTGCCTCTGAGGTCCATATGCTTGAAATACCTTTCCTAAAACTTCTGTTTCCTCTCCAAAATTTAGTAGAGTGCGATGGCAGAGTGATACCTCCTATAAATTTTTCTGTGGACCTGATTGCTGTGGACACTTCAATTTTCATGCAAAATACATTTCTGAATATTGAAAGCTGACCTTTGACAATGGGAGTAGGCTAGTGTTCTGACAGGGTTCACAGGGATGAGAACAGAGTGTTCCACCAGCATCTGCTTATTTTTATTCCTTGGAATTGGGATATTCAGTGTGGAAAGGTCATTTCCAAATTTTCTCTGAGTGCTAGTTATGAGGGTGGGGTATTGGGTCTGGAGGAAGAGAGGAAAAGGAAAAAAAATCTACAGCCAGCCTAGCTTATCCTTTCACAGGAATAGCCTGTGGATAAACAGGGGGTTCCTGCTCAATTTAGGGGGTGGAATGAAGCAATGAGTGGGGATAATGAGTTTATGAGAGGTATGTCTGTGGAATCCATAAGAGATGTGTGCAGTTGAGAAAGAGTGCTACAAGAAGGTTTGTTGTTGTTGTTGTCGTAGTTGTTGTTATTGAATAAGACAGTTAAATACTGGGGCAAAATCTAAACAGAGTCCTCAAAAGATGCAATGCAAATGACTGGACAATATTTTTAAAAACGATCAACATCCTCAATCACCAGGGAAAAGCAACTTACAACTCCTTTGAGACTTCTACTCATCTTAATTAGGATGAGAAAGATAAAAAGATGACAGTGGATACTGGAAATGTTGCTGAGTAAATGAACAGTTATTAAATGCTGGTGGGAATGGGAACTATTACAGGCACCATGGCAATCAGTGTTGTGGCTTTTCCTCAAAAAAACCAAAACCAAAGCAAGATGCAACTTGACAGTGGGGGTGTGACAGGTGGCTCAGCATATAAGAAAACTTGTTGATCTCTTGTACGGCTAGGGTGGGTTTCCCAACATCACATGATGTGGGGAAAACTCTTCAGCAAACTCTATTTCCATTTTCAGGCATTCTTATTCTCTGTTCTGATCTCCATGGACAATAGTCATGTATATAACACACGTACATACATACAGTAAAACATCTGTACACATAAAATAAAGTAAATATACCTAAAAATTAATTTAATACCTGCCACTAAACCTACCAAAAGTTCTGTTTATACTACTCTTAGATATTTTCAGAAAGGACTTTGTATCTCAGTATAGAGATACTTCTTTATCCATGTCCATTACTTTTCTGTTAATAGTCAGAAAATTAACCCAGACTACATGTCCATCAACTGATAAGTTTATAATGAGAATGTGGTACATTTGCTCCATGGACTACTATTCAGCTCTTAAGAGATATGAAATAAGGTAAAATCTCAGGTTCATTTTGATTTTAATTTTCCTGATGACTAAGGACATTGAGCATGTTTTTCAGTGTTTCTCTGCCATTCGATATTCCTCTGTTGGGAATTCTCTGTTTAGCTCTGTGCCCCATTTTTAAATTGGATTAACTAATTTGTTGCTGTTTAACTTCTTGAGTTCTTTATATCTTCTGGATATTAGCTCTCTGTCAGGTATAGGGTTGGTGAAGTTCCTTTACCAATCTGTAGGCTGTCGTTTTTTTCTGACAACAGTGTCCTTTGCTTTACAGAAGCTTTTCAGTTTCATGAGGTCCCATTTATTGATTGTTGCTCTTAGAACCTGTGTTGTCGGTGTTCTATTCAGGAAGTTTTCTCCTGTGCCAATGAGTTCTAGGCTCTTCCCCACTTTTTCTTCTAACAGGTTTAGTGTGTCTGGTTTTATGTTGAGGTCTTTGATCCAGTTACACCCATCAGAATGGCTAAGATCAAAAACTCAAATGACAACACATGCTGGAGAGGATATGTAGAAAGGGGAACCATACTCCACTGCTGGTGGGAATGTAAGTTTGTACAACCACTTTGGAAATCAATCTGGCACTTCTTAGATTAGGAATAGAGCTCAATTAGGAATACAGCTTCCTCAAGATCCAGCTATACCACTCCTAGGCATATATCTAAAAGATGCTCAAGTACACAACAAGAACATTTGCTCAACCATGTTTGTAGCATCTTTATTTGTAATAGCCAGAACCTGGAAACAACCCAGAAGCCCCTCAGTTGAGGAATGGATACAGAAATTGTGATACATCTACACAATGGAGTATTACTCAGCAATAAAAAACAAGGAAATCATGAAATTTGCAGGCAAATGGTGAGAACTGGAAAAGATCATCCTGAGTGAGATATCCCAGAAGCAGGAAGACAAATACTGTATAGACTCAGTCATAAGTGGATATTAGATATACAATATAGGATAAACCTACTAAAATCTATACACCTAAAGAAACTAATCAAGAAGGAGGACTCTGGCTAAGATGCTCAATCCCCATTCAGAAAGGCAAAGAGGATGGACATCAGAAGAGGGAGAAAAATGGGGAATAGGACAGGAGCCTACCACAAAGGGACTCTGAAAGGCTCTACCCAACAGGATATCAAGGCAGATGCTAAGACTTATAGCCAAACTTTGGGCAGAGTGTAGGGAATCTTATGAAATAATGGGGAGATAGTAAGACCTGAAGAGGATAGGAGCTCCATAAGGAGAGCAACAGAACCAAAAAATTCTGGGCACAGGCATCTTTTCTGAGACCGATACTCCAACCAGGGACCATCCATAGATATAACCTAGAACCCTTGTACAGATGTAGCACATGGCAGTTCAGTGTCCAAGTGAGTTCCATAGTAATGGGAACATGAACTGACTGACCTGATCTTTGATCACCTCCCGCTGAGGGGGGAGCAGCCTTATCAGGCTACAGAGGAAGATAATGCAGCCACTCCTGATGAGACCTAATAAACTAAGTTCAGAAAGAAAGAGAGGAAGTCCTCCCTTATCAGTGGACTTGGGGTAGAGAAGGGAGAGGAAGGGTGGTGTTGGGAGGGGGAAGGGAGGGAGCTACAGGGGGGATGCAAAGTGAATAAACTGTAATTAATAAAAATAAAATAAGAGATCAAAAAGAAAAAATTAAAATTTGCATTCGAAAGAATGGCATGAAAATAATCAACCTGAGTGAGGTAACCAAGATTCAGAATGTGAAACATTTCATGTTTTCATTTATATGTCCATGTTAGCTTTTAATGTTTAGATGTATGTAATTAGATATGTACTTGATTGGAGTACCCATAGAGGTTAGGTAATCGGTAAGTGTCCACGAGGGAGATAGAAGATAATGTTATAAAGAATGAAAGGAAAAAATGGAGTAGGAAAGATTAAATTAGAGGATGTGAGAATAGAGTAGAGGATATATTATGTATAATAATATATTATATTAATAATATATTATTATTAATTATTGGGCAGATAATTAATGTAAATTCCATTTGGAAAAGATATACAGAAACCTACTACTTTAAAAACTCCCATATAGATTCATATAAATATTCATAAAATGTTTAAATTGTGTAAAGCAATAATGGGAGACAACTAGAAACCATACACTAGAAAAGCACTCACAGGATCAGGCACAACTTAACTTTTTCTGAGTTGTTGGCCACAGTTTTTCCATTGTTAATCCTGCAGAATCTGATAGTACAACCACATGGCTGCAGACTTCACATATATGAGTCATAGAACATAGAGAAATAAAATTGATACTAGCATGGGAATCCCAACTGTCCTGAGTAATGTACATAGTAGTAGAAAACATTGTTCAGAGAATGAAATAATTTGAAGTACTCAGAAATAATGTGGTGAATGTTTCTTAACCCTTACCTACAGATTCATATACACAAAGAGAGTTCAGAAAGATTTTTAAAAGCCAGAGGTGGTTGATTATTCCAAGAAGTGTTTTTTTCCAGACACAATAAGACAAGTGCATATGTGAACTCATAAAATTTGTTGAGGACTTGTATAAGACTTGTTTTATTGCCACAGTTAGGAATTCATGTACTATATATTTTTTATAATATATCTTTTTATATGATTTATTTAAGTTTTACTTTATGTACATCAGTGTAAAGGTGTCAGATCCCTTAGAATTAGAGTTACAGACAGTTGTGAGCTGCCATGTGGGTGCTGGGAATTGAACCCGGGTCCTTTGGAAGAGCAGACAGTGCTCTTAACCACTGAGCCATCTCTCCAGCCCCTTCATGTACTATATTAAAGAGACACAGAAGGAGAGGGCAGCTTGCCTTGTCCCTGGCTTTAGAGGAATTGCTTTAAGTTTCTCTCCATTTAATTTGATGTTTCCTGTAGGCTTGCTATATATTGCCTTTAGTGTGCTTAGATACAAACGTGTGTCCCTGATCTCTCCAAAACTTTTTTTTTAAATTAAATTTTGATTTTTTATATTAATTACAGTTCATTAAATTTTTATCCGGCTGTAGCCCACCTCGCTCATTCTTTCCCAATTCCTCCCCTCCTCCCTTATCTCCTCCCATTCCCCTCTCCAAGTCCACTGATAGGCGAGGTCCTCCTCCCCTTCCATCTGATCCTAGCTTATCAGATCTCATCAGGACTGGCTGCATTGTCCACATCTTTGGCCTGATAAGGCTGCTTCCCCCTTGGTGGGAGGGCGGTCAAAGGGCTAGCCCCTGAGTTCATGTCAGAGATAGCCCTGTTCCTCTTTCTAGAGTCTCAAAGACTTTTGTCATGAAGGGGTATTAGATATTTTTCAAAGGCTTTTTCATTATATAATGGCATGATCATGTAGTTTTCTTTCAGTTTGTTTATATGGTACATTATATTGATAAGTTTTTATTTACTGAACCACCCATGCTTTCCTGGGATAAAAGAACTTTTGGAGGCAACATCAAGCCAGATTTTAACCTGCACTACAGAACAAGGATGGTAAAAACCACATGAACGATACAGCATTGACATAGAAGCAGATGGGTTGATCAATAGAATCAAATTGAAGACCCAGAAAAAAAACCCACAGACTTGATTTTTGACAAAGAAGACCAAACTACACAATAGAAAAAAGAAAGCATCTTCAACAAACAGTGCTGATCTAACTTGACCTCTGTATGAAGAATGCAAAAACATTCATATTTCTCACCTTGCACAAAACTAAAGTTCAAGTGGATCAAAGATCTTAAATAAAACCACCTATACCAAATCTGATAGAAGGGAAAGTGGGAAAGAACTTTCAAAGCATTGGCACAGGAGACAACTCCCTGTTCAGAACAACAGGCCAGGCACTTACATCAACAATTAATAAATGGAACCTCATGAAAATGAAAAGCTTCTGTAAGGTAAAAGACACCATCAAAAATGGCAGCCTACAGAATGGGAAAAGATTTTCAGCCATTTCACATCTGACAGAAGACTGATATCCAAAATGTATAAATAACTCAAGAAAATAGAGACCAACAAACCAAATATCTCAATTAAAAATTGGGATACAAATCTAAATAAAGAATTTTAGACAGAAAAAGCTCTACTGGCTGAAAAGAAATCAATGTTTAATATTCCTAGTTATTAGGGGAATGCAAATCAAACAGTACTCAGATTCTATCATACACCCATAAGAATGGCTAAGATCATAGAATCAGCCTCATACTTATAAGAATGTGGAGCTAGGGAGCCCTCCTTCATTGTTTGTTGAAGCTCAAACTTGTACAACCATTTTAAAATCAAGTTTTGACATCTCAAAATATTGAGAATAGATCTAACTCAGAATACAACTATACCACTCCTGGACATATACCCAAAGGATGTTCCTCCATACCACAAGAATACTTAACTTTTTTTTAAAGTAGCTTTATTTATTTTCCAGAAACTGGAAACAACCTAGTTTTCCCTCAATCAAAGAATGGATAAACAAAATGCAGTACACTTACATAACAGATTATTACTCAGCCATTAAAAACAATGACATCATAACATTTGCAGAAAAAAATAAATTAATTAATGAGGTAACTCAGAAGAATAAACGAATTATAGTAGACACTCACTTAAAAGTTGATATGAGCTATAAAGTAAGTGATAAACACGCAACAATCCACAGACCCAAAGATGCTAAATAACAAGCAGAGCTCAAAGTATGGACACATGAGTCCCACTGACAAGTGAAAATAGAATAGACATTGTGTGTGGATGAAGGGAAAGGACTGGATGGGGGTGGGGGAAGGGATGGAAACGGAGGAATCAGGTGAGAGAGAACAGAGGGAGATAGTATAGGGACATACTCCTGGAATTGGGTATAGAGGCATTTCTGGATGAGCTAGAAACACGAGGTAATGGAAAATCCCAGGAATCTGAGAGGATGACCTTCTAGCTTTTAATGGCTGAGTGTATGCCATTGTGTAAATGCGCCAGTTTCTGTGTCCATTCTTCCAATGAGAAATGCCTAGGTTGTTTCCAGATTCTAACTATTATGCATAAAGACGTTTTGAACATAGTTGAGCAAATGTCCTTGTTGAATGGTGGACCATCTTTCAGGTATATGCCCCAAAATGGTATAGATGAATCCTGAAATAGTGCTATTCCCCATTTTTCTGAGAAAGTGCCAGTTTGATTTCTAAAGTGGTTATAGAAGTTTGCACTCCCACTAGCAATGGAAGAGGAGTATCCTTTCTCCATATCCTCTCCAGCATGTGTTGTCACTTGATTTGATCTTAGCCATTCTGTTTTTTTATGTTTTTATACAACATTTTTATTTTATATTAATCACAGGTTATGTACTTTGTATCCTAGCTGTAGCCCGCTCCCGCATTCCCTCCCTATCTCCCCCTTCCCTCCCTCATCTCCTCCTTGTTCCTTTCTAAGTCCACTGATAGAGGAGGACCTCCTCCCCTTCCATCTAACTCTAGCTTATCAGGTCTCTTCAGGACTGGCTGCAATGTCCTCTTCTGTGGCCTAGCAAGGCTGTTCCTCCCTCGGGGGGCGAAGGGAGGGTGTCGAAGAGCCAGCCATTGAGTTCATGTCCTAAATAGTCCCTGTTCCCCTTACTAGGGTACCCACTTGGATATTGAGCTACCATTTGCTACATTCAAGCAAGGGTTCTAGGTTATATCCATACATGGTCCTTGATTGGAGAAATAGTCTCATAAAAGACCCCTGTACCCTGATATATTTGGTTCTTGTGGAGCACCTGTCCTCTCCAGGTCATACTATCTCCCCCCTCTTTTATATGATTCCCTGCGCTCTGCCAAAGGGTTGGTTATGTGTCTTAATATTTGCTTTGGTACACTGCTAGGTAGAGTCTTTCCAAGGCCCTCTGTGGTAGGCTCTTGTCCTGCT
>CM053753.1:29534910-29545915 GCA_028658305.1 Pachyuromys duprasi | reverse complement strand
AAGAAAGCACCAAATTGATTTCCAGAGTGATTGTACAAGTTTGCATTCCCACCAACAATGGAGGAGGGTTCCTCTTTTTCCACATTCTGGGTTTTTTTGTTTCTCCGTATGAAGTTGAGAATTTTTCTTTCAAGGTCTGTAAAGAATTGTGTTGGTATTTTGATGGGAATTGCATTGAATCTGCAGATTGTACCAACAGCACAGGCTCTAAGAGCAACAATCAATAAATGGGACCTCATGAAACTGAAAAGCTTCTGAAAAGCAAAAAACATTGTCATCAAAACAAAATGACAGCCTATAGTCTGGGAAAGGATCTTCACCAACCCTATATCTGACAGAGGGCTAATATGCAGTATATATAAAGAACTCAAGAAGTAAAAAAGCAACGAACAAAGCAATCCAAATAAAAAATGGGGTATGGAGCTAAACAGAGAACTCTCTGTAGAGTACTGTAGAATGGCAGAAAAACACTTAAAGAAATGCTCAGCGTCCTTAGCCATCAGGGAAATGCAAATCAAAACGACCCTGAGATTTCACCTTACACCTGTCAGAATGGCTAAGATCAAAAATTCAAGTGACAACACATGCTGGAGAGGATGTGGAGAAAGAGGAACACAATTCTTTACAGACTTTGAAAGAAAAATTCTCAGTTTCATATGGAATAACAAGAAACCCAGGATTGCTAAACCAATCCTCTACAGTACAAGATCTTCTGGAGGTATCGCCATCCCTGATCTCAAGCTGTACTATAGAACAACAATACTAAAAACTGCATGGTTCTGGCATAGAAACTGACTGGCGGATCAATGGAACCGAGTAGAAGACCCTGAAATAAATCCACACACTTATGGACACCTGATCTTTGACAAAGATGCCAAAACCATACAATGGAAAAAGATAGCATCTTCAACAAATGGTGCTGTTCTAACTGGATGTCTACATGCAGAAAAATGCAAATAGATCCATATTTACCACCCTGCAAAAAACTAAAGTCCAAATGGGTCAAAGACCTTGATATAAAACCAGACACACTAACCTGTTAGAAGAAAAAGTGGGGAAGAGCCTGGAAGTCATTGGCCCAGGATACAACTTCCTGAACAGAAATTTTTTCAACAATAACAAAAAAGAAGAAGAAAGAAAGAAAAAAAAACTGTTCTTAGTGGTGAAAAGCAATTCTGCCCCGAGGCCCATCAGTGTGTGGCCACATCTGATGTGTATACATAGTAGAGATGTGCTGTTCGCTCTGTCATGGTATGTCTCAGCCCTTCCCAAAGTGCATGTGGAGATCAATCAAGCTGCACAAAATGATGAGAGCTTTCTGAATAAAAAGGCATAAACAATAGTGGCAGCTAAGAAAAGAAGAAAGAGCAATGAGGCTAGTAATTGAGCAAACTGTATTGAGGCTCTAATACTGCTACTGAATAGCCAGTTGAGCCCTGTTGGCTTTATTATCGTTTTATAAAATCAAAGAGTTGGAATCATGTACACATTTAATCCCAGCACTCAGGGTATAGAGGCAGGTGGATCTCTTTGAATTTGAGACTAGCTTGTTCTACATGGCAAGTTTCAGGCTAGCCATGGCTACAAAGTGAGGCTCTGTCTCAAAAATAAAATAAAAAGTTAGGTTGCTAGGTGATTTCATTTTTTTTATTTTTTACAATTTATTCATTGTATATCCCAATTGTAGCCTCCTCCTTCAACTCCCAGTCCTACCTTCTCTCCCTCTTCACCCCTATCCCCTTCTCCTAGTTCATGGAAAGGGAGCGTTCTCCTCTGCCATCTTCCCCTAGCTTATCAGGTCTCACCTGCCTGGATCCTCTTCCTCTGTGGCCTGGCAAGGCCTCATCACCAGGGAGAAGTGATCAAAGAGCAGGTAACCGAATTCATGACAAGAGCCAGCCCCTTACTAGGTAATTTCTAAGAGCCATTAGTTACCCCTGCCACTGTTCACCGTGGGCCTAGGGGGTATTGTTTAGTAGTAGAGTTTTTGCCAAGCCACCTAAAAAGTGGGAAGGGAAAAAAAGAGAATTAATGACTGAAGGTTCTCAAATTCTCATTTGGTATGTTAAATGTATTATAAAATGTTGAACCCAAACAGAATGAAAAATGTGCAGTGTCAGCCAGATGCACACCTACCCAAGGTGGATATGTGTACTGGTGCCTCCATTCTCCAGGTGAAGAGCCCACTCAGTCCCATTTACTTCACCCCAGCTTTCCCTACTCCCTTGAAAATGTCTTCAACCCTTTCAACCCTTGGGTCCTGCATCTGGGATCTTCTGTCCACACGCCAAACACAATTGAATAAATGATGTCTGAGAGTCAACCTTTCCAACCCCAGGTTCCATGATGTTGTCCAAGCCTGGACCAACGAAAACCATGGACTCAAGTACTCTTGGGAATTTGGCTGTCAAAACTTTGTAAGTCACTGGCACAAACCCCATTTGGCATTCATGTAACTGGATTGTGTCTGAGGACTCAAAATAGGATGTAAAGTGAAAGGGTAATAAATAGGCCTGTGTCTGTCAGACTTCTCCAGACACACAAGGCACTGTGTACCTCAGTGTCCAAGAAGGGAAAGGTCAGTCTCATGTATCTGGGTCCCCTGAAGCCTCAGGACATGAGTGCATGCACATAACTCACAACTGCAAAATTTCTTGCAAGTGTGAGTGTTCCCACTGACCGGAGGACCAATATAAACCTGAATCCTGATATCCCAGGTCAGTTTCTCATAACAGCATACAACTCAGTGGTGTGCTGTGGTGTGGAACATATCCTGGTCTCCTCCTTCATCTCAGTGTATCAGTGTCCTGTGATGATCCATGTTTCCATCTCTAATGCTGGATTCCTGCCTTGCTTATTCTTACATGAGAGGAAGAAACAGATGGAGTGGAGCCCTGTGCTTCATGTGTCAATTCTGCTTAGGTCATCTCCCAAAAGTCGAGTTTCTTTTGAAAAAAAAGAAAGAGTCTCTGAATATTGGGCTCTAGAATGCACACATGCTATTGATGGGGTGTGCACTGAGTGTGGGGTGTGGGGTCTCCTTATACTCGGGATGCATGGGGTTGTACCAACATGGGGAAAGATACCTGCTGGGTAGTAAAAGGTTTAAGAATGGAAGGTGAGGCATGTAGGTCTGGGATCCCTTGGGATGTAGCTCTACATTTCAAAACCCTGCTGAATATGTGCAGATGAATTGCAGGGACTTTAGTAGTAGGAAACTGCAGAGTGTGTGGTGAATATACATTGTGTGAATAAAGAAAATTAACACAGGACAATGTTAATTTAAAAAGAACACAGGATAAGTAACTATGTGGCTAGGCATCTGGGGCAGGAGCTTTTCAGACTCCTCCCCTGAGAGGCTTTGGGCAGTTAACAGCTGCTGGTGAAGAAGACTCATTCTTCTTTTAGCCACTGAAAGGCTGTCGACAGTCCAGTCAGGTCCAGCTACCCACCCTCAAGCCGTGTTAAAGATCCATATTAAAACTGAAAAGCAGAAAAATGACATTTATCCAATGCAGCCACATTAGAAAGCAGATAAAGAGGCCCACAGATACCCAGAAGTCCATCTTCGGAGTTCTCAAGGGAGATTAAAGTTTAAACAGAGAGCCAAGGATTTGCACATCTAAACAGTCACATGTCAGGTGTGGTTCCACCCACCACTCACCCATTTCTGTCTGTGCTTCAGGCTCACCCTGAAAGGTTGTTTTACAAGTTGTTAAATCTAGGTAGAGTCTCTTTCCCAAACATCTCATGCATGTCTGGGACTTGTTCTTCTTCCAGCATAGAATTCCTGGGGGGAAATCCCATTTCTTTGGTGTTCAGTGTTTCAAGAGTTGGATATACTGACACCTATATCTCTTTAAAATTTTCATTTTTATAAAACCATTTAGAACTTCAGAGCCACCAATATAGATTTGGGAGGTCCCTGTATCACTGTATCATTCTTCCTGGTATGGACCCTCTTTCTCTGCTTGCTACTCTTAATTTGGGTCAATAAAATTTCAATTTACTCAGTTTTTTGAGGACAGGTGGTGCACCTGACTGGGTACACAGGCCATGACTGTCAAGTATGCTAACAACTTCTGATGTTAGTCTTCGAACCCCATTCTCCCATGTGAATATTTTAGGGTTTGCAGTATGCTTGCAGAACTCTTTCTTCTCTTCTTTTGGCTGATATTCCAGTGTGGGGAGTTTGACTCTCACCTTCCCTTTGACTCTCAGTCAGTCTGTTGTCTCTTTTGTAAAGTTAGCCTTCATTATGTCTGATGATCCATATCTGGTCTCTTGCATCTACTATGGCCATGCACACATATAAACACACACATTAATGATAAGCATGTCTATGAATGGATAGGATCACTATATTGAACAGGACTGGAGAGAAGGGACACCCTCTTGCCTTCTGTGGTTCTCACATCTCTCAGGCATCAGGGGCAACTGTTTCACAGGGTCTACTCCATCAAGGCAGTCAAGAAGCGGTAGTACAGCTTGCATCACTGATATGCAATCTCTCTCCTCTCTGATGCTAATGACAAAGTCTACATTCAATATTACAAACCCAAGAACATTCCAGAATAGTGATGTAATAGACATCTGTTTGTACATGAAGCCACTGGGACCTTGCAACAATGGGGATTGCTTTGCCAGCAAACCTTCTCTGATACTCATGCAGATTCAAGCTTTAGGAGGGAGATATAGGAGAACATATGGATATGAGACCTCTTTCTTCATGGGTTTCTTTGGTTTCTGTGTGCTTGACTTAAAATAGATAACTACATTTGAAATTTCACCTTCTTCATACCTTTTAACACTTGAAAAATATTGGAACAGAATCCAGTCCAAGTCGTGAATAACTTTTTAGCAACTAACTAGCATTAGTTAGCATTAGTTAGTTGCTTTTCTATATTCTTGCCCTCCCATCCTCATATCTGATCCAAGGGGGTCTAAGTGCAAGCACATTTTATGGCTACAGCCAGCCATCAGCCACATGTTGTAGAATCTCTGAATCATCTGAATCGTATCAAGGACCAACTGAATTCTCCTTAGACTCCCACTGTACTGATGTCTGTCTGTCTACAGCATCAATAGTGCCTAACAAATCTTTTTTCAAATCTTTTGTTCCTTAATCCCATGACATTTTGTCCAGTGTGTTTGTTATTGTTATAGAGGAAGGCTACTGGTTTGTATGTGTTAATTTTGTATCCTGCTACTTTGCTGAAAGTGTCTATAAGCTTTAAAAGATTTTTGGTGGATTTAGGAGTCTCTTGTGTACTGACCCCTTTCATATAAAAACAGAAATGGTTTTACTTTTTTTCTTAACCCCGTTTATCTCCTTCTCTTTTCTTACACTTCTTTCAAAGACTTTAAGCACAATACTGAAGAACAGAAAGAGTGGACAACCTCATTATCTGTCATCTTAGAGAGGATGATTTGATGTTTTGTCCATTTAGCATGATGTTGGCTATGAGCTTCGACATGCAGCCTTTTCTAATAAATCTCTTGCCCAAAGAACAATCCATCAAAGGGTTCCCTTGAACCCCAAACACGTAACACTTCACCAGTTATCTGGAAAAAATAAACAAGCAAACAGAAAGCAGAAGCATTTCTCCAATAGGTGTTGTTGTCACTGAGTGCCTGGACCCCTCAGGAAAAGATAAAGTTATACGCCATCAGATGCTCGCACTTACTAATATATGTGATATTTTTAGTGTTTGTGCCACACTTGTTCCATTCTTTGTGTGATGTTGCTTGCTTGCTATCTCCAATGATTTACTGATCTTTTATTTTTAATCAGGAAGATTCAGAGACTCATAACTTGTTCAAGTGCTGAGAATAAATGACGACTTAATGCTTTGCCTTACAAAGACAAACGGTTTTTGTAAAACCCCCAATTCACGGAACATCATAAAAGAAGAGATAGAAGTGTGTAAGCTGGAGGAGGAGAGAAGACATGTGGAAGGATGTCTTCTGGGCATGTCATGATAAGTGCATCATGAATTCACTGCAGCTGTGGTTACTGATCAAGCCACAACATCAATGAGATCAGGCCATGTCCCAGCATGCAGAAGCACTAACTGAATTCATTTTGTTACAAGATAAATAGAAAGTCAGGATGGGAGGGAGGCTCATTGGATTGTCCAGGGGAGTGGAAGCATTAGGGTGGATATGATCAATGTGTACATGGATGAAATTGTCAAAGGGTAAATAAAGGATAGGTAAGTCACTCAGACAGACAACAAATCATTTATTGAGAGCTGTTCTGTGCCCAGTACTTGAGAGGCATTAGATGAGAATGCCTGGAGCCCCACGGCAAAGGATGTGGGAGACAGGAACGTGGTAGCCACACACACACAAACGGAACATGCTCTTCTTAAAACATGTGGAGCTTCACAGTTGTAATGCACAGAACACAAACTAATGTGGGGAGGTAACTTGTTTTTTTTAATGTAGTTTATTTATTTTTATATCAATCACAGGTTAGGTACTTTGCATCCCAGGCGTAGCCCCCTCCCTCATTCTCTCCCACTCTCCCCATCCCTCCCTCATCTCCTCCAGCCCCCTCCAAGTCCACTGACGGGGGAGGACCTCCTCCCCTTCCATCCAACCCCAGTTCATCTTGTCTCCTCAGGGCTGGCTGCAATGTCCTCCCCTGGGATCTAGCCAGGCTGTTACTCCCTGGCGTGTATGGGGGAGGGTCAAAGAGCCAGCCATCGAGTTCATGACTGAAACAGTCCAGGAGGTAACTTGTATTTCTCCTTGATACATGAAACCCTTGGAATTAGGCTCCATCTGTCCATGCTTTGTGTTAACAATAAACTCCCCCCAACTCATGAGACCCTAAATTTCCATAACCAGAGAGTGATTAAAAAGTAGGCTCCTGCACACACTTACAACCCTCAAAATGTTGTTCCGTAGTACAGTTTAAAGCAAGAAAAGATGTTAACCCTGGAAAACACAAGAGGGAATTACCGCAGTCAGAATCAGAATTTACCCAAAAATGACCCAGTTTTATCTATGAGGTGTCAGCCTCACATGGACATGGAGATCAATATAGAAACAGACTGCAAGCATGAACGCTGAAATGCTAACGTGGTTGTTCTTTGTGACTCACTGGGTTTAACTAGCTACTTGTGTGAGCATCTTCGTGGGTCTGGAAATTTACTGGAGCATAGGCAATTTACCAGTGGTACAGCACTAAGGAATGTGGCAGATGTGATGTTCAATTTTATCCGTAACCTGACACAATCTGGAATCGCCTGGAAAGAGTGTCTCAGTGTGGGACTGTCAGATCAGGTTGGCCTGTAGGTGTGTCTTGATTACACTGACTGATGTGGGAATACCCACCCATCTTGGGCGGCGCCAGTCCCTAGAAAGGTGATTCTAAACTGCATACGAACGTACAGAGAGTGCTGAGAACTGCATACGTACTTTAACTTGTTGCTCTCAAGCTAGTACTGCCATGAGTTCCCTGATGATGAACTGTTCTCTGTAACTGTGAGATAAAATAAACTCTTCCTCCATTAAGTTGTTTTGACGAGGTAGGCTGCCACAACCACAGGAAGTGAAACTGAGACAGACCCATCTGACCAAATATTTGCTATGCATTAAGTGAACAGTAAGTCACAGCCCGAGGTTATGTTAAAGCAAAAACTGATGCAAAATAATTTAAGTACTGTGTGTATACATACAGACATATGTTTTATTTGCCATTTTTATTGGTGTTTCAAACAAAATAATGTATTTCTCTGTAACAGTTTCATGTACACACATCATCCACTTTTATGGCATTGACCCTGCTCTTCTCTCATCGGCACTCTCTGTTCCCAATGACCCACTTTCTCCTCCCAAATGGTTACACGTCTACTCTCACATCACTTATTAACATGAGTTCTAGATAATGACAGACAGTGTGTGATATCTGCACTTCTGTGTCTAGGTTATTTCACTTAACACAATGATCTCCAGTCCTAACCATGTTTCTGAAAAATGACTCCACTTCCTTCTTTATAGCAGAATAAATCACCATCTGTAACAGTTAACTCTTTGACTGTCAACTTGACAGATTCTAGAATCACTTAGGAGACATGCCTCTAGTCATGCCTGTAAGGGATCATCTGCGATATGTCCACAGAGGTGGAAGACCACGCTTCATGTTGCGCTACGACCCCATGAGCTGGGAGACTGGACTGAATAAAAAAGGGAAAGTTAGCCAAGCACCAGCATTCATTTCTCTGTCTCCTTACCGTGAGACCAGCTGTCCCATGATCCCTGCTGCTATTACATCTTTGCCATAATGGACTGTACCCTTGAACTGTCACAAAATAAACCCTTTCTTCCTTAAGCTGCTTCTATCAGGTGTTGTGTCCCAGCAGCAAAAAAAAGCAGCTGAGACACCTTCTTTGCTTAATCTACTCTCTTGTTAATTAATAGCTTGGCTGGGCACAGAACTTGGAAATATGAATTATCATATTACTTTGAAGTGGTAATACCATCTCCCTGACAGCCTCATTGGTCATTGACTAGAATAAAATCCTTAGCATGCATATTCTTTTTGCATCTGTGGATGTCACCCTGTCTAGGTTGCACAGTTAATAAGTGGTAAAGGTGAGGTGTAAACCCAGGGATCCTGGCCCCAATATCCACATCCTGTAGTCCTCGAAGTGAGCACACTTAGCAGCCAACAGGAGTGACATAGGGTATTGCTCAGTATTGCTGAGAAGGTGTGCCCCTTCTAATCAGCACTAGTGGAAAAAGCACAAGCCCTTACCATTTTGGAAGTAGATGGCATAGGTGACAGTAAGATCCCTGAAGTCTGAGAATACGAGCTGGACTCAGTCTTCCTGGTGATGAGTTTCATGTATTCATCCCGGACCTAGTGATGGAGACACAAAAAAGCAAGGTAAATCAGGCTGGGAAATGACCCAGTCAGTAAGTTTGTTACATAACATGAGGTCCTAAGTTTGGATCTATAGCACCCATATAACAACAACAAAAAAAGAAACCATGCTGCTTTGTCCTAAACAGGACACCTACATCAATCAACAGACCAAAGGTCAGGGAACATCATAGAAAAGAAGGTAGAAAGAAGGTAAGAGCTAGAGGAGAGGAAGGGTGCTGAGAAAGGCTGACTTCTCAACATGACATGTCCATCACACTCATAGACTCATGGCAGCTGTTGGCACCTGCACAAGATCAAGCCAACCAAATTCTAGCATACATTGGGTAGAAGACTCTAGGCCCTATCTCTTACTGAGGATTTGTTAGCAGTTGATAGTTTCTAACAGAGAGAGAGAGATTCTTTTCTGGAGATATGCTCCAATGGATGGCCCCACAACCATGAATATATGGAAAATACTCACTGGACTTAGTAGGGTTTTTTTAAGTCATGAAACATGAAGTTGGTTGGGGAACATGTTAAGAGGAATCTGTAAAAGTTTGAGGGGGAGAATGGGAGTAGGTATGATCATATTTCATTGTTTATGAGTACTAAATTCTCAAGAATAAGAAAATTTGCAATGGATGAAGATAACTTCATACATCAGGGATCCCATTTCTGAGGAGGTGGAGACAGGAGAATGATTTCTGGGGCCTGCTGGCTGACCAGTCTAGCTCAACTGATACTCCAGGCTGTGAGAGACCCTGTCCCAAAAGACAAGATGGAAGAGTTAGAGAGAAGCGTCAGTGGTTAAGAGTGTGGCCTGACTGACCGAGGCCCTCTGCATATATGTTACATTTGTGTAGGTTGGTCTTCTTGTGGGACTCCTAACAGCAGGAGTAAGGCTATCCCTGAGTCTGCTGCCTGCGTTGGGGACCCTTTCCCCTAACTGGGATGCCTCATCCAACCTCAATAAGGGAAGATGCTCCTAGTCTTGCTATAACTTGTTATGCCAGAATTGGTTGATATCTACAGGAAGCCTCTTCTTTTCTGAAAAGAAAGGGACCAGTGGATGGGGAAGAAGAGGTGGGAAGAAAGACTGAGAGGAGAGAGAAAGAACTGCAGTCAAGATGTAAAGTTAATGAACTGATGAATTAAAAATTAGAGAAAAGTACTGTGCCCTGTACTTGCAGAGAACCCAAGTTCAATTCTTAACACCAGTTTAGGAGGCTCATAAACACCCACAACTCTAGCTCTAGGGGATCCAGCACCTTCTTCTGACCTCACAGGCACTATGTCCATATGCACAAGGGAGGTGACATATTCTTCTGAACATACCACCTGGCTTCAGGAAAACTGAACTGTTTCCAGACTTGCTACCAAGTTAATAATATCCCCGAAACTACCTAAGACTGTATGCCCAACCTTCCGTCTCACCGCGCACTGAGCATGTCTAAGTCTGATCTGCCTTCGAGAGAACAATGCAACCAACCTCACTGTGTCTTGGCATCCATGTTATCAGTCTTTTAACTCTAAGCCAAAGGCAGAGTTCAATAGTTCTGGGTCATTTCCTTGGCCCAGAATAATGTGTATGGTGTGCATGTGTGTGTGTGTGCATGTGTGTGTGTGCGTGTGTCTGTGTGTGTGTGTGTCTGTGTGTGCGCACACGCGCTCATGTGGGCACACATGTTTATCATTTGCTGAGAGCAACAAACAGGTTGAGGGAATGTCCAAGATGGCTGCCACTAGAGGACACTGTGTCTGAGGAGTAGGACAACAGAAATAACGCAGCGACCAGGAGACTGAACTCTGGGACCTAAAACGCCAGCACCCGTGATTGCCAGGTGAGCAGAACTCCCACGGTGAGAATATCAAGTGGGAAAACCCTAGGGACACCCAGTTATTCCCCGCAAAAACCTCCGGGTGACCAGCGGCGCACAGCTCTGATCAGAACGAGCAGCCGCTGCGCTGGGCGCCCGCAGCCGCTGCGCTGGGCGCCCGCAGCCGCTGCGCTGGGCGCCCGCAGCCGCCATTATAGACTGGATCACAGAGTCTCGCGGGCAGTCTGAGAAGGAACCTGGTGCCGTGTTCACAGAACTGCACCCTACGAGCACACACTGCACCCGGGTT
>CM053753.1:29493363-29534410 GCA_028658305.1 Pachyuromys duprasi | reverse complement strand
GCAGAAGTAGGATTGGTAATGATCCTTTCCCAATCTGTTGGCTGTCGATTCGTTCGGATGACAGTGTCCTTTGCTTTACAGAAGCTTTTCAGCTTCATGAGGTCCCACTTATTGATTGTTGATCTTAGAGCCTGTGCTGTTGGTGTTCTATTCAGGAAGTAATCTCCTGTGCCAATGAGTTCTAGGGTCTTCCCCACTTTTTCTTCTAACCGGTTTAGTGTGTCTGGTTTTATGTTGAGGTCTTTGATCCACTTGGACTTTAGCTTTGTGCACGGTGATAAATATGAACCTATTTTCATTTTTCTGCATATAGATATCCAGTTGGACCAGCACCATTTGTTGAAGATGCTGTCTTTTTTCCATTGAATGGTTTTGGCTCCTTTGTCAAAAATCAAGTTTTCATAGGTGTGTGGGTTCATTTCTGGGTCTTCTATTAGGTTCCATTGATCCACTCTTCTGTTTCTATGCCAATACCATGCAGTTTTTATTACTATTGCTCTGTAGTACAGCCTCAGAGCACCACTTATTATTAACAAAAGGCTGGAATGGTGTGCTTCGGGCCCAGGACAAGCAGTTCCAGGTTCTCTCAGCATTCCTCAGTCCCTACCTGCTGCTTTGCATGGCTGGCAACTCTCTACTGGCAACCTTCTACCCTGAATTTTCCAAAGCATGGGCTTCCCTTCCTCCTCTTGACCATGCAGTCTGGCCATTTTGTTGCTATTATTTGTCCTTTCTCTCTTACCCCTTGAATAGCAACTAAGAGCTGCTTCCAAGGAACCTAAATTTATATACTTTAACTTGTCTTACATGAGAAGCAGCCCAAGTTCCTCATTTTTTTAATTTTAGAAAAAGGGAGGAATGTTAGTATTATGGTAGCCTGCTTCTGGGTTGCCTAGCAACCAATGATGTCATTGTGTGTTACCAGCCAGGTAGCCATGGCAGGCACGGTTATGCTGCTCCTTAAAGGGACCAACCCAACATGTCTCTCTCTTGGCTCTTCTGGCTCTTGTCCTCTCCTGCCCTCTCCCCTCTCTCTGTCTGGGTGCTCCTCTCTCTTCCCCCCATCATGTCTCCCTCTCTTCTCTCTCTTTTCAACTCTATCTAATAAACCTCTTTCATATAAAGTCTGCTGCGCTCTTCATCATTATTTAATTTGGTCCTAACAGTAGTTCCATGTAAATTCTTTGATTACTTATTATATATCTGTAAAGGATTTTGATGGAAATTTCGCTGAATGTATAGATTACTTTTGGTAACAAAACCTAGCCATTTTCACTGTATTTGTCCTGCCATTTGATGCATGGAAGGCCTTTCCACAATCTAGAGTAAGCTACAAATGACACGAGGAGACAGAGCACTATAAGTGACAGCTAGCAGAAACATCATTTGATAAGAAGTGGAGGCTGGATGGAAGGCAAGTAGGCAAAGAGATGGGGTTTGCCACAGTTGGCTTTGACCATCAACTTGGCATGGCATGCAGTCACCAGAGACAAAAGTCTCAGTTGAGGGGTTGCCCAGGACAGACTGGTCTGTGGTCATGTCTGTAGGGCACTGTCTTCATTGCTTACAGATGTTAGAGGATCCATCCCAGGGTAGGCACCATTCCCAAAGCAGGTGGTCCTGGCATGTATAACAAAGCTAGCTAAGCAGGAGTCTTGCCTGGGCCAGCAAGCACCATTGCTTCATGGATTTCTACTTCAAGTTCCTGCTTGTGTTCTAATCCTGACTTCCCTTGGTGATAAACTATGGCATTGTCTTAGTTAAGGCTTCTATTGCTTCAGTTGAAACACCATGACCAAAAACCAAGTTGGGGAAGAAAAGGTTTATTGGGCTTACACTTCCATATCACTGTTCACGATTGAAGAAAGTTGGGACAGGAATTCAAACACGGCAGAAACCTGGAAGCAGGAGCTGATAGATGCAGAGGCCATGGAGGGGTGCTGCTTCCTGGCTTGCTCCCCATGACTCTGTCACTCTGATTTTTTACAGAACCCAGGACCACTAGCCCAAGCATGGCACTACCCACAGACAGCTGGGCTCTTCCCCACCAATCACTAATTAAGGAAATGCCCTGCAGCTGGATTTTATGGAGGCATTTTTCTCAATTGATGTTCTCTCCTTTCAGATGACTCTAGCTTATGTCAAGTTGACATAAAACTAGTGAGGATAGATAGGCCTGTAAGCTGAAATAAACCCTTTTCTCTCCTGATATGCTTTTGGTCAAGGTATTTTATTGCAGCAACATAAATAAAGTCAGAGCCAGCGTCTTCAAATGTCACTTGGATTCTGCTTATTTTTCAAAATTTCCCATCACATTTTCTCTAATCATGACCATTGCTCCTTTCTTTCTTTTATATATAAAGCCTTTCTACATAGCAGTGTAGCCCTAGCTGGTCTAAAACTTTTTTGTTATGTGGATCAGGGTGACCTCAGCTTGAAAAACACTCCCTGCTTATATATACTAAGTGCAGTTAAATTCTTTTTACTGTGTCTTCCATTCAACATCTAGACCTAAAAGAGAGTGAACGATCTATTCCACCTAAAACACAAAGGATGAGTAAGAAAGGTTGTTGGCCTTCCTACACATTTCTTACCTGAGCGTGAATGAAAAGTGACAGAGAAATTACACCCTAACTCAAAAATCTCAAGAACTGAGAATCTTAGGAAAGAGTTTTGAGAGTATCAAGATTTGCAGAGTGAATGACACTTTCTAATTGGGCTCTCCTCTGTCACCAAAATGTACTTGAGCAAATGTTTTCCTTACCATGATGATCATGCAGACTGGTCCCAGGAAACTCCAGATGAACCCAGTTTCTGTATTCAGCCAGCAACTGTAGAGAAAAACACAGGAACCGTGAGCATTTGTCTCAGTATACTGCTTGGCAACTGCGCATTTTGCACTGCACAGTGAGATTTATTCCAAAATTCTGATCGCGGGGTGGATGTATCCCAATGTCATATGGGCCAAAAATATACCCTGGGCAAATACTTCTGAGACCTTTGCCTAGAATGGAGTCCAGGATAATGATAAGTTCAGAACTTTCACAGACCTTTCTTTTTGTGTAACTCTCCACTAGCACACTGTGCCATTCAAACCTCAGCTCCGACAATCCCTCCTGTAAAACCTCATTTCGGATCACTGAGGTCTTACAATCTTTCTACTCCCTCGCCCTCAGTATTCCCTTGGCCTTAGGTGCAGAAGTGCTTTGTAGATGTATGACTTGGGACTGGGCCCCACAACTCTAAATTTTGATTGGTTGTGATTTCCTATAGTAGTCTCTGTTGCACAGAGAAGCTTCCTTGATGAGGAGTAATGACTACATTTATCTTTGGACATGAGGACAAACATTTAAATCATGGTTACAAAATATACTGATTTAGTAAAGTATTGATTGTAAGTTCTCCTCTAAGATCCATGGCTTCACTATCCCTGGATAGCTGGCTAAGTTTCTAGTACCAGCAGTGATTTCTTTCTTGTTGAGTGGGTTTTTTTCTTTTAAAACTTTTAATTGATTCTTTTTAAATTTCACATTATTCACCCCAATCCCACTCATTTCCCTACCCTACATATTCACCCTCTGCCATTTCAACTCCCCCCCCCCAGAAGAATAAATAGATAGATGGATGGATGGATGGATGGATGGATGGATGGATGGATGGATAGATAGATAGATAGATAGATAGATAGATAGATAGATAGATAGATAGATAGATGCTACACTATAGAAACTGAAATGTGTCACACAGTACATCCTTTTCCCCAAACGCTTTTCTTGCAAATGTTCATTGCAGTGAGTCATCGGTCTGGTTTAAGACCTCTGGCTTCAGCTACACTATCAATACTGGATCCTCCTCTTGGATATCCTGTTGTTGCCCTGTGTTGTGGAGATCTTGAAGCTTTGGTTCTGAAACACTAGCCCCTTCACATACTCCAGCAGTTTATAGATAGCAAATGTTGGGGCTGGCCAACTCAAAGCCCTGGATCTGGGCCTGGGTAGTAGCTGAGTTGATCAACATGACAGCTCTCCTGTGCACACAGCACCTGGTCCAGATCTCCAGCACTGCCCAGTTGAGGGGTGGGGCCAACTCTCCCACTCTTATTTCCCCAGAGCTGACTCTCCTGTGACCACACCACCAAGACCAGCTCTCAGCACTGCCCGGAGGAGGTGCAGGGCCTGTGTTGAGCGAGTCTTAAGTCCAACTAGAGACTGTTGGTTGCCACCAAGATATGCATACCAGTGTTGCACCTGTAAGGTTATCATGCCATGCATCATTGTTACGGTTCACATGGGGGAAAGCCCACAAGGTATCACCCCTACACAGACAATTATAGGCAAAACTAAGGAATGCTAAGAGTGGGAAAAATAATCTTCCTTAGGGAAGAGCATACCAATCGGTTATCCAATACCAAATGGCCAGCCATAAAAACATACATACAAGTAGCATTACATAAACTGAAGATGTTTTATTTATGAATTTAGGAAAACAGTCAAATTAGCCCAACTAGATACTCTTATCCTGGGAAATTGCAGTTGTATGTCCTCTACTGAAAGGGCATACATTAAATTGTTTACTACAGTAAACAATTTGTAAACTACTGTTAAGCCAGCATTTCATGCTCATGACAATCACTAATTTCAAGGAAACATTTTCATATTTTTCATTAAGTAAGTTAAAAATGTTGTGGTCCAGGGTGAATTGACTATCCAACAAACAGCTCTTACAATCTTCCTTTGCACCCCAGTTGCCTTGAGCAAAGGACTACTAGCCAAGCATCTTCGCTCATGTTAACCCAACTACTTTGAGTACACCATGAGGCCCCACTTCTTATTGAAGATATGTAGGTAGTTAATAGTTGTTAGGAGAGAGGCATTTTCTTCATTGCCCACACCCCTGTAAATAAACCCTTACCCATACTCTATAAGTAACCCCAATTAAAATTAGGAGGCCACCCTACCCCCCCCAAAAATTACATGAAAGGAGAAGGGGCTTGTTGGGAAGATGGAGATTGGCAGGGTCAGTTGGCCATTGTCTGAGTTAAGTTAACTGATGTAGGAAAACCCAGCCCACTGTGGGTGAAACCATTCCCAAGGGAGAAAGTCCAAAACTGTAAGAGTGGTAAAATGGAGCTGAGTACAAGCAAGTAAACATGGGTTTATTTATTTATCTCTTCTCTTCACTCTGAACACCATGTGACTATATATTTGAAATTCCTGTCTTGACTCCGAACAATGATGGACTATAACTTAGAATTGCAAGCTGAAATAGATCCCTTACTCTTCTATGCTGCCTTTTGCTAAAGTAGTTTAACAGAACAACAGAAATGAAATTCCAACCTGAGTACTTCAAAGCCATAAATCTCTGAATTCTACAGCCTGGAACTTAAAGCTGTATAGGTATCTGCATTGGCTTTGAACACTCATGGGCCCATGACTTCTACCCTAGATATGTGTCTTCTTGCCTATACACTTTACCCATCAGGGTCAAGTAAAAGGCCTCCATCTGGTCACTTGGTGACTCCAGATCACTGCTGGAGTCAACACTCTGAGTGATCACATTGGTATTCTGCGGTTTGTATGTTATCCCAGGTATTGAGGTTATATCCAGGTGTTTTTTAACTCAATACAAACTACAGTCATCGAGAAGAGAAAACCTCAATTGAGAAACTGCCTCTATCAGATTGGCTTGTAGGCATATGTGTGTATTGTTTTCTTAAACAACACACTAAATGATGCAGGCCAGAGAGCATCATTTCTCCATGGTTTCCACCTCCAGGTTCCTGCTTTTAGTCTCTTCCCTGACTCCCCTGCCATAATGGCCTGCACATTAAATATACTTTAAATAAGTATACTAAATATACTTCAAAGTATATTGAAAATAAAACCTTCCTCCCTTAATTTTATTATTGTTATCATTAAGCATTTTGTCATGGCATCAATCAAGGTAGCTAGTACAGTTATCATCATGAAGCCTGGCAGCAAGATCTTCATAAAGAAAGAAATGACACTCACCGATTATGCATCCCATAGCCCCATGGCTGTACACTGGCAGAGATCACGACCACCAAAACTGGGAGCCCATAACCAAAGGCACAAAGGTGCAGCATCTTGATGTTGCGTGAGCTGAAATAATTCACAACCTTCAGGTTTCTCACCATCAGGAAGAGCATCACTGCTTCCACCAGCATCCAGAAGAAGCAGGCAAGGAAAAGATAGTGTAGAAATCCCGCAATGATAGCACAGGCCATCTGCAGTGGAGAAGTTAGCATGTCAGGATCCCCCAGTGCAGACAGAAGGTTGAGGTATAAGAGCAAGGGAAGGATGGGTTTTCTCAAACAACCTGTTTTCCAGTGAGCAAAAAGTAGTCACCCATCTAGAAACAGTGGGTGCCTTGGCTAAGTATCCAAGAAAACTAACAGAGAAAGGTTTAATGTCATGAACTAATCAAGGGAGGGATAAGATGGCTGCTTGGGACTCCAGGTGTACTTCCTCCAAGCTTCCCTCAAAGTAACCCTAGAAAAAGTCAGGGTACATAAGCAAGTTAAGGGAAGAAGGGATTCCACAGGGCAGCTTCCATGAGGTCACCATCTGTGACAGGGTGGGATTATGCAGTGATGCAACTGTTTAGGAGTCATCCATACTCCTGCAGGTGACCCTGTGCTCTGTAAGCAAGTCCACTATGCGCACTCATTCACCAACTGGACTTGTATGGACTCTTTTCTTAGGTCTGTCATCAATCAGTGAAGCCTTTGCCCACTCCATGCTCCATAGGTCCCACCCAAGCATCCTTACAAAAGCCAGGCATGGAGATGCACACGTGTAGCCTCAGCAGCAGGAAGCAGAGACAAGGACTACCTGAGTATCACTATCTAGCCAGCTTCTCCTACTTGGTGTGTCCCAGACCAATGAGAGATCCTTCTCAAAAAGCAAAGTCAGGCCAATGAGATGACTGAGATGACCAATGCACTTGCTATCAAGCTTGATCATATGAAAGGAGAGAACTGACTCCTGCAATTTGACATATGAATTCCATGAATTATGCATATGTACACTCATGCATGCACATATTCAAACACACACAAAAAATGACATATAATGTTTTGAAGCAGGCATGGTGAGATACTTCTATTGCTAAAGCACTTGCTACACAAGTGTAAAGACTGGATCAGAATTTAGATTCCCAGAACCCACATTTGTGCTAAAGGGTCATAATGGCTCATCTGTAATTCCAACCCTGGAAGGAAGCCTGCTAGTAAGACTAGCCATGATGGCTAGCTCTGGTTTAACTGAGAGACCTCACCTCAATGAGAAATGTGGAAGAGTGATGGCGGATTGATTCATTTCTTCAGCCTTCACATATGCATGCATCCCACACATGGAAGAAAAGGCTGGAATAAACCCTTTCTTCCCAAGTTGCTTTTGGTCATGGTCTTTATCACAGTAACAGAAAGAAAACTATAACACTGTCAGGAGACACTGTGAAATGCCCAACTGTGATGAGCAGAGGGACATGGGCAGAAGGCTGGATGGGGACACAGTCCAAGGGTCACAAACCTGGTTGTCAGTCTTGTCTATACCCGTGAGGAAGAGAATCTTGGCCAAGAAGAGACACACACAAAGGTGCAAGTGCATGTAGGTGTTGTGGTTCTGAACAGCATGACACAACAGGAAGGTGGCCATGGCCAAGGCGAGGCATACCAGGGAGATGACTGTACCCACGTGGCTGATGATGTACAAGGAGAATTCCATCTATCAGGAAGAAGAACCATTGTTGACCTCGCAATAGAACTGAAATTCACCCTCAGTCCCAGAAGGAAGAAAATACCTCACCCAGGCCTCCTGAGCTGGTAGGAAATTCCAGAATTTCTGTCTCCTGGTCCCAGAATGATCTGAGTATTATTCATGACACTCTGATCACTATGATAGCATCCCTGATTACTCACCCCCAACCCCTAGTGTTTGCTGGAGAGGACATCTACAAACTACAATTCCCAGAACCTCTTGTCATAGAGGTCCTGGGTGTAGTATAGATTCTCCATGTAATATACAGAGAGACATTTCAGGAAACAGAAAGGGGGAAACTACCATACACCTGTAAGCCAGGTGAGCCGTGTCCAAACTCCACACCCAAACTTTTTATACCCCCATTGCCTAGAGAGAGAGCACACTTGACACTAGCAATTTCTGCACCCTTTGAGTTGAGCTGTGAGGGAAGGGTCACCTACATCCTTTCCAATATTTTTGTGCTCAAGTAAGTCCCCCACCACTTGAAACATCTGAAGCTGTTTGTGTCTCTGAGGCTAAGCACTGACTAAGATGACAGTATCTGAGACATTTCAACTTAGATTGAAAGTATCAGGCATTTCCCTATATTGTTCACTGATGAATAGTTTTGAAAATCATGGTGCCTTCTCTGTGTTAAAGATAGTTCTAGCCAGGCAGGCATGGTGGCGCATGCCTGTAATCCCAGCACTCGGTGAGGCAGAGGACGGCAGATCTCTAAGTCTGAGGCCAGCCTGGTCTATAAAATGAGTTCAAGATAGCCAAGGCTACACAGAGAAACTCTGTATGTGTGTGTGTGTGTATGTATATATATATATACAATTCTATCCAGGGTATCATAGTCATCTACACAACATTGTCACAAACTGTTAAAAAGAACTGTCCAAGACTGTGTCAGCTCCCAGGCATAAGAATTGTGATGGCACATAAATGCCTGTTTGCTAATAAGTAAAATAGGAGTGCAATAATAACTGGTTTGGGGTTTTGCATATCTGTATATGTGTGTGCACATATGTGTCTACAGGTGCATGTACACATGTGTGCACATACATGTGGAGGCCAGAGGATGACCTCAGGTGCCACAATAAGGAATATTGTCCACAGGATATCTCCTTGGCCTGGAGCTCACCCACAGTGAGTCCCAGGGATCCACTTGTCTCTGCCTTCCCTACTGGGGAGAGTTCAGGCCTGTGTCACCATCCCTGGCTTTTTACATGGGTGCTAGGGAATGGCATCTTGTATATTCAGATCCTTTTGCTACATGGCAAGCACTTGACAGACTCACCCATCTCCTCAACCTATGGCTGCTTTACATGGTCATTTCTGTGGGGTCACAATTAATTCATACAAATACTTATAAATGTGTCTTAAGATGTTAATTGTGTATAAGTTTTTCTTTTTCTTGCTGCTTTGACGTGAGAGCTGGGTTCCACTCAGAGGGACTGAGTAAGGCTTTATCCAAAGAAAAATGTACCCACAGAACCTGAAAGGGAATATTCTTATTCTTGTCCCATTGTAAGTCCTGAGCTTCAGTCAAGGTGCTCTGTAGTAGGAAAGTGCTGTTGTTCTTAATACATCAACCAAGGACACGTTCCACACCAACTAAGACACTTTTCTTCTCTCTTAAGTCAGTGCATTCATCTCTGCTCATATCATGGTCACAATTTTGGATATACCTCAATGGAGACTTTATACTATACCCAGGACCTCAATGGCAAGGAATTCTGGGAACTGTAGTTCATAGATGTTCTTTCCATTAATTGAATGAAGAGCATCCCTTCGTACTTAGAGATGAGCACTGAGAGATGCCAGTGTATTATCGACCTTCGCTGGCGTTTAGGAATTCCTATAACTCAATTTTTGGTTGACAGTCACAGTTTAGAAGAAAGAGAATTTTGGGGCCAGGCTTTTCCAAGGTTCAGGGCCCACCTCCACCAGTTACTAACTCCATGATGAAGCAGGTCACTGAACATCAATCTTCTAGTCCATGAAATTTGAAACTGACCAATAAACAATTAGCTTCAAGCAAAAAGTCCCAACATATGGTAACTGTTCATTAAATGAGACCTGTGAAATATATTGAGTATGCCTGGTTATAGTCTGTGACAGCTCATCTTGGTGGTGAACTTAATTAAATCTGAAATTTACTAAGAGATCAGCTGTTGTGCACACCCTTGAGCAGTGTTATTGATCAGGTTGTTAGAAATGGGAAGACTCGTCCTAAATTTCAGTGGCAGCCTAGACAAATGGAAGGGGAAAGCTTTGCTTTTTGCCTCATTGCCTTCACATCTTGCTGCAATGCTCTTGGCTGATGCCAGAACCCAGATTCTTCAGGTTTCCAATGAGGACAGAACCCAGTGGTGTTCCAGAAACTCCAGAGTGTTAGTGCCAGGCTGAGGCTGCTGAGACAGAAAGTTTCTTGGATTGATAATTTACTGGATTCTCAGTTACTCCAGTGTGAAGGCATGTAAAAGTCATATAATGCAAACCAATTTAATAAACCCCCCAAAGACATGTTCATTCTACTGGTCCTGCTCCTCTTTGGAAGCCTGACTATAGAGTTATTACATCTGATTTTATACTTCAGTGTCATAGCTTCTTTAACCCAATTCATCTATCAAGGAAATGTAACACACTTTCCTCCTCCCTATGGTTGCCTTCTGAAAGACTTAAACCATAGGGTATTGGATGAACACAAAGGATATTCCATCAGTATACCCCCATCAGGTTTCAGGCAAGATACTCGGGGAAACATGACATGACCCCTCAGTACTCACTGTGAGCTCCCCAGAAGCCATGATGATGGCCAAGTTTGCCATCCGGTTACATCTGCAGGATGTGTGTGTCTCTGATGCACTGAGGACCTTGCAGCCTGAGGATGTCCATCTTCCATTCTCTACATCAGTGTTCCACGAGACACAGATAGGACTCTCAGACTTCTGCTTTGGCTGAAAGATTAGAGCCCCCAGTCTCCTCAGAACTTCACCGGAATGGATTCAATGAAATGGAAGGCTGACTGTATTTCAGTCTGTAGTGATGCTTGGTCTAGCATTACACCACTACTGTTACAACAAAACTCCTTTCAGAGCAGAGGAGGTAGCTCAGTAAATAAATGTGATTGTAGTACATTCAAGAGGGACTGAGTTCAAATTCCTAGGGTTTACATTTTAAAAGCATAAAATGCCAGTGTAGGCCTGTAAGCTCAGCCTTAGGAGGCAGAGGGGTAGGAGTTTACATGAGACTTGATGTCTAGACAGTGTGGCTGAATCAAGAAGCTCTGGGTTCACTGACAGAGGCAGTGTCAAAAAAAATCAAGATGGGAGAATGTAGGAGAGATGGCTTAGTGGTTAACAACACTTGCTGCTGTTCCAGAAGAACTATGTTTGCTTAAAGTATCCATATTAGATGGATCACAAACAGTTGTAACTCCAGTTTCATGGAATCTGATGCATTCATATGCACATACACACAGGCAAAAACATACATAATTATACATAATAAAAATAAATTTTAATCCCTCCCCCAAAGTCCCCTATCTGCTAGATCCACCTGGGGCACATCCAGCAGAGATAAGCTGCAAGCTGTCCCCTGAGTTCCAAAATCTGGCCCAAGGCTCTGCCTGCGTTCCTGAGGAGGCCTGCTGGACCCAAGGAATATCCAGGTTAAACGCCTACTAGCCAGTCCTCCACTGCTGGGTCAACCAGGGAAACAGCTAGCAGAGGTGACATTTGCACTGTCCCCAAAGCCCCACTGTCTATCTCACAGCTCTGCCTACTCTCCTGAGGAGCCCTTACAGGTCCCTATGAACGTTTAGATCCACCTGGGTCACAGCCAACAGAGATGAGCAACAGGTTGTTCCCTGAGCTCCACTATCAAGCCTACAGCTCTGCCTGGCTCCTTGAGGAGTCCTGGCAGCATAAGGATCATCCAGCCAACACTAGGGACAACCCAATATCTAAATGCCAACATAAGAACACGTTTAAAAAACAGAGTCAAGGTTGTCTCCAGGTTCTGGCTATTATGAATAAAGCTGCTACGAAAATGGTTGAGCACATGTCCTTGTTGTGTACTTGAGTATCTTTTGGATATATGCCTAAGAGTGTTGTAGCTGGGTCTTGAGAAATCACTATTCCTAATTGTCTAAGAAAGCATCGAATTGATTTCCAGAGTGGTTGTACAAGATTGCATTCCCACTAGCAATGGAAGAGGGTTCCCCTTTCTCCACAACCTCTCCAGCATGTGTAGTCACTTGAGTTTTTTATCTTAGCCATTCTGACAAGTGTAAGGTGAAATCTCAGGGTCGTTTTGATTTGCATCTCCCTGATGGCTAAGGATGTTGAGCATTTCTTTAAGTGTTTTTCTGCCAGTCTACAATCCTCTACAGAGAGTTCTCTTATAGCCAGAACCTGGAAACAACCCAGATGTCCCTCAGTCGAAGAATGGATACAGAAATTATGGTACTTTTACACAATGGAATACTACTCAGCAATTAAAAAGGAGGAAATCATGAAATTCGCAGGCAAATGGTGGGACCTGGAAACCATCATCCTGAGTGAGGTATCCCCAAAGCAGAAAGAAACACATGGTATATACTCACTTATATAGACCTATAGGATAAGATGGACATGCTGAAATCTATACACATAGGGAAGATAAGCAAGAAGGAGGACCCAGGGTGGGATGATCAATCCTCACTTAGATGGACAAATGGGATGGACATGGAATGTAGGAGAAAACAAGCAACAGGACAGGAGCCTACCACAGAGGGACTCTGAAAGCCTCTAACTAGCAATGTATCAAAGCTGATATTAAGACTCACAACCAAGCCTTCAGCAGAGTGCAAGGAATCATATGAAAAAGGGGAGAGTTAGTAAGACTTGGCGAGGACAAGAGCTCCACAAAGACCAAATAGATCAGGGCACAGGGGTCTTTTATGAGACTGCTTCTCTAACCAAGGACCATGTATGGATATAAACTAGAACCCCTGCTCAGATGTGGTCCATGGTAGCTCAGTATTCAACTGGGTACCCTAGTAAGGGGAACAGGGACTATTTCTGTCATGAACTCAAAGGCTAGCTCTTTGACCCCTCCCCATCTCACCCCCGAGGGAGGAGCAGCTTTCCTAGGCCACAGAAGAGGATACTGCATGCAGCCAGTCCTGAAGAGACATGATAAGTTAGGGTCAGATGGAAGTGGAGGAGGTCCTCCCCTATCAGTGGACTTGGAGGGGGGCAGGGAGAAGATGAGGGAGGGATGAGGAGAGTGGAAGGGAATAAGGGAGGGGAACATGGATGGGATACAAAGTACATAACGTGTGATTAATATAAAAATAAATAAATTACTTAAAAAATTAAAAAAAAAACAGAGTCAGGGCAATATGGCATCACCAGGGTCCAGCTAGCATATGACAGCCCTGGATATCCTAACACAACTGAAGCACAAGAAGATGACCTTAAATCCAATCTTATTAAGATGATAAGAGGCCTTTAAGAAGAAATGAATGAACCACTTAAGGAAATACAGAAAAATACATCCAAACAGATGAAGGAAATGAATAAAACTGTTCAGAACTTGAAAACGGAAGTAGAAGCAATAAAGAAACCACAAGAATTCCAGGAGGGGATCCAAGATGGTGGCACCAGGAGGACACTGTGTCTGAGGAGCAGGACAGCAGTGACCGCACAGTGACCAAGAGACCGCAACAACAGAAATAACAAAAAGCCTACACTCACATGGAAACTGAACAATTTGCTACTCAATGACAGCTGGGTCAGGAGAGAAAAAAAAGACAGAAATTAAATACTTCCTAGAACTCAATGAAAATGAAGGCACAACATACCCAAACCTATGGGACACAATGAAAGCAGTCATAAGAGGAAAATTCATAGCACTAAGTGCCTTCAAGAAGAAATTTTAAACATTGCATACAAGCAACTTAAAGGCTCACCCGAAAGCCCTAGGAAAAAAAAAGAAGAAGCAGACATCCTGAGCAGATTAGATAGCTGGAAATAATCAAACTCAGAGCTGAAATCAATAAATTAGAAACAAAAAGAACAATTCCAAGAATCAATGAAACCAAAAGCTGGTTCTTTGAGAAAATCAACAAGATAGACAAACCCCTAGCCAAACTAACGGAAGAGAGACATCATCCAAATGAAAAAAAATCAGAAAAATTAAAAGGGGGACATAAGAACAGACACTGAGGAAATCTGAACAACCATTAGGTCATAATTCAAAAGCCTATACGCCACAAAATTTGAAAATCTAATGTAATGGACAATTTTCTTGATTGATTCCACTTGCCAACACTAAATCAAGAACAGGTAAATCAATTAAATAGTCCTATATACCCTAAGGAAATAGAAGCTGTCATCAAAAGTCTCCCATCCAAAAAAGGCCCATGGCTAGATGGATTCAGCACAGAATTCTACCAGACTTTCAAAGAAGAGCTCACAACAATACTCTTCAAACTATTCCACAAACAGAAGGAACATTAACAAACTCATTCTATGAAGCCACAGTCACCTTGATACCTAAACCCCAGAAAGACCTGATAAAGAAAGAGAATTTCAAGCCTATCTTTCTTATGAACATTGATGCAAAAAAAAATACTCAATAAAATACTCACAAACAGAATCCAAGAACACATCAAAGATATCATCCACTATGAACAAGTAGGCTTCATCCCAAGTATGCAAGGGAGGTTCAATATATGGAAATCCATCAATGTAATCCACCAGATAAACAAACTGAAGGAGAAAACCCACATGATCATCTCCTTAGATGCTGAAAAAGCATTTGACAAAATCCAACATGCATTTATGTTTAAAGTCTTGGAGAGCTCAGGGATACAAGGCATATACCTAACATAGTAAAGACAATATATAGCAAGCATATAACCAACATCAAACTAAACAGAGAGAAACTTAAATCAATCTCACAGAAATCAGGGACAAGGCAAGGGTGCCTACTCTCTCCTTATCTCTTCAACATAGTACTTGAAGTCCTAGCTAGAGCAATAAGACAACTAAAGGAGATCAAGGGGATACAAATCAAAAAGGAAGAACTCAAAGTATCACTATTCGCAGATGATATGATAGTACACATGAGTGACCCCAAAAATTCAACCGGAGAACTCCTTCAGTTGATAAACACCTTCATCAAGTGGCTGGATACAAAATTAAGTCAAAAAAAATCAGAAGCCCTCCAAAGGGGGAATATATATATATATTTAGTATATATAAATAAATATACTAAAGACAAAAGGGCCAAGAAAGAAATTAGGGAAACAATACCCTTCACAATAGCCACAAATAACATAAAGTAACTTGGTGTGACTCTAACCAAGCAAGTCAAAAACCTGTTTGAAAAAAATTCAAGTCTCCGAAAAAAGAAATTGAAGAAGATATCAGAAGATGGAAAGATCTCCCATGCTCACGTATCTGTAGGATTAATATAGTGAAAATGGCCATCCTGCCAAAAGCAATCTACAGATTCAATGCAATTCCCATCAAATTACCAACACAATTCTTTACAGACCTTGAAAGAAAAATTCTCAACTTCATATAGAAAACAAAAAGAATTGCCAAAATGATCCTGTATAACAACAGATAGTCTGGAGGTATCTCCATCCCTGATCTCAAGCTGTACTACAGAGAAATGGTAATAAAAACTGCATGGTATTGGCATAGAAACAGAATGGTGAATGCATGGAACTAAATAGAAGACCCAGAAATAAATCCACACACCTACAGATATTTGATTTTTTACAAAGAAGCCAAAAACTTAAAATGGAAAAAAAGATAGCATCTTCAACAATTGGTGCTGGTCTAATTAGATGTCTACATGCAAATAGATCTATATTTATCACCATGCACAAAACTAAAGTCCAAATGGATCTAACATAAAACCAGACCTCAACATAAAACCAGAAACTCTAAGTCATTTAGAAGAAAAAGTGGGAAAGACCCTTGAACTCATTGGCACAGGAGACAACTTCCTGAACATAACAACAACAGTACAGGCACTAAGATCAACAATCAATAAATGGGACCTCATGAAATTGAAAAGCTTCTGTAGAGCAAAAGACACTGTCATCAAAGCAAAATGACAGCCTACAGACTGGGAAAGGATCTTCACCAACCCTATAACTGACAGAGCTCTGATATCCAGAAGTATGTAAAGAACTAAACAAGTCAAAAGGCAATAAATCAAGCAACCCAAATTAAAAAGGGGGGGGGTACGAAGCTAAACAGAGAATTCTCTGTAGAGGAATATCGAATGGCAGAGAAACACTTAAAGAAATGCTCAACATCCTTAGTCATCAGAAAATGCAAATCAAAATGACCTTCAGATTTCACCTTACACCCAAGAGAACGGCTAAGATCAAAAACTCAAGTGACAACTGGAGAGAGGGCTCAGAGGTTAAGAGCACTGCTTGCTCTTCTAGAGGTCTTGAGTTCAATTCCCAGCAACCACATGGTGGCTCATAATGCGATCTGATGCCCTCTTCTAGCATGCAGGCTCTACATGCAGTATAGAACATAATAAAGAAATAAATCATAAAAAAAACCCTCAAGTGACAACACATGCTGGAGAGGTTGTGGAGAAAGGGGAATCCTACTCTATTGCTGGTGGGAATGTAAACTTGTACAACTACTCTGGAAATCAATCTGGCGCTTTCTTAGACAATTAGGAATAGTGATTCCTCAAGACCCAGCTACACCACTCTTAGGCATATATCCAAAAGAGGCACAAGTACACAACAAGAACATTTGTTCAACCATGTTCATAGCACCTTTATTTGTAATAACCAGAACCTGGAAACAACCCAGTGGATACAGTAATTGTGGTACATATACACAATGGAATACTACTCAGCAATAAAAAACAAGGAAATCATGAAATTAGCAGGTAAATGGTGAAAACTAGAAAAGATCATCCTGAGTGAGCTATCCCAGATGCAGAAGGACACAAATGATATATACTCACTCATATAGACATATAATATAGGACAAACCTACTAAAATCTGTACACCTAAAGAAACTAATCAAGAGGGAGGACTCTGGCTAAAATGCTCAATCCCCATCCAGAAAGGCAAAGAGGATGGACATCAGATGAAGGAGAAAACAGGGAACAAGTCAGGAGCCTTCCACGGAGGGCCTCTGAAAGGTTCTGCCCTACAGACTATCAAAGGAGATGCTAAGACTTATGGCCAACCTTTCGGCAGAATGTAGAGACTCTTATGAAAGAAGTGGGAAATAGTAAGATCTGGAGAGGAGAGAAACTCCACAAGGAAAGCAACAGAACCAAAAAAATCTGAGCACAGGGGTCTTCCCTGAGATTGATATTCCAACCAAGTAGCATGCATGGAGATAACCTAGAACCCCTGCACAGATGTAGCCCATGGCAGTTCAGCCTCCAAGTGGGTTCCAACAGGGACTATCTCTGACATGAACTGATTGGCCTGCTCTTTGTTCACCTCCCCCTGAGGTGGGAGCAGCCTTACCAGGACAGAGAGGAAGACAATGAATCCTAATGAGGCCTGATAGACTAGGATTAGATGGAAGGGGAGTAGGACCTCCCCTATCATTGGACTGGGGTATGGGACAGGGGAAGAAGAGGGAGGGAGGGTAAGATTGGAACGGGCTGTGGAGGGGGCTACAGCTGGGATACAAAGTGAATAAACTATAATTAATAAAATTAAAATTTATAAAAAGAAAACATAAACTGAGGGAATCCTGGAGATGGCAAACCTAGGGAAGAGAACAGAAGCTACAGACACAAGCATCACCAACAGAATGAAGAAGAGAGAATCTCAGGGGTAGAAGATATCATTGAAAAAGTCAATATATCAGTCAGAGAAAATGTTAAATTAGAAAAGTTCCTGACACAAAACATCAAAAAAAATCTAAGACACAAAATGAAAAGACCAAACCTAAGAATATTAGAAGTAAAAGAAGGAAGACACTCCCAGATTAAAGACCCAGAAAATTTTCCTGCCACATAGTAATCAAAACACTAAATGTACAGAATAAAGAAAAAAATATTAAAAGCTGCAGAGGGAAAAGGCAAAATAACAAATAAAGGCAGACCAATCAGAATTACAACTGAAGTCTCAACAAAGAATCTAAAAACTAGAAAGACCTGGGCAGATGTCTTACAGACTATAAGAGACCACAGATGTCAGCCCAGACTACTATATTCAGCAAAACTTTCAATCACCATAGACAGAGAAAACAAGATATTTCATGACAAAACCAAATTTAAGTAGTACCTATCCACAAATCCAATCCTATAGAAGATACTAGATGAAAAATTTCAGTCCAAGAAGGTTAATAAACCCAAGAACACAGAAAATAAATAACCCCACATCAAACCAAAAGAAGAGAAACACACACATACACACATTACCTCCACCAACATCAAAATAGCAGGAATTAACAATCATTGGTCATTAATATCTCTCAACACCAATGGACCCAATTCCGCAATGAAAAGACACAGACTAACAGACTGGAGGAAAAATTTGGATACATCATTCTGCTGCATACAAGAAACACACGTCAGCAATAAAAATGGACATTACCTCAGAGTAAAGGGCCACATGCATTAATGATAAAAAGCTTTAACACCTCACTCTCTTTACTGGGCATGTCAGTAAGACAGAAACTAAACAGAGAAATAATGAAAATAATAGATATTATGACTCATATGGACCTAATAAATATCTACAGAACATTTTACCCAAACACTGAAGAATATAGCTGCTTCTTGGTACATCACAGAACTTTCTCTAAAAGTGACCATATAGTTGGTCACAAAGCAACTTGCAACAGATACAAGAAATTTGAAATAACCCCTTGTATTTTATCAGACCACCATAGATTAAACCCGGACTTCAACAAAAACAGACACAACAAAAGCATTCAAACTCATGAAAACAAAACTACTCCCTTCTCAATGACTACTGGGTCAGAAAAGAAATAAAGAAATTAAAGACTTTCTAGAATTCAATGAAAAGAAAATCAGAAATTAAAAGGGAGACATTATAACAGACACTGAGAAAATCCAAAGGCACAACATATCCAAACTTATGGGACACAGTAAGAGCAGTGCTAAGAAGAAAGTTAATAGAATTAAGTGCCTTCATAAAGAAATTGCAAATATCTCATACTAGCAACTTAAAAGCATGCCTGAAAGCTCTACAACAAGATGAAAGCACACCCAAGAGGAGTAGACAGCAAGAAATAATCAAACTCAGGGCTGAAATCAATAAATCAGAAACAAAGAGAACAACACAAAGAATCAATGAAACCAAAAGCTGGTTCTTTGAGAAAATTAACAAGATAGTATCCAAATTAACAAAATCAGAAGTGAAAGAGGGGACATACCAGCAGACACTAAGGAAATCCAAAAAATCATTAGGTCTTACTAAAAAAAAAAAAAATGAAGAATCAAAACAAAATGGACGGTTTTCTTGATAAATAACATCACAGTTAAATCAAGATCAGGTAAACAATTTAAATTGTCCTATAACCCCTAGTGAAATAGAATCAGCCATTAAAACTCCTCCAACCAAAAAGAGCTCATAGTCAGATGGCTTTAGTGCAGTATTCTACCAGAATTTCAAAGAAAAGTTATTACCAATACTCCTCAAACTATTTCACAAAATATAAACAGAAGAAACATTGCCAAACTCATTCTACAAGACCACAGTCTCTCTGATTCCTAAACCCCACAAAGATAGACAAAGAAAGAGAATTTCAAACCAATCTCCCTTATGAATATCGATGCAAAAACACTCAATAAAATACTTGCAAACAGAATCCAAAAACACAACAAAAACATCATCCACCATGATCAAGTAGGCTCTAACTCAGGGATGCCGGGATGGTTCAATATATTAGAGTCTATCATTGTAATCTACCATATACACAAACTGAAAAAGAAAGAAAGAAAGAAAAACATGGGCATCTCATTAGATGCTGAAGAAGCGTTTGATAAAATCCAACACCCCTTCATGAAAAGTCTTGGAAAGATCAGGGATATAAGGCTCATACCTAAGCAAAATAAAGGCAATATATAGTAAGCCAATAGCCAATGTCAACTTAAATAGAGAGAAACTTAAAGCAGTTCCACTAAAATCAGGGACAAGACAAGGGAGCCAGCTTTCTCTGTATCTATTCAATATTGTGCTTGAAATTCTGGCTTGAGAAATAAGGAGATCAAAGGAACACAAATTAAACATGAAGAAGTCAAAATATCTCTATTTGCAGATGATATGATAGAACATATAAGTGACCTCCAAAACTCTAACAGAGAATTCCCATAGCTGGCAAACACCTTCATCAATGTGGCTGGATACAAAATTAACTCAAAAAAAAAATCAGTATTCCTTCTTTATATAAATGATAAATGGGCTGAGTAGGAAATAAAGGAAACAACATTTTTCACAATAGCCACAAATAATATAAAATATTTTGGTGTAACTCTAATCAAGCAAGTGTATGACAAGAACTTCATGTCTTTGAAGAAAGAAATTGAAGATGATATCAGAAGATGGAAAGATCTCCCACTCACATCGATCATTAGGATTAACATTAAAAAAAGCCAACTCGCCAAAAGCAATATACAGATTCAATGCAATTCCAATCAAAATCCAGCATGATTCATTGTAGACTTCGAAAGCACAATATTCAAATTCATATGGAAAAACAAAAAAACCAAGAATAGCTAAAAACAATCCTGTACAATAAAAGAGCTTCTGGAGGTTTCATCATCTCTGATTTCAAACTGTAGTACAGAAAAATAGTAACAAAAATGTATTAGGATAAAAACAGACAAGTAAATCAATAAAATACAATCAAAGACCCATAAATAAACCCACACCACTACTATGGACACTTGATTTTTTTACAAAGAAGCCAAAACCACACAAAGAAAAAAGAAAGCATCTTCAACAAATGGTACTGGTCTAACTGAATGTCTGCATGTAGAAGAATGCAAATAAATTCATAAATATCACCCTGCACAAAGCTTAAGTCCAAGTGGATCAAAGATATCAACATAAAACCAGACACACTAAATCTAATAGGACAGACTAAGTCTAATAAAAGAGAAAACTTTCTGAAGAGAACACCAACAGCTCAGGCTATTGAGACTTTGGGTTCCAAGAAGGCACGGACCAGTGTGTATAGTATCTAAGGGGCAGAAGATCAGAGACTGCAAAACTAGTGAATAAAGAGAGGCATCACCAACAGAATACAAGAGACAAAGGAGAAAATCTCAGTGTTGAAATACAATCAAAGAAATTGATACATCTCTCAAAGAAAACATTAAAACAAAAAAACTTCCTGACACAAAACATCCATGAAATTAAAAACACCGTGAAAAGACAAACTTAAGAATAATAGGAATAGATGAAGATTTCAAGCTCCAATATCCAGAAAATATTTTCAAGAAAATCATAAAATAAAATTTTCACAACCTAAAGAAAGAGATGTCTTAAACTTACAACAGGTTTGCAGAACACTAAATAGACTAGACCAGAAAAGAAATTCCTCTGCCACGTAATAATCAAAACAATAAATCCATAGACCAAAGAAAAAGTATTAAAAGCAGCAAGACAAAGGCCAAGTAACATATAAAGGTAGACCTACCACAATCATACATGACTTCTCAACAGAGACTATGAAAGCCAGAAGAGCCTGGGCAGATGTCATGCAGACACTGAGACCACAGATGTCAACACAGCCTACTATACCCTGCAAAATTTTCCATCACCATAGATGAAAAAACAAGTTATTCCTTGACAAAACTAAATTTAAATAATATCTATGCACCAACCTAGCTCTACAGAAGATACTAGAAGAAAAACTCCAACCCAACAAGGTCAATTACACCCAAGAAAACAGAGGATATAGATAACGTTACAACAAAAAAGAAAGAAAACAAGCACACAAACACACCATCACCACCAACTCCACAATAAAAGGAACTAACAATCATTGGTCACAAATATCTATCAACAGCAATGGACTCAACTCTCCAATAAAAAGACAGACTAATAAAATGTTTGTGGAAACAGAATCCAACATACTGCCACATTCAAGGAACACACCTCAGCAATAAAGATAGACACTACCTCAGAGTAAAAAGCTAGAAAAAGCAAGCTGGAGTAGCCATCCTAATATCTAATAAAATAGACGTTCAACCAAAATTAATCAAAAGAGACTTCATTCTCATCAAAGGAAAAATGCACCAAGAGGACATCACAATCCTGAATATCTATCCCCCAAATACAAGGGCACCTGCATTTGTAAAAGAAACATTATTAAAACTTAAATCACACATTGATCCCGAAACATTAATAGTGGGAGACTTTAACACCCCACTCTCACCAATGGACATATCATTAAGACAAAAGGTAAATAGAGAAACAATGAAGCTAACAGAGGTCATGAATCAAATGGACCTAGTAGATGTCTACAGAACTTTTCACCCAAACACAAAAGAGTATACTCTTTTCACAGCACCATATGGAACCTTCTCCAAAATTGACCACATAGTCAAGTCACAAAGCAAACCCCAATTGATACAAGAAAATGGGTTCAACACACTGTTCATTATCAGATTGCCATGGATTAAAACTAGGCCTCAACAACAACAGAAACAACAAAAGGCCTACACACTCATGGAAGCTGAACAATGACAATTGGGTGAGGGAAGAAATAAGCAAATTAAAGACTTCCTAGAATTCAGTGAAAATGAGGGCACAACTTATCCAAACACCATGAAAGCACTGCTGAGAGGAAAGTCCATAGCACTAAGTGCCTTCATAAAGAAATTGGAGAGATTCCTTATCACCAACTTAACAGATCACCCAGAAACTTTAGGGGGAAAAAAAGAAGCAAACAAATCCAAGAGGAGTAGATGGCAAGAAATAATCAAGCTCAGGACTGAAATCAATAAATTAGAAACAAAAAAAACAATATAAAAAATCAACAAAACCAAGTGTTGGTTCTTTGAGAAAATCAACAATATAGACAAACACTTAGCCAAACTAACTAAAAGACAAAGAGACAGTACCCAAATTAACAAAATCAGAAATGAAAAGGGGGAGATAACAACAGACACTGAGGAAATCCAAAGAATCTTTAGGTCTTACTTCAAAAGCCTTTTTCCACAAAATTGGAAAATCTAAAGGAAAAGAATGATTTTCTTGATAGAGTTCACCTACCAAAGTTAAATCAAGAGGAGGGAAACAGTTTAAACAGCCCTGTAGCCTCTAAGGCAATAGAAGCAGCCATCAAAAGTCTCCCAACCAAAACAAAAGCCCAGTACCAGATGGCTTTAGCCTGGAATTCTGCCAGACTTTCAAAGAAGAGCTAACACCAATACTCCTCAAACTATTCTACAAAATAGGAACAGAAGGAACATTACATTCTATGATGCCACAGTCACCCTGATACCTAAACCATGCAAAGACTCAAGAAAAAAACATTGATGCAAAAATACTCAATAAAATACTTGCAAACCAAATTCAAGAACATTTCAAACACACCATCCACCATGATCAAGTAAGCTTCATCCCAGGAATGCAGGGATAGCTCAACATGCAAAAATCCATCAATGTAATCTACCATATAAACAAACTGAAAGAAAAAATTACATAATCAACTCATTAGATTACAAAAAAAGCCTTTGACAAAAATCCAACACCCCTTCATGGTAAAAGTCTTAGACAGGTCTGGTGAGTTTTATGAAAGAAGGGGAATATAAAAGGACCTGGAGTGGACAGGAGCCTCACAAGGAGACCAACAAAGAAAAAAAGCTGGGCCCAGGGGGTACTACAGAGACTGATGCATTAACCAAAGACCACACATAGAGAGGACTTAGACCCCCCCTACCCAGATGTAGCCCATAGACAGCTCAGTCTCCATGTGGGTCCCCTAATAAGGGGAGAAGAGACAGTCTCGGACATAAACTCAGTTGTCTGCTCCTTGATCACTTCTCTCTGGTGGGGTGACCTGCCAGCCCACAGAGGAAGGGGATCCAGGCAGTTCTGATGGGACCTGATAGGCTAGGGTCAGATATAAGAGGAGGAGGAGGAAGAGGACTTCCCCTATCAGTGGGCTAGGGAAGAAGGATAGGGGAGGAAGAGTAAAGGAGGGTGGGACCAGGAGGAGATGAGGAAGGAGACTACATCTGAGATACAAAGAGAATAAATTATAAATAATAATATATTGCAAAAGGTATAAAAGGTCTTAGACAGATCAAGGATATAAGGCCCATACCTAAACATAATAAATGCTATATAAAGCAAGCCAATAGCCAACACCAAACTCAATGGAGAGAAACTCAAAGCAACCTCACTAAAATCAGGGACAAGACAAGGTTGTCCACTCTCTCCATATCTGTTCAATATAGTAATAGAAGTTCTAGCTAGAGCAATGAGATAACTAAAGGAGATCAAAGGGATACAAATCAAAAAGGAAGAAGTTAAAGAATTGATATTTGCAAATGATATGATAGTATATATAAGGGACACCAAAAATTCCACCAAAGAACTGCAGCTGATAAACTTCTTTAGCCTAAGTTGCTATTACAAGATTAATTTTAAAAAATCAGTAGCCCTCCTGTATACAAATGACAAATGGGATAAGAAAGAAATTAGGGAGACTACACACTTCACAATAGCCACAAATAGTAGAAAGTATCTAAGGGTAACTCTAACCAAAAAAGTCAAAAACTTGTATGACAAGAACTTCAAGTCTCTGAAGAAAAAAAATTGAAGATACAAGAAGATGGAAAGATCATACATGCTCATGGATCAGTAGGATTGACATAGTAGAAATGGCCATCTTACCAAAGGCAATCTACAAATTAAATGCAATTCTAATCAAAATACCAACACAGTTCTTTACAGACCTTGAAAAAACAATTCTCAACTTCTTATGTAAAAACAAACACACAGAATAGTAAAACAATCCTATACAAAATAATAGAACTTCTAGAGGTATATCCATACCTGACCTCAAGCTCTACTACAGAGCAATAGTAATAAAAACTGCATGGTACCAGCATAGAAATAGACTGGCTGTTCAATTGAATTGAAGACCCAGAAATAAATCCATACACCTATGCATACCTAATTTTTGACAAAGGAGCCAAAACCATACAATGGAAAAAACACAGCATCTTCAACAAATGGTGCTGTTCTAACTGGATGTGTACATGTAGAAAAATGCAATTAGATCCATATTTATCACCCTGCACAAAACTTAAGTCCAAGTGGATCAAAGTAAAAATAAAAGTAGATATACTAAAAATACTAGAGGAGAAAGTGGGTAAGTGCCTTGAACTCATTGGTATAGGAGACAATTTCATCGACAGTACACCTAGAACTCAAACTCTAAGATCTACAATTAATAAATGGGACCTCTTAAAAATGAAAAGCTTCTGTAAAACAAAGGGCACTATCAATAAAGTGAAAAAACTGTCTACTGATTAGGAAAAGACCTTCACCAATCCTACATCTGACAAAGGGCTAATAATTTCAGAATATACAAAGAACTTGAGAAATTAAACACCAACAAACAAAATAATCCAATCTATTTATAAGAGGATTTTAGTCCTATAGTACAGAATAGACATACTACAATGCATAGACCTTAAGAAGATGAGCCCAATGGGCATCGTAGGCTTTATGTGGGCCCACTAGTTAGGGGAGTGTTGCCTGTTTTTTTATCACTTCTCCCTGATGACACTTCCTCACTAAGCCACAGGGGAGGAAGTCCTTATGTGAATAGGTGAGCTGGGGTGCCTGAGGAGGGCTCCCCTATTCTGAGAGATAAGGGAGAGGGGATATGGGAGAAGTGGGAATGGAAGGAGAGGAGGGAGAAGCCTATGACTGAGATGTAAACTGAGTTAATTAATTTAATTTTAAAAAATAGTAAAGGAGACCTCCTGAAACTAAAAAGCTTCTGTAAGGCAAAGGAGGTTATCAACAGGACAAACAGCAACTGACAGAATGGAAAAGGATTTCTGCCAACCCTACATCTAACACAGAGATAGTATTCAAAATGTATAAAGAACTCAAGAAATTAAATACCAACAAACCAAATAACCCAATTAAAAATGGGGTTCAAAGAGAAACAGAGAATTCTCAGTAGAGGAATATTTAATGGCCAGGAAGCACTTAAAGAGATATTCAACATACTTAGTCATCAGGGAAATACATATCAAAGTGACTCTGAGATTCCATCTTATACCTGTCAGAATGGCTAAGATCAAACACTCAAGTGACAGCACTTGCTGTCAAGGATGTGGAGAAAAAGGAACACTCCTTCATTGCTGACAGGAGTGTAAACTTATACAACCACTATGGAATCCAATCTGGTGGTTTCTCAGAAAACTGGGAATAATTCTACTTCAAGACCCAGGTATACTACCACTCCAGGGCACACAGCCAAAAAAAAATGTTTTACCATACCACAAAAACACTTACACAACTATGTTAATCGCAGCTTTATTCATAATAGCCAGAAACTGAAAACAGCTACATGTCCCTTAACAACAACAAAAAAAAAAAATGGATGAAGAAAATATGGTACATTAAACAATGGAGTATTACTCAGCTATTAAAAACAAGGACATCATGATATTTGCAGGCAAACAGATGGAACTAGAAAAGATCATACTGAGTCAGGTAACCCAAACCCAGAAAGACAAACGTGATATGTACTCACTTATTACATGGATATTAGCCATAAAATACAGGATAACCAGGCTACAATCTACAGAGCCAAAGATGCAAGTAATAAGGAGAGCCCAAGGGAGGCTACTTGAATCTCACTCAAAAAAGGAAATAAAATAGCTCAAGTAGGCGGAGGGGGGAGTACGTGGAGAGTGGGGTGGGGAGAGTAACAGGGGTGGGAAGAGCTAGCATGGGAGGGCAGGGAGAGAGGATGGAAATTGATCGGAAGCATCTCTGCAACAGTGAAGGCTCCTAGGAGTCTATGGGGGTGACCCTAGCTGAGGCTTCTACTAGTGGGGGGATATGCAGCCTGAAGAGGCCACCTCCTGTAGCCAGGTAGAACTTCCAGTGGAGAGAGGGAAATTACCAACACACTCACGAAACCTCTAACCCAAAATTTGTCCTGCCTAAAAAATATGCAGAGATCAAGGGGATGGCTAACCAATGACTGGCCCACCTTGAGACCCACCCCATGGGAGAGAGCCAACCCCTGACACTATTAATGATACTCTGCTATGCCTAGCATAACTGCCTTCTGAGAGGCTTCATCCAGCAGCTGATGGAAACAGATGCAGAGACCCACAGCCAAACAATAGTCAGAGCTCAGAGAGTCTTGTGGAAGAGCAGGAATAAGGATTAAAGGAGCTGGAGATATCAAACACACCACAAGAAGACCTACAGAATCTTCTTGGGCCCATGAAGGCTCACAGAGACCAAACCACTAACCAAAGAGCATTCTGGGGTAGTGTAAATTTGTACAACCCACTTTGGAAATCAGTCTGGTGCTTTCTCAGAAAATTGGGAATAGTTCTACCTTAAGACACAGCTATGCCACTCCTGGGCATACACCCAAAAGATATCCCACCATACACAAGGACACTAACTCAGCTATGTTAATAGCAGCTTTATTCACAATAGCCAGAATCTAGAAACATCCTAGATGTCCCTCAGTTGAAGAACAGATAAACTGTAGTACATTTACACAATGTAATACTACTCACCTTTTAAAAACAGAAATCATGAAATGTGCAGGCAAATGCATGGAACTAGAAAAGGTGATCCTAAGTGAGGTAACCCAGACTTAGAAAGATACACATAGTATAAACTCACTTGTAAGTGTATAGGAGCCATAAAGTACAGAATAACCATACTACAATCCACAGACCCAAAGAAGCTAAGTTACAAGGAGGGCCCAAGAGAGGCTGCTTGAATCTCACTCAGAAGGGAAAATAGACATTGGAGGTGGAGGGAGGGAGGAAACTGGGTAGGAGAGGGAGTAGGGAGGGGAATGGGCGGCGGAGATAAGGTGTGGGGAACGCTCAGAGAGACAACTGGATTGGGGGTGAATCTCTGGGATCTGGTGTCTCTGTGAGGCCCTCCTGGAATGGGGGAGGGTCTGGGGAGTCTGTGGGAGTGACCGTGGCTGAGACTCCTACCAGCAGGAGACATGGAGCCTGAAGTGGACACCTCATGTAGCCAAGTGGGCCTCCCAGTGGAGGGAGGGGACACCAACCCACCCACAAAACCTTCTACCCAAAGTTTGTCCTGTCTGCAAGATGTGCAGGAACAAAGATGAAGCAAACATTGAGAGAACAGCCAACTAATGGCTGGCACAACTTGAGACCCACCTCATGAGAGAGAGCCAACCCTGACACTTTTAATGACACTCTGCTATGCTTGCAGACAGGAGCCTAGCATAACTATCTTCTGAGAGGCTTCGTATAGCAGCTGATGGAAACAGATACAGAGATGCCAAACGTTAGGCAGAGCTCAGAGAGTCTTGCAGAAGAGTGGGAGGAAGAATTGAGGGAGCTGGAAGGATTTAGGACACTACAAGAAGACCTACAGAGCCCACTAACCTGGGCACTTGGGGGCTCACAGAGACTGAACCACCAACCAAAGATCAAGCATAGGCTGCATCTAAGTCCCCTACATATATGTAACAGATGTGCAGCTAGGTCTTCAAGTAGGTCCTGCTCCACTTGGAGCAGGAGCTGTCTCTATCTTTCTTGCCTGCCTTTGGATCACTTTCCCCTAACTGGGATGTTTTGTCTGGCCTCAGTGGGAGAGGATGCTCCTAGTACTGCTACAACTTGATGTGCCAGGGCAGATGGGTACCTACAGACCTTTCAGTCTCTGGGGAGAAGGGGAGTGTGTGAGGGTGGGATTCTGAGGAGAGAAGGGAGGCAGCTGCAACTGAAATGTGAAGTGCATAAACTCATGAAAAAAATAAATCTTTAAAAAATAAGGTGAGCGCAATAAAGACATTCAACATTGATCTTTAGCTGTCACATGTACACGCGCATGCACACACACACAAACACACATACAGGAGCACATGTACGTATGCACACCACGATGCATACATACTTATGAATGTGAATATTTGTTTCATTAGAAATTGTAGTGTGTCACCACTGAGGAAACTTAGAAGAGGGCACACAGGATCTCTCGTAGTAAAGGAGCAACAGGAATTCTTGCACCCAGACCTGTGATCAGTTGTCTCCTAAGTAGGTGGCATAGCCGCTGAGTGGTAGGGCTGCTCAGTAGACAGCCAGGGCTCGGGAGATGCCGCACACACCTGGATGTACTGGAGGGTGTAGACAACAGGCTTGGAGAAGCCCTCCTTCTTCTCTCCAGTCACGATGCCACCAACAACCCGGGAATTCATCTTCAGCTTCCAGAAAGCCTGACCACCTTCAAAGAAGCGCTCATCTAGAACTGATTCCATGTGTGCAAAGGAGACAAAAGCCACTCCTGGGGTCCCTGTACATCCCCAAAATAAAAGAGAAAGTGAGTTTTTTGTTCCATGGCTATTATAGATGGCACGTATGCACACAGGCCATGTAGATGCACACAAGCAACACGTGTACACAGTCAGCATGTGAGCACAGGCAACATGGAAACACACAGCTAGCACATGTGACATGTACATACACAGACTCTCCCCGGTTTACTCTATGAACTGAAACACTCCAGAACTTCCAGCTCAGCTGAGACAGGGCTGGAAGACTGGGAATCGTGGGGAAGGGAAGGAACGCCACCCTGACGCCAGTCTTTCCTTCGTGCGCTCTGAGAGGAAGAAACTTCAAGAGGTCTAACACACCAAGCAGCCATGAGACTGTTTCCTGACATCATCCCAAAGAAGGCACTAGAAATGCTAGTCACGCTGCACTGACTTCCACCTGCCCACACTCCTCACTCACACTTTCACCTGCCCACACTCCTCACTCATCCCTGACATAAACAGGGCAGCTTGTGAAACCACCATACCATTGCACGTCCAAGAGGAGTCATTTCCAAAGAGTAAGTAAAGCAGACCTCATGGTTTTCCTCAAGTTTTAAGTATGCGTGTGCTTTAGCTCTGCCTCATCTGTAAGTCTTGTGATAGGGGTAGGCGCTGGCGGAGTTCTGCTGGACTAGGCTGAAGCCTCATGTCTTCAGGTAGCCATTTGTTTGCACTCAATCTATGAAAGTGGGCTCCCTTTTCTCAGTGGAGTTCTAAAAGTCTCCCCAGATCTGAGTGGCCCCAGATTTTGAAAGGAGCGTCACAGAGCCCTGAGGACACATTACAGGCCAGACCCTTTCCTGATAAGAAAATCAGTCCAGCAAGACTCTGGGAATTCCTAGATAGTTGCCTGCTATATACACCCTGCTAAGGAGATATTAGTTTTATGCAGTGACCTGAAATTGGGTGAGATTCTTCCACCGTAGGATAGTTAAGTACTGTGTTCTTCTTGTGACAGGACCATGCTACTGCATGGAAAATGAGGCACTGTACCACTACATGTAAATCAAGTATCCCTGACTTCTTGGCCCCAGTGAATCAAACACATTCACCCTCAAAATTCTTCCCGCTACCCAAGGTTTATAAATCCCTGATTTCAGATAAATGTGCTGCTAGCTGGCTGGCAGGCTTCATGATCTACCAGCTTTTCCCCATGACTGCCTGTGATTCACCATTTCTCCTAGGGGAAACAGGGCCCCTCCCCCAGCGATTAGCCTCCCAACCAGAGCAAGATTCTCGGCTGCCCAGGGCTTGACAGACCACAGCCGGTTTCCACCCAGTTCACCTGCATGCAGAACTACCTCGGCAGCCTGTTGACCCACTTCCTGCTGGGCCTGCTTCTCAGCCTACCTGTCCTCTTCGAGCTGGGCCTGGGCCTCACCAAGCCTGTGTCTTGGCTGCAAGCCCACCGGGCATGGGCTTTCACCCGCACCTCTGCAGTGCTCGGCACAGCAGCTTAACCAAGAGCTGTGGCACTTTGTTATCGCCATAGGCTTTGGAGCACCCAAGTTTCTGTTCTAAAAGGCTGAATCGTTAACACTCCTGGAAAACCCTTTCCACACCCTGGCCTAGTACACATGGGCCTCACCCTTATGTGCTCTAGCTGATCCTGAGAGAAAAGAAACCCCTGTTCTCCATCTGGAATCTGAAATCCAGGCCCCTGCCAACATCCGGGCTCCCGCTGAACTGAGGACAGTGGACACTCATCACATGGGGCAGCAAAACCTCTAGTTAGAGTGAAAAAGTGTGAGTGTTCTCCTGCCTAAGGGCCTAAGCTCCCGAACTCTGAGGGAGGAGGCTCTATCTCTCTTCCTACTTTTTTGGTTTGTTTGTTTTCGGTTGGCTCCTTCGAGTGGGACTGGATATGGTTGTGGAAAAACTGAGGCCTCTAGCTCGGAGTACTCCCCGATATTGGCCAAAGATTCCCTTATTCTCTTTCCGACCCCAGCAGCCCAATTAGGTGTAGGCAAAGACCTTTTAGCCTCTTAGAAAAATCAAAACCTGGTAACACAGCAGCCACATAAGGGTCATTAGGACGGCTGCCAGATTCTTAAAGCTACAGGCAAGCTTGTTTGGTGTGGTGAGCCAATCCCTCATGACAAAATTGTCTTGAGAACATTGACCATCACCAGCAACACTTCCTGTCTTTACCATGAGGAACAGTTCATCACACAAAAGGGACCATCAAGTTAGGGAGATACGTATCCTCCTAAAATTACATGACATAAAACTTGCTGGAAAACAAATCTCGTTTTGGGAAGAGGTGCATCACATAGCACCTCACATGGCCAAGAGGATATTTACAGCCCTGACTCTTGGACCCAATTCACTTTTCTCACCCAAAATAAGAACTGTCAGGAAGGAAAACCCTCCTTCCATTTTTTCCCTACCATTGCCATGGTCCATCAATGCGTAGAACCGGTTACAGTTCCTGAGGAAGAAGCTGCTTTACCCTTCTCTGCCCCGGAGCACGCACTTCCAGTTCAACCGGGGCTGTAGGTGACTACTGTGTGTGATGATGGCTCCTGCTCACTGCCTAGTGCCTTGCACAATAAATCATAGGCAAACGACCCTATTAACGATGTAGCTTAGAAGCCACAGAATCACATACACAGCCATTGTAAAGACACCTGGAGATGGAGAAATGGCTCATGAGGGGTAATGTTTGTCACCAAGCCTGAAGATCTATGTTTCATACAGTCCCCACATAGTAAAGGAGGGAAGCAAACTGACTCTTGAAAGTTGTCTAACTGCCATTTGTATGCCTTGATATGTGTGTGTGCATGAATGCATCCATGTGTTCATGCTTGTGCACACACGATAGATAGATGGTAGGTAGATAGATAGATAGACAGACAGATGTGAATACACCTAAAGGTTCTCTTTGTCTCTCTCATTTAATCTACCTACTGTTGTGTTAATAAATTCACTAGTCTTTAAAACTTGTCAGAGCAGGAATTCAAGCAACTAGTCATATCACACCCACAATCAAGAACAAAGAGCGTGAACACTTTGCCTGCTTTCTCTCTGCACTATTCAACCTGCTTCCTCTCTTCTCACACAGTCCAGGGAATGATGCTACCCACAGTGGGCCAGGTCTTCCCACATCAAATAACATAAGACAGACCACCCACAGAAACATCTACAGCCATCCTGACCTAGTCAGTCCCTCACTACACTCTTTCCAGGTAGCTCGAGGTTCTGTCAAGTTGGTAGTTGTCAAGCCCTGTCAAGCACAGGGCTTACGTCAGAAAAGCAAAAAAGGAGAGGAAGGGAGGAGAAAGGGAGAACAAAAGGACTGGGCAGTGGGGAAAGAGATCCCCACAGCGTCTACCTTGTGCTGCCTGTACATAGAACCATCTGCTGGAATCTGGGCACTCTACCCAGGGCCACATTTCTGAAGAAAACTAACTTTCTCTCCCAAGCACCCAGCAGCTACCAACAGCCCCTCAGCTAGAGGAGTCTCCCATCCATACTGGGATTTTTGACGTAGAAGGATAAAATTTTGCATATAGTAAAGCTATGCTTGGTGGCATATGCCTTTGATCCCAGCACTCAAGGAGGCAGAGGCAGGAGGATCTCTGTGAGCTCAAGGTCAGCCTGGTGTACATCGGTAGTTCTTGAACAGCCAGGACTACAGAGAAAGACCTGCCCACATGCCCAATAAAAACCACAAAATCCATTACTGCCAGGCCCACAAACCACACCCTGTAGGTGTGGAAGAAAACAGCCTAAAGCTGAACATGGGAGGGAGATTCACAGAGGCTCACACAAACTGGTATCAACCACACAGCTCAGAAAGAATAGCAAGAAGCCATGTGCACAGCCTGAAGCTGCATCCCACACAGGCAAGGACACCCCAAGACAAGGCAGTGCCGCTAGCCACTCCTCCTGTTGTTATTTTAGTTGCATTGTTATTTCTATTTTACTTCATCCCTCATCTTTTAATGTTCTGTTGCGTCGTATACATGCGAGCAGACCATGCTTTATGTGTGGAAGTCAGAAGATAATATGTGGGAATCCTCTCTCTCCTTCTCCCTGGTGGATCCTCGAGACTGAACTCAGGTGGGCAGACTTGGTGCCAGGTGCCCTTATGCGCTAAGCTCCCTAATTCTGCATTTGTGTTTTCTCTTTTCTTTCTTCTCGAATTTTTATTCATTTATTTAAATCTGTGTATTTTTCAACAGAGGTTACTGTGTTTATCCTATGATGTGAAGGTATCTGTGGTGGAAAGAAAAGGCAAAAGTTCAGCCATGGAAAGCTCAACCAAGAGGAGAAAGCTCAGTTGGGAACTCCAGCTGTCTGCCTCAAGTTCCCTAGTCATTTCCTTCCCAAAGTTGGAGCATTCACTTCAATGATGTCATTTCTAGGTGTGGCTTTTTGCTCTTTGACCTGAAAGCCTCAACTGAGGGGACCTCACTCTGCTTGAAACTTTCTTGTTTGAGAAACTCATTTGGTTGTTTCAGTGGGGTGTCCTGAGTTGATTTCTGCTGGGTATTTTGAGCTCCTGAGCTTATCTTTACTGTCTGTCTGTCTGACTGACTGACTGTCTATATATCTGCTATTTATTTTTGTTTGTTTTGCCTTGCTGCAGCCTAATATGCAAATACCAACGCAACCTAATATGCAAATAGTCTAGATATGCAAATACCGTTCTAGTAACACATGAAAGGTTGAAAACCTCAAGGCAACATAGCTAATCCAAAAATCATCTCCACGATGGCAGATGACAGTAAGGGTGAAGTGGGTGAAATCCCAAATGAGAACATCAATGCTCAGCTCTAAATGGGACATTGGTATCACCTCCCTCCCCTCAAAGCTCAAGGATCAGCATAACAGAGAAGGCAAGAAGACTGTAGGAGCCAGAGAGAATGAACATCCACAGAAGAGCAGCATTTGCCAGACCTGATGGGGCTGTTGCACATGACCTCTCTTACCAGCTATGCCTGAGTGCATAAAACCAAGCCAGACTCAAAGCTCAACATGGATGGAGAAAGGTTCATGAAGTTCCACCCCTATCTGAGGAGCTGTTGGCAGCTGATAACTACTGGAGAGCCATTGTCTTCAGGGACATGTTCCCTGAGCAGAAACCATCTCCAGTAAATGGACCAACACTTACAGGAAGCATAATGTGAACTCTGTGTTTAACACGCACACACACACACTGCTGAGAAGGGGAAATGGTGGGAGAAAGGGAAGGAATTGGAGAGGAAAGAATGATGGGGAGATTCTATCAAAATGTGCTGTGTCAGTGCATGAAATTCTCAAACAATAAAATAAGTTAATAAAATTAAATTAAAAACAATATTTAACAAAAAAATCAAAGACGGCATGGCTAAACTCAATAAAGCTGAAGAGGATATAAATTAACAGCTGGATAAAATAAGGAATGCAAACTGGTCACAAAAGATGAGTTCACTAACGAGAGAGAAATGGTGACAGCAGCTCACTGAAAGTGTAAAAATGAGACACTCAATAAATCAAACTTTAGAACTCAGTGGACAGCCTCACAGTAGAATGGGCCAGGTGGATCCTATCATGACTCAAGAGCTGCACAGTCACACACAGCTGGTGGCCACACTCCACTGGTGATGGCACTGTACTCCGGCACCATGCTTTAAATGTTCACTTTTAAATTTCCACATCTCTAGCGGGTAGAAAAATCTGAGTATGTGGAGCATAAATGCTTTGCTCATCAGCTGTAACCACCTTGCAAGACTATAGTTGGTCAGTAAGGCTGGTGGGCTGACCCTCTGGTGGCTCCATACCTGTGGATTCTGATTCCTCAATGGTGGAACAATAAACAGTCATCTCATCCCCTTTGGCTTTCAAGTTTAAGGACACATTCGCCTTGTTGCATTCTTCGGTGATTACTTTGCTTTCAATGTCTGAAAGGAAAAAGGAGTGTTTTCATTAAGGCACACAGAAAGTATATCTATCTTGAATTTGGTTTCTGCCCAATAAAGATGCACGGGAGCTGGTTATCACTTGATGCTCTTGCAGGAAACCCAATTTCAGTTCCCAGCACCCATCTCAGGTGGCTCACAACCACCTGAAATTCCAGGGTATCCAGTGCCCTCTTATGGCCTCCATGGGAACCCGCAGCCATGTGTTTATACACACCCAGAGACACACTAAAACACATAATTTAAAATCATAAAAAGCATATCTTTAAAAAGAAAATATACATAAATTTTAGTCAAAAGCAAAGGAATAATGGGGAATTTCTTGGAAACATAAGGAGGACAACCCGCCATAGCTGTAATTTCGGTTTTAGGGTTTATTAAGTGCATAGCAAGCAGGCACAAAATAACTAAAAACTGAGCAGACACATAGTAGAGACCAGATTGGACACTTCCACCATTAGCAGAAAGGGACACGGGAGGCCTGAGAACAAATCAGTCAGCTGGAATCCGACAGCAGAGGATACACGGACAATATCTTCTAGATGCAACTGTCCCCTGGCTATTCCCACCACAGACACATTTCTATCACAGATGAACACTAGCTGTGTCTTTCACTTTGGAAGGTGCCTGGGAGTGTTTCAGCTCCCAGCCACACTCAAGAAATGATGTTTTCACTGCAGCAATACCCTTGCTGTTCTTGAAGCATGATTTTCCATTCTTGGGCCTTTTTTTAAATTCTCCTTTCCTCTTCCCACATTGTTGGAGGACTAGTCCATCTCTGGACAAGGGGCCCTGGAGGGCACTCTAAAGCAAATATGTTTCAGTCTGAAGTGGGGGTGAGAGGGGGGGGCTTGTCCCATCTCCAAGCTGGCTTCTCAGTGAGTTTAAAGAGCACAGGGTAACTAACTAATATGTATTTTACAGACCTTATCACAAAACAATAAGAAGCCTAGCTGCAGCTTCAGAAGTCAGCTCTCCCAGCTGAGACCAGAGCTTAGTAGGCAAAGTACTCAGCTTGCAAGCATGGAGACCTGGGTTCCATTCCCAGAACCCACATAGAAGTAAAATTCAGGAATGGTGATACACACTTACAATCCCAGCACTGAGGCTTATTGAGCATCTTAAGCCTTGGAGTGAGTTCCAGGGAGGGAAAGACCCTGCTGCAAAGCCACAAGTGGAGAAAGCAACCTGAGAGAAATTAACGCCTGGTATGTCTTCTGGTCTCCATGTGCATGTACATATACACATTCACTCCTTCACATGCGTGGATATAGAGAGGAAAGGGAAGAGTGGGACAGAGATACGCTTTCACGTCTTAGCAAGATGCACCGAGAGCAGTAGAGTTCAGCTGCTACCGTTTAAATGTGGAATTTCCCTTAAGAATCCTTGTGTTGAGTGCTTGGTTCCCACTCATGACCTCAGTGATAAGTGGTGGGAATTGTCAGATATGATCCTGGAACAAAGTTAGGCCGTTGATGGCATCCATTTGAAGGACGAGGGCTCTTGTGCTCACCCTAGTACTCTTGCTCTCCCTCTCTCCTATAGCCATGAGGTGAGATCCCTCTTCAACCCACATCTATGCTAAAATGTGTTGTACCTCTACAGACCCAAAGCAGTAGAGCCCAACCAACCATGGTTGAAACCTCCAAAAGCATAACCAAACCATAATCAAAGGTTTCCATCTTAAACATTGACATGTCCCAAAAATTTGTTACAGTAACAGAGAGCTGACTGAGACATGAATGGTGTCAGAAGTCAATACCGTTACAGAGTGAGTCAAACACCATTCCTGCCCCTGACTGAAGCCTTCAAGGTCCAGACTTACAAAAGATTGGATTGTACAGAAGCTAGAAGCTTCCAGGCCTAGGTCTAGGGATAGTTAGAAATGCGCTGGGCTCAGCCCAAGTCATGTATTTATAAAGCTTGAGTATGGCTCTCAACTCATCCCCTCATCTGAGGAGAAAAAAAAAACACAGTTTACACAACAACTATTAACTGGAGTAAGAACTGCATACAAATATAAGTGGCACCCAATATCCCCAAGTGGTAAGCATGTATCAGTCACAGAGGAATCCATGCTGCATTAGCAAACAGCCCCAACTCTTTCTGGATTAAAAATAGCATGTATTTCTCAATAGTGCCTGTGTCCTTTGTGAGTTTATTTATACCCTGCTCTTTATTGTCTTAATGCTAAGACACAAGCAGTTGAAGTAGCTGAGGTGCAAATATGCTCAGCCACTAAGTGGAAAGAAAAGAATGTTCTAGAATAATGATATGACATAGTCACAAACCCCCTTCCTAATGCCAAATCAAGAGGTACAATCCAACTATCATCTCAGAATTTAAAAAAAACTGAAAATATTTGAACAAAAAATAATTATCATATCTTAAATTATATAATAGGCAAGCCAGAGATATTTGTTGAATGAATTAACGACACACTCTTCATGTTATATCTGATTTTGGCCAAGTGACTGATAAGTTGTAAATGTCACTAATATTAGACCTGCTTTGCTGTGGATTAGAGGTGTTGAAAGTTTGTGGACAGCCCTGAAAACCCGCCTTGCCTTCAAGGATATGTGTTACCTAGTTGTTCTGTCTGAATGATCTGACTGGCATTCCCAGAGGGTGTCAGAAGGGCAGCTAACATGGCACTTTCCACAGTCTCCAGCAAGACGGTACCCAGGGCGGACGTCTCCTTCCTGCTGAGCTCGGCCCATGCAGGTGCTTGCTCTAGCACAAGGGAGACACTGGAAGCCGCACTCTGCAAGGAAAGAAACATTTACTCTTATGCTCATCCCTCATCCCTCCCGCTCCTCTCCATCCTGCTCCTCTTCTTCCTGCTCCCACTCCCTCTCCTCTTACTGCTCCTCCTTACACCCCTCCTCCTCCTTCTCCCTCCTTTCCTCTTCCTGATACTCCTCCTCCCCCTTCTACTTCCCCTTCTTCTCCTGGTAGACAGATATTTACAGGCAGATATAAAGCAGGCAGATATTTGCAAACCTCACACACACACAGTCAATAGACAAATCGAGGGAGCTCCCCAAAACACCATTCATCCCCATATATGTAAACATACAGATATACGTATATACAGTATATACAGACAATTAGACAGACACATTTTCGGATGAGCAGGTGGCCTCAACAACTGTTTGATTGTGTCTTGGGTTTTTATACTCTCTAATACAAAGGTATAGAAAAAATTACATCATTCCAAAATAGATACATAAAAGGGGAGTTACAGTAGGACTGTCGCTCCTAATATCTAACTAGACACTTTGTTTTTTAGAAGTTTAAAGCAGTGGTTTTATCTATATGCTCATTGTGAGTTCAAAGCAGAAGTTTTATCTTATTTCAAATGCACATTATGTGTTCAAAACAAGTTTTTTTCTTTTCTTATTTTATTTTTTATTAATTATACTTTATTCACTTTGTATCCCCCATAAACCCCTCCCTCCCCCTTCTCCACACATGCCCCTCCCCAAGTCTGCTGATAGGAGAGGTCTTCTTCTCCTTCCTTCTGGTCCTAGTCTGTTAGCTCTCATGAGGAGTGACCGCATTGTCTTCCTCTGTGGCCTGGTAAGGCTGCTACCCCATCAGGGGGAGGTGATCAAAGAGCAGGCCAATCAGTTCATGTCAGAGACAATCCCTGTTCCTATTACTATGGAACCCACTTGGAGGCTGAACTGCCATGGACTACATCTGTGCAGGGGTTCTAGGTTATCTCCATGCATGCTACTTGGTTGGAATATCAATCTCAGGGAAGACCCCTGTGCTCAAATTTTTTTGGTTCTGTTGTTTTCCTTGTGGAGTTCCTGTCCTCTCCAGATCTTACTATTTCCCACATTTTCCATAAGATTCCTTGCACTCTGTCCAACAGTTGGCCATAAGTCTCAGCATCTGCTTTGATAGTCTGCAGAGCAGAGCCTTTTAGAGGCCCACCATGGCAGGCTCCTAACCTGTTTCCTGTTTTCTTCTTCTTCTTCTGATGTCCATCATCTTTGCCTTTTGGGAAGGGGATCAAAGCAACTTTTTTTATGTCAAGGGATTTTTTCTAAGAAGCAAGTGTCTGTCTTGTCTTGTACAGCTAACCATTTATTCTTTGTTTCTATATTCATGTGGTCTTTCTTCCTGTGGTGTACACCTGCACCTAATCCTTGGATTAAACCTAGAATGAATGTAAATCGAATTCTTGACGTATGGAGGTTCATAGAGCTTCTGGCAGTTTTAATACACTGAGGAAGGGAAGAGCATAGGAGAGAAGAAGGAGGCAGGGTGCGATTGGGAGAGGATGAGGGAGGGGGCTGCAACTGGGATACAAAGTGAATACACTACTTAAAAAATAAATTTTTAAAAATTACTTGATTCAAATCAGAAATTCTTTAAAATCATCATCAGGGGTTATGAAACCATCAATTCATTTAAACAACTCATTTAAACTATGGAGGCACATCTTCAAAATCATCTTCAGGAAATCTGCCCAACAGAGTGTCACAGTAAGCAGTGAGGGATTCCACCATGCCAGATATATGAGACACACAAGGAAAGGCAGTACAACAACAATACGCAGTCTTAAGGCAAAATCCTTGGGGCCTTGCCCACACCAGGGATACACCCATTCGTCAAAACAAGTGTGTGAAAACGAGTGGGCTCACTTGCTTGCTTCTGCCAATCTTGCTCCCAGCACACCTCCTGTAGCCAGGTGGGACTTTCAGTAGAGGGATGGGGACATCAACTAAGCCATGAAACCTTTGACTCAAAACTTGTTCTGCCTGCAATATGTGCAGGGATAAACACGGAGCAGAGATTGAGGGAATAGACAACCAGTGACTGGCCCAACTTGAGACCTACCCAATGGGGGCGAGCCAACCCTGACACCGTTAATGATGCTCTGCTGCGCTTGCAGAGAGGAGCCTAGCATAACTGACTTCTGAGAGGCTTCATCCGGCAGCTGATGGAAGCAGATGCAGAGACCTACAGCCAAACATTAAGAAGAGGAGGAGTGGGGGCCAGGCTGGGTGAGGGTGGGGCTGAGAGGAGGAAAAGGGACAGGGCTGTGATCAGGATGTAAAGAGAAAAAATAATATCTTCTCCAAAGCAAACACATTTATTATATGACAACCTGCTTTTAGGCTGGAAGTGTTTGCAGTCTGAGACTACTCCAAATGAACAGAAAATATCTGAACCAATATTTTTATTAATATCAAATACTAATACCCAACTTATTTTACTATGCTTCATCATCTACGCTTGTAATGTAGGAAAAGTGTATTTTAGTTAATCTATCTTATTTACAAAGTTCTACTCCTCCAGGGGTTATATCCTATATGACATCCTGTCTTTAAGATATATTTTCAAAGAGCTCTAAGCATGTAATAAGAAGAATCTTTAATTTATTCTCCCGGCCAGTCAGAGTTTGTCAATTATCTCTGTTTACCCTGCACCAATTATACTGCTTGAGTTTGTTCAGAGGCAGGTACCCCAAGAAGATTGCTGGAGTAATGTCCTAATCTAGCCATGTGCTTAACTGTGCTTAATGATCTGCAGGGCTTAAGGAAGACTTCCAAATAGTGGCCAGATAAAGTTAGCTTTAGGATTTTCCTAAAAGATTCAAACGTGAGGAGGATCCAAGATGGCTGCCCCAGGAGGACACTGTGTCTGAAGAGCAGGGCAGTAGTGTAGGCACAGCAACTGGGAGACTGAGATCTCCGACCTAAAACACCAGCGTTTGCGACTGCCAGGTGAGCGGAATTCCTACGGTGGGGAAATCAAGTGGAAAAGTCCAAGGGACACCCAGCTATTCCCAGG
>CM053753.1:29468276-29485543 GCA_028658305.1 Pachyuromys duprasi | reverse complement strand
ACGGAAATCTACACACCTAGAGAGGATATACAGGAAGGAGGACCCAGGTTGGTATGATCAATGCTTGTTTGAATGAACAAATGGGATGGACATTGAGTGGAGGAGAAAACAAGCAACAAGCAATTTAAAGGTATCTCTTTCTTTAGTTTGGAGAAATTTTCTTTTATGATTTTGTTGAAAATATTTCCTGGCCCTTGGAACCAGAACTCTTCTCTTTCTATTATCCATCTTATCCGTAGGTTTTGTCTTTTCACGGTGTCCTTGATTTATTGGATGTTGGTGTCAGAAAATTTTTAGATTTAATATTTTCTTTGACAGATATACTGTTTCCTTCAATTGTATCTTTTACTCCTGAGATTCTCTCCTCCTTCTCTTGTATTCTGTTGGTGATCCTTACCTCTACGATTCCTGTTCTCTTCCCTAAGTTTCCCATCTCCAGGATTTCCTCAGTTTGTGTTTTCTTTTATTGTTTCTATTTCCATTTTTATGTCTTGAACAATTTTGTTCATTTCCTTTACCTGTTTGATTGTATTTTCCTTTATTTTTAAAAGTGATTTATTTGTTCCCTCTTTAAAGGCCTCTATTTGTGTGATTGTATTTTCCTTTGTTTCTTTGAGGGATTTATTTGTTTCCTCTTTAAAGGCCTCTGTCATCTTTATAAGCATTGATTTAAGGTCATTTTGTGTGTGTGTGTTTCAGCTGCGTTAGGATCTCCAGTGCTTGTTGGAGTAAGATAGTTGGGTTCTGGTGATGCCATATTGCCTTGGCTTTTGTGGACTGTGTTCTTTTTTTTAATTTAAATTTATTTTTTTAATGTAATTTATTTATTTTTATATCAATCACAGGTTAGGTACTTTGCATCCCAGGCGTAGCCCCCTCCCTCATTCCTTCCCACTCTCCCCATCCCTCCCTCATTTCCTCCCCACCCCCTCCAAGTCCACTAATGGGGGAGGACTTCCTCCCCCTCCATCCGACCCAGATCATCTTGTCTCCTCAGGGCTGGCTGCAATGTCCTCCCCTGGGATCTAGCCAGGCTGTTACTCCCTGGCGTGTATGGGGGAGGGTCAAAGAGCCAGCCATCGAGTTCATGACTGAAACAGTCCCTGTTTCCCTTACTAGGATCTTCAGTTGGACACCAAGCTACCATGGGCTACATCTGAGCGGGGGTTCTAGGCCATATCCATATATGGTCCTTGGTTGGAGGAACTGTCTCATATAAGACCCCTGTGCCCTGCTCAGTTTGGTCTTTGTGGAGCTCTTGTTCTCTCCAAGTCTTACTAACTTCCCCTATTTTTATTATTACTTCCCGCCCTCTGCCAAAGGCTTGGTTGTGAGTCTTAATATCTGCTTTGAGTGGATTGTGTTCTTATGCTGGCCTTTAGCCGTGTGGTTATCATTAGCATTGGCTCATTTCTGTTGTTGGCCACTGGATTTTTCATGCATGTAGCAGGAGCCCTGGACCAGAGGCTAGATGTGCTTTGGGTCCAGCAGCCCTTTTTAGAGTGGTGGATAGGGATGTAGCTGGAAGCTGGATCTCAGTGAATAGACTGCAGCTCTGCCCTGTTGCCTGTGTCCTGGTGGGACCTACAGGCATACAGGCATGGAGTGGGGTTGGGGGTGGCTAAACTGTTTGGTACTGAGGTCCAGCAGGTCTTCCCAAGAAGGTTAGTAGAGCCTTGGCCTGGAGGGTTGGGACTGTGTGTACCTGGAAGCTAAGACCTCTCTCTCCTCTTGCTGCCATTTCAGAGTCAGCTGTGCTATCAAACCAAGCATGCTAGGTGTTGCCATCTTGGAAACCCTGTGTGATCCTGTTGTTCGGCAGTTCTTCTCAGAGAGATGGGTAGAACTGTAGAGTGGAGGCTGGGACCATGTTCCAGGGAGGGAGGGGAAAGTTGGGTGCCTGGAGCCTGGATCCCTGCATGCCTGGAATTTGTCCTCTAGTAATTGGAAAGCACCCAGTCGTTGGCGGCTGGGACTGTGTCCCTAGTACTCTCTATACCTCCTCTTGGACCCTGGTGTTTTGGAGACAGAATCACAGTCACTGCAGTTACTGTTCTTTAGGTATACAGACACTGTGAGATCTGGATGTTGCCACAGGGATTTTCTTTTGTGGTCCAATCTATTTGGTGGTCTGTAGGCTTCTTGTACATTTAAAAAATTAATTAATTTATTCATTCTCTTTTCGATCTGATTGTAGCCCCCTTCCTCTTGTCCTCCAGTCCCACTCTCCCTTCCTCATCCTCATCCCCCTTTATGCGCTCCCATTCTTCAGGAAGAGGGCGAACACCTCCCTGACAGCCCATCCCAGCTCATCAAGTCTCATCAGGACTTGGGCACATTCTCTTCCCCTGTGGCCTGGCAAGGAGCCCGCTAAAGACATGTTTTTTTTGTTGTTGTTTTTTTTTTTTTTTAGGTTAGGGAAATTTTCATCTGATTTTGTTGAAGATATTTTCTGGGCCTTTGAGCCTGGAATCTTCTCCTTCTTCTATTTCTGTTATTCTTAGGTTTGGTCTTTTCATAGTGTCTTAAATTTTCTGGATGTTTTGTATTGGATTTAGTATTTTTTTTTTACCAATATATCATTTTTTCTATTGTACCTTTTATCTTTGAGATTCTCTCTTCCATCTCTTGTATTCTGTCAGCAATACTTACGTTTGTAGTTCCTGTTCTCCTTAGTAGGTTTTCCATTTCCAGGACTACCTCAGTTTGTGTTTTCTTTATTGCTTCTATTTCTATTTTCAAGCCTTGAACAGTTTTATTTATGTCCTTCTCCTGTTTGCCTGTATTTTTCTGTAATTCTTTAAAGGATTTATTCATTTTCTTCACCTGCTTGTATTTCCCTGTATTTCTTTGAGGGATTTATTCATTTCCTCCTTAAAGGCCTCTATCATCTTCATAAAATTAGATTAAGGTCATTTTCTTGTGCTTCAGGTGTGTTAGGATATTCAGTGCATGGTGCTGTAGGAGAGCTGTGTTCTGGTGGTGCCACAACGCCCAGGGTTTTGTTGAGTGGGTCCTTACACTGGCTTTTAACCACTGGTTGTCCATGGTGTTGCCAGGCTTGGAGGACTCTGATGGTTGCCAGCCTCTGGGATTGCAGGTAGAGCTAGGGCCAGACGACTGGTGCTTGGAGGGCACGGTGCAGACCACACTGCTGCTGGGTTGGGATAGGGGTCTCACCTTGTAGTCTCTGATGCCTGTCGCCTCTAGGACTGTAAATAGAGTTGGGACATGGAAACTAGCGCATAGATGGTATGGTGCAGACTATCTGCTGCTGGGTTTGCCTGGTGGGACCCAACAGGCAAGGAGTTGGGGGAGGGGTTTCTCCCAGTAGTCTGATAGCCTCTGACTCTGGGATTGCCAGTAGGGCTGAAGTCCAGGACCTGGCACTTGGACCTTACTGCTGCTGAGTTTGCCAGGTAGGACCCCACAAGCAGGGAGGTGGGAAAGGGGGCTCTCACCTGCTCCACCATTCTTTTTAAATTTAATTGTTCACAAATACTCCTGCTAAACTCCTTCTTTCTAATAATTTTCTCCCGTCCTTTCATTCCTTTGTTGTGGCCCCCCTGTGCTTGACTTATTGATATTTCTGCATGACCATGGGTGGGGAGTTATTTACTCTACCAAGGACAACATAAGCTACCCCACTGAAGAAAATCTTCCTCTCTGTTGTCTGCAGTAATCCTGGATACTCGAAGAGGGGTGGTGCCTCAGCAGTAGCCACATTGGTTGTGGGTTTTTTTGCATAACAGCTACATGGTGTCCAGAAGACACAGCATGTCACAGCATTCCTCTTACCCTTACTTTCTGCCCCATTTTCTATGCACTTCCTCAGTCTGTATACTAGCCTGGGCCTCATTCATGTACAAGTACCAGTCAGTCCCAAAGGGAAAACCAGAGGCAATCAGGTTTCTTGGGGCTTTCCTTTTTTTGAATGGACACCCATCACTGTGCATCCTATTGGCCCACACAATTAATAGAACCAAAAGAGTGGAGAATCAGATGACGTTTTCTCATGGGAGTAGTGGAGAAACCACATGGCCTATATAATCCACACTCCAAAGCATGGTTACAGGAGGCATGGAGGACTACAGATATTTGTGAATGTTTCTAAGAATGTTTTAAAAATCTTTGCAACATTTCTGCTTATATACTATTGGCCAGGATTTATTCTTATGCCTATGTCTGGCTGGAAAGCATATCTTTCTGTGTTTTGGAGTTAGCACACACAGTGCATCTCTAGTATGTAGACTTTGCTTCTCACTCCCTCAGTGAAATTCTCCTGCATTTTATCCCAACTTATCAGACAAGGATGAATGTGCGGATCACACCATTTGCCCAGAGCATGCCACCTGCCACAATACTCTTGGAAGCTATTATTGTTTGTGTGACCCCGGACTTGAATTTAGTGTTGGAGGGCCAATGTTCCAGGACGTGGAAGCATCCTGTAAAGGTAGGTGAAGGTGTTGACCAGGAGCTCAAGTTAAACCTATTTGAGAACAATGATGAAAGGTTTGGGTTTAAGAGAAGTTCAAGACTTTCACCTGAGAAGCGGAAGCCAATATTCCTCCCTCCTCCTCCCATTTCCTCCCCTCCTCTCTTCTGTCCTCCCTTCCCCTCACATCTCCTCCCTCCCTTTCTCCTTTCCCCTCCCTCTTTCCCTCCTTTTCTTCCTTATCTTTTTCAAGAGTGTAGGCATATGTACATCATGGAAAGTGTGTGGAGGTTGGAGAACAGCTTTTGGGGGTCAGTGTTTGCCTCCCACCTTGTTGGAGACAGGCTCTTTGTGTTTGTGCTGCCCACTTACTGAGCTTAGCTTCCCCCCACCCGTGCTGTACACACCAAACTCCATGAGCGGGAGTACAGCCTACCTGATCCCAGACCTTCTGTGTCTATGTGTCTGCTCTTTCTTCATCCCCTCACTGCATCAGCCAGGTTTCCAGGACCTCACCGTGCTGGATGCAGTAGTTTCATGTGTGTGTTTGAAAGTGTGTATACCATGCTATGTGTCTGGAGGTCAGAAGGGAAACATCTGGTGTCAGTCTCTGCCTCCCACCTTGTTGGAGACAGGCTCTCTTTGCTATTCACTGCAGCATACAACAGGCTATCTGGCCCATGGATTCTGAGGATCCCTTTGTCTCTACTTCTCTCCTTACTTTGGGAGTGCTGAGAGTAGAAATGTACCGCCACATCCAGCTACATGGCTTTGCTCCTCAAAGTCCCACAGTGTATTGGTTACTTTTCTGAGCTGTGAAAAAAGAAGACACCATGACAAAAAGCACCTTAAAAAGAGTTCATTTGGGCTTAGTTGTCCAGAGGGATGAGTTCATCGCTGTGGAAAAGCATGGCAAGGGATAGGAGGCCTGGCAAGGGGTGAGACATGACAGCAGAAGCAGGAAGCTGAGAGAGCTCAGCTCAGCCACAAGCCTCAGAGAGAGCAAACTGGAAATAAGGTGATACTCTATACTTTCAAGGCTCCCCTCCCCCAGCACCATACTTCCTCCAGCAAGGCCTCACCCTCTGAACTTCTCCAAACACTGCTGCCAACTGGGAGCCAAGTGCCCAGAAGCCTGAGCTTATGAGGTCATTCTTATCTGAGCCACCGAATTCCACTCCCTGACCTCCGCAGGCGCACGCATTTAGCCACAGCCAGAACTTTCAGTGCTAACATGGTCCTAACTCAATGTCATTGTTTTGCATGACTCTGACTTTCTATTCAGATGTGGACGAGTGCTCCAGGAACTCAACTCTGTGTGGTCCTACTTTCATTTGCATCAACACCCTGGGATCCTACAACTGCTCCTGCCCACCTGGCTTCTCTCTGTCAGTTTCCCAGGTTCCTGATCACCCAGCAGATGGGAATTGTACAGGTAATCTCTCCGCCATGTGGAGGACTTGTCTATAGGTATTAACTACGTCTCAAACATAGCGGCTTACAGCAATGGCCATTTGTTCTGGCTTACAAATAGGCTAGTTTTTTTTCTTTTATTTAGTGTTCCTAGGGGCTATACCTACAGTGGCTGGTAGGTCTCAATAGTTGTTTGTCTTCTGGCTACTCAGACACCCACTGTCCACAGTGATACTTGGGCTTCCTTGTACATGTCTCCTATTTTCAAAACAGGTGTGTTTCCAAGAGGAAGAATGCAGAATATGCTGGGTGTTTGGGCTTAAAGATCTCAGAGCATTAATAGCACCCATACTGTTGGTTACAGTCAAGAACCAACCTAGATTTCAAAGGTGGAGGGGAGGATTGTCTACGTGATTTGTTGGCTTTGATTGTCAGCTTGACACAATCTAGAATCCTTTGGAAGAGTGTCTCAGTGAGGAATTATCTAGGTCGGGTTGATCTTTGGGTATGTGTTCTAGTTTCATTCTGTGGTTGTGACAAATGATGTGACCAAAAGCAACTTGGGGAGAAAAGGGTTTATTTGGCTTGTATTTCCAGGCCACATTTTATCACTAAGGAAAGTTGGGGCAGGAGGTTATGGCAGGAACCTGGAGGCAGAGACCATGGGAGAATGTTTCTTACTCCTCACGTTCAGGTTTTCTCACAGGCTGATGCTGCGATGGTTTTCTCATATAGTTGAGGACTACCTGCTCGGGGAATGGTATTGTCACAGAGGACTTGGTTCCACAAGTTAAGACAATAAAAGCAATTCCTCATAGACACATCTACAGACCAACCTGATAAAGACAATGAAGATTTTCTTTCAGGTGTTTCTAAGCTGTGTCAAGTTGATGCTAACTAGGACAGCATGTCTGTGGAGAATTGTCACGACTGTGTTAACTCAGGTGAAGTGATCCTCCCATGGTGGAGAGTGCCATTCCCTAGGTTAGGTCCTGGGCTACGTGAGAGTGGAGGAAGTGAGCTGGGCAAGGAGCATGCACGCTTTCACTTCCCTCTGCTCTTTAAAAAACTCTATTGATGCTTGTCAGTTTCACATTAAGCACCCCAAGTCCACTCGTCCCCCTATCCCCTTGTGTCTAACTCTCTGCCCTTGCAACACCTCTTCCAAACAAAACAAAAACAAAACAAGCACACACACACACACACACACAGAGACAGAGAGAGAGAGAGAGAGAGACAGAGGGACACAGAGAGAGAGAAACAGACCAAAAACCAAAACAAAGCATAGAAAACGTCTCATTGTGGAAGCTGGATTGTGTCACAGTGTGTCCCATTGAATACCCTTCTAACCACACATATTCACTTGCAAATGTTTATTGCAGTGAGTCATTGGTTTGGTTTGAGGTCCCTGGCTTCAGTGACACCATCAATATTGGATTCTTATAGGTACTTCTCTGTTGTTGCCCTGTGTCATGGAGATCCTGCAGTTTTGGATCCTTAGGATCGGCTCTTTTACTGCCTCCCAACAGTTCACAGATGATGTAGGTTTTGGGGTGGGCCAACTCAAAGCCCTAGATCTTCACCTGGGCGGTAGCTGAGCTGGTCAGCCTGCCAATTCTCCTAATCTGCACTATCAGGGCGAGGGCTCCAGTGCTGTCCTGGCTGGCTAACAATTCAGTGCTGTCAGCAGCAGGAGGCAGGGTCAGCTCCTCTTCAGAGCAGCCCCACCGTGCTGCTCAGTCAGGGTGAGGTGCGCTCTTTCCCAGTGCTGCAGCCAGCGGAGGGCTGGGCCACCCCTGCTCTCACAGCCTTGGGGTTGGCTCACTTCCATCTTCGCCATCAGGGCCAGCTCTCCTCTGTTGCGCGGCACAGGGCCTGTTCTCCCAAGTGCTATAGCTGGTGAGAAGTAAGGCTAGCTTTCACACTCTCATGACCCTGGGTCAGCTCTCCTGACTGCCTCAGATGGTAAGGGGTGAGAGGGGTTAAGGGGGACACCATCCATGTGCCCTCTCCATTTCCCTGCAGACAATTGGGAGATGCAAGCTCTTTAGAGCCCACACCTTCAGGGCTGGCTCACCTGTGCCTCTACCACTTGGAACAGCTCTACTGTGTTGCCCAGACAAGGTGAAGGGCCCATTCCCCCCAGTGCTGTAGCTGGCAAGGGGCAGGGCTGTCTCTTCCCTTCTCATGACCTCGTGGCCAGCTCTCCCTGTGACTGTCCATCGAAAGCAGAGATGGGGGAGGACGTCACCTCCGGCTAAGGAGTGTTGGAACCAGCACCCCCCTGCTCCTGCCCTCAGGGCTGACTCAGCTGTGTCCCTACCACCAGGACAGCTCTGCTGTGCTGTCCAGGCAAGGTGCAAAGCTCACTCTCCTGAGTGCTGCTCTGGTGAGGGGTGGGGTCGGCTCTTCAGAGAGCCATAGCCAGTGAGGGCCACAACCAGCTCTCCTTAGCCCCGAGACATCTATGTGGTCCCTGGCAGCTGCCCAGACCAGAAATGTCCCGGAGATCTCTAATGGCAATCTGCACCATAAACATCCATACCGACCCTGTGCCTGCATAGCCACAGAGCTAGACATGGCCCTCATCGTCAGCACAAATTCAGACTTCACCATGACCTTTGGTGAAGCCTATTCACAACAGGCTATTCCTCTTCACCTTGACGTCTCTCCTTATAATGCTCAAGCTGTTTCACTTCTCTTTTTTTCCCATCTGTCTATCACATGCTTGTACACTGTAGTGACTCCCGCTGCAGGCAGGCCTCAGCGCTGGCTGGCCTCTGGGTGATGCCCTCTGTCTGTGCTGTGTGGTGCGGTGGCTAGCAGGCCTCTAGGTTTTCACAGCCTGCCCATGATGCACGGGGGCTGGCAGGTGTGTGGACATCTTTCCCCACCTGCACCAAATAGCATGGTGCTTGGCAGGTCTCTATTTCTCTCTTTCTGCTCTTGACTGTTCCAAGTTCCTACCTCGATTTTTCTGCGATGATAAAATTGTAAGCCCTAATAATCCTTTATCTTACAATTTGCTTTTCTGCCAGGTTATTTATTAAAGTAACTGGAAAAAAGACTGGGCTAAGGAGGCCTGTGTGTGAGCAGGAAGTGCAGGCATGGACAGTAGCTAACTTTGGTGTAGCTATCATACAGTGGAGCCCAGCATAAACCTCTCAGTGTCCAGGAGGAAAATGCTTCTTTTTTAAAAACTTAAATATTCTATTTCTCAAGACTTGTTACAAGAAACACAATGGAAGGGGAAAAAGTTAAAGCGAACTTAGAGTTAAATGAATTTGGTTCTCCCAAAGCCATTCAGCCTTCCTGTCATGATCAAAGGACAATATGAGCAGATGAGACTGTTTCTGACAGTGTCACAACTATCTGAGAAAAACATGGTTTGGATAAAGGGGTTATTTTAGCTAATTCTCGAAGAAAGCTCGGTCTTCAGTGTTTGGCTCCACTGATTCTGAGCCTGCGGTGAGGCAAAGCCGTGGCAGTGGCCGGTGGCAGGAGTTACCACCATACTACTTACTTTCCTCTTTGCTGCAACAAAAGGCCCTGTGAAAGCAAGCTAACAAAGGGCTTGTATTCTGACTCACAGTTCTAGAGTGCTCTCCATCCTTGTGGGGAAAGCATGGCAGCAGGAGCTTGAGGAAGCTTGTCACGTTGCATCCGTGGCCAGGAAGCGGAGAGAGATGGATTCGGAATACCGGTGCTCAGCCCTCAGCTTCTCCTTTTATACTCTCCAGGACCCCAGCCCTGGAAATAGTGCTGCCTACATCTAGGGAGGCTCTCATACTCATCTAAGTGATCCTTGACAGATGCTAAAGTGTGTGTGTTCCTGTGTGAAAGGCAGGGGAGAACTTGTGGGAGTCAGTTCTAACCTCCCACCATGTGGGTTCTGGGGACTGAACTTACATTGTCAGGCTGGGCAGCAAGTCACCTGCTGAGACACCTTGCTGGTCCTATTGTATCATTACTTTAGGGTAACTGTGAAACAGACCTCCTGAACCCAGAAGCCCCCTCACACACTTTATATCTGCTGGCTGTTGGTGTACAGAGAAGCCCTACCCAGAGATTGTTAGCTGTCTAGTTGGTGATATGAACCGAGGAGAATCGAGCCTAAAAGTGAGGTGCACTAAAGTCTCATTCAGTTGCCAACTTTATTCAGAGCATCAGACAATTTATGTTCTGGGGGGTTAAGCAAGGCCATATGGGCAAGGTTCATGAGAGTTTAGGCCATAGTCACAGGGCGAGGTGTGTTCGCATGAGTTGAAGCTGTGTACAATCCCAAGGAAAAGCTGTGCTTGGACTCACCGTGTGAGTGACAGTAAGACAATGACGCAAGCCCACGCTTATTCACTACACCTGTGAACGCACACTCCAAGAGCAGCAGAGATCACAAGACTCTTGTTTCCTTGAGATTTCCTCACAAGCTCTCAGAATTCTTCTCACACAGCTTCATGCATGGACTGTGTTCTGAGTGTGTCTACAGTCCAGGTCTGTCTAAATACACGCTGTGATACCCTGGCAGAGTCACCCAACAATCCATGTATCAGAATGTATTCCCATAACTGTGACATACAGCTGTGCGTGTGTGTGTGTGCATGTATGGATCAGGCCATCCCTCTATCATTGGGCAACTCAGTTTCTTTTTATTTTCCTTTTTTTTTGGTGTGTGCATCTCTATGTGTGTGTTCATGCATATGTTCATGCATGTGTGTGCATGTATACATATGAAGGCCAGAGGTCAACCTCGGTGTCATTCTTCAGAGTCTGTCCACCTTGCTTGAGAGTCTCTCACTGAGCCTGGGGCTCACTGTTATGATGTGTGAGATGATTAGTTTTAGTTGCCAACTTTATACAGGTTAGAATCATCTTTAAAGAGAGCCTCAATGAAGGATTGTCTATGTCAGCATGGCCCGTGGGCATGGGCATGTTTTGATTACCTATTAGTTGATGGAGAAAGGCCCAGTTGTCATGTGCGGCACCATACCTTACCTTAGGCAGGGGCTTCTGAAGTGCAGGTAGTAAAAGTGACACACATCCACTTTCTCTCTCAAGTTCTTACCTTGACTTCCCCACAATGATGGCTTCAAACTGGAGTTGTGAGCTAAAGTAAACACTTTCTTCCTTAAACTGCTTTTGGCCAGGGTATTTTTTTTTTTAAATCACAGCAACAGAAGTGAAACTAGGGGAGTTGGCTGCTGGGGGTCAAACTGAGGTCTTTAAGCTCACGCTTGAAGCTCTTTGCCTATCACTCCAGCCCCCACCCTCATTCCCCACTGCGCAGATGTCGATGAGTGTGATGACGCATGCCCTTCCAACTCATCTTGTACCAACACTCTTGGGAGTTACTTCTGCACTTGTCACCCTGGCTTTGCATCAAGCAATGGACAACTGAATTTCACAGACCCAGAAGTGGCATGTGAAGGTGAGCAAAGGGACTTCACAGTTGGTCTGGAGCATGCACTTCTCCCTGCTCCTCTGACTTTCTTGTACGTTTGGTTCTCATTGCAGATGTTGATGAATGCGTCCAAGATCCATTACAATGTGGATGGAATTCTGTCTGCACCAATGTTCCAGGATCCTACATCTGTGGCTGCCTTCCTGGCTTCCGACTGGACCCAGAAGGCTCCCAGACACATGGGAACTTCAGCTGCAAAAGTAATGTCATAGTGCACTGGCCAGAGGGGCTGTGTTATTGCGTTGCTCATAAAATCCTTCTTTCCCAATAACTGGGTTCTTTAATTACTTTCATTTCACCCATGCAGTGTTTCCCTAGCTATTCACTCCTTTACTGATTCATTGGTGTACTCAAGAGTGTATTTTGGCTTAACGACTTTTTTTTTTTTTGACAGAGTTGCAAGTAGTAAAGTTTAGCCTTGAACTCACTGCTAGCCTTGACCATCATTCTTCATTCCTTCAACTGCTGCCGTCATAGGTGTATATGACTTAGCCTGAAGTATAAACTTGAAAGAGCAGAGATTACATTTTCCTAGGTTACAGTATGTACAAAGGTCAGGGGGTTCCCACAGGGTGACAAGCTTTAGATGTAACTGAACTTGTGGGTGGAGTTCAGGCTTTTTGGAATTTTGATATCTTACGCAAACAATGAAAAGTTATTATTACTTTTTTTTTTTTAAGTTTTTTTCACTGTGTATCTCTGGCTGTCCTGAAACTCTGTAGATTAGGTTGGCCTCAAACTCATAGAGATCCACCTGTCTCTGCCTCCTAAGTCCTGGGATTAAAGGTGTGTGCCACCACCACCTAGACTAGAACTTTTTAGTAATAGATTTTGAAAGTTCTTTGGCCACGTTTCAGGATGGGACAGTAGCTCACGAGCTCACTCTTACTGAGTGGCAGCAGTAGCTGCCCATGGAGGGCTAGTTTTCTTTAAGCGTGTGACGCCGTGTATTAGTTACTTCTCTGTTGCTGTGATGAAATACCATGCCCAAGGCAACTTTTAGAAGAGTTTATTTGGACTTATGGTTCCAGCAGGTGAGAATCCATGAAGATGGAGAGTGAGTGAAGAAGACACCCATTGCTAACCTCTGGCTTTCATATGCACGAGCATACATGTTATACACACATTAGTGTGCTCACAAACATGTACACCACACACACATTAACTAACATATAAAACAGAATGTATGTAGCCCGAATGGCTGCAATGAAATACAAAAACAGCACAAATGTGTCTAAGATCCTCCTCATAAGGGTGAGGATGCCACCAGTGCCATTCTGACTCCCACACACTCCTTCCCTACTCCGTCTTTCTGTCTTCTCACAAAGAACCATGTTGCAATACGTATTTATTATGGCTCTTCCTTCCTCCCTTTCATTTTTTTTTAATTTATGCTGCCTATCACCAGTTGCTTCTGAGGAAAAGAGTACCATTCTGATGTAAACTTTCTCCCCTCCTTCCTCTTTTCCCATCCTCTCTTCTCTATCTTTCTTCCTTTTCCCTTCATTTTCTTCCCACCCTATCCCTCCTCCTTCTCTCCTTTCTCCCTCCTCTGCCTCCTCCCCCTCTCCTCCACTATTTTCTCTCCTCCTCTCTCATTATCTCTTTCCCCCTCACCTCCTCCCACCTTCGATGGCTCCTTTTCCCTCCTGTATTTCTCTTTCTCTACAGTCTCTCCCTTCTCTTCTCACACCTTACGTATTTTGGTACTCTTTACAGCCCATTGTTAAAGCCCCTCCTCCAGCTTCCCGTTTCCTTCCACTCTTCTATCCACTTAAATATGTTCAACCTGAGGAAATCAGGATCTGTGTTTGTCTTTCTAAGTCTCTGCTAATTCAATATAATATTTTCCACTTTCATTCATTTAAAAATCATTTATTTCTTATGACTGCATAATATCCATATTCACATATGTATATCACATTTTTTGTTATCCATTCATCTGTTGGTGGACATCCAGGCTGGTATCACTTCCTGGTTATGTCTTCTACTTAAAAAAAAAATCATTCTTCCCTCAGGCATGCACTGCTTGCTTACCTTTGTTTGTTTTCTACTTTTGTAACAATGATATCTTACTTTCTTGTCCATGTGAAAAAAATATCCTTACAAAAGTAACTCAAGGGAGAAAGGATTTATTCTGGCCATGGTTCAAGGTGCAGCCTCTTCGGGTGGGAAGTTGAGGCAGCTAGTTACATCACACCCACAGTTAGGAACAGAGAGCATGCATGTTGCCTTTGCTGCTTGATTTCCTGTTCTGTGTAGACCAGGGTCTCCCACCCAAGAAATGGTCCTGATACTTAAGATGTATCTTCCTGTGTCAGTTAACCCAGTCCAGATGATCCCCCTTAAGCACGCCCAGAGGCTGGCTTCTGTTGAGATGATAGTTGACACAAATAGTCACTGCCACACTGGACACTGTGTCTTCTCTCATTCCTCTTAAATTCATGCCCTTGGAGCGTCTTACACCTGGTGTGTAGGTGCAGTTCTCTCCTAGTCACTTCTGTGGTTATAGCTGGAGTTTGATGTTAGGTGTAAAGGACATAGAATCCGTTTTGTCTTGTAGTCATACCTCACTATGATAAACGTTTTCCATGGTTGATTTTTCTTCCTCCCAGGGATTCCCTTTAAATGTAAAGAAGACCTGATACCCAGCAGTGAGCAGATACAGCAGTGCCAATCAGGGCAATCCAAGAATCTTAACTATGTAAGTTTTTGTTTTACCATTTATTTTTTTTTATTCTTCAGAATTTCATCCATATATATAATGAAATATGATAATACTCACCCCTATTTTTTCCTGCATTCCTCAACTCAGCATCCCTTCCAATTCCTTGTCCTGTTTCTCTTTGATGATCCACTAAGTTTTCTGCCAAGAGCTTTTTAGTGAGGGAGGATCTGGAGAGCACCTTCCCAGCCTATGCCTAGAAGTTGAGCTGGCTTGGCCCTGCGTAGGTACCCACAGCTGTGTGTTCATGAGTGCCATCACCATGTCATGTCTAGAAGACAGCATCTCACTACTTTCTTCCATATCCTCCTGCTCTTACATTCTTCTTGACTCTTCACCCACTATGTTCCCCAAGCCTTTGTATGTGTGTGGCTTTCATATAGATGGCCCTTTTTATGGCTAGGTGCATATTCTTATTGGATATATAAGTGTTGTTGAACATTCTCAGTTCTTGATGCTTCCCAAGAGGCCATATAGGTGAAATACTGCTTTATCAATATTAACAAAATAAATGCAATAGTACAATGGCAAACCCATAATATCTGTATTGGTTTTAAAAGCAGAAATTATTTCTTTCTTAACACAAGATTCCTGCTTTGTGGTCCAAAATGGCTGCTTCAGCTCTTCTTATCAGATCTCTATTTTAGGTAGTAGAGAGAAGACAAGAGAAGTGAAAACCATCCTCCTTTTTAAAGATTATGGTTTAGATAAAAAGGTTGGAGCTGAAAGGCATGTGCTGTTTTTTGATTTGGGAGGTGCAACTTTTGATGTGTCAATGCTTGTTATTGAGGATAGAAATTCTGAAGTCAAATTGACAGCTGGAAACACTTGGGAGGAGAAGACTCTGGTAACAATGGTCAACCATTTCATTGCCCAGTGAAATGGAAAGCACATCAGTGACAGCAAAAGGCATCTGCCTGTGAACTGGCTAAGCATACCCTCTTCTCCAGCACCCAGGCCAGTACTGAGATGGATTCTCTCTATGAGGGTATCAACTTCTAGGCCTCCATTACGCACGCCTGAGTTGAAGAACTAAATACTGACCTGTTCTGTGGCACTCTGTACCCTGTAGAAAAGGCCCTTTGAGATGCCAGACTATACAAGTCACAGATCGATGACATTGTCCTGGCAGGTGGTTCTACCAGAATCCACAAGATTCAGAAGCTTCTACAAGACTTTTTCAATAGAAAAGAACTGAATAGGAACATTAACCCTGACGAAGCTGTGGCTTTTGGTACAGCTGTCCAGGCAGCCATTCTATGTGAAGACAAGACTAAAAATGTTAAGTATTTGCTGCTCTTGGATGTCACTCCTTTCCCCTTTGGTATTGAAACTTCTGGTGCAGTCATGACTGTCCTCATTACGCCTAATACCACCTTTCCTACCAACCAGACACAGACACAGGCTTTCGCCACCTACTCTGACAACCAACCAGCTGGGTGCACGGGTATGAAGATGAAAGGGCCATGACCAATGATAACAACCTGCTTGGAAAGTTGGAACTCACAGGCATGGCCTTCCGCACTTTTGACACCAATGCTAATAATATCCTCAGTGTTTCTGTTGTACACACGAGCACAGGAAAGGAGAAACAGATCACCTTCAGTAATGACAAGGCCCACTTGAGGAAGGAGGGCATTGAGTGCACGGTCCAGGAAGCTGAGAAGTACAAAGCTGTAGATAAGAAGCAGAGAGAGGTTTCCTCCAATAAATTTTTTTTAACACAAAAGCAACAGCTGATGATGAGAAACTTCAAGGCAAGAACAAACAGAAGGTTCCAGACAAGTATAATGAAACCGTCAGTTGGTTGGATAAGAATCAGACTGCAAAGAAGGAAGAATTTAAAGGTCAGCAGGAAGAACTGAAGGAAGTCTGCAGCCCCATCATTGCCAAGCTTCCCAAGAGTGCTGGTGGCATGTCTAGAGGAATGCCTGGTGGCTTCCCTGGTTGGTGCTTCCATCTGGTAGTTTTTCTTTAGGACTCACCACAGAAGAGGTGGTTTAAGTCAATCCAAGTAGAGGTGTAGCATTAGTCCACAGGGAAACACTCGAAGGACCCAAAGTTAGCAAGTTATGTGACAGTTTTAAATTAAAATTAAATTTAAAATTATAATCGAATATTAAAGTTAAAGTTCGGCTGCTACAGTAAATTACTGGGCATTCTTAATGCTTGACCATGGAACATGTGCACAGGGAGAGGACGTAAAACATCGTGCTTTATAAGCACTGTACCCTAAATGGAAAAGGCGATGTGTAAAGCAGATGGAAATGGACTGTCTACTAAAACTACTTAAAGTGTCATCCCCACCACCACAAGGGATATTTTAAAGTATCTCTTCTAACCATACCCCACTGACCAAAATAATATTCATCTAGCTGGGAAGACAGGCTATTTGCCTAAAACAGTTGAGGAATTCTTTTAAAAGAAAAATGGGTGCAGGGCAGCTGGGGAACTGAGTCAGTGGTTGAGAATGTGGCTGCTCTCCCAGAAGATCTGAGTTCGATTCCCTCCACCTACATCAGGTGACTCACAGCTGTCTATAACTCTTCTGGCCCTCAAAGCAACAACACTTCAGGGCACCATGTGTGCATGCATGTACATATGCACACACATGCAGGCACACGCACGCCTGCTGATCTTATTCTATGAGTGTCACATGGCTGGTTACTTCTCCTCAGTTTTATGTGTTGGTCTTCCTCAGAGTCCGGGATGAATCTTCCACCTCTGATTCTATCCCAGAGTTCAATTCTCTCTGCTGGAACTCCCACCTCCTATTTCCTGCCTCAGCCAATAGGCCATCAGCTTTTTATTGACAGGTGATGCTTTCATACAGTACACAAGAGAGTCTCTTATCAACATATTCTTTTTTTAAAATAAATTTATTTATTTTTATATCAATCACAGGTTAGGTTTTTTGCATCCCATGCGTAGCCCCCTCCCTCTTTCCCTCCCACCCTCCCGAACCCTCCCTCAACCCTGCCCCCTCCAAGTCCACCAACAGGGGAGGATCTCTTCCCCTTCCATCTGACCCCAGATCATCTTGTCTCCTCAGGGCTGGCTGCAATACCCTCCCCTGGGATCTAGCCAGTCTGTCACTCCCTGGCATGCATGGGGGAGGGTTGAAGAGTCAGCCATCAAGTTCGTGACTGAAACAGTCCCTGTTTCCCTTACTAGGGTCTTCAGTTCAACAATGAGCTATCATGGGCCACATCTGAGCAGGGGTCATATCTATATAT
>CM053753.1:29446635-29467776 GCA_028658305.1 Pachyuromys duprasi | reverse complement strand
GTATGTGTCTGTGTGTGTGTCTGTGTGTGTGTGTCTGTGTGCGTGTGTCTGTGTGTGTGAGTCTGTGTGCGTGTGTCTGTGTGTGTCTGTGTGCGTGTGTATGTGTCTGTGTGTGTGTCTGTGTGTGTGTGTCTGTGTGCGTGTGTCTGTGTGTGTGTGCATGTGTGCGTGTGTCTGTGTGTGTGTGTCTGTGTGTGTGTCTGTGTGTGTGTCTGTGTGTGTGTGTCTGTGTGCGTGTGTCTGTGTGTATGTGTCTGTGTGGGTGTGTCTGTGTGGATGTGGGTGTGCATGGGTGTCTGTGTGTGTGTGTCTGTGTGGGTGTGTCTGTGTGGGTGTGGGTGTGCATGGGTGTCTGTATGTGTGTGAATTTGTATATGTGCAAGTTTGTATGTGAATATGTATATTTATGTGTGTGTATCTGAGTGCATATTTGTCTGTATGTATATCTGTTTGTCTGTGAATGCTTATGTGCATCTGTTTAGGAGGACATGTATGTGTGAGTGTATATGTGTATGTGTCTGTGCACATGTGCATGTTCTGTTTGGTTTGGTTTGGTTTGGTTTGGTTTGGTTTGGATTGGATTGGATTGGATTGGATTGGTTTGGAGCAATCTAGAGTGGGGTTTGTTTCCTGATTTCTTTCTTGGTGTCTATGTCGTCTGTAAAGGAACACTACTGATATTTCTAGTTGGGAAGAGAGAGAACAGCAGAAATGGGGGGATGAGGACACAAGACAGGGCAGTGGGGGTGAATGTGATCAAAATACACTATATGCATGTAAGAAAATGTCATAGCAAAACCCATTGTCATGTATATTCTATGTGCTAATAAAAGCATCAAAAAGCAATGACAATGCAGACCTCACGTGGGAGAATGGGAACCCCTGCAAGGCGCCCTAAACCTCAGAGACAGACGTCGCGGCTCTTAATTTCTCACATGTGTTCTTGCCACACTGGTCCTGAGAGACGACCTCTGAGCCCTGCAGTCTACACCGTGTTTCCCACCCACGCACAGTTCCTCGAATCATATCTCTCTCTGTTCCTCTTTCCCTGCAATTGCCTCTTTGCACACTTCCGGGGCCCTCTATCTTAAATCTCTCAAACTTCAAGGCTTCCCAAAACCAAAATAAGAACCTTGTCCTGGGAGGCTGGGCACCTTCTGACCTCCCCAGCTCACAGCTTGCCTGGTCCTAACAACCAAGGTCTCTGCTGCCCCAGGACCTTTGTACATGCTGTCCTGCTTTCAGGCTGGCCCATCCTCACTATTTTATCTGGGCAGTTGCAACACCACCATCTTCAACAGATCCCCATTTTAAAGTTCTACAAGAAATCGGTGATGCATTTTTTTAAGAACATAATTCTCAGAAGAAAATAAATGAGTGAGGGATATAATGGCCCACTCCTGTCATACCAGCACTTGTGAGGTAAAGATGGAAGCATTCAAAACATAAATTAAAAAAAATGGGTTCATGGTGAGTGAGAGGCCAGATTGGACTGCATGGGACCCTGATTGTAATCAGTGGGTTATTTTAGAAAGGGACAGCACCTGAAGTTGGGGGGCTGTGTTATGGGATCTTAGGACCTAAAGGGAGAAGGATGAAAGTGATCATTTTTCACTGTATGGATGTGAGAAACTATCTGAGAAATTTTAAAATTAAAGCATGAATAAATGAATGTCTCAGAAGATAAATGTGCTCCTCCCAACCTTATCACCCAAATTCAGTCCCAGGACCCAGTCATGGAGGCAGAGAGCCCACTCTCATGGACGGCCCACTGACCTTCACATATGTGCCCCACATGTGTGTGCATGCATGCACACACACAAGGAAATAAAAATCAAATCTAAACTTTTGGTAAGTCCAAAGTATGCCATAATAAAAACAATATCTACCGGATAAAATACAAGTCTTGGGAGACAGAGAAAACACTGTACAAATCAGGGCTGTGAACTGTGTAATTGCCCAGCTCTTCCTTAAGCCCCTGTTTTCTGTGTTCCCTCTACTTCTTGTTAGCACCCACAGCCAATGAAGTACATGCATTTTTGTTGCCCAAAGGTAAACTAACACAGGTTGTAGAAACATGTGCTACAATCCAAGTTTAGTAAGATGAGACAAGAGTTCACAAATTCAAGGTCAGTCTGGACTATACAGTCACACTCACACACACACACACAGGTGCACTCGTAGAAGAATGTAAAAATATCCATACTTATCACCCTGCACAAAATTAATGTCCAAGTGGATCAAAGACCTCAACATAAAACCAGACACACTAAACTTGTCAGAAGAAAAAGTGGGGAAGAGCCTTGAACTCAATGGCACAGGAGACAACTTCCTGAACAGAACACCAACAGCACAGGCTCTAATATCAACAATCAATAAATGGGACCTCATAAAACTGAAAAGCCTCTGTAAAGCAAAGGACACTGTCATCAGAACAAAACGGCAGCCTACAGACTGGGAAAAGATCTTCACCAAGCCTATATCTGACAGAGGGCTAATATCCAGAATATATAAAGAACTGAAGAAGTTTTAAAAAATCAAATAATCGAGTTTAAAAATGGGGCACAGAGCTAAACAGAGATTTCTCAATAGAGAAATATTGAAAACCAGAGAAACACTTAGAGAAATGATCAACATCCTTAGTCATCAGGAAAATACAAATAAAAACAACCTTTAGATTTCACCTTACACCCATCTGAATGGCTAAGATCAAAAATTCAAGTTTCAATACATGCTGGAGAGGATGTGGAGAAAGGGGAACCCTCCTCCATTTCTGGTGGGAATGCAAATCAATCTGGCGCTTTCTCAGACAATTAGGAATAGTGCTACCTCAAAATCCAGCTATACCACTCCTAGGCATATAACCAAAATATGCTCAAGTATACAACAAGGGCATTTGCTCAACCATGTTCGTAGCAGCTTTATTCATAATAGCCAGAATCTGGAAACAATCCAGATGTCCCTCAACGGAGGAATGGATACAGAAATTGTGGTACATTTACACAATGGAATACTACTCAGCAATTAAAAACAAGGAAATCATGAAATTTGCAGGCAAATGGTGGGACCTAGAAAAGATCATCCTGAGTGAGGTATCCCAGGAACAGAAAGACACACACAGTATATATTCACTTATAAGTGGATACTAAACATATAATATAGGATAAACCTACAAAAATGTGTACACCTAAAGGTGAGCTAAAATGAGGACCCTGGGTAATATGATCAATCCTCACTCAGAAAGGCAGATGGGACTGACATTGAAAGAAGGAGAAAACAGGAAACAGGACAGGAGTCTACCAAAGAGGGCCACTGTAACACGCTACCTAGCATTGTATCAAAGCAGATACCGAGATTCATAAACTTTGGGCAGAGTGCAGGGAATCTTAGGAAAGAAGGGGGAGATAGTAAGACCTGAAGAGGACAGGAGCTCTACAAGGATAGCAACTGAACCAAAATATCTGGGCACAGGGGTCTTTTCTGAGACTGATACTCCAACCAAGGGCCATTCATGGATATAACCTAGAACCCCTGCTCAGATGTAGCCCATGGCAGCTCAGTATCCAAGTGGGTACCCTAGTAAGGAGAACAGGAGTGGTCTCTAACATGAACTCAGTGGCTAGCTCTTTGACCACCTGGGATACAAAGTGAATAAACTGAAATTAATATAAAAAACTAAAAATTAAGAAAAAGAAAATCATGAAATTTGCAGGCAAATTGTGAGATCTAGAAAAGATCATCCTGAGTGAGGTATCCCAGAAGCAGAAAGACACACGTTATATGCTCACATTATATTAGACATACAATGTAGGATAAACATACTAAAATCTGTACACCTAAAGAAGCTAAGTAAGAAGAAGAACATTGGGTAAGATACCCAGTTCTCATTCAGAAAGGCAAATGGGATGGACTTCAGAAAAGGGAGAAAACAGGGAACAGGACAGGAGCCTACCACAAAGAGCCTCTGAAAGACTCTACCCACCAAGGTATTGAAGCAGATGCTGAGACTCATAGCCAAACTTTGGGCGGAGTGCAGGGAATATTATGAAAGAAGGGGGAGATAGAAAGACCTGGGGGAGAGAAGAACTCCACAAGGAGAGCAACAGAACCAAAAAATCTGAGCCCAAGGGTCTTTTCTGAGACTGATACTCCAACAAGGGATATCCAAACAATCATTACCTCAAAAGCCTGTATTCCACAAAATTGGAAGAGCTAAAGGAAATGGATGGTTGTCTTAAAAGATTTCACTTACCAAAGCTAAACCAAGACCAAGGAAACAGTTTAAACAGTCCAATACCCCTAAGGAAATAGAAGGAGTCATTAAAATTCTCCCTTCCAAAAAAAAGCACAGGGACAGATGGTTTTAGCACAGAATTCTACCAGACTTTCAAAGAAGAGATAATACCAATACTACTCAAACTATTTCACAAAACAGAAGCAGAAGGAACATTATCAAACTCATTCTGTGAGGCCACAGTTACCCTGATACCTAAACCACACCAAGACCCAACAAAGAAAGAGAATTTCAGACCAATTTCCTTTATGAACATTGATGCAAAAATACTCAATAAAATACTCACAAACTGAATCCAAGAACACATCAAAGACATCATCCACCATGACCAAGTAGACCTCATCTTAGGCATACAACCATATAAACAAGCTAAAAGAAGAAAACCACATGATCATCTATTAGATGTCAAGAAAGCATTTGATAAAATCCAACACCACTTCATGATAATAATCTTGGAAAAATCAGGGATACAGGCACATATTTAAACATAAGAAAGACAATATACAACAAGTCTATTGCCAACATCAAATTTAATGGAGAGAAACTTAAAGCAATTCCACTGAAATCAGGGACAAGACAAGGCTGTGCACTTTCTCCATATCTCTTCAATACAGTACTTGAAGTCCTAGCCAAAGCAATAAAACACTAAAAGAGATCAATCAAGGGGATACAGATTGTAAAGAAAGAGGACAAAGTATCACTACTTGCAGATATATGATAGTATACCTAAGTGACTCCAAAAACTCTACCAGAGAACTCCTACAGCTGATGAACACTTTCAGCAAAGTGGCTGGATACAAAGTTAATTCAAAAAAATCAGTAGCCCTCCTGTATACAAACAACAAAGGGGCTGAGAAAGAAATCAGGGAAACAACATCCTTAACAATAAACACAAGTCATACAAAGTATCTTGGTGTAACTCTCCTAAAGCAAGTCAAAGACCTGTATGACAAGAACTTCAAGTCTCTGAAAAAAGAAATTGAAAGAGATATCAAAAAACGGAAAGATCAGGGCTGGAGAAATGGCTCAGTGGTTAAGAGCACTGTCTGCTCTTCCAAATGACACAGGTTCAATTCCCAGCACCCACATGGCAGCTCACAACTGTCTGTAACTCCAGGTCCAGGCATTCTAATACCTTTGTAACAATGCACAGAAAATAAAATTAAATGAATTATATTTTTAAAAAGAACAGAAAGATCTCCCCTGCTCATGGATCGGTAGGATTAACGTAGTAAAAATGGCCATCCAACCAAAAGTAATCTACAGATTCAGTGCAATTCCCATCAAAATTCCAGCACAATTTTTAATAGACCTTTAAGGAACCATTCTCAACTTCATATTAAAAAAAAGAAGAAGAGAAAAGAAAAGAAAAGAGAATAGCTAAGACAATCCTAAACAATAAAAGATCTTCTGGAGGTATCCCTGATTTCAAACTACACTATAGAGCAATAGTAATAAAAACTGCAGTTTCTATGCATGGTTCTGGCATGGAAACAGACTAGTTGATCAATGCAATCAAACTGAAGACCCAGAAATAAACCCACACACTGATGGACACTTGAATTTTGACAAAGAAGCCAAAACCGTACAATAAAAAAGATAGCATCTTCAACAAATGGTGCTGGTCTAACTGGGTGTCTATATGCAGAAAAAAAGCAATAGATCTGTATCTATCAGTCTGCACAAAACTCAAATCCAAGTGGATCAAAGGCCCCCAATATAACCAGAAACACTAAATCTGTTAGAGGAGAAAGTAGGGAAGAGCCATGAACTCACTGGCACAGAGGATAACTTTCTGAACAGAACACAAACAGCTCTGGCTCTAAGATCAACAATTAATAAATGGGACCTCATGAAATTGAAAAGTTTCTGTAAGGCAAAAGACTCTATCAGTAGAACAAAACAGCAGCCTACAGAATGGGAAAAGATCTTCACCAACCCTATATCTGACAAAGAGCTAATATCTAAAACATACAAAGAACTCAAGAAATTAAACACCAACAAACAAAATAATCTAATTTTAAAATGGGGTACAGAGCTAAACAGAGAATTCTCAAAAGAGGAATAATGAATGGCCGAGGAGCACTTAGGGAAATGCTCAATGTTCTTAGTCATCAGGGAAATGCAAGTCAAAATGACTCTGAGATTCCCTATTACACCCATCAGAATGACTAAATCAAAAACTCAAGTAACAGCACATGCTGGTGAGGATGCAGAGAAAGGGGAACGCTCCTCCATTGCTGGTGGGAATGCAAACTTGTACAACCACTCTGAAAATGAATCTGGCACTATTCAGAAAATTGGCGGTAGCTCTAACTCAAGACCCAGCTATACCACTCCTGGGCATATATCCAAGATTCTCCACCATACAACAAGGACACTTGCTCAACTATGTTCAAAGAAGCTTTATTTGTTAGCCAAAAACTGAAAACAACCTAGATGTCCCTCAACCAAAGAACGGATTTAAAACTTTTGGTACATTTACACAATGGAATACTACTCAGCAATTAGAAACAAGGAAATCAAGAAATTTGCAGGCAATTGGATGAGACTAAAAAAGATCATCCTGAGTGAGGTAACCCAGACCCAGAAAGACACACATGGTATGTACTCACTTGTAAGTAGATTTTAGCCATATATATTGTGCAGGTAACCATACTACAGTTCACAGACCCAAAGAAGACACGAGTGAGGATGCTTAATTCCCACTCAGAAGTGGAAATAAAATACACAGCAAAAATGGCTGAAGAGAAAGGACAGGGTAGGAGATGGAGCACGGAGAGAAATGAGGCTAGACATCAGACCTAGGGAGAGCAGGGGGAAGAGAGAAGGCTTGCAGAGAGAAGAGAAACCTTGGACAGGGACTTGTCTGTGAAAACCTGGAGACCTATGACAGGTGGACTCCTAGGAGGATGTGAGGGTGACTCTAGCTGAGACTCCTAATAACAAAGGTCACAGAGACTTAAGAGGCCCCTCTCTAACTAGAAATGACTTCTGGTGGAGGGAAGGAAACTCCAACCCACCCACAAAAACTTCAACACAAATTTACCCTGCCTACAAGATGTTCAGTGACAAAAATAGAGCAGAGACTAGGGGAACGTCCAACCAATGCCTAGCCAACCTGAGACTCACCGCAGGGAAGACAACCAACCCCTGACACAGTTAACGATGCTCTGCTATGCCTGCGGAGGGGAGCCAAGCATAGCTGTCTTCTGAGTGGCTCTACCCAGCACCTGGTGGAAACAGATGCAGGGACCAACCACCAATCATTGGGTGAGCAAAGGAAGCCTTGTGGAAGAGTTGGGGGAAGGATAGAAGGACCCAGAGGGGACAGGAGCTCCACAAGAATACCAACAGAGACAACTAACCAGGGTCCAGGAGTGGCTGTGGAGACTGAAGGCCCAACCAAGGACCATGCATGGGCTGGACCTAGGCACCTGCCACAGATGTAGCCAATGGGCAGCTCAATCTTTATATAGGTTTCCTAGTAAGGGGAATGTGGGCTGACTCTGACATCAACTCTGTTGCCTGCTTTTTGATCACTTTCTCCTGGAGAGGTTACCTTGTCAGGCCACAGGAAAAGAGAATGGGTTCAGTCTTGACGCAACTTGATATTCTGGGGTGAGTGGTGCCCCCCTTCTCTGAGGAGCAGGGGAGGAAGGATATGGAAAACAGAGAGGGAGGGTGGGATCAGGAGAGGAGGGAAGGAGCTACCACCAGGATGTAAAATGAATAAATAAAAACTAAAATTTAAAAATACATAATAATAATAAATTTTGAAAGATTTCAGGATATGGTTGGGGCAGGACTTTTATCAGCAGAGATTCTTCACAGCATCTGGTGACATGTGCACACAAGTCTCAAAAGCCCACTCTTGAGAAAACTGAAGACCAGAGGGGTTACATAGCTTGCCTGGTTGCACAGTAATTTCAGAGCACGAAGGAAATGTCCAGGGGACATACCTCCCATTGTGTCTGCCTGTAACTCAGTCCCACAAAGTGTGAGGCTCATCAGCTGGGACACAACAGCTCTCAAAAAAATAAAATAAAATAAAATAAAATAAATCAGACCTGTCATTTGTTCTCTTTAGCTAACTTACCACTAGTAATTTGTGGGACTGTGGGTAGTGTGGTGATCCCCCATCCGTGTATGCCGCTGAAGCCTGTGAGGAGAGAGAGAGGAAAAGGCATGAACTGTTAAAAAGCTGTTTGTGCTCAACCAACAAAATTAACCTCAGCTTTGTCTGACATGACCCCTTTGGCAAAGCTGGATGGGAACCCCCGCTGAGGAAGCCGGGTCGTTTTGCACAATCTTCACAAAGTGCTCCAGATTTCGACGCTCTTTGTTTTCTTGGGGATTTAATTTTTAAGGGGTGCAGTGTCCGCAGAAGCTAGAATGATCCCCTGGCTCTGAGGTTACAGGCGGTTGTGAGTCGCCCCGTGGGTGCTGGGAACCCAGATCCTCTGCGAGAACAGCTGGCGCCCTGAGCCACAGAGGCCTCTGTCCAGCCCCACGCAGGCCTCTCTCCAGCCCCACGCAGGCCTCTCTCCAGCCCCACGTTTTGATGGTGTTGCTAGTGAAGGCGGTTTGCATATTTGTGAGTTTCTGCCTTGTGTGCTCTATACTGTGTCCACGCCCCCTGTCATGGTCTGCTTTTACCCCCCTTCCCACACCTGTTGACCCCTCTCCTTACCAACTAGCCCTGTCCCTATTTTCAAGTCTTATTGTGTGTGGGGGGGGTCTTGTTTTGCTTTTAACTCCTATGTTTCCCCTTAAAGATTTGTCATTTCTTTGAGTGAGAATATTTAAAATCCTCTCCTGCGGTTCTTTTTTTTTTTTTTTTAACTTTTTGAGAATTGCACACAGGGCAGGAATTGCACACAGCAGCTGATGCAGAGACAGTGGGAGAGTGTTGCTTACTGGCTTGTTCAGTTCCCATGGCTTGTTCCCATGGTTTGCTTAGCCTGCATTCTTACAGAACACAGGACAACCAACTCAGCGAAGGCACCGCCCACAATGGGCTGGGCCCTCCCCATCAATTACTAATAGAGAAAATGTCATATAGCTGGATCTTATGGAGGCATTTTCTCAACTGAGGCTCCTACTTCTCTGATGACTTTAGCTTGTGATAAGTTGACACACAAAACCAGCCAGTACAGATCTAACTACAGGCAAGCATATAAAGCATTTTCTTAATGAGTAATCAGTGTGGGAGGGTCCAGCCATTGTGGGCAATGCTATCCCTGGGTTGGTGGTCCTGAGGTCTATAAGAAAATGGGCTGAGCAAGCCAGTTAACAGCACTCTCCATGGCCTCTGCATCAGCTCCTGCCTCCAGGTTCCTGCTTGAGTTCCTGGCCTGGCTTCCTTCAGTGATGGACAGTGATGCTTTTTGGTCATGGTATTTCATCATAACAATAGTAACCCTAACTAAAATAATAGACAGTCTTAAAATTACCCATCCTGCTCTCCCATGAAGTTTCAATCCCACAGGGATCAGTTTGATCCCAGGAGATATAAAAGATGGTTCTGCACCCCATCTGCAATAGCTCCTGAGCCAGAGTCAGGAGTTGGGAAGGACTGGGGAGAAGCCGTGTCTTGTAAGCAGGACTGCACTTAAGGAATCACAGCAGTTGTGGTTGCCGATGTGAAACCCGCACAGGGTCAAGCCAGCCAACACTCTAGTCTGACCCCGTGCCCAGCTACAGATCCACTGAGAGTTGACAGCTGTCAGCAGGAAAGTCCTCTTGCTTCTGGAATGTTCCAGTGGATGGCCCTGTACCCATATGCATCTAGGAAGAACTTGCTAGTGTCAGTGAATTACTTTTTAAGTAGAGCATGGCGTTAGGGATGGCCACAGCAAGAAGGGATCTTAGAGAAGTTATGACGTAGGATGGGGTTGCACATGATCAAAGTTACTGTGTGTATGTATGAAATCCTCAAAGAATAAATTAAAATATATTTAAGCAAAAAACACAATGATATCTTAAGTTGGTTCTCTAGAAGAAGATATTAAAATTTTTGCTCTTTTGTGTTTAAGACACATCCGCTTGTAACATATATAAACATACAAGCTATCTGTTTGCTGTGGTTTTGGATGTGAAATGTAACCCACAAAATCATGTGTTTAATCTCTTGGTCACCAGATAGCGGTGCTGTCTGGAGAGGCCTAGAGAGGAGGCTTTGGAAGGAGGCCTGAAGATTTCTATCACAGCCCCAACTTCTTAGCTCTCTGCCTCACAGTCTAGCAAGACGAAAGCAGTTCCAGCCATGAACTGCTTTCAAGCCTTCCCCAACAAAGTGTGAGGCAAAATAGATCCTTCTTCTTTCAAGCTGCCTCGGGGTTTATGCAGTCAGCAACATCTTTACTACCTGTGCAGTCACCATCATCATTGATTTGCATGTAGTGACAACCGTAATTGACATGTGTGTACTCACTACCATCTTCTTCACCTGGGTGGTCGTTACCACCCATACGGTCACCACCTGTGTTGTTACTATGATCATCTTCATGCTTCATCACTCTCATCAATGTCATCATCACCATAGATCTCTTTTTTTTTTGAGATAGGCTGGTCTCAAACTCACTGTGTAGTCAAAGATTACCTTCGCCTTTTTATTCTCCTCCCTCTACCTACCAGTGCTGAAATTATAGATAGGTACCAATACACCTGGCTTATGCAGTGTTGGGGAGGAAATCCACATCTCTATGAATGCTATGAAAGAACCCTGTCAACTGACATACACCCGTTGGTAGGTAGATATGTAGATAAATATATATATATTAAATATAAAGACATGAAAGAGTGAGAGATGATAGATAGATAGATAGACAGATTATCTGTGTATAATCTACCAATTATACACAGATTGGAAAGATAGATAGATAGATAGATAGATAGATAGATAGATAGATAGATAGATTGTGGAGGGATAGTTAGATGATATATAGATGATAGATACATAGGTAGATAGACAGGTACACATATGCATACATACATAGGCAGAGAATAGAGAGCTGTTAGAGAGACATTAGATGAGACAGATGCCCATCCAGACAGTGAGTAGAACACTGACCACACAAGCCTGAGAAGCTGATTTCAGATCTCCAGAAAGCGCATAAATTAACCATACTGCATGTCCATAATCCCAGCATTCCTACAGCAAGATGTGAGGCAAAGACCACACAGTCCCCAGAAGCCTCGTGTACAGAGGTGACTCCTTCTCAGCAAGGTAAAAGGTATGGTCCAACACCCAAAATTGTCCTCTGACCTCTAGGATTACGTGTGTGTTCCCACTTCATCTCTAAAACAGCAAATCCAAGGCTCTGATCTTCATATTTAAACAAATGAAAAAAATCTTGCAAACGTGAAAGAAAACCAGAAAAGTGGAAGCTCATGCTCACTGGTGCCCAAAGCAAAAGCAACAGGAAACAGGAAGGAGAGCTGCAGCCCCAGTCTGGTCCCAGCACAGGACTGTCTCCCTGACTCCCTGCAGCACAGCACAGCCATGGCTCAGAGTTTCTCACAGAATTCACACTCACCTGAATTCTTTTAGCCATCTTGAACAAGACCAGAGCTGGACTGATTTTACACCCTGGCTCTACCCCTCAGTAACTAAGTCTTGTTCACTGTATTTCCTTTTCTATGTGTAAGTGTGCATTGCATGTGTTGTGTGTGCATTGCATGTGTATTATGTGCAATGTGCAATGCATTGTGTTGTGTATATACTGCATTGTGTGCAGTGTGTGTGCATAGTGCAGGAGAGCATGCACACGTATGTTCAGGCATGTGTGGACTATGAGAATGACCTCAGACATCATCTCTCAGCTACCATCCACCTTAACTCTCTCACTGGCCTAGAGTCCACCAAGGGGGCTAGGCTGGCAGACCATCAGAACTAGGGATCATCCTTCTCTACCCACCAGATCCACATGGGGAAGTGTGCAGCAGCATGCTCGGCTTTTTTTTTTAACAGATTCTGGGATCAAACTGAGGTCTTCCTGTTTGCTCAGCAGGCCCTTTACATACTGAGCTGTTGCCCAAGCCCAGCAAGCTACCGCCTTTATTCCTGTGTTCTGCTCTCTGAGACGAGGCTAATAATGACTCTGTAAAGATGAAGTGCTGTGCAATAGTAAGAGATGACTGCCGTTGCTCTGTGGGCTTCTGTCCCCCTTACACCGTCCAGGGAGACTGGATGCACACGTGTGTTTACTCAGTATGGCTAGAACTGAGATGGCTCACAAGTGCACATGTGCCAAGCGAACACCTCCAGGAAGATCTCCCTGAGTAGAGGAACTTTGTCAAAGGGCTCCCAAGGTAGAGGTTTGCTGTGCACAACAGACCTGAGACAGTAGCCTATGAGCATGACCCCTCCAAGACTGTCACTTCTCCCTGAAAGCCATTTCCAGCCCACACCTCAGCCATCCCTCCCTTGTCCCGTTCAGCTTCACACTCACCCCAAAAGAGGAGCAGCCCGAAGCCCCACATTGTACTGTGGCAGTCATTCAATGAAGAGGGCCTTCCCTTTAAAAGCTTGCTTATGTGGGGAAGGAAAGGGGTGGGGCCAGGGTTGCTCAACGCAGTGAGACAGAGCCTGGGCAGCATTCTGCTGAGTTGCCACCATCAGAGGTGGCCAGCCTGGCAATCCCCTAATTTCCCCCCTTGAATCTGGCTGGCGCACACATCTCTCCCTCTCCTCCTCCACGTCCTCCTACTTGCTCCTCTCGTCTCTTCTCCCATCTCTCAGCATTTCCCTCCTTCTCTCTCCGTCTCTCCTCTACCTCACCTTTGCTTTCTTTCCTCGCTTTCATTCTCTTTTTTTCAGAACCACCGCTTATCTCCCACCTCTTGTCTCTTCCTCTAATTGCACCAAACAAGTGAGGTAGTGAGTGCTTCACATAGTGAAGCAAACCCCAACCTTCAAGGCATCAAAGCCTTCTCCACAAAGCCACCCTCAGAACCACGCTGTATCTGGCAGCTGTGACCCATGGGCTTGCTGCCAAGAAGATTCAGTTCTTGTCAACCTTGTGGCATACACACAAACCACATACCACACCATACATACACACACCACACACCACACTGCGTTGCTATCTCCCCATAGCAACCATTTCAGTCATCCCCAGCCCCCAACACATGTGCCAACATGACCTCAGAAATGCAGACATCAAGGCATGTGTTAGCTGGGATCCCCTAGTACTGGTCTGGGGCCCAGGCCCTGCTTCTTCCCCTCCAAGCATCTAGGCACCGAAGTGAGCTGGCACTGGACCTGAAGGAACGAAGCTTTGCTGGACATGTAGGTCAGCAGTCCAGCAGTGAATGCCTGGAGGGAGAAAGCCTTCTCCAATCCAGCCCTTTCAGTGATACAGCTCTGCTCTATTGGGGGCAATAAGGCTGTTTAAAGCCTGGAGGAGTCGACAGGGTTGGTGTACAGCATTGGCTAGGGCTGAGGTGCTTCGTTTGCAATAAGAGGAAGTCCAGGTGCTAGCTGGACATATCCTTATGAGGAAACCTGACAGCTGGCCACCAGACAAAGTGACTGCCTCGAGGGTCGGGGATCGAGGGGTGGCGCGAGTCAGACACGCAGACCTGGAGCCAGAAGGGAGCTAGCCTTACTCCTGCTGGTCTCAAGATGAGATTTTCAGAATTTGGCCACAGCTCAACCTCACCTCAACAGCACCTTGGAGTGCTGCTCCAAGCCAGTCCCCCTGGTGTCCCAGTTCACATGCCCCTTACCTCAGGTGCAGGCTCTGACACGAAAGTATTGGACAAAGTAGTTTTCAGAGAGATGACCCAATGATAGAACAGTTGAGGAGCAGGGAAGTGAGGAAAGAGGCAAAAAATGAGGGCTGTCAAATTAGTGTCTGGAACGTGGAGCCTAGGGAAATGTCTGTCTTTCTCGGGGTTTTTGTTGCTGTGAGGAAACACCGTGACTAAAGCAATTTTCATGGCTCATACTTTCATAGCACTGTTCGTCCTGAAAGGTAGTCAGGAGCCCAAACAGGGAAGGAACTTGGAGGCAGGATCTAATGCAGAGGCCATAAAGGCTTGTTCCTCACAACATGCTCAGCCTGTTTTCTTATAGAACCCCGGATCACCAGCCCAAGGGTGGCATCCCTCATAATGGGCTGGGCTCTCCCCCACCAATCACTAATTAAGAAAATGCCTGACTGGCTGGCCTAAAGTTAGATCTTATGGAGGCATTTCCTCAACTGAGGCTCCCTCCTTTCAGATGATCTTAGCTTGTGTCAAGTTGACACAAAACTGTCTGGCACAACACTGGAGAGCACATTTCCCAGAGTGCTCCCGAGGGACGTTGGTATTCCCACTGCTGTCATCAGCCAGTGGGGTTTTCTCTTTGAGATATCCAGCCTGATGACACTTTGAGCCTGAGCCCCACAAGCAGGTGGCTGATTCCAGTTGACACAATTCTGTCAGCAATAAGACAGCGCCTGTAGGGTGTCAGGATAGTGTGTACTGGTCAGTTAAGAATCGTGGGTGTGATCAAAGAAGACCAGCATTGTATAGATATACAACTTCAGAGTCTACCTCTTGGAATGAACATTCCGCTCACTTATCAGGGTTTTTCAGTTGGTTGGTTGGTTGGTTGGTTGGTTGGTTGGTTGGTTGGTTGGTTGGTTAATTTGGTTTGTTTTGAAGGGTTTGGTTTTGATTTTTGTAAGCTTCCTTTTGCTCTGTGAAGTTGACTATCTTCTTTAGCTTTGTGTCAAAATGTTAACATTCCAATAAGTTTATTTTTCCACTAGACAATGCAGAGACTCCTAACAGGTCACAAGGGATAACCGACTACCAGATGTTCATTCACCTTCCAAGGCTCAGGGAACGTCACAGAGGAAAGAGAGTAAAAGCGTCAGGATGAGGTGTAGTGCTGTGTGCTGTGGGCATGGCGTGGATGACATTTGCCTGCTATGGTCACACAAGCAAGATGCAGGGTTGACCCATCAACATCTGCTGAGGGAGGGAGCTCCCAAGACACCCACCCGCCCTTAGAGGGTGATGAAGCCCATCTCCTCCCTGAAGATATTTTGGCAGGTAATGGTTGACAGTGGGTAGAAGAGACATTCCTAAGTATTGTGGCCACTGGTGAGGTGTCTAGTTCTAGAAATAACCCCATACCCACATGCATGCCGGCAGCCCTAATGGAATTCACTGGGTCACCAAAAAGAAGGGCATAGAAGTAGAAAGGGGAGTTAGAGGAGTTGAGGTGGCTGGAATGAACAGGAGAAATGTGCCAGCAACAAGAGGCATGAAAATGCTCAAACTATATCGTAATGAAACCTGTTGTTATGCACAGTCAGCACTTCTGAAAAACATGTTGTAACCTGATATGCTCACCACCAATTACAGGGCCCGGCCAGTGATTCAGTTAGAACGAGAATTAAAGGCCCAGCCAGTGCTGATAGGAAAGTAGTTAGCTGAGGGCAACAAGAGAACACAGACTGGTACCAACTATCTGATTAATGGTTTTGTCTCTCTATCTGTTTTTGAGCTTTTGTTCCCAACCATGGCAAGATATTTTACTCCGAATAACTTAGCACAGAAACAACAAGTTTCTCACAAATCCATAGTTTCCTTTTTCTCACGCAAAGTAAGCCTAAGCTGCTCCAACTTTGTAGGGCCATTTCTGCAAAGGAATCTAAGTGTTGTTTTAATTCAGAAATGGAAACTTTTAATGCCTCTAGGTCCTGATCAACCTGAACGCTTACTCTGGAAAACATCAGAAGAGACACGTTTAGTCAAACCATTAGTACATGCCCACAAAGTAATCTCAGGCATCCAGTGACATTGCATTTTCCAGATGAATTAACACACAGGGCAGAATGAAAAGCATCAGACTAAGCAGAAGTGCCTAGGTTAAAGGTTTGGATATCAGACAAGTTCCAGTCCTTGTAAGTCCTCTCATGTTGATTTGGGCTCCAAATCAACAGAGAGTTTTGCCTATTGATGGACCGACAGCCTGGTTAGTTCCTATCCCTATGTGGTATGAAGGGGGCCAGGTGCCTACGCATAACCAGCAATCCAGGTCAATTTCTGGATGCAAAGGATTTACTCTGTCTTTTCCTGTGGCATAGAGTCTGAGTCTCCAGATTTTCTCTGTTTTCCAACGACCAGAATATATGTGCATATATATATATATATTAAGGAATTGCCAAATTTTTAATTTTATGGCCACTCGATTACATATTTTATTATGTACTTTTTGAGAAGAGGTAGTCTTATACATTTTCATCTGTGTGTTTTTTAGGAAGTCTCTGTTTTGCAATCCCAAATTTTACAGTGAAAACTCCCTTGTTTATGGCAACCAGGGGACCCAACCTGCAGAGCATGCACAGAACTTTAACCTTAGTATTCCTATCTCTAAAGATAAATTCCTATGACTTTTCTTTTTTCAATACAATCAGATACTTAAAGTGGGCATCAGTGAGCAAAAATCAAGATGGAATGTGGGTTGCTGATCTGTAGTCACACTGGCTAATACCTTCCCTGTATCTGTTGTCCTCAGTTTACAGTCCAGGCCTGAGGGCAATGGAGGTTGGCCCATAACCCTGTATTCATGCCAAACAAAAGTTTCAGGAGGAGATTGAGGGACAGCGAGCAGAAGGTCCAGAGGCCAAGGAAACCTTAATTTCAATGAGTCTATATTCCTGAGACAGTCAATTTGGCAGCAGTGTCTGTGGTTTCTGCGTTCTTGACCTGAGTATGGGGGGATCCATGGTGTAGATGTCAGCTATTTTCACAGCATAAAAGTAGAGAGACTCACCTTGAAGGATTCTTGGCAGTTTAGTTCCAACATCCCTTTTGTTACTTGCTTGGCCCAGACAGTACCATTGGACTCGCAGTCAGCGGGTCTTTATGGAGGAGCGGGGTTCCTGTAGCGACTTGAGAAAGCAGTGGCTGGAGATAATTTGATAAGGGGTAAATCTCTCCCTATATGGGATGCAGCAGGACCAAGCAAAGCAAAGGAAGGAGGCTTATCCTCCCTTTTCTGGGCTCTAATGAGAGTTCTGTTAGTGTGTTTTTGTTTTTGTTTTTGTTTTTAACATCCTTTCTACCTGCTCTGAGCTCTGAGGCCTAGATGCGCAGTGAAGTTGTAAAGCTTTACTTATTAATTGAGATGGTTTGGCTAAGAAAGTGAGGTTTTGTCGGACCCTGTTGCTAAGGGGAGGCCAAATCAGGGAACCAGTTCCTGGAAAAGCTTTTTAAGCTACAATTTGAATAGTTTCCTGTGGGTGGGGAACACTTTTACCAACCCAGAAAAAGTATTTAAAAACTAGCAACTGGAATATCTAGCAACTAGCAAGATCCCCTGGCGGGTGGGATCCTGGTGAAGCCAGTTTCCCAGAGTGCACCAAGGTGTTGGCCTTTTATTTAGACCTCTTTCTGGGTAAGAAATCTCTGACTTGGATTTACTCGATCACACACCTGGCATCTGGGTGAGGTATCCCACACTGGGCTGTCCAGTCTAGGTATAACACACCTTGGTGGGAGCAACTCAGAAAGTTTCGTGAGCTTCAGCTGAGCAACCTGTGAAGGTCACTTACTAGAGGCCTGCCCATTGTCCCTGAGAAAGTGACCTTTCCCTCTAGTTTGTCATCAGGGTATCAATAAGCTCTACCAATCCTTGGGCTGTTTGTCAGCCAGCCAGGTCAGTGGCCCCCAGTGGAAGATAGCATTAGCAATAATTTATTCACTTTGTATCCTGGTTGTAGCCCCCTCCCTCATCTTCTCTTGGCCCCACCCTCCCTCCCTCGTCACTCCCTATACCCCTCCCCTTGTCCACTGAAAGAGGAAGTCCTCCTCCCCTACTATCTGCCCCTAGCCTATCAAGTCTCATCAGGATTGCCTGGATCCTCTTCCTCTGTGGGTGGCAAGGCTGCCCCGCCAGGGGCAAGTGGTGAAATAGCAGGCAACTGAGTTCATGCCATGCCCCTGCTTCCCTTACTCTGGAACTCACATGGAGACTGAGCTGCCTATGGACTACAGCAGAGCAAGGGCTAGGTCGTCTCCGTGCATGGTCCTTGGTTGTTGCATCAGTCTCTACTGGGCACAGATTTTTTTTTTTGGCTTTGTAGGCCTTCTTGTGGAGCTCCTATCCCATCTGCGTCCTTCTATCACCCCAGCCCCTTCTTCCATAAGACTCCCTGCCCTAAGCCCAAAGTTTGGCTGTGAGTCTCCGCATCTGCTTTAATTCCCTGCTAGGCGGAGTCTTTCAGAGAACCTCTAAGATAGGCTCCCATCTTGTTCCCTCTTTTCTGCCACTTCTAGTGTCTAATCCTGTTTAGGGCCAAGAGTTTTTAATATCCTTGTTCCCAGTAGTGAGAAGCCCTCTTCCTACATGCCCAGAAGTAAAAGCATAGTGACTGTCCAGGTATTTGGTGGCTGGCTTTCCTTTTCCTACCTGAGAGCCTAGGTCAGTTCAAACAGTTCTGCTCTCTGGGCTGAGGTACCTGGCTTAGGCCCAAACTGTTTCCGTTAAAGTAACTGCTGCTGCTCCCATGGACCTAGTTTCATCTTTCATCTCCTGACAGTCATCACCAGGCAAGAGTCAGTCATGCTAAGGTCTGGTACCCTGTTATAATGTCACCTCTTCAATACTCAGGGAACATTACACAAAAGGGGCCCCAAAGACTTAAGAATCAGACACTGGGAAGGATTGGTGCAGACAGCATCTTTCAGACATGACAGGACCTTAGCACTCATGAACCCACAGCAGCTGCGGTTGCTGCACAGGATCAGGCTGGCCAGCCTTTCAAACAGAGGGGGAAGAGTTCATGAGCCCGATTGAAGAGATATGGACAGATGGACATCTGGTGGCCTTTTCAAAACTGAAAGTTGGTTTTCTCTAAGAGGCTCAGAGGCTGACCCCACACCCAGGAGCACATGCACAGCACAAACCGGATTTGGTGGACGTGAAGTTGGGAAGGAGGGATGGATCTGGGAGAATTTAGCAAGAGCTGTGAAAGGATGAGTGTCATCAAAACACATTGTAACAAATTCTCAAAGAACAAATAAAGCATTATATTAAAAGCTGCCATGAGCATGTAGCTCCTTCCACCCTGGAGGAAGGTAGAGGGAGTTGCAGTTTGAGCTTCTAAGATTTTATTGTGTATGCTGTTTTATTGCATGTACTGGCTTATTGCATATATTGGTTTGCTGTGTGACACCAGGGAGTGCACGTGCCCCAGCATACATGTGAAGGTGAGGATTCCTCTTACAGAAGTCTGTTCTCTCCTACTGCATGTCTGAGCTCAAATCATCAGTCTTGTCAACAAGTGCCTTTACCTAGGAACCATCTCACCAGCGCCTGAGTCTGTCTCTCAGAAGCTCTGAGACAGTTGGAGAGTCAAATCACATCTCCGCACTGACTTCACTGTTCTCCTGTGGAATCCGGGCTACTTAATGATAAGACAAAAGAGCAAGGACTGTGGTTCTGGGGTAGAGCACATGGTCAGCATGCCCAAAGGCTGGGCTTTGATTCTCCATCACAGAGAGATGCTATAGGCTTGAGCTCCTGGTGATTACATGTGACCTATGGTATCACACGGGTCCTAGGACATCACAATGGTCCTATGACATCATATTGGTCCTATGATGTCATAGGGGTCCTGTAAAATCACCTGAGTTCTATGACATCGTCCTGTTCCTATGACATCATATGGGCCCTATGACATAATCAGGGTCCTGTGACATCACATTGGTTCCTATGATATCAGTTACATCATATGGATGCTATGATATCATCTCTGTCCTATAATAACACATGGGTCCTATGACATCCCATGGGTCCTAAGACATCATCTTAGCCCAATGACATCACCTGGCTCCTATGGCATCATCAGAGTCCTAGTACATCATCTGAGTCCTATGACCATCACCTCAGTCCTATGACATCTCATGAGTCCTACGACATCATACTGCTTCTATGACATCATATGTGTCCTATGACATCACCTAGGTCCTATGATATCATCTCAATCCTATTAAATCACCTTTCTCCTATGATATCATATAGGTACTATTTCATCACCTGAGTCATGTGACATCACCTCAGTCCTATGACATCACATGGGTACTATGACATAACATGTATCCTATGACATCACATGGATCCTATGATATCTACCAGGTCCTATTACATCATATAGGCACTATGACATCATCTCTGTCTTTCTTTTCTTTAAAATAGTCTTTTTTTTTTACATTTTTATTTTATATTAATCACAAGTTATGTACTTTGTATCCCAGCCATAGCCCCCTCCGGCATTCCCTCCCTATACCCCCTTCCTTCCCTCATCTCCTCTCTGCCCCTTTCCAAGTCCACTGATAGGGAAGGACCTCCTTCCCTTCCATCTAACTCTAGCTTATCTGGTCTCTTCAGGAATGGCTGCAATGTCTTCTTCTGTGGCCTAGCAAGGCTACTACTCCCTCGGGGGGGGGGGGCGAGGGGGGATGTCAAAGAGCCAGCCTTTGAGTTCATGTCCAAAATAGTCCCTGTTCCCCTTACTAGTGTACCCACTTGGATATTGAGCTACCATTTGCTACATACAAGCAGGGGTTCTAGGTTATATCCATACATGGTCCTTGGTTGGAGAAACAGTCTCATAAAAGACCCCTGTGCCCTGATATATTTGGTCCTTGTGGAGCACCTGTCCTCTCCAGGTCATACTAACTCCCCCTTCTTTCATACGATTCCCTGCACTCTGCCAAAGGGTTGGTTATGTTTCTTAATATTTGCTTTGAAACCCTGCTAAGAAGAGTCTTTCCGAAGCCCTCTGTGGTAGGCGCTTGTCCTGCTACTTGTTTTCTCCTACATCCAATGTCCATCC
>CM053753.1:29401352-29446535 GCA_028658305.1 Pachyuromys duprasi | reverse complement strand
CCCTATCTTATACGTCTATATAAGTGAGTATATACCATGTGTTTCTTTCTGCTTTTGGGATACCTCTTTCAGGATGATCGTTTCCAGGTCCCACCATTTGCCTGCAAATTTCATGATTTCCTCCTTTTTAATTACTGAGTAGTGTTCCATTGTGTAAAAGTACCACAATTTCTGTATCCATTCCTCAACTGAGGTACATCTGAGGTTCTGGCTATTATGAATAAAGCAGCTACGAACATAGCTGAGCAAATGTTCTTGTTGTGTACTTGTTCTTTTGGATATATGCCTAGGAGTGGTATAGCTGGATCTTGAGGAATCACTATTCTTAATTGTCTAAAAAAAATGCCAAATTGATTTCCAGAGTGGTTGTACAAGTTTACATTCCCACCAGCAATGGAGGAGAGTTCCTCTTTCTCCACATTCTGGATTTTTTGTTTCTCCATATGAATTTGAGAATCATCACATGGATCCTATGATATCTACCAGGTCCTATTACATCATATGGGCACTATGACATCATCTCTGTCTTATGATATCACATTGGTCCTATGACATCACCTGGGTCTTATTAAATCACCTGGGTCCTATGACTTCATCAGAGTCCTAAGCCATCATATGTGTCTTATAACATTATCTGGGTCCTATGACATCATCTGGTTCTTATGATACCACATTGGTCCTATGACATAACCAGGGTCCTATGACATCATTAGGGTCCTATGATATCATCAGAGTCTTTTGATATTATATGGGTTCTTTGACTTCATTTGGGTCCTATGACATCATCTGGGTCCTGTGATATAACATGGGTCCAATAGCATCATCAGGGTCCTATGACATCATCAGGGTCCTATGACATCACATGTATCCTTTAGCATCATATTGCTCAATGGCGTTACATGTGTCCTATGAAGTACCCTAGATACTATTACATCATATGGGTCCTATGACACCATCTCTGTTGTATGACATCCCATAGGTCCTATGACATCCCATGGCTCCTATGACATCTTCTGGCATGAGAAGTGCTCCCAGCATTGTCTGGCCAATAAGTTCTGGCACCAAGCAGTTTTATCAAATCTTGATTTTGATAGGCCCAAGGTGTCCACAGGAGGTGACTCACCTTTCTGAGCTTCATCTTTTCCCCATTTTTATTGATTGTGTTATTTGACAATGTCATGCACATAAAAATTGCATTTTGATTAGTATTTCTCTTCCCCCTCCTATATTCCTTCTGTGTCCTAACTGTCCCTTTCCCAAACTCATGATTTTGGGGTTTGCTTTGTGACCTATTTACCTTGACCAGGGCCCATCTTGTGACTATGTGTTGGAACCTAATGGGGCCATCAGTGGGTACACAGATGAAAGCAAAGATTCCTCCTTTCCCTAAATCTGTAGCAAATATTTCAGCAATGAGGGGTGAGGTCCTGAGCCCCTCATCTATATGCCTTGTACACCCACTATGTGCCCTCATAGTTGTTGTGGGTTGATGGTTGAAGTGGCTGTGTCTTCCCCTAAAGGTGACATCCCTTTCTCCCTATTTTCCAATCTTACATTCTTCTGTCCCCTCTTAACAGTGTTTCTTGACCCTTAGAAGGGATGGTATGAATGTCTTATGTAGATCTGAGTACTCATCTGTCACTGATCCTCAGCACCCTGTGTAGCCATGAGTCTCTGCTTTCATCACTATTCACAAGAGACTTTGCCAGTCAAAGTCCAGAGTGGCATTTGTCCATAGACATAAACATAAATATTTAGAAGGAAGCCTAATGCTTCCTTCTAAACCAAGCAACAGTATTCAGTCCCATTGATGACCCATGACTTCTCCAGCATTAGGGTTTTGGTGGGTTTACAGTACCAGGCACGGATTGTGGAGTGGACTTCCGATCCAACCAGAGAGCAGTTGCTTACCTCCTTGGGTAGAGCCATTACTGTGCAAGTGAGGACATCTTGTAGGTAAGATCAGTCTCACAGAGAGGATTCATAGTTGGTTGGAACCACTGATGTCTTTTGTCACCTAATAGCCAGCACAGAATGAAAGCCAGCCCTAAACCCTTTTCACATCATTACATGCACGTCTCCCAGGGAGCAGTGAACAAACAACTACTCACCCCAGATAGGACATCAATAACAGACAGACGTGACAATTTCACCCAAGCCCAACTTGCTGAACCAGTGAGTTTATTTGACTTAGTGACAGGAGAATGAGTGAAGGTGACTTTCAGGGGCATAAGTGACCCCAAAACATCCTTACCAAAAAAACGTCTTACCCTTGTGCTGATGACAACTTCCCCATTGTGACAAAATCAACCTCTACATGCCCTAGCGCCTTCAGGGCCACATGCTGCTGGGTCATGGCTGTCAAGAAGGCACAGGAGGGAGGGGCTGAGTGCCAAGGAGATGGTCTGAGGACCCAGAGCCAGAATCAGCCTCCATCCCTTCTGCACATTTCCTCAGCTCTCCTTAGCATCCTCTCATGAGAGGCTCATGAGAGCTTTCACCATAGCATCAACAGTGACAGTCCCTTGCTGCACAAACACATGCGGCAGCTGAAGCTCCTCTGTGATAGGAACGTACAAATTTAAATGTTTTATGACATTTTCATCCATGTGTTAATTACTCTGATCATATTTATCTCCCTTTTGTGAGGGAATGTCAGTGGGCCCCGTCTCCGTGGTCTCTCATGGAGATTTCATGGTTGCTTCTAATGAAGATAGTAATGGCCTGTACACTCAGAGAATAGCACACCACAACTGACATGGTAGCATGAGTCAAACCCAAGACACTATGTGCTTAGCAATTGCGCTACTACTAAGTACAACTGCAGCCCTTCTGTCTTTGGAAAATGGATCTCACAATGTAGCTCAGGCTGGCCTCAGACTTGTGATCCCTTGTCTCGGTCTCCTGAGTTCTGCCACACTCAGCTGAGCATCAGTTTCTTATCTGGAAAATGGGGGCAATTTTCCAGAACATGAGCTGGTTTGCATTGATTGTCAACTTGACGGGATCTAGAATCTTGTGGGAGACAAGCCTCCTTGTGAGGGATGACCTAGGTGTAGATAGCCTTTAGCTATGCCTGTGGGTGATTATCTTGATTAGGTTTAATTTTAAGGTGGCAAGAAACAAGCTAAATATGAGTGACACTACTCCCTGGCCTGAAGACTTGGACTGAAAGTCAAACAGAAAGCAAGCTGAGCCCAGGCATTCATTGCTATCTCCCTAGTGACTGCAAATGCTACTTCCTTGACATCCTTGGTGTGATGGACGGCACCCTCAAACGGTGAACCAAAGTAAACCCTTCTTTAAATTGCTTTATTGGGGTATTTTTAATGGTATTTTTCACAAGGACAGAGGACACTTGTGTACCATAGCACACATGTGGCAGTCAGAGGAAAACCTGCCGGAGTAGGTTCTCTGCTTCCACCGTATAGATTCCAGGGATGGAATTCAGGTTTTCAGGCTTAGTGGCAAGTGCCTTTACCTGCTGAGCCATCTCTCCAACCCTTATCAGAGTATTTTCTCACAGCAATATGACAAGAAATTAAGAAGTCTCCAGAAAATGGCCTCTGGGGCTAATGCATGGTGTGTGCTCAATGAACAGCACTGACCCTGGTCATTAAATATGAACGATGTTGACCCTCTTGGCACCTGAGGGTAAGAAATAATTTGTTCTCCTCACTGTAGAGTGCAAACAGCCAGATTCAGTGGACACACACTGTGGTCAGAAGTGTGACCCAGGCCAAGGTTGAGATAATGTCCTTCCAGAAGAGCCAATGTCTAAAAGGAGACCCAGAAAATCTCCAGTCTAGTATCCCAGCCTAGAGAATGCTGTGTTCACATTTGGGGTGGGTCTCCCCACTTCAGTGCCCCTAACATAGACAGCCCCTCATAAGCATACCCACAGGCTATCCTAATCAAAGCCATCTCTCACAGTCAAGCACAGAGTCAGTGTCTCTGAGGTCAGTCTAGAACCTATCAATCAAGCTCAACAGAAAGAGGGCGCTGGCCAAAGTAACACTCACAGAGATGCTATGAATTTCAACGAAAGCTGGATTGCACATTCTTCCAGTTCTGGGATTCCTTTTGTGATTAGAGTACAGAGATATGTGTGTGCGTGCGTCCTATCTTGTAGTGTGGAAGTTAGAAAACAGCCTCAGTTGTGGGTCCTCACCTTCCATGTGGTTGAGGCAGGTCTACCTTGTTTCTGCTGCCTCATATTCCAGGTCCACTGGCCCACAAGCTTCCAGCAGACTCTCCTGTCTCCATCTCTCATCTTGCTATAAAGATACTGAAGAAGCCAGGATCTTGGGAGGCAGAGGCAGTTAGATCTCTGTGAGTTCAAGGACAGCCCTGGAGAGGGTGGAGGAAGTTGGAATCACAGGGACAAGGCGCTGCATCAGAACATGAGGCTTTCATGGCCAACATTTTCTCCCACTGAGCCATCATCCAGCCCCCTTCCATATTTCTCCTAAGCAGAAAGACCCACTCTGATGTGAAGGATGCTCAGACCAGGTTAACTGTGACTTCCGGCCCCTTACTTAAGATGGTGGTGCTTCCTACCTACAGTGGCCACAGGGCACAATGGCTCTCTGAAACTGTCACCAGAGCATCTCCTCAATATCCCTCCCTCATGTCTTTCTTTGCTGATGACTCTGTAGCCCCAGCTGACCTGGAACTCACTATGTACACCAGCCTGACTTGAAATTCACAGTGATCCACCTTCTTCTGGCCCCAGCCCCTCCCCACAAGTTCTGGGGTTAGAGGAATGGCCATGATGCCCAGCTCCCCAGGACATTTAAGCTACTTCTGCTCATTCAAAGCTGAGTATGCGAAAGGTCCCAGAAGCCCAAATAGCTACAAAGAGGATTTCCTCAAACACGCACCAGTGCTAAGGAAACCACCACCAAGTGCCTACGGGGACACTGCCAACTCACAGACACTGCCAAGAGTTTGTACTTTCTGCTCGACTTCTCCTCTCAAAGTAAGTTTTCTTTATCCATGAGAATTTTATACATACAATGAAATAAGATCATATCCATCCCCATTTTCTGCCCCAACACCCCTGTGACCCACCCCCCCCAAACATACCCTCTCTCAACTTCATGTCTTTTATTTATAAGCCACTAGGTCTAGCTGGTTCTGCCCCTGTGTGCATGGGTGCAGGAAACACACATGGGCACCCAACCAGTGGACACACCCTCAGAAATGGTCATTTCTCCTTCCCTAGCACCCAGCACCTGCCAGGAACTCCTCAGTGAGGGGTGAACACCCCTGTCTTGATCTTATGCCAGTCTTATGTAGGTAGCCAGTCTCTTTGAGCCCCAGGAACTGTTATCTCTCTGCAACCCAGCGCTGGATCACAAGCAGACATCACCATGCATGGCTGTTCTATCTGCCTGGGATTGCCCTTTGAGTCCTCATGCTTTCCAGGAGGACATACTTTACTAACCGAGCCATTAGCTCCTGAACGACATCCTCACCTAAATACATCATGCATCTTGATCACATATCCCCAGATCCCCTGACACATCTTTCTTCAAGTCATTGGGCTTAATTCCTCCATCCTTGAGTCTGACCTGAATTTAGTGACTTGATTTTAACGGATATGAGAAAATAATGTGACGGTGTATAGCCCCTGAGACCAGGCCATGGTGGCATGTGGCTGCTTCCTCCTCACTATGTCCTGGCACAATTGCTCATTAACATTCTGAGGTTTGTTTGTTTGTTTGTTTGTTTGTTTGTTTGTTTGAAGAATATTATGGAGGCGTTCATGTGCCTTGGCCCATTTTGTAGCACTATAACAACATATCCAAGACTGAACACATTACAAATATAAAAGGTCTATCTAGTTCACAGGGCTGAAGATACAATATCAGAATCCCAGCCTGTGCTCAGCTTGTCTATGAACCTTTTGACAGATGGCATCCAAGAGTAGAAAGACATACAGAAGAGATCACACAATGAGACAATAAGCAGGAGGGTGAGAAGGGCCACCGTCCCTCTCACAGGGGCCAACCGCTCCCATGACTCCCAGCACCCACGGGGACCTCCCACCTCCCTCAAAACAGAGGTTTTGAACACATCTGAGAAGAGGTGAGCAAATGTCTACTCATCCCCAACTTCTCGTAAGTTCTTTTTAATTTTCTGTAATAAAAACCACTTTATTGCGGAGAACTTGTGACTAGAAATCATCACGGAGTGAGATCAGCCAGACCCACGTCTGCACGTCTCAGGGAGCGTGGGTACACGATAAGCAGCTGTTCTAAAGCCAGAGAGTCTCCACTTCAGATTTCACACTTTCCCTCCTTTTCATTTCCCCACCACAAAAACTAATTCACGACAGAGTTAAAACTGAAACAATCAGCTTCCTATCTCCTGTCACAACTCATGTGCCCTTCACGTAATACTGCGCTGACCTGATGTCTCTTCAGTATGTTCTAATGGCTTCCCATCCACAAATGAGCGCATGGTGAAATCAGGCACATACAGAAAAGGGATACTATCCATCTCTAAATAGAATTGAAATCACAAAATTAGCAAGAAAATGGATGGACTTGCAATGCATAACATTAAGCAAGATCGCACAACCTAGTGCTTTTGGATAACTGTGTAATTAATTGATTTCTTGTATTCTTATGCAACATGAAATAAAAATAAATATATTTTGGAAAAATAGGACATGAAATTGGGATTGAGATGTGTTGTGGTGCCCAGAGACGGACACTAGAATGGATTGCATATATGAAATTTTCAAAAAATAACTTTAAAATACTATTTAAATTTTCTTCCTTTCATTTGTTTTGCTTTGGTTGGTTGGTTGTTTTTGTTTGTTTGTTTTGGGGGGTGAAGGGTTTTTTGGGTTTTGGAGGGATTTTTTGTTTTTGTTTGGTTTTGTTTGGTTTTGGTTTTGGTTTTTCAACACAGGGTTTCTCTGTGTAGCCCTGGCTGTCCTGGAACTCACTCTGTAAACCAAGCTAGCTTAGAACTCGGAGATCTGCCTGCCTCTGCCTCTGCCTCCTTCACTGCTGGGATTAAAGTTGTGTACCACCACCACCCAACTCAGTTACATTTTCAAAAGGAAAGAATTTGTTCTGAGATGGGCATGGTGGTAAACCTCTGTGGTCCCAGCGCTCAAGATGGAGGACTAAGGTTGGAGTTCTGAGAGTCAGCTGCCAGCCTGGACTGCATAGTGAGACCCTTTCTCAGGAGAAGGTGAATCTGGGGCTGGCAATCCGGTTAAGAGCACTTACCGCTCTATCAGAGAGCCTGAGCTCTTGTCTAGCACCCAGCCGGGCTGTTCACAGCCACCTCTAACTCCATCTCCCAGGCTCTGACCTTCAGGACAATATTTTACATCACTGGGGCTGTATAAGGTGTTCACTGGCCAGGGTGGAGTTCAAAGGTGCAAAAAAGAACAAGTTTGGGGAATGAAATAAGAACATTTGGGGTATACCTGGCTACCGACAGGAAGGTGATACACAGAGAGAAGCTGACATCTGAGGCTAGACTACAAGGTTGGAAGCTTCTGCACCCAAGCCCAGGTGCCCGTGGGCAAGGGGGTGAGTGAAAGTGGTGACCAAGTGTCCTGTGGCTGCTGTGTGAGCCGACACACAGTTGGGCTGCAAGAGCACAGACCTATTGTAAGACGCTCTAGAAGTCAGGGTCCTGAGTCTTAGGGGTGAAAAAAATTGTTCTATACCCTTTGGAAGCTGCAGGAGAGAATCTTCTGACTTCCACCTTTCTTGGCTTATCGTTCTTCATTTTCTCCAGAGAGAGCACTGTCGAAGGTGAGGAGACTCAGTGGAAGGCATTTGCAGCCAAACCTGACCACCTGAGTTCAATCCCCAGGTCCCACACTATAGAAAGAGCTGACTCCAGAGAAGGCAGGGAGTATCTCTCTCCCTCTCTCTATAGATAGAAAGATAGATAGATAGATAGATAGATAGATAGATAGATAGATAGATAGATAGATAGATAGATAGATAGATGATAGATAGATGATAGATAGAAGATAGATAGATAGAGATCACTACTTCCTGTTTCTACTCTGCTTCCTCCTTTCTCTCTGTCTCTCTCTCTCCTCATTTCCCTTTTATCTCCACCTTTTTTCTTTTCTCTTTTTCATCCTTTCTCTCCCCTCTTTTCCATGGAAGAAAAAATACTTGGATCTTGACAAGGACATAGGAATTCATATATCACTCAACCCATATATCACTGCCCTTTGCCCTTAGCTGAGCAGCTGGAGAAAGCCACAGACCTGAATTACAACCCATATCTGAAGACCACATATATCACATCAGCCCAGATGTGGCCCTAGATTGTGAGGACACTGAAGACAGAAGACTCTACATATCTTGCTAATCTAAAAGATGCCTGGGGCTGTCCAGCCTGGACCACAGATATCCTGGAAGTACATAATGAAGGAAGTAGAAGGAAGCAGCAGGGGAAGTAAGTGATTCTAGCAAATCTGCTTACACAAGCCAAAGTCTTTTATAGCTTTCCCAGCAGTGGAGAAAGCACAAGACGTTCACCATTAGAGAAGTCAGCTGAGGTGAACAGAGCCCCTGAGATGTCACCCTGGATGGGGGAAGGGAACCTGGGGACCCCAGGAAACATCTCCAGGCAAACCCCATTTGAATTGGCCATGTCTCTCTGGTGCTCTAAGCCCTTCCTGTCCTTCACTGGGAGGACATTTGAGCCAACAAGACCCTAAAACTCTGCATAGGCATGTCTTATTCAGGGTCTCTGTTGCTGTGATTAGCACCATGACCAAAAGCAGCATGACAAAGAAAGGGTTTATTTCATCTTTCAACTCCCAGGTTGCACGCCATCAATGAGGGCAGTCAGGGCAGGGTCACTCGGCAGACACCTGGAGGCAAGAGCCGAAGCGGAACCATAGAGGAACTCTGCTCACAGCTCACTCAGCCAGCCTTCCATGCAAGGCAGGGCCACCTGCCCAGACGTTGCACAGTTTGCATGCCCCTCAACATTAATCACTAATCAAGAAAATTCCCTAACAGGCTTGCCCACAGGAAGTTTCATAGAGGCATTTTCTCAACTGAGGTTCATCATCCCAGACAACTCTAGTCTGAGTCAAGTTGTGTGTGTGTGTGTATGTATGTATGTGTATATATGTATGTATGTGTATATGTGTATGAATGTATGTATATATGTATATATATATATATATATATATATGTATCCAGGATCCAGGATATATATCTACCATCTTGATTCATTGCCACATACAACTGCCCAAACTCAAGGGCCCTGTAGTGGATTCTGGGGACTCCCTGACTAGGTTCCATGCGCTGGCTGCTACACCCATCCCCCAGCTGCTCTGACTGCTGCTTGCTATCAGCTCACAGTTTTTCCCTTTGCCCTTAGCTGACCAGCTGGAGAAAGCCACAGACCCGAATTACAACCCCTATCTGAAGATCACAGAAGCGTGGAAATCCACAGACCCTGAGGGCTGTCAGTGGGGCTCTCACACTCCCAGGCTCCCTGTGGAGTGGAGCTGAGGCTCCTGTTTAGTTAAGACCACATCCTAGAGGTGATGGTGAGTCAATCTAACAGGGGAGAATCAGCCAGGAGACACGGTGCTGGGCTGCCTTTAAGGACACTTTCAGAGAGGGTTAACTGAACGGGGAAGACCCACTGTGAATGTAGGTGGTGGCATCTCATAGACTGGGGCCCCAGATTGAATAAAATGCAGAAAACACACACACAAAAAGAAGATGTGAAAGTCCGAGGGCCCTTGTTGGGAAGGAAGTTTCAGGGAAAGAGGAACAAGGCTTAAAATCCCTTTTCTATGTGTATGAACTGTCAAACAATTGTTTAATGGGGAGGGGGGCCAGAGACAGTGGGTGGAGTACCAGCATGCCCCCCTCGTTCTCCTTCCTGACTGTGAACACAGTGTGATCAGTGACCTCACACTCCCGCCAGGTGGACTGAATCCCTCAAAGCTCTTTCTCACTTAAGTTTTTTGTGAGGTATTAATTAATCACAGCAAAGAGAAAAAAAAATCACCAAAATACTTGCTGAAACTCCCCCCTTGCATAAATCCCTATAACGGACTCTGTACCATTTCACAATCTGCTTTACAGTATGCCAGCTGTATTCAATTAGTTATTTGTATATGCACATTCATATGAAATTGTGAATTGAACACTTCAAGTCAGAGCTTGTCAACATAACCAGTACATTCATTGTGTACACATATGGCATTTTTTTCATTAAATAAATGTTTTCACCTGCAGACCTGTGTCCCTTCCAGAATAAAGACCTCTTTATTCTGGTCTAGACTATTTATAGGTCTAGTCTATGCTGGGTATCAATTTCCTGGGAATTGATATGTCCTATCCTTGAGCCTCAGGATGTAAATAAACAGTCAACAACTCACAAGGTTCAGAAAGGCCCTGAAGCTTGCAAGATTGGTAAGATCCCTCACCAAGTTACGTAATCAGGGATGATTGCTGAGGAGAAGACACTCTCCAACATGGGGGGCAAGTGCCACAGAGAACTCCAGGCAGCCAATAAATCACTCATGATGGTTGGCCTTCATGTGATGCAGCTACTATTGAGTCATCCATGTCAAAGTCGTTGGTTCACTAAACTAGACACGTGGAGTCATTTCTTTGGTCCATCGTTGGTGCCTGGAGCAAATAGACATTTCCTCATGCCTCTTTCCAGGAAATTCTCGCAACAAATTATAAATCAACAAAGACAAAGGATGTGTGGGCTGAGGATCACAGGATGCCAAGTATATATGCAAAGGATGATTGCTCTGTGGAGTCACACAGAGCCCAGCCAAGGCCTCTATCAGCTGTGATAACATTATGAAAGAACCTCTACTCAAAAGCAAGATTATGTAGTTACAAGTTATACGGTCACCACGAGACATTCTTCTGGGTTCTAAGAATGACATAGACCATCCCCAAACTCAAATTCCCAGGAGCCTTGTAAATTCTTTTCTACATGAATGGCTTCTAAAAGTCCAGATGCCTGCTGTCCTACTTTGCTCTCTGTTGTTGTGATAAGGCACTGACCAAAAGTCACTCGGGGAAGGAAAGGGTAGATTTGGGTCATACTCTCAAATAGCAGTTCGTCATTGAGGGAAGTCAGAGTGGAAGCCTGGAGGCAGGAACTGAAATAGAAGCTTGCTCTTCTTGGCTTTCTCAGCCCCTTCCATTTTCCCAAGGCTGTGAGGGCCTCCCACTGCAATCTTCACTCAAGAAAACACACCACAGAGTTGCCTACAGGCCAACCTGATGGAGGCAATTCGTTCACTGAGGTCCCTTTTCCCAGGTGACTGCAGTCAAGTGGACCAGAACTAACCGGTGCTCCTGGCCAGGCTGTACATCAGGGTAATCAGGGTTGATCCTAGGCGCGTGCCCAAGGACCACTCCTGGGCTCAGGTCCTCATCCAAGAGGAGCTAAATCGCGGGGTATGTCTGCTACTGCGATGCTTAGCATTGATTGACAGCTTGGCAGGATGTAGAATCACCTAGCAAACCAGACTCCTGGGCATGCCTGTGAGGCGTGACCTGGGTTGGGTTAGCTGAGGTGGGAAGACAAACCTTCACTGTGAGCTGAGCACTAGCACCGTTGCTCTCCCGCTTCTACAGTATGGACCCAAGGGGGCAGCTGCCCCAAGCTCCTATGGCCATGCCTTCCCCACCATGATGAACTGTTCCCCCTCAAACGGCGATCCAAACAAGCCTTTCCATAAGTTGCAAACCAAAGAGAGAGGGGAGGGGAATTTGGAACTCATTTCCCTTTCGGTTATTGGAGCCATTTGTTTTGAGCTGGATGTACTCTCTACTCCCTCTCTGCAAATTTCTGCAAAAGCCTCAGACTGAGCAGCCAGCAAGTTTCCCAAATGCTTTGCCTTCTCCACCTCACCAGATGCAGAAGCAGCAACAGGTGATATTGTCCCCTCCCCCATCTCTCACACCAACAGAAGTGGATTCAGAAGAGGATGTGGAGTTACAGAGGATTAAAAAAAGTTGCAGAAGATTAAAAAAAAACTATTATCATCATCATCTTTGCCACCCCAAAGTGGGGCCCTGGAGCCTGAGGAGGAAGGAGTCTGAGTTTGTGGGAAGTTGATCTTAAAGAATCTCAAGTGGGTTTTTCAGTGTGTGAGTGGGAAGGTTGTAACTGCTTTCAGCTTTCATCTTCCAGACCTGACCCCACCTCTCAAGCCCTGACATGTGACTTGGTGCCTCTGACCCTTAGTGTCTGGTTTTCTTTTCTTTTACTTTTTAAGATTTTTTGAGATGGGTGTCTCACTATGTAGCCCTGCCTGTCCTGGAACTTGCTACATAAACCAGGCTGCCTCAGACTTACAGAGAGCCCTCTGCCTCTGCCCCTACCCCTGCCCCTGCCTCTGACTCTGTCCCTGCCCCCTGCCCCTGCCTCTGCCTCTGCCAAGTGTTGGAATTCAAGCTGTGCGCTACCGCACCCGGCCCTAGATTTCTTTTGTCATTAATTGTGTGTGTGCATGCCACACACGTAAGTGCAGTGCCCAAGGAGCAGACGAGAGCATCACACTCCTGTGGCTGAGCTTAGAGGTGGCTGTGGGCCACTCAGAGAGGGTGCTGGGAACTGAACTTGGTATCAGAGAAGACCACTCTTCCCCACTGAGCCATTTCTCCATATTTGTCTGCTTGTTTGTGAGTGCCTGTGTGCATGTGAGCTCACAGTACACATGCAGGTGAATGTGTGTGTGTACATGTACTCAAGTGCACGTGAGGGCCAGAGGCTGATGTCGGGTGTCTTCCTTCACCTTAGACTGAGACGAGGTCTTTCACCACTTAGGTAGGAGCCAGACTATTCTGCGGGCCCTCTTGTCTCCACCTCCTGCACACCGTGGCTGCAGGCACAGCGGCTACGCCTGGCTTTCCCATGGGTGCTGAGGATCCCAACTCCAGTCGTGCCAGTGTGTGGCAAGCGCTTCGCTGGCTGAGCCATCGCTCTTGCCCCTCAGCGCTCTTATCCCTCTGAGAAAGTATGACAAGGAGCACAGGCTGTGGCTAACATATTCAAGGACTTAGACTGGGATCTCTGAGGTGAAAAGCTGCCAGGGAGAGGGTCCTTTTAAAGGATGCATCCCGGGGTGCAGTAGCAGCACACAGGCCCTGACAAGAGCCGTCAGATCTCTACTCAAGACAAGCTCAACAAGAGGAAGCCGTGCCCAGTACTGGAAGCGTAGCCAACTACCCAGGGTCAGGGAAGTCCTGACCTGAGAGCGGCGCGATGCTACACCCACTGCTTTAAAAAAGAGTGTAATCTCTAACTACTTTCTAAACATTTGTCCTTATATCCAAAGATGATTGCAGTCCTTACCTCTCATCAAGGAATCTGCTCTTTGCAATAGATGAAAGCCATTGCAGAAAACCCACAACCAATGAAAATGCAGAATTGTGCAGCCTAGTCCCAATGGGTACATCTACAAAATACTCCCACACCTAGGGCTTGGGGATCATTGTGAAAGAAGGGGTAGAAAGGCTGTAAGAACCAGAGCATCAGGAAGTTTGCTGTAAGACTATGTCTCCTTGTAACGTCAGAAGCTACACCCAGAAAACCTTCCCCACATGACTGTGTCAACATGAGCTGAACAAAGATAACAATAGACACGCCAGTGTGGACGGGGGAAAGCCCATGAGACCTCAACACTACACGAAGAATTACAGGCAACTAAGAATGCTGAGAACGGGAGAAGCAGTCTCCCCCAGGAAGAGCACACCAAATGGCTACCTAATACCACGTGGTCAGCCCTAAAAACATACAAACAGGTGACATTATATAGGCTGAGCAGGTTATATTTAGAAATCTGTCTGTGTGTATGGGTGTGTGTACATATAACTGCATGCATGCAGTAATAATTGATAAAAAAAAAAAGGAGGCCATGAATCAGAAGATCAGGGAGGAGTATACGGGACAGTTTGGAGGGAGGAAAGGGAAGGGGGAAATGGTGTGATTATATCTTAATCTAAAAAAAAAGATGCAACTCAAGCACTAAATAGAAGAAGATAGGAGAAGAAGGAAGACGGGAAGGGGGAGGTGGAGGAAGCAGCAGGGAGATCTTGGGGGACTTGGAGGTGAATTGTGTATGTATTCAAACTTCTCAAAGAAATTTTTTAAAGGCACAGCTTAAATAAAGGACGAAGCTCCCCGAGACAGTTTATCTGAGCACCCAGGATGGTGAGGCAGGATGATTACTGAGTTCAAAGCCAGCGTAGGTGTTGCTGTCTTCCTGAATGGACATGGTGTGTCCATCCCATTGTCTCCTGGGCCCTTTATATGCCTGTAGATTAGCGCTCTTCTCAGCTGAGCTCCGAGAAGCCGGCTCCTATTTGTTCAGTAGAAGCGGTGACAGCAGAGACTCATAACGGCCAGAGTATTGAGGCTCAGTGACTGTTGAGTGCTCGGTCATAAATGGGACAGTTATAGCATGCCTCCCAAGACTCAGAGAGCATCATGGAGGAATTGGCAGAAAGAACGTGAGAGCCGGAGGAAGGAGGGTGCAGAAGCCTGGCTCCTGGGCATGACGTGAGCGCTGTACTGATGAAGTCGCAGCAGCTGTAGTTCGTCCACGCAAGATCTGGACAAGATGGTGCTGGAGCAGACAGCCGGGTTCACCTCAGAGACTGTCTCTGCCCTCCGACCTCCTGTCTCGGAGGGTGGAGGGGTCACAGGCCCTGCCAGCCACGGGGAAAGCAGCATAGTGGCTGCTGGGGAAGGAAGAGAAACTTTCTTTAGTGGTGTAGTCACTGGGGAGGTGACCACGTTTCTAAATGACCCAATTAAGCTCATTGGGCCACTGAAAACAGAAGATAGAAGTAGAGAAGGGACTGGTTGAGACAGGAGGGATCCTGCAGGAGTGGAGGGGACAGGAAGCGGTAATAAGCATGAAGATCAAAACGAGCTGTGCGTGCACAGACATGTCGTAACCCTGGTCTGTATAATGAATATAGGTAGTTAAAACGCTAATAACTGAATAAATAGAAAATATAAATCATCTGAAGGAAGAGAAAAAGACAGAGGTAGAGAGAGAAGAAGAAGAAAGCTAAGGACGCTGCTTCATAGGAAGGTCACAGGATGGGCTGAGAATGGCTAGAGAGGAAACAAAGTCAGACATCACCCCAGGAGATGACGGTGACCAGGGAGAGAACAGGACACGGAGATGAGAACCACCAGATGAGATGCTTGGAGGCCACAGGCTGTGACCAGCTGGGCTGACTAGAAAAAAAAGGTAGAAAGACTGTAGGAGCAGGTCAGGCAGGACCAGAGTAAGCCACTGTCTTCTGGACGGGACAGGACCCAGCCCACCTTGCAGCAGGGAGGGGCAGGGTTCAGGACCCAGCCTGACTGAGGGGCTGGACAGCGACGCCTCTGGGGAGGGAGATACAACCTTCTTCAGGGTGTGATTTGTGATAAGTCAGACACCCAGGAGTCCAGGGGCAGCTCAAGATGGAATCAATAGGTTATTGGGGGAGGGGAAGCAAACACAAAGTTGGGAAAGGGTGGGGGAGGGACCTGAGAGAAGTTGTATGGACGAGTGGGGAGTGAATGGGATTACAGTACATAGCACAGGGGCCAGAGAGGTGGCCCCGTGGTTAAGAGCACTCATTGCTCTTCCAGAGGACTTGGGGTCAATTCCCAGCACCCCAAACCATCCCTAACTCCAGTTCCAGAAGGTCTGGTGCCTTCTTCTGCCTTCTGCGAGCACCAGCCACGCATATGATGCACACACACGTGGGCAAAACGCTCATAAAATAAGTCTAAATGTTTTAATTTCTTCTTTAAAAGAAATGTTCTTTAAAAGTACATTGAAAATACATAAATGAGATTCTTGAAGAATTAATAAAAAGAATCATATTTTTTAAAAAACAAAAAAAGAAGCAACTGAGAAAAAGGACACCCTGAGCTCCGGAGAAGAGCCGTCCGTTTATTTGGAGCCACAGACACCGTGGTTACCAGAACCTCAGAAAGGAGAAGTTTGCAAATCCTGTTTACTGCGTTTCAATTTTGTCAGAGTGAGGCAGGAGGCCATGACCTTTGATGAGAATCAGAAAGAACTTGAGAAATGAAATACAGCCTGTCATTTTCCGTGTGTGTGTGTGTGTGTGTGTGTGTGTGTGTTGGTGTGGGGAAGCATGAACGTCCTCTCCTGAGACTGCTCCTACAATCTTTCTACCTTTTCTTCTAGTCAGCCCAGGTGGCCACAGCCTGTGGCCTCCCTGCCTGTTTTGATGTATTTTTCATTAGCTCTTTGAGAATTACCCCCATGCATGTATGTATGTACTCTGATCATGCTCGTCACCACCGCCTGCTTCCCAACCCCAACTCCTCTCACCCACCTACCACTACCAATTAGGTGCCCTCCTTGTGGGTTGATCCTCTTAACCTCCAAGGCAAAGTTGCTCTGCTCACATGCAGACGGATGTGTTTTCCTAAGATGGGGTCTCTAGCCAGCCTAGAACTCCGCAAGTAGAAACATGAGTGCTTGTGTTTGGAGAGCCAACACTAGACCAGCTGGGCCAGCACCTGAGTCCCCTTCTCATCCAACAACCTTCAGGAACAGCACAGCCATCCGCAGAGACACTGGCTTCTGACTAGGATTTGAAGAGATCCAAGCTCCGAGTGTAGCTTGCCTCTCGATCCCACAATTCACCTCTCTACCCCTCCCCTTACTGATGCCAAAACACACAGGCTTTGTGGCTGTTCTGTTCCTCCTATCCATTGTATGGTACGTGTCTGCCTTGATAACTGGGTAACCGTGTGGTCCAGGCCTTGCTAACTGGGTAATCGAGTGGTCCCGGCCTGTGTTCAGCCTGAAGTGATGGGGGCAGTTAGCGTCCTCCTCCCCTGCAGCGGTTTCCTTTTCCTTTTCATTTGTTGGTTTGAATGTGCAGCAGTATGCACGTGGAGGCCAGAGGGCAGCTTGCCAGAGCTTGTCCTTGCCTTTCACCATGTGAGTCCTGCTAGCACCTTCCCTGCCGAGCCATTTCCCCACCCTCCCACAGCCCTTTCTTAAGGTCTGTCTGTGTAGCCCTGGCTGTCCTGGAACTCACTCTCTACACCAGGCTGGCCTCGAACTCTCAGAGATCCACCTGCATCTGCCTCGCCGGTCCTAGGATTAAAGGCGTGTGTCACCACACCCAGCCTAAATTTTTATTAACACATATCACATTAGCCAAACCTCACGACACAGGTTTGTAGTTCCAGATACTCAGGAGGCTGAGGCAGGTGGATTATGAGGGCAAAGCCAGCTTTGGTCGGCTACATAGTGAGACCAGACTCAAGAGAAAAGGGGAAGAGGGTTTCTGGGGAGTCAGGCTCCGTCAATAAAGCGTTTGCTAAGCAAGGATGGCCGTCTGAGCGAGCTCTGCGGGCCCTCATTTAAAGCCAGGAAATCCAGCCCGGGAGAGGAGGAGGGGTGGAGACAGCCTATCCACGGCCCATTGGCTGGACAGCCTACATCGCGAGCTCCAGGCCCATGAAAGAACCGTCTCCGCAAGGCTTAGAAGAGGACGCAGGTAGACTGTGAGAGCCGACGTCAGGCTTGAACCCAGCGCTCGGGGACTACACCAGCTGTGGGTGCTGGACAGGGGAGAGCCAGTCAGCGGTGCAGCCCAGGCAGACGGATCACGACCCCGCCCCTAGCTCAGGCTCCGGACCGCGGCTGGGCTGAGGGGGCGGGAGGCGGTTGCCCCTCCCCAGGCGGACTGACCATGCTCCAGTGGAGAGCCTCACACCAACAACTACACGGACACCCTACATTGGGCTGGAGGGGTTACTGCGTTATTTTAGGTTTTAAAAAGAGGGCGTGCTGTTGGAAGAAGGTTGGGATGAGAACGAAGGTAGGAGGAGTTGGGGAACAAACAGAAGTTGGACCCCGACGCCGTATCGCTCGTCAGGCGGCAGCACTCGGCTGCGAGTGAGCGCAGCGCAGCGCGGCTGGACTACTCGAAGGGTTCCTGGAAGAGGAAGGACAGGCGCCTGCTGGAGTCCTAGGGACAAGCCAACCCTAGGCCTGGCTTCACTGTGTGGAATTCCACCAGGGCCATTCCCTCGGATAAGTGCATTTCTCTTTAAAAATAAAATTATCCAGGGTCCCATTCAACAGCTGAAGCGCACGTCCGCCGAGAAATCACTAGATAAAAATAAATTGTAAACACTGAAGGGGAGACTGCGAGACGCCGCAGCGAGTGAGGGAGCTTGACACCAAACCTAATGACCTGGCCTACGACTCCTGCAAGTTGGCCTCCACAGGCTCCTGTGACACACACGCACACGCAAATCAAATAAATTTAATACGAAAATTTCAAAGTAAGCTGAAGACACCATCGCACCCCTGTACCCCAGCTGTCCCTTCTGGAAGGATAGATGGGTGTCCCAGAAGTACTAGGGCACCTTTCCGGAGGCCTCTCTAGGCTCGTATACACAGCCGTGTGTGCAAACACGCTTGTGCGCACCCGCAAACGCTTCCCTCTCCCCTTCTGTTTGCGTCCGCCCAGCCTTAGACAGCGTGTCATTACCCAGCGTGTCCACCAGGGGGCGATCGCGCCTTTAATTTCCTGCTGTCGGCCTGGCCAGTCCTGCCTGGGTATGTCGCTGCTTCTGCCTTTATATTGCCCGCATCTTCATCCATGTTTTTAAACCCCTAGTACAGCTGCGGGAGAGTATTTTGAGGACTTCCCAAGTTTCTGTTGCTCTAATAAAATATCCTGGCCAAAAAAGGGGAGTTTTGGAGAGAAAGGGGTTATTTGGGTTTACAACTCCAGCCTGTCACTGTGGGGCAGCCAAGACGGTCACCTCAAACAGTTGGTCACGCGGCAGCCACAGCCAAGAGCAGAGAAAGGAAGGCCTGCATGGCCACTCGTCCGCAGGTCGGGATCCCTGCCTAGGAAATGGTGCCCCGCTGTGGCCTGGTTCTCCCCACATCCATTAACATAAGACAATACACACATACATAGGCCAATCTATTGTATTCCGTCCCTCACGGAGACTCCCTTCCCAGGTGATTCTAGGTTGTGTCAAGTTGATTATCGTGGGTGTTGACAGTGTCCCAGTTGCCTTCGGTCGTCAGCCTGACACAGCCTAGAGTCATCAGACAGGAAGCAGCTGAAGAATGCCGGATGCATAGGCCTGTGGGCGTGCACTTGAGGGATTGTTCTGATTGGTGATGGATGCAGGAGAGGCGGCCCCGTGGGCAGCACCGTCCCTGGGGCGGGGTGACCATGAGTGGGTGAGCCTTCCTCCACGGTTCCTGCCCCGGGCTTCTGCCTCGACTTCCCTCAGTAACGGACTGTGACCTCGGAGTGTGAGCCCCGTCAGCCCCTTCCTCCGCACATTACCTATGGTCAGGGCATTGTCACAAGCACGGAGAAACTAGGATGAGCAAATTCATGTCTTTGTGGCTGTGTTCACTAACTACTCACACATGCAGGCACCCTTGTGTCTGTGTGTGTGTGTGTATGCCTGTGTGTGTGTGTGTGTGTGTGTGTGTGTGTGTGTGTGTGTGTGTGTGAGAGAGAGAGAGAGACAGACAGAGAGAGAGAGAGAGATATGCACCGGCCTTGCCAGCAGCCAACCCCACTGCCATTCCTCAGGTTCCTTTGAGACAGGGTCTCCCTGACCCTCACAGGGATGCACTTCAGGGAGGAAAGACTTGGGATTGCTTTGCACAGTCCATTGAGGTAGAGAAGTGGTGGCTGCTCACACTGCCTCCCAGTCAGAAAGCAGACAGTAAGCAAAAAGCAGCTGAGCTATAAGCTAGGCCAACCCCGAGAGAACCACTTCTACATAGGGACGCCACCACCTAAAGGGTCAAAACCTTCCTAGTCAGCAGTGCCAGCTGGAGGCCATGCAGCGAAACCTAGCCTGGGCTGACGAATACACACTCTGCCCGCCTGAGCCTTAAAGATGGAGTGGCCTGGAGTGGCAGAGTGTCTCAAAGAACAAACCCATAATGCCTCAGTATCACATGACCCAGCCTCTCCCTCCCATGGGAGCATGGGAAAGGGCAAGCTGCCACTGCCATGGTCATCATGACGGTTACCTTGGCTGTTTAAATCAACTGAGAGGCACGCTTCTGGGGAGGCAATGGGGTATCCTGAAAGGATTGTCCAGGAGGAAGGCCCTCCCGCAGTTCCAGAGACAGAAAAACGCTATTGTTTGGTTTTTTGGTTTTTGTGGTCTTTATTTTGCCTGCTTATTTTCGCCTCTTGCTGGCAAGTACATCTACTCTATCTCTCTTCCTCTGTGTTGCTCCCACCACCCTTACCTGACATGGACTGAAGGCTTGACTCCCTCCAGGAATACTCCAGGCCTTCAGATCTGGACTCTGAGGCACCCACCTCATAAGACTGAGCCCCTACCAGGTTTCCGGCCTCTGCAGCATGCAGGTAGCCATTGTGGACTGCCCATGTTGCATCATGTAAGCCAAACTGATAAATCTGTCAGTCCTGTTCCTCCAGTGAACGCTAATGCAAACAGCCCTTGACGCTTGTGAATCCATTGCCTCTCCCAACGGTGCCTTCCCAGGCCACTCAGACATGGCGAGCACTTCACAGCACACTGCTGTGTCATGGCCTGTCCTTGACCAGGCGTGTGCACGAGGCAGTGCTGTGGCTTCTGTCAGCCACTAGACCAGTGGTCCTCAACCCTTCTACAGCTGCCACCCTTTAACTTTGTGTTGCGGTGACCCCAAACCATGAAATCATTTCACTACTACTTCAAAAACTGTAACTTTGCTGTTAATTAATTGTAACTTAAATATCTGATATGTGACCCTTGTGAAAGGGTCATTTGACCCCCAGAGGAGTCGTGACCCACGGGTTGAGAACCACCGCACTAGAATGATGAGACTCCAGCTTAGCTCTGAGACTCAGCTGTGTGTGTGTGTGTGTGTGTGTGTGTGTGTGTGTGTGTGTGTGTGTGTTGGGGGGGGTCAGCACTGCCAGCTGGAATCATCTCTACCCCTCAGAGGCACAGTGTTACAGGTGCACATGGCCAAGCCCAGCTTTTTACTTGGGTGCTGGAGATTTGAACTCAGGTCCTCATGTTTGTACAGCAAGAACCCTTAACCTCTGAGCCATCTCCCCAGCCCACGTGGTGATGCTGTGCCTTCAGAAGAGTGTGTCCCTGTCTCTCTGGTACCGTGAGGCACAGTCATGACCCAAATGTTGAGTTAATTTCTCCGGGGTTGAGATGACCACTGAGTCCATCACATCTCAGTCACCACTGTCCACTGCCCACAAAGCTGGATGTAACATCGGGCCATGGGGACAGCTCTATACAATGGTGCCTTCCTGTAGAATGTACACTCTGAGGTCCTGCCCTGTCCTTGGCCACCCCGCCAGCCTTTATTTGTTCCTGGTAAGTAAGGGTGATCCCAGCTGATCAAAAGAAATCACGCAAAAGGCAAGTTCCTGGCTCTTGACTTAGCTCTAAAGTACTACAGATAAAATCTAACCAGAGAGGGGCACTGCCAAGACCTGCTGGCAGAGGGCAGTGGGTTGTGCGAGGTAAACGGCGAGAACGTTCTGGAAGGTGGGTATTGGTGCCGGCGGCCACAGTGCGCTTATCAATAGTTAAACCGCTCCCAATGGCAGGGACGGTAGAGTGCACGCTCTGTTTAACCACAACTTTAAAAATAAAGTCTACTCAATAACAGAGAGACGCCAAGGCATGAATAATATATGTCGAAGAGAATCAGGCTGATGCTCAGGCCTTTTCTGAAACAAAACCAGCAAGGCTAAGGGGGAGGGGCTCGTGAGGCCCCGCCCCTTCCTGATGACTAGCGCTAGCAGTTGGGGGAGGGGCTCATAAGAGTTAACAGTTGGAAGGGGCGGGGCATGTGAAGCCCTACCCATTCCCGGTCATTGCCAGGAAGGTCTCCATGGACGGGATAGACATTTCTTCAGTGGCGCAGCTACTGCTCAGTGGCCCTAACCCTGTAAACAACCTCTCATCTCAACCCTGATAGAATTCAGTAGTCCATCAAAACACAGACGTGGAGATAGAAGGCGGCTGGATTGGAAGAGGAGAGGACCAGCAGGAGTGAGGTGGGGCAAGAAAGGGTGATAAATATGGGCAAAATACATCCTACATGTGGGGAAATGTCATAACAATATCCGTTATTCTGTATAAGTAATATCCACTTAGGAAAACGTGTAAAATACACAAAAGTCTGAAGCCAAGGGAACAGACAGACAGACAGGGGAAAACGAGCTATAGTCTGAGGTGGTAAAGAGGCAGAATCCTGTCCCCACAAGTCCAGCCACATCCCAGGACACCATGAGGAAAGGGATTTCTCTGCCCTGGGTGGGGGTGTGGCTCAGCCGGTAGAGCTCTCTCTTGGCATGCACGAGGCTCCAGATTCCATCTGGAGCACAGAATAAACCAGGCATGGTGATGCATGCCTGCATCCCAGCACCTGGTGGGTGGAGCTTTGGAGGACCAGGAGTTCAAGGTCATCCTCACTGCTAGTGAGTCCCTAACCAAGGTGAGATCCGTGGGACGCTGTCTCCAAAAATACAATAACAAAATAAATAAAAGTAAAATGAGGTCTCTTTCACAGGAGCAATTTCCTGCCTAGGACTGTGACCCTGGTCAAAAGCCCTTGGTTGGGAGGTTGTGACCAGGGCTGGGAGGTCACAATTCAGGTCTTGGAGGTCATGACCAGGGCTGGGAGGTCACAATCCAGGGCTGGGAGGTTGTGACCAGGGCTGGGAGGTCACAATCCAGGGCTGGGAGGTCATGATCAGGGCTGGGAGGTCACAATCCAGGGCTGGGAGGTTGTGACCAGGGCTGGGAGGTCATAGCCGGGAGAGCATAGCTCTAGGGTAGCACCTGCTCTTGTTGTTTTTCTAAGTGTTATCAAAGCAGCTTCTAAATATTTATGTGAGCACTGTCAGCCTGGGTCACAGAAGCCTCCTTCTACAGTGGACAGTAGTGAGCTAAAGATACCCTGTGGTTAACGTGCTGGGAAAAAGCCTCATCCATGAAGGGGACCCTGAGGCCCAGCGAGCATCACGAAAGAGGAAGCCAGGGGAGTGCGGGAGCAGTAGGGTGGGGAAGGGCACAGCGAAACTCTGGCACAGTGTTGACACTCGGGAACTCACAGCAGCTGGGGCTGCCTGACCAAGCCAACCACTGTCTCAGCACCGACGTTCTCCAGGAGCTCTGGGCAAGGGGGACTGTTGGGGGAGGGAGAGCCATTCTTTGCTGAGGGTGTGGCCGCAAGTAGATGTCCCACACTAGTGGGTGGCCACACAGACCAGCATGTATGGGCAGCACTAACTGCACTTGGTGTGGAGTTGTCTGTCTGTCCGTTTGTCTGTCTGAAGACATGAAGTTAGGAAGGGAATATGGTGAATGAAGTGTGGGTGTAGTTGGAGGGGGAACATGGAAGGGTATACATGTGTACTGTACGTGGTCATAGCTCATTGTACACAGATATAAAATCCTCAAGAATGAAAAAACATTTTTAAAAATTATCTCATGCGTGTAGATGTGTTGCCACATCTACAACGTGTGTGGTGCCCGCAGAGGACAGAAGAGGGCATCAGATCCCCAGAAACGAAAGCTACAGTGCCTGTGAGCCGCCATGTGGGCGAGGGGAAGTGGGCCCAGTGCTCTCAGCCACTCTCCAGTCCAGAATAAGGAATGTTTTGTTGTTATTCTTTGATTCAGGGTTTCTCTGTGTAGCCCTGGCTGTCCTGGAACCTGTAGATGCTCTGTAGACCAGGCTGGCCTCCAACTCACAGAGGTCCGACCGCCTCTGCCTCCCAAGTGCTGGGATTAAAGTGTGTTACCACACCCACCCTGGAACTCTTTAATTTTTAAGAGGCACTGTGGCATCCCTCACTTTCCCAGAGAAGATGCTGGGCTGCAGACCTCCAGCCCAAGCTGTCCTCCTGCCTGGCAGCTTGCTGACTGCTTTCCAGACAATGGAAAGGCCCTGCCTCAAAAGAAACAGTGGATGGCACATTGGAAATTACACGCAATTGTCCTCCGGCTTTGCACATCCATGCACACATGTGGAAGCACACTCAACATGTGCAGTCGCACACACATGTGCACACATGCACAAGAAGAAAAGAAGGTACAGTTCATATGGCCCTCCCCCACACTCACTCTATTCTGGTGACCTGTGAAATCTCCCAGCCCCAAATCCTGCAGCTGGGACAGCCTAGGACCTTGAAACTTTGAACATGGCTCTGTTGATAGTTCTGGAATCGCATGGGAGCCGTTCTGTGGCTGAGATTGTGAGGGGCTGTCTGGGTTAGGCTAGCTGACGTGGGAAGGCCCCCCTGAGTGTAGGTGGCCCCATCCCTTCGGCCAGTTGCTGAACACCAGCCTTCATCTCTCTGCTTCCTGACTGTGGGTGCCATGTGACCAGGGGCCTCACACCCTTGCCACCATGCTTTCCCTGCCATGAACTGTGGCCACGGCAAACCTTCCTCCCTTCAGTTGCTTTCGTCAGAGTATTTTATACCACCAGTGAGAAGCGAGTGTACTGTGAACATGCATCCTTCTCAAGTGAAGGAGTGACCTCAGACTGGCCTGTGGCACATCTGTGAGAGAGCATCCTGACTGACGGTGCCAGCTCTGGGGGACACGGAACCAGACAGTAGTCCTGGGCTGTGTAAGAAAGCCAGCATGATCCGGAGAATGGGAAAATATGAGCATCCTCCCGTGGTCTCTGCTCCAGCTCCTGTTCTGACTCCCGTTAGTGACGGACTGCTCTGGAAGTGCAGCCAAACAAAAATCCTTTCCTCCACAAGTAGTTTTGGGTCAGGTTATTTGCCACAGTCCCAAAAATCACACCATGACACAGGCCGTGGTTAATAACTATACCAGGACTATGGGCAAAAACAATCCTAGGGAAGCCAGAGTGCGGTTGTTCTACCTGGCGGGCAAAGAAAACCCTTCGGTGTTTGCCGTGTTCCAGGGTTCCGGTGTGAGCAATGATGTCCCCACAGGAAGCAAGGCGGTAGAAGAAAGCCAGCTCTCTCCTCAGCACCCCAGAGCCCAAGTATATAGGATTTAAGCTGCATTTTTGAAGAAGGCATATCAAGGTTTTTTTCCTTGCTTAGCATAACATGGAAGGAGAGAACTGAAAATATTAATATTCTATTATAAGGAAAGCAAAAGATGATGTCAGAGGCCTGTCCAGCCACTCAAAAACCTGAGACAGGAGGATGACAAGTTGAAGGCCAGGCTGGGCTGGATTGAGTTCAAGGTCAGTCTGGGCTATAGAACAAGACTCTGGGTCTCAAAGATTTTAAAGTGAGTGGGGGTTCGGCACAGCACTAGAGCCCCCTGCCTAGAATCCACCCCCGTGAGCGTCTGCGGCTGTGGTCAGCGGTGGAGCCTGCCTACAATGCCCCAGTGAGGGGCTCAGCAGGAACGTGCCTTCCTGTCATGCGAGGCCATGAGGTCCATCCTCAGCACTGAAGACAGAAAGAAGGGAGGAAGAGGCTTGGACTTGATCTCTGTAAGCAGACCCTGTGAACACAGCCCTCTCTTCTGCTGTCTGGAATCCCAGCCTCCTCCTGTCTGTAGCGCGAAAGGAGGAGGGAGGCGTTGCTGCAGGCGGCATGGCTGAGTGAACTTCTGTGGGCCTGAACCCTCCCTGTGGCTCCCTTACAGGCCGGATGGAGCACACAAGTTTCTGTTCTCCTTATTTTATTAGAATCAGTTGCCTAGAGCCCCATCTTTCTCTGGGGACTTGAGAAAAATCTGTGTGTTATAAATTAACCATCTCTGGGCTTCATCCCGGGAGCCCTGCCGCCTGGCCACCGGGCTGTCTGTACTCCATCCAGATGCTCCGCCAGTGAGGTCAGCTTAGGCCCCTCAACCCTGCTGGCGTCCTGGGCTCAGCCTTCACCTGCCTCTCTCTGTCCCTCAGGGCCCCTGACTCAGCAGTATTCAGAATAGTCTTCCTCCACATAGTTAGCTGGGAACCAGCCAATCTGGAGAGAGAAGAGAAACAGTCAGAAAGCGTCTATCACCTTCACTCCTCACAGCAGGCTGGACCCCACCTGCCTTGGGGCCTCTGCGCCTGTTGTTGATTTCTCCTCTGCGCACACATGAGGATGCCCCTCTGTCTCCTGTGTCACCTTCTCAGGAGTCACCCTAATTAACACAGTAAGCCCCACCCCCTCCACACACATCTGTCCTTTCCCTGAGCACGCTCCGTGGAAGTCATCCGAACGATTACAGATTCTGCTTATTTACAGGATTAATTGTGAGGCCAACTCCCCGCCCCCAACACAACATGAGCTCAACAAGGGCAGAGAGTTTTGTCTTCTACTCACCAGACTCCCAATAGCCTACAACAGGTCCCAGCGCTCAGTGAACACTTTATTAATATTTCTTAGAATGTTGGCTGGACAGATGGATAGATGAGTAGGTAGGTAAGTAGGTAGGTAGGTAGGTACGTAGGTACGTAGGTAGGTAGATAGATAGATAGGTAGGTAGATAGATGGATGGATGGATGGATGGATGGATGGATGGATGGATAGATAGATAGATAGATAGATAGATAGATAGATAGATAGATAGATAGATAGATAGATAGATAGATAGGCAGATAGACAGATAGATAGACCAGACAGACAGAAAACTGAGCAGATGAGTAAGTGAGTGGGTAGATGGTGCGTAGATAGATGAGCACATCCATGAATAGAGAGATAATGGATGGGTGGGTAGATGGATGAAGGGATGGATAAATGAAAGGGGGACTAGATGGGTAAATGGATGATGAGTGCATAGATGAGTGGCTGGGTGGGTGGGTGGCTGGGTAATAGATGGGTGGGTGTGTGTGTAATGGATGGGTGAGTGGATGGATACATGGGTGGGTTCTGGGGAATGGATGGGTGAGTGGATGGATAGATGGATGGGTGAGTGGATGGATACATGGGTGGGTTCTGGGGAATGGATGAACTGATGGATGGGTGGGTTCTGGGGATCACACTCGGTCTCCAAGTTTGTAATCCAAGCACTGTACTAGCTGAGAACCTTCCCAGCCCACTAGCAGTCATTTTCACCCTGAACTCTGGAAGAGTGGGTAAAGAGCTCCCTTCGGGGGCCCTGTTACCCATCGCCATTCTGATCTCTGCCTGGTGTAACTGCCTGCTTAGGTCAGAATGATCTCATTAAATATTATTTCACAAAGATAATAACTGGACAATGCTTCCTTTGCACCCAGAAGAATCTTGAGCTCATAGTAGGTTCTCAATAAATAGATGTAGATGGGTGAAATGTGTGCAATCGTAGTGTCCGTTTGCCCCTCTGACTAGGGATGACTTGCACAGGAGCCACATTCCATCCCACTACAGCCAGGCAACACCCCACACCCCACACAGATGGCCATCCCTCCTGCCTCACCCGGCCATAGATCTCCCCACGCCACCAGCCTTGCTGTCCCTTCTTGTTGAGGATCTTGATGATGTCACCTTCCTTAAGGGACAGCTCAGATCGGTCCCGGGCACAGAAATCATAGCGGGCTTTGGCTGTGCCAAAATACTTGGTGCTTCCAGCTATGAGGAGAAAATGAGATCTGTAAGCATCTAAGATAAATACCCGGCCATCATCTGGAAACAGTGTAGAAAGGGGACACACTCTCAAGAGAGTGCCATCTATTTGTAGGGCTTCTGTGATGGTTAGCTTCAATTATCAACTTGACCCAACCTAGAATCAGCCAGAGGAGAGTATCAGTCAGGGATTATCTGCATTGGTTTCACCATATCTGTGGGAGTTGTCTTAATGAAGTGAATTGATGTGGAAAATCCAGCCCACTGTGAGTGGCATCATTCCCTAGGCTGGGGAGAGGCTCTTGTACTGCATAAGAGTGGACAAAGTGAGCTGAGTGGAAGCGAGCAAGCACACATCCACCTCGTTCTGTTCCTGACTGCTGATGGTATGTGACCAGCTACCTCAAACTCCTACCTGGTGGCTTGCTGATGGCTCTCCTCTCAGGCTCCTTGTACGGGAACTGCAAGGTGGTGTCTAGAGACTTGAAACAATCTTTGAGGGAATTCTGCTGGTAAAACTCCACCAGTTCCTAGAAAAATAACCAGAGCGCAGTTGGTGTCGCAGCTGGCCAGCCTCAGTGGAGCAGAGCTCAAGCCCTTATCTGCACTCCAAACAGCTCCTTAGCTGCTCCCGAGGATTGGGGAGCACCTTCCTCTGCTGGAACAATGGGACCATCCACGGAAGGGAGCCTGCGATGGGAAATACTGACAGCTAACCTGAAGGACCTGGGAGATGAGCCTCTGAGATAAGCAAGAGCATCCCATGGCTGGGGTCTCAGGGTGAATAGAAAGGAGAAAGCAAGATGAGCACCAGCCTCCATCTCCCTTTCTCTCTCCCTGTCTTAGGAGGCAGCCTCCTCAGCCACCACACCCGCCTCCATGCCCGTTCTCATCCTCCGGCTGTGAGCTGGAGGAGCCTGTCCATTTTCAGGCTGCTTTGTCAGATGTTGGTCACAGTAATGAACAGAGTGACTGACAGACACCACGGGTGAGGCCAACAGACACCACAGGCTGAGGCCAACGGACACCATGGCTGAGGCCGGCTCTCCCAATGCAAAGGGGGAGGGAGAGACCTGAGGCCAGAGTCCTCTGAGATGCACAGGTTAACTGCTGTGAGCATGCATACAAACAATAACAGTGATAGTAGTAATAATAATAAGACACAATGTTTAAGTTATGAATTCTCTTTCCACGTCTTCATTTTCTTCAGACTGATCATAAGGCCCACATGCCTTACATACAGCAGTCAGTTTTAAATGCTAAGAGGAAGATACGATGAATTAACAAGACAGTAAACACTAACTAAACACTCTTAAATTCTCAGCAGCACGGGCAGTCACTCAGGTCACCTGCAAACACACGGCCCAGAAGCCTGTGAAGTGGGAAGGCAAAGGCTCGAGTCTTAGCGATACAGTCGTCAGAGCGTGAGTGCACACGCGCCTGTGTGGGGGTGTGGGCGTGCACGTGGGACCAGAGGTTGACTTGAGGTGTCTTCCTCTATCATGCTCCACTTTATATTTTGAGGCAGGGGCTCTCACTTAGCCCAGAGCTTCCTGGTTGCCTGTGCTGCCTGAGCAGCAAGCCCCATAGATCCGCTTGTTTCCAGCTCCCAGAGCTTCAGTTACAGACATGAGCCACCACACCTGGTTTTTACGTGGGTCCTAGAGATCCAGCCCAGGCCCTCAGGAGCTTTATCCCTGAGTCACCCCCTGACTCAGCCTGCTTGGCATCACAACCACGCCTCTGTGAGCACCCAGCACTACTAATCACAACTGTCTTCACCATTAGCCCTTAAGGGGATGAGTTCATGGTCAGTGGATCCCTGGAAGGGCACCTGTAAACACAAAGACCTTAAGACACGGGTTACATAGGCTCTGAGCAGCTTCAATGCGGGTAGTGGACAAGGGCCCTTACCGAAAGGCCCCGGAAAGCCTTCTTCTCCGTGATCCGGTATAGCCCCTCTGACGTCATGATTTTAATATGTTTGACCTCGACATTATACCTGGGTATGCGGATGAAAAAGAATCAGAGGGTTGAGTCCTGAATCGGAAGATCCCTACCGCACCTCCACCAGGCTACAAGCCCCAAGGACAGAAGAATCAGGCTGGACGCCTTCAAGCAAGGTGAGCCCTGCCAATCCCTTCCCCGGGTGTCTACTACCCTAAGCCTTCCATCAGTTGTCTTCCACAGAAAGAGTTTTCTTCCCTTCTGAGGTAGCTCAACCTGAGGGTCAGCCTGACAGGACCTAGAATTGCCATAGAAGACCTCTGGGCATATCCATGTGGGAGTTTCTCCACTGAGTTAACTAACAGGGGAAGCCACACCCGGAGTGTGATGGCAATATCCCATGGACTGAAGTTCTGGACTTGGGAGGAAGAGAGAGAAGGAGAAAAAGAAAGGTAGAGAGAGAGAGAGACAGAGAGGGGGAGAGAGAGAGAGGGAGAGTGAAAGAGAGGGAGAGGGAGGAGAGAGAGGGGAGAGGAGAGAGAAGGGGAGAGAGAAAGAGAGACAGAGAGGGAGAAGGAGAGAAAAAGAAAGAGGGAGGGAGAGAGGAAGAGAGGGAGATAAAGGATGAGAGAAAGGGAGAGAGAGAGTGCCAAACACCCATCGTTCATCTCTGTCTGGGTAGTGGTCCAGGGTTCTATAAGAAAGCAGACTGAGCAAGCCATGAGGAGCAAGCCAGTGAGGAGCACCCTCCATGGCCTCTGCATCAGCTGCTGCCTCCAGGCTCCTGCCTTAAGCTCAGTGATAGAGTGTGATGTCAAAGTGTAAGCTGAAACAAACCCTTTCCTCCCCAAGTTCCTTTTGGGCATGGTGTTTTTTTCCACAGCCACAGAAACCCGTAAGACAACCCCTGAGTGTGGATGCACCCTGACCAGCTGCCTCATGCTCCTGCCGCCATGCCTTTCCGACAACATGGTGGATGGTTCTCCCACTAGTAAGCTGAACAAGCCCTTTTTCCATTAAGTTGCCTTTGTCATGGAATTTTGTGCAACAAGTAAGCCCACCACTCCAGGGTGTGTGAGAAGCCAGTGGGACCCTGCTAAGAAGAGAGTGTTCTTGAACAACATGAAAGAGGGTGGGGTAGGAAGGACGCGAGAGCAGGGGCTCTGTTCACATGACTGGTCACAGAACAGCAACATGGGAAGAGACACCTGACCTCACCAACACAGCAGGCCACAAACAGCACAGGGAAAGGACAGCCGTTTCTGCCAGTAGGGGATGCTAGGCAGCGCAAAAACCCTAGAAATGCCTTCCTTTTTCTTTTTCTCTTTCTTGCTTTCTCTTTTTAATGGTGAGAGCTTGCTGAGACAGCTCAGCAGGTAAAGGTGCCTGTCGCAAAGCTCGACAACAGGACCGTCATATGGACAGTGAGAGTGACTTCCAGACTTCACAGTACAGCACGGGACATGCGCACAGGAAATAAACTTCTTTAAACTGCTGAGCTCTCACAAAAAGATTGGAAAACCCCAACGCTGAAAATAAAGTTGAAAGCAAGGGTAGAGTGGCCAGGCAGTGCAACTTAACTCCCCGGTGGCTGTGCTGGGCTTGGCACCCAAGGTGGCTGTGCCCGGCGGGCACGGGCTCAGGTGGAATGGGTCCTGGCACCACAGCACTCTCCCCATGCTTTCTGCAGCCTCTCCACACACACACTACTTCTACCCTCTGATAACCTGGAGTTCGGGGACTACACGAGCCTGGGCAGAGAGCCCCTGGGATCTTTCTGTTTCTTCCTTCCCAGTGCTGGGGTCACAAGCGCAGCCAGGCCTGGCTTTAAGTGGGTGCTGAGAAACCAAACCAAGGTCAGAACGATGGTCTGGAGGGCACTCTTCAAACTGGGCCAATCTCCCAGCACCCACCATGTGGTTTTCCGAAGCCATTGTGCAGATGCAAATCAAAACTATATGAAGTGTCATCTGACCCCAGCCCTTATGGCTGTCAGCAAGAAAAAGCACAACCAAAGATCTGGAGAGGCTGGGGTCAGAAAACGGCCCTGTGCACAGCTTGCTGGAATCGCCAGCTCAAGATGAACACTAAGCTAGAAAAGTCTACCCCTCAGCTCAAATGGGGCTGTGGAGATGGCTCAGTCAGCAAAGGGCTTGTTGCTCAAGGACAAGGACCAGAGTTCGATTCCCAGCACCCACTTAAGAAGACCAAGGTAGTAGTAATACTTGTAACCCAGCCCTAGGGAGGCAAAGACACATGTAACTCCATCCCTAGGGAGTTCCCCAGGACTCACCGGCAGCCAGCATATCCTGTTCCCAGGGAAAAGTAATGCTTCAAAACTCAAGGTAGGGGCTGCTGAGATGGCTCAATATGTAAAATCACTTGCCCCCAAGCCTGAGAACATGAGTTCAAACCCCAAGACCTACAGAGTGGAAAGCAAAAACTGACTCCTATAGTTGACTGCCACATGTGTGCCTTAGCACGGGTGCCCTCACACAGACAGAGAGACAGAGAGACACAGAGAGGGAGAGAGGCAGAGAGAGAGACAGAAGATAGATAGATAAATGTACTTTTTCATTTCTTAAAAAACACCAAACATCACCTGCAGCCTCCACGTGTGGTAAACGCTCACATACGTGTCCATGAGTAATAAACAAATAATACAAGTAAAAGTCACAGTTCAATGATGTAAGTACAGTGTGGAGACCAGGAAACCTGTCCTGGGGCAGGCAGATTTTCTATCCCAATAACATGCAGTCAGCATACATGACACCAACCAGCCTGTGCTCATGGCAGAACTACCAACAAGGACCAGGACATGGAATCAACCAACATGTCCACAGATGAATAAACTATGATAGACACACATGAAAAGGACAGCACCCTGTCATTTATAACATGGAGGAAGTTGAGGACATTATGTTAAGTGAAATAAGCCAGACACAGGAAGACAAATAACACAGCTTCGAACACACACATTGAAGCTAAACCTGTTTGGCCTCACGTAAGAGTAGAGGTTAAAAAAAAAAAAAAAAAAAAATTCAAGGGAAAGAAGAAAGGAAAGTAAAAACTGGTACAAATGTAGTAGTTCAATAAACGGCGTGTGTGGACAGTGTACACTTTCACACGGTAAAAGCCAAGATGTCCTTGGCAAGCCCAAGTCAGAGAGGGTTAGGGACGAGAAGCCCAAGACAGGAGGGTCCCACGTCTAGGGAGAGAAGAGTCCGGGTTGGAGGAGGTGTGGTCCAGGAAGGAAGGCTACAGGTGAGAGGGGGTGTGGCCATGGAGGGAGGAGCCCATTCGGAGGAGGCGTGGCCAGGGAGGGAGGCATTACTTAATGCTGATGGCGAACTCTGCTGAGTCTTTCACCCTCTGCCGCACCAGGTAGGTCCCATCAGAGCGGTTGGTGAGGATGCCTTCGGCGCCCGCTCGCTCCATGGGGCCAGCGTACCTGCCAGGACACACTTGAGTCAGTCATACCAAGGGATTTAGGACTAGTGTGCAGCTCGGGCTTTTCGGGATCCCTGCAATTGGGCCAACTGCTTTGATGGTCCTCACAGTAGACACTAATCTCTGTGAGCCCCAGGGTAAAAAAGGAAGTGAGGTGTCAGACTCGGAAACAAAGGTTAAGGGGAGGGCTGGCAGGAGGGCTCAGCAGGTAAAGAAGCTTCCTGCCAAGTCTGAGGATCTGAGTTCAGTCTTGGGGAGCCGCTAGAGAGAAAGAGAACCAACTCCTGTAAGTCGGTCTCTGACCTACACACACACACAGGTGCGCATGCACACACACACACAGGTGCGCATGCACACACAGGTGCACACACACACACTTTTAAATAAGGGAAGATGATTGTACTCACCAGAGAAACACAGACAGGTCCTGAGGAGGTCCCTGGTGACAGACAAAAACCCAGACTCAGAAAAGAGACCCTTGTCTGGAAGACCTCGGGGACACCCACTGGCACCCACTCCACTAGCATCTGCTGAGCTGGTACCATGCTCCAGGCACTGTGCTATTCATGGACCTCGCTGTTTCCCCTCATGTCTATACGTCATACACTTATAGACCTTGAGCCAGGTGTGGTGGCCACCTTTCCAAGATGACCCAAACTAGAATCACCTGGGAAGAGTCTCAGTGAGGGACTGTGTGGCTCGAACAACCAGTGGATTTGTCTGCAGGTTATTTTCTAGATTCTGTAACAGATGTAGGAAGCCCAGCCCACTGTGGGTGAATCATTCCCTAGGTAGGAGGTCCTGAACCTTACAAGACAGCATAAGCTGAGTGAGCACGAACAAGCGAGCAGCTGACAATGCACCAGCCGTTCCTCTCTGCCCTTGATTGTCTGTGTGACCTGAACAGCGGTTTGAAGTTCCTACCTTGATATCATCCAATGATGGGCGGTAACCTGAAAACACAAGCTAAGACAGACCCCTTTCTCCCCCAGGTTGTTTTTTGTCAGGGTATTTTTCACAGAAGTGAAACTAGGAAAGCAGGGTGATGCTTATTTCCTTCAGCAGTGGGCACGTCTACACAGCATAACAGCTGGGTAAGGTGGCAGATGTATAGATGGAAGCAGGAGCAAGAAGGCCTGGAGGGACGGTCTTCTGGACAAGACCGAGAAGGAGGAAGGAGACAGGGAGGGAGCAGGGAATACAGCCAAAGAGCATGACGCACATGTATAAGAATGGCACTGTGAAGTCCATGCGCAGATTACAGAGATGGCGGGTATGCAGGAGGAGACCTGAATGGCTAGGTAGTGCTTCCTGGGCAAACTGTCTACCACTCAGCTACATTCTCAACCCTAAAGGATGTATATTTGTTACTGTTTAGCAACAACTCTGCTGACAGCATGCATGTGAGATTCAAAGGCTTGTATATAACAGCAAGCATGCTACCCCCTAGCAATGCCCCTGCCACTGTGGGGATTCTAGGCAGAGGCTCCACCCCTGACCTAACCAGTCAGTACTACCCGATCTGGAAGAAATGATGGAGTCTGAAACTCACAATATAACTTGACACTATGAAAACTTGTAGATGTGACATGAAAGTAAAGGAGAACTGTTTGGGAGGAGCATAGGGAAGAGCAGGAAAGAGGGGAGAAAATGGGGAGGACATCTGGGGGTGAGTGTGGACAGAGGACGTGCATAGTCTGTCATCATGGAGCCCATTGTTCTGATGGTAACTGAAAGTTAATTTAGGGCCGGCAAGATGTTGGAGAGAAAGGTTCCTGCCGCCACGTGTAATCCCCCAGGCTCAATCCCTAGGAACTATCTAACGCAAAGGGAGAATCATCTCCCATAAGCTATCCTCTGACCTCCACATGTAAGCCGTGGGCTAGACACCCAGATGCATACCCAATAAATGAGTGAGTAGTTGAAACAGAAAAATTAAAGGTGAATTGAAAATACGGAACTTGAAGGGTATGGCCTCCGGTAGATGACCCTAGCTCTAGTCAGTGGCCTCACACCCGTGAGTATATGGGCAGCACAAATTAGATTCTGGATTATTTTTAAAAGAAAAAAAAAGAACACAAAGCTGGAATGAGACCGCATCTGAGAGGAATTAGTGGAATGAATGGTAAGTGAATGTGATCAAATATATTGTATGCATGTGTGAAGTTCCAGAGACTCGATAACAATGTATATTTTTTAAAAGAAAAGGAAAAATAATAAGGAACCACAGAGGAGGAAGCAACAGCTCTGTCCGCTGGAAGCATGGCCGGGAAAGAGAAGGCCGTGACGTCGTCCCAGGACTCGGTTCCTTGTTTAGGAAAGAAGCTAGGGACTACCCACCCTCCAAGCCTCTGCTCTGCCCATATAACATCCCAAGAAAAATGCAGGTTGTTTCACAGAAAAAGCAAGGCACTTCTGCAGTCGCACGCTGACTAAAGGTGGCTCAGGGAGGCAGTGGAAGCCTTGCTTTGGCACGGTGTGACTGCCCGTGATAAAGGATGGGGGGGATGATGGGTGGATAGGTGGAAGATCCATGAGGGATCCTCAAAGGCACTTTCCTAGCCTGCCCAACACGCTAGGGCTCATCTGAACCCCTGACCCTCACACAATCCAGAACTGAGGCACTCACGTGGACATAAGGATGCACTCTGTTACAGGGGAACCAGCCAACTTCATTGGTAGCCGTGTTTCTTCCCTAAAAGATGCAGGAGACAAAAGCAGGAGCAGAATTTACAGGTGTGTGTGTGTGTGTGTGTGTGTGTGTGTGTAAGAGAAAGAGTTACCCACTCAACTACGTGTATACAGCCATTTCTCCTCTCAGTGGAGAGATACTATGTTTATTCATCTCTCACCCACCCTGAGGAACTGGGGACATGTTTCAGAAGTAGAGCCCCAACCTACCATCCCCCAGTGAAGGGCGAGGATATGGCTCAGCAGATGAGTACCTGCTTAGCAGCCTTGAACCCCTGAGATCCAGCCCCAGCAAGATAAGAAACCTAACCCAGAGAAGAACAGATGCCGTGGTAGCCGCAAGGGCTACCAAGGAGTACCAAGCTCCCAGGAAGACGCCCATCCCCAGATATCTCCAGTCCCACCCTTCCCACAGGGACAACTCCAAAACCTCAGGAGACTATGACCCCACTCCCTCAGATTCCCTGTGCCCATAACCCTTTCATCTACACTTGTACTCCCGGGAAGCAAGGAGTACTGAGGACGTTCGTGAGGTTGTGCCCTGACGGCTACGTGTCTCTTGTGTCATAATTCCGCACTCCTGCTCTTCTCCCCAACAGCCGCAGTGCATACCTCCCACCAGTTGTTCTCAGCCTCCGCCTTAGTGAGTTCCACAATATCCCCAGGGTTGAGCCGCAAAAAAGGTCCAAAGGCTCCAGGTGGGGGAGGGATCCCATAGTATTCCTGAAACACTTCCATCTTAGGCAGACCTGGAGGATGGAAGGAAACGGAACATGGCTGATAGAACACTCAAAGCTGTGTCTTGAAACCCACCAAAGTGTCTAAAATGAAAAAGACTGGGAATACCAAGTGGTGATGAAAGTATAGAGAAACTAAAATTCAAGTGGGACAGCATCTACCAAAGAAAAGTATATCTACCCTGGTTCCCAGCAATCCCACTACAGTGTAGACGTTAAGGAAAATGAGAAATACATACCCACCTAGAGGTGAAGCCCCTGCCTAAAAGTCCCCAATGAACTGTTGGGGGCATGGCTCAGGGGTGGAGCCTCCTCCCTATCCTGGAGAAGCAACCCGTTTCCTCCCTTACAGTACTCTGCACACTCACCCAGTTCATTCTTTTTCTTGTCCTGGGCCCTTCGATGTAGCTTGTCCTGGAAGGAGAGATGAAGAAAGTAGGTACCTAGGCCCAGCCAGGTGACTCCTTAGCCCTTCACTGTCCCTGTCCAGCCAAGAATGATGATGTCCATTCCCACAGTCTTCTAGCTCCTCTCACACGAGCCTCTGTGATGCCCCAAGTACAGAATGAAATCAGATCTTACCTTCTTCATAGTCCCTGAGAAATCTAGGAGGGGAAAAGTCCACCGTTCAGAAGGAAAATCCCCTCCCACAGAGGCTAGCCCCCCTCCCATTGTCCTGAAATACCTTGCCCATGACGACCACATGGAGGCACCCGCCCCAGACACTCCTTGTGTGCAGGTGCCCGGCACCTGTGACAGCGATATCCCTGGTAGAATGTGCCTCTGGAATGCAGGAGAGGGGGAATTACTGGCACCCTAACTGCCAACATATGTCCTTTGAAAGAAAGCAAAGGCCAAGTGTGGTGATGACACCTGTCATCCTAGCCTTGGAAAGATGAAGCAGACAGTGCTTCCAAGTCTAGCCTAGGCTCTGGAGGGAGATACTGTCCAAAAGAAGGAAAAGGTAGAGGGAGACAGAATGAGGAGAGGAAGAATAAAAGCAGAGGAAGAGGAGAAGGAAGAGAAGCAAAAGAAGAGTGAGGGATCATAGTAGGGCTTCCCTTCTCTCAAGCAGGTCACCAGTGAAGAAAGGTCACAGGAAAAAGGCCAAGGAAGCCCCAGGTTCAGGCTCTCTCAGATACACACCTGAGTAACATCTGGCAAGCCTTGCAAGAAGTGGTCTCCTCAAAGGAGAACATCTGGAAGTCATGTCCATTGGCTGTGGCGTTCTCTGGGTAGATGTTAGAGCTGGAGAGAGAATTTGAAATCAGAGACCAGTGCTTCATCCTGTACATGAACAAATAGCGTTCTGCAGAAGAGCGGTGTCATAGGATATCTGGGCAGCCATGCCTGTTTGAGTTGCATCCAACTTCAGGCCATTTTGAGTGAAGGTGCTGTGGATAGCAACAGAAAGAGGAAGCAGGTGGGCAGGTACCAAAGGCTAGGAGAAGGGTAGAAAGTGATGGTTCCATGGGTACAGGGTCTCTTTGAGGGTGACAAAAGGGTTTGAGCTAAGATGTGATAATTATATATTTCAAATGTCTTAAATTCTGTAGAATTGCAGCTAGGAGATGTTAGGAGTTTGGTTATATAATCTTCACATCACTAGAATTAAGAGCAGGTGGAGGAGGAGGCAGAGGAGACAGAAGAGGACTTTTAGGTAGAGGAAGAAAAATAAAGGTTAAAAGAGAAACAAATGGAAAAGTGGGGGGGTATGTACATGGAGGAAGAGGCAAAGGAAAAACATGATGAGAAAGTCTTTGTGGGTTTTTAGTTTGTTGCTGGTGTTTCGTTTTTCTCCTTTGTAGGGTTCCTGTTTTGTTTATGGATGCTGTCATTTTTACAATATGGGGATTAAGCCAAATAACAGAAGAGGACTCACATTGCCATTTCAAATTGTTCCATCCACTTCTTCTTTAGTTCCCGAGTCTTGAAGAACAGCTCATAGCCCTGGGCACCTTGATCCTCAATCAGAAGGAACATATGGCTCCACTGTGTGTGGAGAAACACGTCTCAAATGGAGCCCCTTTCGGAAGGCAGGACCACATCCCTCCTGCCCCTCATCCCTCAGGGCAGCAACCTGCTCTTGCCCCTGGTCCTGTGCATGGGCGTGTTCATGCAGGGTTGTCTAGACCATCCAAGCACATGTCAGCAAGCCCAAAAGTCACACACACACAACCCTCTGCAGAAACACACCAAGTCACTGTTCACGTTTATTCTCCGGGGGATAGAGGGAGGAGAGTATGGAGAAGAGAAAGGAAAAGAAGAGAGAGAGGAGCAAAGGAGCTTTCAACTCAAACATCATCTCCATATCTTGACCAATGAAACCTTGCAAATAGCCCACCACCCTCCCACACTCATCACTGCCTCAGACCCTGTGGGGTGTTTTCTTTGTAGAATCCATTCCTCTTTTGTCCTTAGTTCCTACGAGGTAAGTTTCACAGCAGAGGAGACAATGCCTGGTTCGGTTTGGGCTCTTTGCTGTTGTGCTGTTTGTTTTTTGTTTTGTCTTTTGGAGTTTCATTTCTAGTTTGCAGTTGCTACTGTTTCTGCAATATAGGAACTGAGCCCAGGGCCTCCTATAATCAACCAATCACTGAGCTCATTTTCCAAACTCTTTTTTTACTTTTTATTTTGAGATAGGCTCTCACTAAGTTTCTCAGAGTGATTTTGAACTCACTCTGCAGACCAGGCAGGCCTTAAACTTTGGGTCCTGCAGCCTCAGACTCTCAAGCAGCTAAGCTTACAAGGCTGCAAAGCCAAACCTACCTCCATCTCTGTTCTGATCTGTGTCTTGAAGAATGAAGGCAGATGTATGCACGCTCAGTGTTGACCGGAGCAATGGCTCAGCCAGTAAAGGGTGTGAGGACCAGCACTCAGACCCCACAGCCTCCATTAAAGGCATCAGGAGTGATGTCATATGCTTGTAATTCCAGAGTGGGGAAAACCCGGGCAAGAGACTCTCTGAGCCTTTTTGGTCAGGCAGTCTCTCTAAAAGACAAGCCCCTGGTGGACAGCCCCGAGGAATGACAGGTTGCCTCAGGACTCCAATTCACACACAAAATAGAATTTTTCAGTGTTTAGATTATAGAGCAAGTAGTTGATTGCTGTCTCTCACACCCACACGCAGACAACCCCAAGGCCAAGCTGCCCAAGGACCTGGCCTGAGTCTTCGTGACAGAGCGCACCTTCTTGTTGTCTCGCTCCCCGGAGGAGTCATCTCGAACTTGGAAGTTGTACAGGTTCACGGAGGCCTTGAGGTCATAGGAGTCCCCCCGGCGCTTACAGATGAGCAACGCTTTGTCCAGCAGGAAGGCATACCTGCAAGCCTCCAGGTCAGGGGCCCAGCCCTGACCCCTCCCAGCGTTTCCCCGCATCTTCTGGGCCTCTCCCCATTTCGTGGTGGATTCGCACCCTGACCTGGACAAACTCAGCATGCTTGCGAGTGCTTGCTAACTTCACCCCTGTGACCTGAGTTGGCGCAGTCCTGTCCAACTTCGCTCACATCCACCAAGGCTCTTGTCTACAGTGAAGGTGACTCCACCAAGCTTTCTGTCCATCAGTCAGGCCCCACTTCCATCTTGTCTCGGGCTGCTCTCTAAGTCTAGGATGACTTCACCCACGGGTTTGTTCAGGAAGCCGGTCTCACCAAGAATCCTTCAGGTATATCTTGGCTCCACTCACCTATCTATCTAGGTGTCTAACGACGCCCCCCTCTCCAGACTGCACCCAGATCCATGTTGGCCTTACCCACCTGCCTGTCTAAAATGTTAGCATCCACTCACTGGGCATAGTATCACTTGCCTTTATCCCAGCACTCGTAAGGTAGAGGCAGATGGATCTCTGTGAGTTCAAGGCCAGCCTGGTCTACACAGTGAGACCCTGTCTCAGAAATAAGAGACCCTGGCCTCACACAGGTTCACCTCAAATGTATGTTGACCTCGCCCACTTATCTGCCTATGTAGAAATCAGGCCCCACCTTCTGTCCAAGCCTTCCCCAGACCTTCCCAAGCCTGCCCCACCTTTTACCTAAGCACTGGCCCCGTCTACCAGCAATTCTGCCTTGATTCCAGTGGCTCCACCCACCTGTCTGTCTTGGAGCGACGCTCCACCGAGGCAATCTTCAGCTCGCCATCAATCTTGGGCCGTCCATAGTTAGCCAGAGACTGGTCCTGCGTAGAAGGCAGAGCGGAGTCCAGCTACAGCCGCCCCAGAAGGGGAGCAGCACCCTTGTCCCACCCGGCGCCCCCCCTCACCAGGTTCTCAATGGACAGCTGGAAGTTTGTGATCTGCCGCAGGGTCTCATTGTCTCTCTTGACCTCGTTCACACACTGTGCCAGGTCCTGTGAGCAGCGAGAGATGGTGACGGTCTTTCTTGCCTGCGCCCATGGCTCCAACCCCTTTCACGGCCCTTGGGGAGTCAGAGAGGGTGCCCACCCAGCAGCACCCACCCCCTCACCCTCATGGCGTCCAGGGCCAACCGCAGGTTCTCCTTTTCCGACGCATCCTGCGTGTGTTTCACTAGTTCCTGTGTGGACCAAGGAGTCAGACTTAACCTGGGCCTGTCCCCATCCCCCAGAAGACCTACCAACTGCTGCTGACCCACCAGCTCCTCGTAGACGCTGGAGTGTGGTCCAATAGCGGATGTACCCAACCCTTCAAAGCCAGGCCTCCCTCATCCCCCAGGGCGGAGAGCTTCAGCACAGCTGGGATGCTGTGAAGATTCACTTTAATTGTCATGTTGACGCAATCAGAATCACCTGGGAGGAGAGTCTCAGTGAGGGACTGTCTAGCTCGGGTTGGCAGGATGGGGGGGGGGGACCGGACAGGGGGACACGACACAGGGACATGACGCTGTTTTAAGTGTGTTCATAGAGGTGGGAAGACTTGTCCCTTGTGAGTGGCACTGCTCCTGGGTTTGGATCCTGGACCTATGGAGATTTTGCCAAGCACAAGGGAGCAAGCGTGAATTCAGTTGGCTCTGCGCTTGACTGTGGATGTTTAGCTGCTGACCTCCCAGGATGGTGGACTATAACCTGGAATGTGCTTTCTCCCTTACAGTTGCTTTTGCCTTGGCGTTTTTTGGTTTTTTGTTTGTTTTAATGGAGGCAACAAAATGGAGACTAGGACAGCGTCCAGCCTCATCGAAGGGGTCCCACCCTGGGCCAGCACCTGGAGGAGGAGGTGGTACTTCAGCACCCGCTGCATGGGCACCATCAGCAGATCCCGCAGGGTGAATCGGCCATTGTTGGCTCTTTGAGAACATTCCTGACCGGGTAGAAAACAGGAGATTGGGTCGGATAGAAAACAGGAGCATTATGGGAACCAGATGGACACAGGGGAGGAGGGGTAGGAGAGGAAGGGGAGGGGAGGGAAGAGGGGGAGGAGAGGCAGGGGACGAGGGGCAAACAGACTGGATGGACCTAAGCACAATGGCTCAGTATGTGCAGTGCTTGCCATACCAGCATGAGGAACTGAATTCCATCCCTAGAACTCACAGCAAAAATAAAAATAAGAAATGTTGAGCATGTTGGTGCAGGCAGTTGTTAGCTCAGCGCTGGGGAGGCAGAGACAGGCTAATGCTCACGGTGCTCATGGGCTTACCAGCCTACACAAACGAGCAAGCCTCAGGTCCCAGGGAGAGACCCTGTCTGACAAACAAGGTGAAGAGGTTGATGAGATGGCTCAGCAGGTGAGGAGGCCGAAGGCCAAACGTGACAACCTGAGTCCAGTCCCTGGTACCCTCACACACACTGTGGCATGGGCACACAAAGAACAGGCAAATAAAAGTGTAGAAGAGGGAAAGAAGAGACTGGTCAGTGGTAGAGCACCAGCTGCTCCTGCAGGGGACCTGGGTTCAGTTCCCAGCACCCACATGGCAGCTCACAGCCGTCCTTAACTTCAGTTCTAAGGGATCCGATGCCTTCTTCTGGCATCCACAGGCACTGCCCAAAGTGGTGCACACGTATATACATGCAGGCAAAACTCCCCCCAAAATAAAGTAAATTAAATTTAAAGTTAAAAGAAAGGTAGAATGTGATAAAGACACACAGTGTTGACTTTTGGCCACTACATGCACATGTATGCACATGTACCTATGCATGCTTACACATGCATGCACATGCACACACACACTCCTTGAATAGCTGTATATTTGAGTAGCTTTCTACTATGTTTTCACCACATCTTCCCCAAAGCACGGCATCCCCGAAGGCTACCAGAGGCTTAGCCAGTGTTGTACTGGGATCCAGTTTAGATCACGGCTCAACATGACATCAGCTCTTTTCTAGTGTCAAGGTCTCAGTAACCTTGGGGCATTGTGAGTGTTCAGTGTGAGGTCAGAGGGTCAAGGCTCCAATGGGGTACGGGCTCAATTTGGGGCCATATCTTCCTTGACCCATGGTCTTCCCTTGCCCTCTGGAAGCCTCACCCTCCCACCAGCCCTCAGTGACTGCCAGCTAGGGGCTGGAGAGATGGCTCAGTCAGAAAAGTGCTGGTCATGTGGGTGTGAAGCCCTTAGTGCAAACACCCAGCAACCAAGATCACAGATGTCTAACTTCAGCAGCTGGCAGCAACAGCTGTCAGGGGATAGACAGACAGATGCTCAGTGCTAAGTGACCTAAGCAGTGAGCTCCAGGCTCAGCAAGAGAAGACAGAGAGCTATAATGGGGGACATGAGGCCCCAACCTCTAGTCTCCAAATATGCACACACATACACACATACTCTAGGAAGTAGAGAGCCACAGGTCCCTGGTGCTCCCTGGCCAGTCTAGCCTACTAAGTGAGTTCAAGAGCAGTGAGAGACCCGGTCTCAGAAAGCAAGGTAGGTGGTAAGACCCTAGGTTCTCCTCTGACATCCACAAGCATGCACACACACACACATACGGACAGACATCCATGCATGAACACACACACACACATACATGTGCGTACGCCACGCACAAAAGATTGAAACTGAAAAGTGGACCCAACTCCATCTGTCCCATGCTCCCCAGGACCCAGGAGGGCGGCACAGGCCCACCTCCAGCTTCATCTGCACATCCTCTCGTGCTGTGGCCACTTGATCCAAGTGCTTGCTGGCCGACTCCACCTGACTGCAGTAACGGCCGTAAACAAGGAACCTGTGGTCAGGGTGGGACACCACAGACGAGGGGCTATTAGGTCAGGGATATCTAAGCACACATCCTAAATGCATGACCCTGAGCCACAGTTTCCCATCTGTAACACAGGCCTGGCAAGCAGACCTCCCAGAAGGTTAACGAAATAGTAAATAGCATGATAGTAAATGGTAGAGTGCATTGTACAGTCTGTGACCAATGGCTGTTGACTTTGCAAACAATTATTTAGCACCAACTGTGTGCCAGCCCTGTGCTAAGTGCCTTATCAATGGTTTATTCAATCATCACTGTAATCGCAAACATGCCAATTCATACAGGAGGAAGAAATAGCTTCCCAGGGACACATGGCAGAAGTAAAACTTGAGCACAGGCTGGGAAAGCCAGCCTCAGGGCATGGCTCGGGGGTGAAGCCCCCTCCCAGAATCCCCCAGTGAGAGGCTGGGGGCATGGCTCAGGGGTGGAGACCCCACCTAGAATCCCCAAAGTCCTGGCTCACTCAGCCTCCAGCCCTCACTCAGTGAAGAGCCCTGCTCAGTGGTCTCAGGCATGCTTGTGACCCCAATCTGGTCAGCAGTGTCTCACCTCTCCTTATACTTGATGAAGACCTGATGCAGCGTTGCTGCTACTGGACCAGCCAGGGCATCCTTCAGCTCCTTCAGGAAGTGAGTGTGCACGGAGAGCAGCTCCTACCCCAAGGGAAGAAGGAAGGAAGAGCTGGCTCTGGGCCTGGAGCCTGGGCACAGACACACACACAGGCACAGGCACAGGCACAGACAGGAGAGGAAAGAGTCACACACAAATGCACACACACACACACATGCACAGACACAAGCACAAAAACACAAACACATGCACCGACACAGGCATAGACACAGACATGCACAGAACAGGCACAGACAAGAGATGAGAGAGTCACATACACACACACACAAGCGCACACACACACAAGCACACACACACACACACACACACAACAGTTGGAGATCATCTCCTTGAAGAGGACAAAGAGCTCTGGGGACCTGCTAGCTCACCTCGATGTTGACAAAGATGGTCTCCATGTCTTGAGGCTTCAGGAATCGCTGTAGGGGCTTCATGAAGTGCTGGGGAGAGGAGAGCCAAAAGAGGGTAAGACGAAAGAGGTTTCTCCATCCAGCTCCCCCAGAGGAATGGAGGTGAGGATGAGTCAGGCAGACAGACAGACAGCAGGGGTCTGAGAAACAGATGCAGAGAGATGCAGAGAGACCAAAACAGGAAGGAAGAAAGAGACAGAGTAATGGAGACAGAAGCAGAAATAGTTACAGAAAGACAGGGACTAGAACACAGAGATAGAAATAGACGCAGAGACACAGAGATCTAAAGACAGGGAGACAGTCAAAGAGAGACAGAGAGAGATGCATAGAAACACAGAAATAGAGACAGAAACAGAAACAGAGAATTAGAAATTGGCACACAAAGAGAGAAAGAGCAAAAGAAAAACAGATAAATAGAAAGCAGAGAGACAAAAGAAATGGAGACCCAGGCATGGTGACACATGCCTATCATCCTATTGCTGGAGTGTTTGAGGCAAGGCCAACTGGGCGACACAGTGAGAATGTCAAGAAAGAAAGAAAGAAAGAAAGAAAGAAAGAAAGAAAGAAAGAAAGAAAGAAAGAAAGAAAGAAAGAAAGAAAGAAAGAAAGAAAG
>CM053753.1:29311014-29401252 GCA_028658305.1 Pachyuromys duprasi | reverse complement strand
GAATGTCCATTCAAAAAGGAAAAAATGACTCCAACTGTTCCAAGGCAGAGTTGTCACTAATAGTCCAAAGTGGACAGCATCAAATGTCCACCAGCAGACGACAGAGTGAGTGTGGTCCATCCGCTCACTAGAACGTTACCCCGTAATGAACATGCTCTGACACATGCGCAGAGACGCCAAAGATCTGGCGCTCGGTGAGAGAGCCAGACCCGAAAAGACGACCCAGTGTGGGGCTTCTCAACAGGAAAAATCAGAGACAGAAAGTGAGTCCCTGGATCCTGGCAGCTGGGGAGAATTGACAATTGAAAGGAAGGGTACAGGGCTTGTCTGTCTAGAACAGCGCCGTGCTCTCTAACTAGACAGTGGCACCAGCTGCCCACCGCTTGGACTTAACACCTGACTGACTGGTTGTTCAATGTATTTATCCCTCTCTATTAAGCTGGGTGTTTGTTTTAGCAGTGGGGCCAGGGGTGGTGGCACCTGCTTGTCACCCCAGCACTCGGGAACTGAGGCAGGAGAATTGTGAGTTTAAGGGCAGCCTGGGCTACATAGGAAGATCCCCTGTAAGGAGGCAGGGAGGAGCGGCCCTGGCAGGCCCCGGAGGCGCGGCGCACCTGCTGGATGGAGCCCAGCGTGTCGGTGTACTTCTCCTCAGTCTGCTGGATCTCCCGCAGACAGCAGCAACGCTTGTCATACTCCGTCATCCTGGGCTGTGGGCAGGGAATGCAGAGGCTGTGAGGCGCCCGCCCCGCAGCTGTCCGCGTTCTCCCCACCTGCCCAGCCTTCCCAGACCACGCACCGGCGTGGGCACCGCCTCGGAGCGCATGAGGTCCTCATAGATCTCGTCCCCCTCTGCCTCCTCATTCTCCACGCAGTCGTAAAGGTCCTCATCTTCCTCCGCGGTGTCACTGGGGAACAACGTCAGACCATGCCCCAAGCCCAAGGGACCCATCAGATCCTTTCAGAATCAAGGCTGAATCCACAAAGCTCCCCTAGCCTTGCAGTCTGTCCCCCCAGGCCCCTGGACAGATCCGTGTCCCCCTCAAACTCTAGGACAGATCCGTGTTCCCTCAGACCCTGGGGCAGATCTGTGTCCCTCAGACTCTAGGGCAGATCTGTGTTCCTCGGACCCTAGGACAGATTCCTGTCCCTCAACCACGGGACAGTGCTGTGCCTCCACCGGGTCCCACAAACCCAGCGGCTATCTGGACCGCATACTCACTCAATCTGGTCAGAAAGGCCACTGTAAATATCCTCGTCGCCCACGGTGCTGTCCTCTGTTGGGAAGGGCCTGGGGGGTCAGACGGGCATAAGCAGGGCTGAGGACAGTGGGCAGGAGCTCCAAGGAGGGGGCAGCCTTTGGCTGCTACTCACATGATTCCTTTGTTCTGGGCAATGGGTGTCCATGACAGAGCAGACAAGGTGTAGATGACCTACAAGAAGGACCACGGCTGCTCAAAACTCCAGTCCATACCCACCGTTTGGGAACACAGCTCCCGAGGCTATCCCTTGAGGGTAGACACATTCCCTCAGACTTTGGGGATCAGAGTTCAGCATCTCCCATACATTCCTGCTCCCCAAACAAAGCCTCCCCACTGTCAAGTCCACACCATCACTTAGGCAGACATAGGATGGGTGGGGGTCAGAGAGGCAGAACCAGGCGGTGCCAGCCAAGGTCACACAGAAAGGAAGTGACAGTGAGCTTTTCCCACATTCCCCAGGCCCACGACGCATGCAGCATCCTGAAATGCCAACGTGATTCCGATACCAGTTCCTGGTACTCTATGGACATATGTGCACATGTGCATACACACACCAGGCAGTACTGAAAATAAGCGGAAGTCCAATCTCCGGGCACTGGGAATCCAGCTCACCTTTCCAAAGTCCTGTACATCAAAGAGGTCGAAGGCCTCGAAGAGTTCGCTGCGCTTGAGGCCAAACTTCTCACAGCAGGTGGACAGGAAGGTGCGGATGTTCTTAAGACAGAGGAACTGTGGGGAAGAGGAGTGAGGCTGGGGACGCGCTCTGCTGTGTGCACAGTCTCTCTGTGTGTCTCTCTCTGTCTCTCTGTCACTGTGTCTGTCTCTCTCACACACACAGGCAAACCAGAAAACACTGATATAAAAAAATAAACATATCTGTAAACAAAAATAAATCAGGCTGGTAGAACGGCTCAGCGCGTGAAGGTGTTCGCCGTGCAAGCCTGAGGACCTGAGTTCAATCCCCAGAAGCCACACAAAGGTGGAAGGAGAAAGCAGAACCCGCACTGCCGTCCTTTCCCCTCCACTGTGGCCCATGCATGCCCCACTCAGAGCGGCAGTGATAAAAACAGACTGTGCTGTTCTTGGCTTCACTCTGCAGCCTCCGTCAGCACCGAAGGAAGACCATCCAGAGGATAATGAGTGCTGCGTGTGCTGCCACGCCCACCTAGGACAGGTTATGTTTTTATTACATGTATTTATGTGTGAGCAAGGGCACACATGGAGGTCAGAGGACAACTTGCAGGAGTCGGTTCTCTCCTTCTGCCATGTGGGTCCAGGAGATCACACCCAGGCGATCAGGCTTGCTGGTGAGAGCCTTTACCACGAGTCTTCTCCCTGGGCCCTAAAAATGTTACCTTTAAGATAAGATAATGTTTTCCAAAACCCTAGCGCAAGCTGGAGGGGTGGTGATCAGGAGCTGCATCAGAAGGTGGGGGATACAGGCTGCACAAATGTTCGCACACTAACAGGGCGTAGTGAGTTATAGAAAACAACACCAAGTTGGGAGGATATGCAGGGTGGGCTAGAGGAGAGCAGGAGGGTGGATAGCACTGCTCAGATCCCACTGTGTCTACATATAAAATCCACAAGAACCCCGGCTGGAGAGACGGCTCAGTGGTTAGGAGCACTTGCCTCTCTTTAGAGGACCTGGGTTTGGTTCCTAGCACCCACATGGTGGCTCACAACCATCCAGAGCCCAGGTGCAGGGAACCAACTATCCTCTGTGGACACCAGGTATGTTCATGTTACACAGACAGACAGACAGACAGACAGACAGGCAGAGAGAGAAGACACTCTAGCACATAAAACAAAACATTTGGTTTTTGGTTTTTCCAGACAGGGTTTCTCTGGGGAGCCCTGGCTGTCTTGGACTCCTCTGTAGACCAGGCTGGTCTTGAACTCACAGAGATCCGCCTGCCTCTGCCTCCGGAGCGCTGGAATTATCGGCGTGCACCACCACCACCCTGCTAACATTTTTTTTAAATATCAAGAATAAAGTAAACCTTTTAAAAGAAAACTGGACTGAGTTTTTTTTTTATTTCCCAATGTTCTTTTTCTTCTTAATATGTTTTCTTTATTCTTGAGAATGTCATACATGTATACAGTGAAATATAATGTCATCCACCCTGTTTACCCCCAAGCCTTCCTCACATGGTCTCCTCACAACCTCACGTCCCTTTGGCTTTGTACAGCCACTCGGTCCAGTCTACACTGCCCATGCGTGCACGGGTGTGAGGCATGCGCGCACTGGCGCATGCGAACCCACCAGTGGGCACACTCTCAGTAAAGAATGATTTTTTTTTTACCCCTAGAAACCTCGGACTGTAAACAGCTCCTCAGAGCCTGTGCAACCAAGCGTCATCTACACAGCCATCAAGCTGGTGATGTCTGGCTGGACCCACAGCTGGGGCCACTTCATGACAGTGCTGGCCGTGTCCAGGAGACAGCCACTCACGGCACCCTCCTGCCCCTTACGTTCTTCCCACCTCCTGTTCCGACAGAGGGCCTGAGCCATGGCATGCTGGGGGCAGAGACGTATCTCAACGATTCCAATACTGAGCTAGAAATGCAACGCAATCTCTACTAAAACCGATTATAATTAGTGGGTGTGGCTCACGGCTCATTAAGATTGCTTAGAGAACCACAGAAGTAAAAATAAAAATGTGGCAAGATGCTCTGAAAATTGAAAATTCATGTGGCACTACTGGTCTTGCAAAATATTACAAGTGCACTGTACTGTGTGAGCAGGTGTACTGTGTGAGCAGGTTACTGTGTGAGCAGGTTACTGTGTGAGCAGGTTATGTACTGTGTGAGCAGATTACTGTGTAAGCAGGTTACTGTGTGAGTAGGTTACTGTGTGAGTGCGTGTACTGTGTGAGCAGCTTACTGTGAGCAGGTTACTGTGTGTGCAGGTTACTGTGTGAGCAGGTTACTGTGTGTGCAGGTTATGTACTGTGTGAGCAGGTTATGTACTGTGTGAGCAGGTGTACTGTGTGAGCAGGTTATGTACTGTGTGAGCAGGTTACTGTGTGTGCAGGTTATGTACTGTGTGAGCAGGTGTACTGTGTGAGCAGGTTATGTACTGTGTGAGCAGGTTACTGTGTGGGCAGGTGTACTGTGCATGCAAGTTGAGACTGGTCTGACCCTTAATGTCGTCTGCAGTCACTCTCCAGTTTGTTTACTGATGGTCTCAGTAAGCCACAGCTCACTAATTAGCCTAGGCTTGCTCCACTCCAGTGCTGGGATTACAGGTTCATCCTCGGCTTCTTATGTGGGTTCAGGGGATCCAAATTCAGGTCCTCACACTTGTACAGCAAGCACTTTTCCCACTGAGCTATCTCCCCAAGGAGTCCCATCATTAGTAACGTGTGACAATGGCTGCCAGCCTCCCCGATGGCCAGCACAGCGCCCAGCTCCCATGTCTATGAAAACACGCAGCAATCCCTCCTGTAGCCTCCTCCCATGCTGATACAACTGGGCCTGTATGACTCACACTGTGGCCTTGTGGGTTCCCTTTGACCCCTTACACCTTTCGCCACCGCCATATTGAAGGCTACCCAACCAGTGCTGTGGAGGGGATCTGAGGTTCCACGTGGCTGAGCCCTCTGAGACGTGGGTCATCAAATGACAGTGCCTCCTCCAGCAGGTGGCTGTGACCTCATGAGAAACCTCAAGAGCGAACTGCCAGCCATTCCACTTCACAGCTCCTGACCCCAAGAGCCTATGGGAGTCAGACTATAAAGCTAGGGAATCATTGGTTACATGTTGCTAAGCAGGCAAACGGGGAGAAGCAAATGTGGTGAGAGCTTGGCTGTGGCACCTGGGAATCCACTCAAAGAGCTTGACCTGCCCGAGCACTTAGTATCTGGAAATTACTGTCACTGTCATCACAGTCACGGCCATCTCCGCCATCATTGCCACCATCACCATCAGCACCATCACTACCATCACCATCACCATCATCAGCCCTATCGACCACCACCACCATTACCATGGTCACTGCTGCTACCATCACCATCATCGTCACCATTATTTCCATCAATGCCAATAAGCACCATCATGTCACTATCACCATCAGCACCAGCACAACATCACTGCCATCACCAGCCCTGTCACCTTCATCACAATCATCACCATGGTGTACACACCATGAACCTGCTGTTCCAATGGCCACACCTCAGCTAATGAGTGCGGGTTACCGATCACACCAGGTCATTACTGTCTGAACGGATGATGGGAGCTCAGTGAGCTCACCGCATGAGAGCAGAGGTCAGTTCTCAGCAGCCGTTCCCCCCAACTCCTGGACCAGTGGCATCCGGTAAAACAGCAGAAGGAATGGGTGTGCCCGTTAACTCATTACAAACCTACTGAGGAACTATTGACACTAAGCTTATTTGCTCTTTGCCTAGAGATGTCTTAACTCTCCTTTGTTTAAGACTCTGTGTGTGTGCATGTATGTGTGAGTGCTACTACACATGTGCACGCATGCGTACAAGTCGAAGAACAACCTTAGGCGCTTATACCTTGCTTGAAACAGGGCTTTGTTGGGGTTGGTCGGATGCTTGTATTTTGAGGCTAATTACTGGGCCTGCAAGATCTGGTTACTTCCTGGATCCACCCATCTGTACTGCGTAAACCTGCCTAAGACGATATACCTGAAGGGTTGATTAAAAGGCCTAAAACCTTGGCAGGGCAGATTGGGGTAGCATGGCTGAGGTTCCCGGGTTTGGGAAGAAGAGAATCACAAAACAGACGCACAAGAAGAGATGAGGAAGGAGGACGCCACAGTGGATTAGTGTGGAAATGAAATCAAGTGGGCCAGGAGGAAGGACTCCAATAATGGCATGGAGAGGCCCAGATGAAGGCTAGAAGTAAGTGTTTATGAGATTATGGATGGAAGGTAGCCCAGATAAGGATGGTTAAGGAGGATGGCATTGGATGGGGGCTGGGAGGTGGATGGAGAGATTATTGAGACAGCGTTGGTGAATTATCTGCCCAGGCCAAGGTAAATAAGGCAATTACAAATTTTAACAGGTGGCTATGTTTTATTAATTGTGATATCAGATTAAATAATACTGCCGCAACAATTATAGGACTAGTAATAACGTTATGTAGCCCAATCAATTTTATTTACAACAACAGGGTTTCTCTGTTGTCCCACGCCTGGAAGCCTCCAGGAACCCCCGTCTCCACCTCCCATGTCGTCACGGGTGACATCCCTTCCATCCCTGATTCCCCACTGGGTTCTAGGACACAAGACTCCAGTCTGCACACTTTCCTGGCACATCTCTCTACAGCCCTCCTTTCTACTGAGATAGGTTCTCATTTGCCCAGGATGGCCTCAGATTCACTGTCTAGCCAAGGAAGAGGAGGAGGATCCTCCTGCCTCCGCCCTTTGGTTTATGGGGGATGACAGGAGTGCACCCCAGGTTGTGTGGGTGCTGAATGGCACCCAGGAGTCCGAGCACGCTGGACAAGGGTTCTGCCCGTGGAGGCACAGCCCAGATCTAGACTATTTTTGAGCTATTTTAGGTTGTCGCATGTAGACCTGCGCTCACATGCGAAGCTCCCACCATCAGCACCCCCCTACACAGGTACCTGAGGTCCGCAGGTCACTCTTAGATTTAGACACTATTCAAAGACCTGGGGCTGGGCCTCAAGAGAAGTCAAGTTGAAGGAGGGGGAGAGTCACATGAGGACCTGCCCCTCCCGGAGGAGCTGTGAGGCATTTTTTTAGTGTTGCAGCCACTGCTGTGTGGGCCTCATCCCCATTCCTGTCAGAAACTCTAATTTGACAAACTGGGTCACAAAAAAACAAACAAACAAAAACACGGAAAAGTTTCCCAAGTAGGAGCAGCACTGGTTGAGAGGAAAAGATTCAGTAGGGTGTAAGAGAGCGTGATCAAAATACATGTGTACACGTGTGAAACTGGCGAAGAACACGTTCTAATCTCCAGGTTATTGAAGGAAGTCTGGGGGGTGACTCAACTGTTCAAGCAAGGGTCTGAGCTCGACGCCTAAGACTGACAAGCCTTTCCACGGGCACCGGCCCTCTCTAGCATGCCAGGACTGTGGAGGCAGAAACACAGGGTGCCTGCGCTCGCTGTGTGGCCGGCCTCGCTCAGCTGATGAAAGCCAGAGCCCCTGTGCTAAAACACGGTGGTGGGGGGTAGGGTGAGGCTGGAGAAATAGCAGGTAAAAGCACCTGGCAAGGGACCCCAAAGGACACTGTGACTCCAACTCTGGAGTATCCAGTGCCCTCTTCTGGCCTCCTCAGGCATCTGAACACACACACACACACACACACACACACACACCGATAACAATCATAATAGTGATAATAGAGCTAAAACTTTTTTTAAATATACACTGTTAAGACTAAGGAAGACATCAGAGGTTGTCCTCCAGCCTCCATACACATGTTCACAGGCACACACGCACCCCCTCCACACACACACATGTGCACGCACGCACGCACGAACGCACCCACACGGGGGCCAAAGGGGGGGCCACCAAAGACGAAATGGCTGAACAAACGACTTCCATCTAACTGGATGATAACTGAGGCTCATCACAGGGCTAATCACCTGCCCAGAGTCACACTTGTGAAAGAAGCAGTGTGGAGAAGAGACACACAGCACGGACGACAGGTCCCGCCCCTTCCCTGCCCTGGGTTCATGAACCACTCTAGGCATCGCAGCCCTTTCCCTCAGGCTTCACAGGGGCGGAGTAGAGACCGGCGTGTCACAGGAGTTATGTAGACTGGTAACTCGGCCCTGTGGGCTCTGGACTATCCCTAGACAGGCAGAGGTGAGAGGTGTCTGTCTGGCCTAAGAGAGGAAATCCCCTCCTGACCTCAGAGGATCAGCTGAGACTGCTTTCCCTCCAGTCACATGACCCCTCCAAAGGGAGGATGAGTCATCACCCCTTCCACGGCTTCAGAGTGGCCAGTTAGAGAACAGGGCTCCTTCAGAAAGCAGTAGTGACTGTGGTTAGACCACCAGAAGAACTTCCTGGTAGCATGAGGCATGTGGAAAGGTGATGAAGGACAGGAAGCCACTCACTCAATGTAGGAGGCATGCGGAAGGATTCCTTCTTGTTCTGTGGTGACAACCCCTCAGCTTCCCTTATTCTCCAAGACAAAGGGGGACCAAGGCCAAGGCCGTGGTGAGCAACAGGCCTTAAGCAAATCAGGAGCTGGGCATTGTAGTCAAACCGGAGGTTGCCTCTTGGTGCCTCTGCCCAAAATAGAGAGAATTCTGCTCAAGGAAGTAGCACTCGTGGCTAGAGCCTCTGTTGGGGGCTGGGGAAAAGCCACCCAGATTCAACACAAATTCTGTCTTCTGTGCTTTCCACACCCACAGCCCCAACCCAGGGAGACGGCCGGAAACAGGAAATGCCTGTTACCCTGACTGGCTGGGGAAGATAGAAAGGGTGGAGGGATGGCTGGCTGCCTTCCTGCAACCTTTCAGGCTCTGGCTGGATGGCCTAGGTAGCCATGGAGCTGCCCAGAGAGAGGGTTCGCTGTGCAGCCTGCCCCGAGCTGGTGACACTCTAACACAGAGTCAGGCTGCCTCCCCCCTCCCCTTCACCTCATACCCCAGCAAGCCCTCACCCTCTAAGCATCAGGTTAAGCTGATGACTCCCAGCTGAAGCTGGAAAGCAGGGGATCTTGGACCGGTCACCATGCCATGGCTTCTCCAATCAAAAATCAGGAATGAAATCACAGTGTGCAGATATACCTGTAATCTTGGCACTCAGGAAGATGAGGCAGGAGGATGGCTATACGTTTGAGGTAAGTTTGAGCTACACAGTGAATTCCAGGCTGGCCAAGGTACCACAGTGAGACCTTGTGTCAAAATGGGGAATAAGGAGAGAGGGGAAAAGGAGGGAAGAAGATGGTGTTACGCAGCAATTTCCTTTAACGTAAAACCTTCCATCTTGGAAGGAAGCTCATTAAGACATAGGATGTGCTAAGAGGAGGTAAAACGCTCTATATCCTACAGAGAAGCATGTTAGATTAAGTTCAGGAAATAAACAACAGGAAGCAAACAGAAAGTCCCTGAAACAGAGCAGATTATCTGGGCTCCTCTTTCTGCCAAGCACAAGCCGTAGGGACTGCTGATGGCCACTCTCAGACAAGCTCAACTGCGCAGAAGAGGTTCAGACAGGACAAAGCACCTGGAAGAGACAGAGAGCAGCCAGAATGCTTGGAAGAGACGCTGTGTGCCCAGGGAGATGCCTGCTGGCCATGCAGTGCCCTCTGGGTCTCCCGCTTTCATGAGTCACAACCATGCTTGGCTTTGGTGATGCAACGTCTTTGAGTCATTTCTGCTCACCCCTCACCCACATTCCTATATGTAACCCCAGTAACACTCAGCAATTCACCAAGGTGGACTTGAGTGGTGTCCTCACTCTTCTCAGCTGTCAGCTCTGTGTCTAGGGTGATGGGTGAGTGGACATGTGTTCACGTCTCCCCAGATGTAAGGGAATGGAAAGGGGGAGGGAAGGGTAAAGATGAAGGAATTGGAAGAAGAGCAGGTAAAGGAAAGGAGAAAAAAAGGGGGAGAGAAGGACAGAGAGGTGATGGACAGTGTGGGGAGGAGAGCTGGACAGCGTGACCTTCAATGGCACAGGTGCATCGCTTTTAAGTCTCCCAACTTCTACAATGAGAAACAGCCGTTGTGAAACTTATGCTACTGACAAGCAGCTCTACTCAAAAAAAGAGACAGAGAAAGGTATAGAAATACCTGAGGGCTGGGGCGTGGTCAGGGGTGGAGCCCAGCCTGGAATCCCCCAGTGAAGGGCTGTTTGGATGTGTGCACATGGCTGCAGGTACCAGAGGAGGCCAGCAGAGGGCACTGGAGCCACTGAAGCTGGAGTTACATGTGGTTGGGAGCTGCCTGATATGGGTGCTGGGAGCTGAACTTAAGGCCAGCCAGTGCTCTCAACCACTGAGCCGGCTCTTCATCCCTCCCCTTATTTTTTAGAGACAACGTCTCTTTCTCAACCTGGAGCCTCTCAGACACGTTCCATCATGTCTGAGAGGCTCAAGTCCTTGTGTTTGCAAACCAAGTGCTCTGTCCCCTGAGCCACCTCCTAGCCCCCACAGCCCAGTTTTTAAAAGAACAGCTACTGTTGATCATCTGTATCTGTTTTCAGGACCCCACACCTGTCCGCCATGACGGTATGAAAGTGAGCAGGTGTCACCATCTCTTCTAGACCCTTCTGTAGTGGGGCTATCTGCATCAAACCTGTATCTCCTCCCAGAGACTTGAAATCACCTCTGGTGACTTATCTCAGCTGACAGAATGAAAGTGCTGTGGGAAGAGCTGAGAGACTGGTGAAGGAGCCCCACCTCCCAGGCTTCCACTTAGTCTGCTGTGCACACAGAAGGCCAGTTTGCACGCCCTTCCTCAGGATCCATTCACCTTGTGTTTTGAGACAGGGTCTCTCACTGGCCTGGAGCTCATGGATTTGGCTGGACTTGCTGAGCTTTGAGCCCCAAGATCCCTGTCTCCTCCGTTGGGCTGGGATTACAGGTGGACAGCACCACATCTGGCTTTTTCACCAGGGCTGAGGATTTGAACTCAGCTCCTAGTGCTTGCAAGGAAAGCACTTTATGGACTGAGCCATCTCCCCAGCCACACACATTCTGAAAAGTGAATGTCTCTGAGCCATGGTTGGTTAAACTCACAGACATAGCATAGTCAGATTGGGGGAAGAAATGAATTACATCTTTTCAATTCATTCATTCATTCATTTTATACTAGCCAGCAAGTGACTTTACCCACTGAGCCATTACACTGGCCTCTCTCTCTCTCTCTTTCTCTCTCTCTCTCTCTCAGACACACACACACACGCACACACTACCACCCTCTTGAGGGCACGGATGCATGCATCTTTCTCTTCCAGCTGTGTATCCCCCACTCAGCATGCTCTTAGTAATATTTGCTGAATCAGCAAAGAGCTGACTGGCTGAACAGGAGCCTACTGTGTGCTTTTCCCGGCCAGGAGCAATTCTGAAGCCCCTGTGGATCTAAGAAAAAGCCATTGCATAGCTTCCTCTCTGGTTTGGGCTACTTATTAGCAGAGGAACAGAAATATGAGCAGAGAGAGTGTTGTGTGTTACTTGCAATGATGGCATCCTCCCTCTCACTACCCCTTACTTACCCCTTGTCCCTGCGAAGTCTTTTACAGACTGCTGATTTGAGGAGACAGCAGAGCGGGCTGCAGCTCTTCCTTCCTGCCTTCTTCCTTCCTTCCACTTTCTTTTTAAATTAGATGTAATCATTTGTGTGTGTGTGTAGTATGTGAGTGTGCATCTATGTGTGCATGTGCATGAATGTATGAGCTGTGCACGTGTGCACGTGTGCACGTGTGTGTGCATGCCTGTGTGCTTGAAGTGTGTGTGCATGTGTGTGCACATACATGTGTGCATAAAGTGTATGTGCACGTGTGTGTGTAGACCAAAAGAAGTCAGCATTGGGTATCTTCCTTCTTTGATTGCTCTCCATCTTTTATTTTTAAAAATTCCTTGGCTACCTAGTGAATTCAGGGGCAACCTGGGCTACATGAAACTGCCGAAGAACTTTTTCTTAATAATTGTGCTGTACTCTGCTTGCAGGGTGTTGCTGTCATGATTATTCACTAATCACTAGAGTGTGTGGCTCCTTCCATAGCACATGCATCCTGTCAGCTGTGGGGTCACCTACAGGTGATGTAAAGCCAGCAGAGGATGCAAGCAGGTGAAATAACACGGCATCTTCTACAAGCTGGTCTTGGAATGCATGAAGCCAGTCTCTCCTGTACATAGGGCTTGTGGCGCCATAGAAGAAAAACACATAAGGAAATTAGGAGGATGTGGCTAGGGAAATGACTCAGCTGGGAAAGCACTTGCTGTGCAAGCATGAGGACATGAGTTCGAATCCAGAGCGTAAGGGCTGGGCACAAGCCGGGCATGGTGGCACACACCTTTAATCAGAGAACTAGGGAGGCAGAGGAGGCAGATCTCTGTGAGTTCAAGGCCAGCCTGGTCTACAAAGTGAGTCCAGGACAGGCAAGGCTACACAGAGAAACCCTGTCTAGGAAAAAAAAAAAAAAGCTGGGCACAATGGTGGCCCTTGTAACTCCAGCACTGGAGGCAGTGCAGACAGGAAGATCCCGGGAGACCACAGGCCAATCTCAAAGGCTGGGGTGCCAGAGAGACGGCAAAATGGTTAAGAGCATGCAGTGTTTCTTTGGAAGACCCAAGTTCAGCTCTCACACCCACAGACACCAGTCATTCCAGTTCCGGGGGTGCAGGGCCTTGGGCTTTGCCTGACTCCTGCACACAAACACACATGAACTCACAGACATGTATTCACTATTGAAAACCTTTAAAAAAAATTTTAAGGCAGAGGAAAAGCATTTGATGAAGACCACCCATTGTCAACCTCTGGCATGTGTACAAGCACGCATACATATTGGCACACACAAGCACTCAGATACACGGAGAAAACGAGAATGATTGAACAGTATCAGGAAAGGCGGGATTTCACTGAAGTGTTGGGCCCTGTTGAGAGGCTGATGTGTAAGCAAAGGCTTGAAGGAGGTGAGGGGGCAGCCAGGTGGACACTGGTGTGAACACTTTCCCAGCAGAGGAAACAGCCAGCACAAAAGACCTGAGGCTCGACTGTGCTGGTTGCATTGGAGGAAAGGCTATGAGGCCTTTGGCTGGAGTAGACCGCCAGAGGACGGTGGAGGGGAGATTGAACCTCGTAGGTGTCTGAGGAATCAAAACCAGGGTTTGTGAAACAAACACAGCGCCTGTGGTCGTCACCACAAGACATTTGTCCTTGAGAGGAAATCAGTATTAACTGAATCAATTAACAGTGAGGGGCTGGGGGCGTGGTCATGGATGGAACCCTGCCTACAACATCCAGGGAGGGGCTGGGGATGTGGTCACCTATGGAACCCTGCCCAGAATCCCCCAGGGACAGGCTGGGGGCGTGGTCAGGGATGGAACCCTGCCTAGAATTCCCCAGTGAGGGGTGAGGGCGTGGTCAGGGATGGAACCCTGCCCACAATCCCCCAGTGACAGGCTGGGGGCGTGGTCAGGGACCGCTGCCCAGAATTCCCCCAGTGACAGGCTGGGGGCGTGGTCAGGGACCGCTGCCCAGAATTCCCCCAGTGAGGAGCTGGGATCCCGAATTCTCAGAGGTAGAACACTGGTCTGACTCAGGAAGTCCTAAAATTCCATTACAGTTGAGACAAACAAAGATATAAACAGAGAACTGAGTCATGGAGATTCTCAACAACTTCCTGTAATGTTTAATGTCATCAACTTGACCACATAGGGGGTCCAAACACCTGTGAGCCATTATTTAACCTCTGTGCCTACCTGTGAGGAATTGCCTAAATGGAGCTAACTGAGATGGAAAGACACGGCAACTATAGGCCACACCGTGGGCTGGGCCCTGAATTGAAGGAGAAGGAGAGAGCGAGCTAAGCACCAGTGCTCTCTGCTCCCTGACTGCTGGTGTGCTGTGGCCAGCTGCTTCACTCCATTCCTCCCCTGCCACGACAGACCTACCATGGAACCTGGAAGCTAAAATGTCTCCCATCATCCCGGCATGTGGTCCCCAGCTGACGGCACGGGTTCTTACGGTTTAGTAGCTGTGGCCCTGTGAGAGAAAGTATGTCCCTGGAGGTGGCTCACAGGGCTTGAGTTCACTCTTTCTGCTCAAGACAGGAGCTCTCAGCTCTTCCTGCCACACAGCTCTGCCTTGATGGTGACAGATTCTTATCCGTGTGTACCCATAAGCCCAAATAAACTCTTTTATAAATTGCCTTGGTTATGGTGTTTTATCCCAGCAATGGAAAAGTAACTAAGACACTTCCCCAAGATCCTACAACCAGAATTGCAACTCACAGCATACCAGACAGCCAACCTCAGGGCCCCACACTGCATTCCACTGAGCCCACATTAAATCTGAGAGATGGGGTGGGGTGTGGGGGTGCACGCCTTTAATCCCAGCAGAGGTAGAGGCAGGCAGATCTCTGTGAGTTCCAGGACAGCCTGGTCTACAAAATGAGTCCAGGACAGCCAGGGCTACACAGAGAAACCTTGTCTAGGAAAAGAAAAAAGAAAGAAAAGAAAAAAAAAGAGGTCTCAGAGATGAGGTCCCACTCACTGTGGGATATTCATCAGCATCACTGACCTGCACGCCGTGGGAAGCAATAGCTTCCCAGTCTCCCTAGGCATGACAGTGAGCTCAGGCACTGCTCACTCTCAAGGGCCTCTCTCATTCATGAGTACCTGAGGTCTTCTGGGCCCCAGTGGGTGGAGCACTCACCCGAAGGTAAAGTGTTGCACAAGGCTGCCATCTGAATCAAACCGCACGGTCGTGGATGCTGGGCTTGTAGATGGTTGCGTTCCCTCACAGAAGGATGGTCAGGAGGGGTCATCGGACCCTGACCTCAGCATCCAGCCACTGCCCCCAGCACTGTCTGCAACTCTGTCCTAACTGCACGTGGCCTCGGGGTCTTGGGGTCTCGGGGAGGGGCTGGCACATGCAGCTTAGAAAGGCTCCATGGGCACAGCCACAGCAAAGCCACCATCCATGCGGTGTGCAGACCTTCCAGCATGGCGACTGCTGAGGCCACTCTCCTGCCCATAACCGCCTGAATTCCTAGTTGCTGTTTGCACGCATGCACTCAGGGAGACGCAGCAAACAACAGAAAAATTCCAAAGGGGAGTAAGTCCCAGTGGAGGCCATAAGTGAGGGACAGTGTTGGGACCCCCATTTCCATGTGCCTCTATACTATTTCAGTTACACAAATGCACTAACCAAACACCTACGTGTCTCGAAGGTACCGTTGTGTGCTCCCACCTCCAAACACTGTCTCACACCTCAAGGACAGCGCTGCACTCTGTCTGTACTGCACTGTGTGTGTGTGTCCATAATCCAGCTTCAATCATGTGTACCCATGGAGTCAGGTGTCCTGCTCTATTGCCCTCTGCCTGGTTAAGAACCTGAAGGGAGGCCGGCAGCCCGAAGCCCACAGCTCTGGGGTTGCAGGGAGGGGCTTTATAACCTGATTCGGGTCCTCGTGTTTGCAAGCGCTGCCGCCCGCACCACTAAACCCAAGCCAATCACCCTGCTAACTTTTATTTTAAGTTCAGGCACGCCACCCAAGGGCTAGTGACAACAACCTGCTGTCACTGTACAGCGCACCCCCTCACACCCTCCTGCATGGTTTGCTGGGACTGGGAGCTTGGCAAGGTCTCCTATGCCAACTCCTGCTTCTCCTGAAGCCTAATGAGGCTTGTGTCCTGACAGGCACCAGCTCATCCCAAAAACTTCTTCTTCTCAGACCCTGAGCCCCTGAGTTCTACACAGATGGACTGGCCACCCCCACAAAGGAGGGAAGCACATGTTTGTGACCTCTGGGGCATCTCTTTCTATGTCATCAGCCCTTCTGTGGTCTTAGACCTCATAGGCCCTGGCCAGCCTGAAATGCTCTTATCTGACCTTCACCACTGGTGCAACCAGCTGGAACAGCCCCCGCCCTGAGTATGTGGATACCTGTTTCCCCTAGCACAGGCCCTTTGCACAGGCAGCACCCCGGCCTGGGCCACCATCCACACTCGTCCTTCACTTACTCAAGCTTCTGCTCTGGTGAGGTTTCCTAGACTCCTTATCAAAAGTGGCACCAAACACCCTTTCCAAGAACAGCGTTCTTTGAAGTAGGAGCCACCTCCTAAAAATGGGCACCTGTCTTTGTTTCCCCATTGATGCATCTTCTGTCTTTAGAATATAGTGCGTTAGGACATGAGCACGTGTGCCCCACTCTCATAGTCCCCAGTACCAAGGGTAGGGCCTGCCCTGAACAGTAACTGTTTGATGGATGGGTAGAGAGTAGGTAGTTAAGTGAATAAATGAGTGGGAGAGCAGGTGAATGAATGGATGGGTGGATGGATGGATGCATGCATGAATGGATGGATTAGACATCCTGGGCTATGACACATGGGGTGAAAGGTCATCCTAAACCTAGCTGGTGAATGGGTGGATGGAAAAAATAGGAAGATGTATAACTAGGTGGGTGGGTGGATAGGTGGGTGGCATAAAGTGGGATTTTTAGCACCATATGTATAAAGTGCCTGCCTGACTATTCTGAGGTGTCATTGAGGGGGATTTTATTGTACATATGAGGGAGGGTGCAGCAGAACCATCTGTAAGAGTTCAGAACATAAAAGCAGTAGACTGAACACGGCCAGAAGAATGGAGGCCATGGTGGGAGGGGGAGAGAGAGCAAAGAGGCCAGAGGCCCAAGAGCCAAGAGGACACGTGGCCAAAAGGGCAGGGTTATATAGGAATGAGAAGCTGGGGAAGGCAGCTTTCGGGTATGGAGTGGGCTGAGAAGAGTTGGGGCTAGCCTCGGGCACTGAGTGAGACTAAAGGCAAGCATGTGTTTCGATATGCTAATATGCACTAGGTTAGCCATTTGTCCCGAGTTTCTTTTGAACCTGATGGGTAGTTGGGTGGGTGGATGGATGAGTAGTAGATGGGTAGGTGGGTGGATGGCTAGATAGATGAATGGGTGGGTGGATGGATGGATGGATGGATGAATGGATGGATGAATGGATAGGTGGGTGGGTGTATGGATGGATAAGTGGGTGGGTGGATGGATGGGTGGGTGTATGGATGGATAGGTGGGTGGGTGGATGGATGGACAGATGGGTGGGTGGATGAATGGATAGGTGGGTGGGTGGATGGATGGGTAGATGGATGGATGGATGATTGAATAAATGGATGGGTGGATGGATGGGTAGTTGGATGGATGGATGATTGAATAAATGGATGGGTGGATGGATGGGTAGTTGGATGGATGGATGATTGAATAAATGGATGGATGAATGGCTGATAGATGGGTGGGTGCATGGATGGGTGCATGGATGGATAAATAGAGGGATAATGGGAGGATGGGTAGGTAGATCAGTGGATGGGTGGGTAGATGGGTTGGTGGATTATATATGTCTACATATATATGTATATATATATATTTTGCTGGACAAAGGAGAATGATAAGGAAATGGAGGAACTAAATAGTCTTCTCATTCCAACCTTTACAACTTTTTCTCTGCTGTCTCTTAGTCAATGGTTCCTTCCCTTTTTCTTTCTCCCTTCCATATCCCATAGGCCCACTCTGTCCCTGGCTTTATTCTGCTAACAAGCCCTAGAGGCCCACAGGGGACTTCCCTGAGACATCTCCTCTGGCATATTGTACATAATCCATTGGCTTTCACATGCATCTCCACCAGATGCCGAATTTCCAAGGAAGGCAGAATGAACAGAGGCCAGAAGCCACAGAGAAGACAGATGGAGAAGGTTAGAGTGAACACTGACCCAGCCTGAGGCTTCATACAACCGGGCATAGGGAGTCAGAACAATGAGAAAACTCCTACTGACTCTTCAAAATCCAACCTAAATATCCCTCCTTGCAAAAGCCCTAATTTTTCCAGGCAGTGTCCTGGGGGCATCCCCAGAGCACACAGGCCTGAGATGCATCTTTTTCTGTCTCCTTGGGTTTAAGAGCGCTTCACAGACCAGAGCCAAGTTCCCAGCATTGCCTGGTACATATTAGGACTGTTGTTGGAACACAGCCGGTCCTCTGGGACTAATACCATGCACACTTGCCTTTCAGAAAAATCAGCCTAACTATGAGGCACAAGGGTAGAAGTTCATCTTTAATTCTAACTGCTTTTCCAACAGCCGTGATTGCCACATCAGAGGCCACCCTGAGTCCCGTTGGAGCTGGGGCCCAAAGTGTCCCATGGCTACTTCCTCATGCTCTTAAAACGGCTGGAGTTCAAGCAAATGCAGGCAAATCTCTGATGATCCGTAGCCAGCCAGAGGGACAGTACATGGGGGACGGTGGATGCTGTGTTTCCTGTTCCCCTCAGGGAACTTATGATGGGTCCAGAGGCCACTACCTCACCCACTGATGCCCCCAGAAATATCCTAGAGGCCCCAGCAGGCCATTCTCAAAGTAATGTCCTTCTCCAGCTAGGTGGGGCCCCTCACCAGAGGGAAGAGACAAGGCCCCAGCCACCCATTGCTCATCATTTTCAGGAACAGCCTCCTAGGAGCTGGAGAAGCTGGCTGTGCAGGTCTAGAAGACTGAGGGCAAGATGGTAGATGCCTGTTACCCAGGGCTGTGTTCTTCAGACCACAGGGTAAGGCCATGTTCCCTTAGGTACAGCCCATGTCCCTCTACCCCATGGTGGGGCTATGGACCCCTCTGGCTTGAACTATAGTTTCCTTTTCTAGGGCTATCAGCACCTCTACACTGCCCACATTAAAAAACAACAACAACAAAAAACAAAACAAAAGAACAGCATCCCTAGGGAAGCAGAAAACAGAGTACAAAGCCACCAGTCACACTTTACGATCACCCCAGCCACATTCAAATAAGGATTTGAATATGTTTCCTAAGCTCACCAGGGCACAGTCTGACCAAGCCTCCCCTTGAAGCAAGGAGAATGCAGAACCACCAAACTCTGGCACACCCAGGCTTTCTCAGGATCTCAGGCCTGGGCCCTGCATTCAGTGGCCCTTCATGGGGTACACCCAGAGTCAGGAAGCCACAGGGCTCACATTGCAGCCCCCCACCCTCCGAGGCACACAGCCCAAAGCGCTGGCAGGAAATGGAGGTGAAGGAAGATGTGAGGAGGAAGGAGGGACCAGAAGAGGCGGAAGAGGAGGAGTCACAGGTGGGGGAGAACCAATTCCTGAATGTGGTGGCTCCAACCTTATGCACCCTCTTGGCTATCCACAAGACAACCAGATACCTCCAGGACCCTTCCAAGTGAATCTCAGGATCAGCCTGGGGTTGGGGGAATTTCCCCCCAGTTTGCCAGGACAAATGCAAGCCAACCAAGAGTACAGAAAGCCCTGTTCTACTCAGCACCTCCCCTTAGTCAGAGCCAGGCCTAGAGAGGTACCCCCCACCCCAAACCCAGCCTGGCCCTGGCATCACCCAGAAGGCTCACCTGGGACATCTGGGGCCGCAGGTTAACCTCCCGCAGGTTGATGGCGTGGGGATGCAGGTTGTTAAGCAGTTGACACAAGAGGACACCATCCCGCAGTGCTTGAGCCAGCTCACACACCTGCGCCCCCTCCCAGGTTACACGGTGGCTGGGAGGCAGCACCCGACACTGGATCAGCCAGTGGGTGCACTGTCGCCAGAGCTCCATGGTGGCTGCCTGCCGCCCCCTCGGGGAGGCCCCGTGCACCCTAGCTCCTCCACCACCTCCGCTGCTGCCTGCCCCAGTGGGGACAACTACAGCACCACTTCCTCTTCTGTGACTGTAACTGTCGCCGGGGGTGGGGGTGGGGAGGAGCTGCGGGGCGGAGGGGAGTACCTGAGTTCCACCCCCACGCCCTCCAAGGAGCCGTGACCTCGCCTTTCTCCACCCACACTGAGCAGACCTGGGCACCTGCTGGACTAAGCGGCCACTACCTCATGCAGCCATAGGCATATAGACTCCTTCTGCCTCCTCCTGCTCCCTTAGAAAGCCCTGATCTTTCACAGTCTGTTGCCCTGCCGCAGCCGAAGGAGACCCTTGAGCTCTCAGTCAAGTCGCAAACTTCTTCCTGTACCCATAGTCCTTATGGCTCCCACCTTCCCTCTTACACACTGCTCCGGCCCGCCAGCCTCCCCTCCTCTCCCTTCCCCCCTGTGCTCCAGCTGCGCTGCCCTCCACCCGGCCCCAGAGCCTTTGCTCTTGTGCCTACCACCTCACAGAAGATAAGGACAGACTCCATCACCCCAACATTACTTTTTGACTAGTGAGTGCTCAGCCAGAAGTGGGACATCTATATCACCACCAGCCCAAGACTCACGGGAGAAGGGACAGAACGTATGTGCGAGCTAGGGCATGGGAGAAGAGCTGTGAAATGCTGCCCCCCAGACACAGCGTGACCACTGTGCTCATGACCTCAATGCAGTTATGCTGACGGCACAAGATCAAGCCAGGAAGAAGAGCCAGCGTGCTCACAGGCAGCAGTGGGTTACAAAAGAGCACGGAAGTAGGGAGAAGATGAAGTGGGTCTGGGACTCATTCAGGGTGCCCGAGGGAAGTGAGAAAGGGACTTGAGGGTGGGTAGGACCAAGATAGATCATTGACGTGTAGGAAACTGTCAAAGAATATAAATATAGAGTAGAAAAGATACTCCATTTCTAACGCCTTTTCGTTTTTATTTTGTGTATTGGCTCACCTTGCATGTATAAATATGTTGTACGTGTGAAGGCACACGTGTGGCCCAGCATATGTGTGGTCACAGGACGGCACGAGGGGGCAGGTTCTCTCTTCCACCGAGGGAGCCCAAACTCAGATCATCAGGTTTGGCAGCCCTCACCTTTGCCCCTGCGGTGTGTGTGCTGAGGTCACAGGGCAACCTCAGTGTGGGTCCTCTCTCCCACATCACTAAGGCAGGGTCTTTCTCATTTGTGGGCAACTGCTCCTGGCTAGCTGCTCCCGGAGATCCAGAACCGCCTCCACCTCCCACCTCATCCTAGGAGCACTGAGAATAAAGAGCCCAGACTACCCCACCTGCTTTAAATGTGTCCTGGGGTTTCAACTCCAGTTCTCTCATTTGCATAGCAAGCACGTGACTGAGCCATAACCCCAGCTTCCAAACCTCATATTTTTACTGAGGTTTTCCCAGATTTTAAGCCACACCCACCCTCTTTCTTTCCTCTTCTTTAAACTCTAACTGTCCCCAACAAACCCGAGAATATCATATGGCCCACTTTCCCTGCTACGAGCTCCCCCCCCCCCCGGAGTCAAGTCTGCCATTGCCCTTCCCTATCATCTTTAATTCATTTGTTTAACAAATATGTACTGCCTTCCTGACCATAGCTTATCAGGAGCTAAAGTTACCCTGGCGAAGAAGCCTCTCCCTGACAGCTCGCCAGGTTCCAAGGCGCTCCCCTCCGTTTCTCTTTTTTATTAAGGCCACTAGGCGGAGCTAGACCTCTTCCCTGGACCAGCTTCAGTCTGATTGACGGAGCCGGGAGATGGGAAGGGGTGGGCACAGCCTGGAACCCTCCCTTTTGCAACACTACAGGCGAGGACAGTTTCCATCCCCTATTTTTGGTATATGTGACTTCCTACGTGTCCTGTCCCTCTTCTGTAAACTGGGTAACAATTTACTTTCTCTGCAGAGTCAGGGATTAGAGGGGACAACGGCCAGGCTAAGAAGGGCTCCCTCCCCCCACTCCCAAGCTGGGGTACAGTTGCACAAATGGCTTAGCTTTCCCATCCCTGTGCCTCCATTTCTCCACTGGAAAAAAGGCGGTGAATGGTACCTGTCTTGTTCCTAGGGGACTGTGAGTGGAAACTCACTGAGGCAAGCAAGCCAAATTATCTTGGCGTAGAGTAGGTATTCAGTGCTGCTGCTACTATATAGGATACTTTACAAAGACTCTCCTGTAGCCCAGACCGGCCTTGAACTTCTCTGTGTTGCTAAACTCCTGATCCTCCTGCTCCCACCTTCCAGTGCTGTAATGACAGGTGCACACCAACACCCCGTTTGTACTGTGCTGGGCCTGGAAGCCAGGGATCCAGTGCGTGCTGGGCCAGCGCTCTGCCGGCTGGAGCCGTGCCACAGCCTACTCACTAATGAGCTTTCAGCCAACCTGCCCTTCGCACTAACGCACTAACGCAGTATCTACTCTCTTGCTGCAGATTCCCAACCCCCACCTTCCTCTAACACAGCCCCAGGTGTCAGGATGGAGCCCCTGAGAAACCATCCCCTCCGTCAGTCCTCATCATGATCCCAAACTCCAGCCTGATTTCATCTTCAGGGGCGGGGGGGGGCGGTCCTGGAGGAAGCCCAAGGCTTCCCTGCCCTGGATCCCTGCGGATTTGGTGGGACACCCTCAACTCATCAGATCCTAGGGAGACAGGGCATGTAGTAAAAGTCATTCTAGAGCGGGCGAGGTGCCACACGCATGTAATCCCAGCACTCAGGGAGGCAGAGGCAGGAGGATCGCTGTGAATTCGAGGCCAGCCTGGTCTTCAAAGCAGGCCAGGACAGCCAGGGCTACACAGAGAAACCCTGTCTCAAAAGCCAAAAATTAACAACAAAAAAAGTCATTCTAGAGCTTGAGGCTGGGGCTCACGGGGTACAGCGCTCTCCAGACTCCAGCGTGCACAAAGTGGGGGCGGGGCAGGGGGCGGGATGGGTGTCAGTTCCCGGTACCATATAAACCAGATATGGCCGTGCACACCTGCCTGGCATCCCAGCAGCTCTGGAGGTGGAAGCAGGAGGATCAGGAGTCCAAAACATCCTCGGATACGTGACTTCGTGCTTCAGAGGAGCTAGGAATGGGGAGAAAGAAAAGGAGAGGGAAAAGGAAGGAAAGAAAAGGAACCGTTCCAGTTTCCCAAACCACAGTACCAAGAGGGGCGTGGCAGTGAGGAGGTGGGGCGCCTGTCTAAAGAGCTGGGGCATAAGCCCGGACCTTTTGGAGTTGCCACGAAAGAGGTGTCTATAAAGAACAAGGAGCACGCGCGCGCGTGTACACACACACACACACACACACACACACAGGCCCTGATGGGGCGGAGTCTGTAGGGGCGGGCACTGTGTGGGCGGGGCTCCAGCCAGGTGAGGGCTGCGGGCGGAGGGTGGGCCGGGCTAGGGCAGAGACACTGGGCTCCTTGTGCGCTAAACCTCCAGACAGAGTCCTGCGGGATCTCCCGGAGTCTAACACAGGTGAGTGAGGGGGTGGTCCTTGGTAGATCCAGGGGCCCCTATTCATTGGGGTGCGGCCGTCAGCTTTCTGGGAGAACGTGAGGATCCATCCAAGAGAGTCTGCGGAGCCGGAAGAGGTCTCCAAGTGAGTGGCCCCGCGTCATTCGGGTCCGGGAACCCGGTGTGCCTGGGGTGGCTCTCCGCTCCCAGCGTGTTTTCCTGCTCTCTGCGGAAGCACTTTTGGCTTCCACTTTCATGTGCGCCACCGCAAATCCGGGTCTGCCCCTCCCTCCCTCCCTGACTGGCTCCTAAACTCGCCTGAGATCACTGGTTAAAACGGGGTGCGCCCTTACTGCGCGGTCTTCCCTCCTGGCCTCCTCTTCTTTCGCTCTCTGTGGCCCCTTCTTGCTCACGGCAGCACCTCGGTCCTGTGAAAACATGAAAAACAGCTCGTCTAAGGGCTCCACTCTTCACTTTCCCTACCCTTCCACCGCCACCCAGGCAGCACTGCCCCAGTCCAAACCTAGGTCTCAGCTCCCGGGGCTGACGGGATGGCTCAACGGAAAAAAAGCACTTGTCCCTAAAGCCTGCTAGCCTGAGTTCCGCCCCTGGAACCTCCCCGAAGATGGAAAGAAGGAACCGTGTCCACACACTTGTCCTCTTCGCCCCGCTCTCGAGCCTTAGCGCTCCTGCACACAATAAAATTTAAGTTACCCCTCTAGTCTTGTGGAATCTTCCCGTTCCGTTACTCGCACTGGGACCCTTCCTTAGAAATTAGCTTGTCCGTTCTTCTGATGGTTGTTGGTTGTAGCTGGGGGCCCAGGCTCTAGGACAGGCTGGAACACAGTAGGTCTTTAATCCTCAATGTCAGCTCAGTGTTAAAGGTGAGATCCCAGACCCTAACTCCACCTGCATCTGTGGGGTGTCGGCTGGCGACTGCACCCCTGAATGTGTGTGCAGCTAGCTGTACACAGACGTGGGAGACCCACAGACCTCACCCAAGTTTGCCTATCCACTTCGGCTCCCTTTCCCTGCCCAAATAAATTATTCCCCAAAGAACTCAGAGGGTGTCTTCATTGACCTGCCCTCCCTGAGATCCCCAAAGTTGAACCAGAGCTTGGTCCAGCCTCATTGAAGAAATAGAAAAGTGTGAGACGTGACATTCAGGACTACGGGCCCCACCCGGGTGACAAACAGGAAGTGTGCGCTTCAGATGGCGCACACCTAGCTTCAGGTATGCGGCGCCTGCAGCAGCTCCCTCCTTCCCCCACTCCTCACCACCCAGGCCCAGACCTCGGCTGAGGATGCCCCGCCCCTGTCCAGGAAGTGGTGATTCAGGAGGCAGGAATCCTGCTGCAGACCTCTCCAAGCCTAGGCCACATCTCTTATAGATTCCAAGACTTCCAGGTGGAGTCTGAGGTAGGTAGACTGACAGACACATACAAACACAGCTAGACAGATAGCCAACCAACCTTCCCTCCCACCCAAGGTGACTCTTCTGACAGATTTGAGACACTGACTGATGCCTGTGGAATAATGTCTTGAGACCTAAAATCTAACACAGTATACTAACAAAATAGCTGAGTTCCGATAAAAGGAGAAACTCAAGATGTAAAATTGCCATTTGCAGACCGGTCTCTGTCTTAGTTAGGTTTTTTTTTATTGATGCAAGGAAACAGCATGACCAAAATGCAAGTTGGGAAAGAAAGGGTTTATTCAGTTTACGCTCCCAGATTAGAGTCCATCATTGGAGGAAGTCAGGACAGGAGTTCAGTCAAGCAAGGCTGGGATTTGGAGGCAGGAGCTGATACATAGGCCATGGACGGGTGTGCTGCTTACTGGCTTGCTCCCCACGGCTTTCTCAGCTGCTTTCTTATAGAACCCAGGACCACCTGCTCAAGAATGGTCACCTACCATGGGCTGGGCCCTCCCGCATTGATCACTATGGCATTTTCTCAAGTGAGGTTCCTTCCTCTCTGATGACCCTAACTGCGTCAAGTTAACACATAAAACCATCCCGTACTATCTCCAAATTTAGATCTTGAATGAAGATGGGATTGTGTAAGAGGGCTGGGCCTGTGGTTGAGTTGTAGAGGCTTAGCTAGCAGGCATGAAGCCCTAGCCTGTCATCCCATTCAGACGTGAGACAGGAGGATCAGGACTTCAAAATCATCCTGGGCTCTACAGTGATTTCCAGGCCGGCCTGGGCTACATGAGCCCCTCAACACAATAAACAAAAATTGTGTTCTGTTGGAGAGTATTGTATACACAACATCTTATGCCTTGGCAAGAAGCCCACAGATGTGCAGTTGCCAGAAATATAATCTAACTTTACTGTTTGGTTTTATTTTTGCTGCTTGGATATTGTTTTCCAGATTGGGTCTCATCTGTAGCCTTGCCTTATGACCTGTCAGAGCTAAGAAAAAAGCATTTCCATGACTGTCTGATCAAGCAAGCTTTATTTCAGCTGGCCAGATGACTGGCTCACCCAAATTTGGGATTTCAGAGAACAGCCCCTCAGTGGCTTTTGAGGTCCTTTTTATGGGGACTGGTTAGGGTTGATAGAAAACAGCTAAGATAATTGGCTGTTAGTACCTGGATGGAAGAGTTGGGGATTCAGGGCTCAAGGCTTCCTGTAGGGTAGAGAAATACAGGAATACGTCATGTGGAAGGAGAGCCATTGAAGGTTTTGAAACCTGTTCTTGTAAGGTATGGAAACTTAGTAACAATGTATTACAATGTGGTCCCGGCTTTGCTTTCACAGACCCTTCTATCTCAGCCTCCAGAGTGCTGAGGTTATAAACAGACACAGCCGCACCCAACTTGAATAATGGTAACTGAACTAAGAAAGTTACTTATGGCCAGATTTTATGTATATATTTTCCTTCCTGTGTGTGTGTGTGTGTGTGTGTGTGTGTGTGAGCGTCTTCCCCCTGGGTGGTGCCAACCCCGCCCTGGTGAACCTGGGCTGTATTAGAAGTTAGCAGAGAGCCAGTAAGCAAGCCAGTCAAGAGCGCTGCTTGTTTCTGCTTCAGTTAATATATATATAAAATGTGTGAGAGTGTGTCTGTGTGTGTCTGTGTGATTGTGTGTGACTGAATGTATGCCAAAAAAGGGGGTGGTGTAGGGAATGCAGATGTCACAAGAGGTTGTGGAATTCCTGGAGCTGAAGTCACAGGCTGTTGCCGGTGGTAGTGTAGATGCTGGGATCTGAATTCAGGTCCTCTGCAAAAGCAGCCTATGGTGTTGACTGAGCCGTCTCTCCAGCCTGCCTGAGCTCCTGCCTGAGGAGTGTGACCCAGAAGTGTAACCCAAGCAATCCTCTCCTTCCATGTGGCTTTGAGCAGTGTTCTCTCGCAGCAACAGAAAAGCAAAGTAGGGCAAATATATATAGTTTTGTTTTGTGTAATATATTTATATCTTATTTACATATTATAGATTATTTATATTGTTGTGTATAATTTTAATATATTTATAAATAAGTGCATTGTATGAATTTGTGTACAAAATTTTCTTACCTGAGCCGGGAGCTGTAGTTCAGTAACAGAACTCATGCTCATCATGAGCAAGACTCTGGCTCAACCCCCAATGGGAATACAGCTCAGCAGTATATCTGCCTGGCACCTAGGAGGCCCTAGGTTCAAGCCCAGCACCACATACACACACAGAGTTATATCATGCGGTTATAAAGAACAAAATATGTCATTTGCAGGAAAACTGATGGAACTGGCAATTTGCTGTGTTAATTTGCTAGGCCCAGAAAAACAAATATCATGTTTTCTCTCATATGTAAAATACATGTAATCAAGCCCTTCTATGTACACACAGGCACATATATGACATGAAATTAAAAGGCGAACTACTTAGGAGTGAAATAGAACCAACACAGTGAGGGTTGCCCATTGGGGGGTTACCTGGGAAAGGCTGCTTGTACACATATCTCTAGCACCCATGTGAAAAGCTGGCCACGGACACACATTCCAGTAAGCCCAGCATTGGGAGGGCAGAAACAGGCAGATCCCCGGAACTCTCTGGCCGGACAGCTTAGCCAAAATGCCAATCTTCTGCTTCACTGACAGACTCTGCCTCAAGGGATAAGGCAGAGAGTGGGCCATAGATACCAATACCTTACTCTGGCCTCAACACACATAAGGACGCAAACACATGCACACGTGTGCATACCACATAGACACAAATTTTAATAGAGGGGATTATGGGGAAAGTATGAGCAAAATATGTTATAATGTTATATTGTGGTAAAACCCTCAGTTCTTTGTGCTGAATGTGTGCTCCTTCTGGCCTCATTCTCGATGCTTTCCCGTCACTGGGATAAAACCCTCACCAAAAGCAGCATAGGACAGGATTTAGAGCAGCTTCCAGGCAAGAGTCCACCCCTGGAGGAAGTCAGGGCAGAGCACAAGCCGGAGCTTGTGGAAAAAACCTGGAGAAGCACTGCTTGCTGGCTAGCACATAGACCCATGTCAGCTAGCTTCCTCAAACAGTCCAGGGCCACCCTCCCAAGGAATGAGTGGTGCCACCCGAAGGGGGGCTGTGCCCTTCTACACAAGTAACAGTGAAGATAATTTCCCACAGACATACCACAGGTAAAGCCAACCAGGACAAGCGCTCACCTGAGACTCCCTTCCAAGGTGACTCTGCGCTGTGTAAAACTGGCAGTGAAAGCTGACCAGAGCAAAGCTAGAATGAACGAATGAATGAATATGCCACTTTCAAAAGTAAGATGCACGCCTTTAATCCCAGCCTTCTGAGGCAGAGGCAGGTGGATGTCTGTGAGTGTGAGACCAGCCTGGTCTACAGAGGGAGTTCTGGGACAGTCAGGGCGACATGGAGAAATGATCAGAATGAAAAGATAATGCCCAGGGGTCGTTGCTCCCACTTTGCAGATGTGAAACACTGAGGCAGGGTGCAGAGCTCCGCCCTGATGCCCTCCACCAAGAGCACCATGCAGGAGCCTCAGGATAAAGATAACCTCGTCCTCCAGCCCTGGTACCATGGCCAGCTGTCTCGACAGGTATGAAATAGGAAGACTCCCCACTCAGCTATGAGAAATCCTCTGTCTTAGATGAGCATCTTGACCCCAGGGTCTGCTGGGAACGGTGGGCTGGAGGACCGGAGATGCTCTTGGAGCTTGGCTAAGTCTGTCAGTCTCTGAACCGAAATCTACCCTTCCTGGGGTACTGTTGAGGATGGTAACGGAGATTGGACAAAGTCCCCACAAACCCTCTCTTACCCATGTCTCCTCCAGTCTGTGCTCTCTCTGTCTTTCCCTCTCTGTCTCTCTCTGTCTCTCTCTCTCTTCTGGCACTTTCCCTCTCTGTCTCTCTCTGTCTCTCTCTCTCTTCTGGCACTTTCCCTCTCTGTCTCTCTCTGTCTCTCTCTCTTCTGGCACTTTCCTTTGAAGTTGAACCACCTTGCCTCCATCTTCAACTTAATGTCACATACTTAAGAGCCCTGGAAGCCTGAAACATACAATAAAATTATGACAAACAGAAAGCTAAGCGATTGCCCAGGAGTCAGACGTTCTGGGTCCAGAGCCTAGCCCTGAGACTTACATTCTGTGGGACTATGGACAATGTATTTGACTTCTGAAACTCAGTTCCCCAGTCTGTTGAGTGTTTGGTGTGGTGGTGCACCCTGTGTTCCCAGCACTCAGGAGGCAGAGGCAGGCAGATCTCTGTGAGCTCAAGGCCAGTCTGGTGAGTTCCAGACCAGCCAAGGCTATGTAGAGAGACCATGTCAAAATAAAAAACAAACTAGTTAGAGCCAGGGAATACGATAAACACCTGCAACCACAATGCTCCAGAGGCTTTATGGTTCAAGGCCACCCTGGATTACATAGTAAGAGTTTCTCTAAAAATAAATAAATAAGTCAGCAGTTCGGGGGTCCTGACACAGCGGTAGAACGCTGGCCTGGAATTTCCCAGTTTGGGGTTGTGGGCGTGGCTCAAGAGTAGAGTCCCCCACCCCCCACTGCGTAGAAAGAATGCTCTAGTGAGGGGTTGGGGAGCCCCACCTAGAATCCCCCAGGGAGGGGCTTGGGGGCGTGGTCAGGGTAGAATGCTTGACTCGGGGTGGCTTTTGCCTGGTGGGGAAGGGGAGGGGTCTGGATACCGGCTCTGCATCCTCAGGAAGCTGAAGCCCTTCTACTACAAGATGGTGACTTCCTTGTTCGTGCCTCGGAGTCCCGCGGGGGCCGCCCTGTAATCTCCTGCCGTTGGCTAGGCAAGGCCCTACATTTTGAGGTGTTTCAAGTGACACTGCGCCCCAGGCCTGGTCGCCCGCAGGCCCTCTTTCAGCTAGAAGATGAGAGGTTCGCGAGCATGTCCGCCCTGATCCACAGTTACATGACTCTCAGACGCCCACTGTCCCAGGCCACCGGAGCTGTGGCCTCCAAACCTGTGAGTCGTCAGAGGCCGCTGACACGAAGCTTCAGTGAAGATGTGCTCACAGACGGCCCGGCTGCCACGAGGCCTCTGAGGTACTTGGTATTTCAGCTTCTTCTGTCTTAGTATTTCAAATTGGGTCTCTTGTAGCCCAGGCTGGGCTCAAACTCACTGTGCAGTGGAGGATGACCCAGAACTACTGCACCTCCCGCCTCTGCCTCTGCTAGACCTGCCTCAGAATTGAGATCTAAGAAATGCCATCACCGATGTGGCTGGCAGGTGGATCAGGCTGGTGGCACTTTCTCGTCGCAGCCTGGACCCACAGCCCTTTGCACCTCTTGCTCTCCAGACCCAGGAAATGGAGTTCCAGCCAGCCTGCAGATCTGGACCATTCGGGAAGGCGCGAAGATGGCACCAGAGCAGGTGAGGGGCTCCCAAGGTGACAGTGTCTCAGAGGCTGACTCTGTTGAGAGGCTCTTGATACTGACACAGAGTCATAAGTGTGTATTCAAGTGTGTGTATGCGTTAGGCCTCTCAGCCTTGAGAGTCAAAGACAGGAGGATCTCTGATTCAAGGCAATGTATACTACCCACGAAGACCCTCAGAGAGGGGGCTGGAGGGGGCTGTGGAGATGGTGAAGTAGGTAAAGTGCTTGCCACGCAAGCATGGAAACCTGAGTTCGTATCCCCAGAACCCAGGTTTTAAAAAGTCAAACCTGGTGATGCATGTTTGTTATCTAGCGCTGGGGAGTTAGAGACAGGAAGATGCCTGGAGTTCTGTGGCCCACCAGCCTCCCCTAGTCAGGAGTCCTGGGCCAGAGACACAAACCCTACCCAAAAATTAAGTGGACAGTGCTTGAGGGACAACTAATGTTGTCCCCTGACATCCTTATGCATCTGAGTGCACAAACTTGTGAACACACACATTCAAATTTGAAATGTATTATCCAGAATCCGGGACACTCCCAAAGCGTTGAAGTTTTGTCTTCAAGGTTGCAGAGGTTGAGAGGAATCTCTAGTGACTGGGCTGAGCCAGCGGCAAAGTGGGAGAGCCAGGGATTAAGTCTCACTCGACCAGCTCTATGGAGCCATCTTCCGTCTCCCTCCTTGCCTCAGGAGTACCCCCTGCTTTTGGATCTGCCCTGCACCGGACAGGCAGTGAGCCCACATTGCCGAAGGCCCTGCCTCACCTGGGAACTATGACGGACAGTCTCAGAGCCTCTGATGGACAGCTTCATGCAAAGGCTCCCTCCAAGCCACGCAGGACACCCCCAACCTACTGCGAACTCCTTCCCAGAGTGCCGAGTGCTCAGAGAACAACTCGCAGACCAAGCTGTCCAGGGCCAGAGGTCTGGTGGTGGGAAGCCGAGGAGGAAGAGGAGGAAGACAGGCACAGATGCTTCGTAAGGCCACAAACTGAGGTCTCTTTTTGTCCCCCTGTTCACTCGTCCTGCCTGCTGGGTCCCCAAAACCGGCCCTTGGACCCTACAGTTCTGCGCACTCTCCGAAGCTTGTTTGTGGCACACCACCCTGGGAGTACTGCTCTGCATCTGCTCTTGGTGGACTGCCAGGTGGGTCACCTGCTAGTGTCCTCCATCAGCAAGGAGCTAATCGGTAACTTTTCCTCTGGAGTAATAAAAAAAAGTCTACTCACCATAGATAGGGCACCAGTGGGTGGAAGAAGGAAATGACTTTACCTTAGTCTAGCTTAGTGAACTGAAGGGGTTGTGGGGTTACTTCCTGGGGCACAGGTGACTCAAAGGCAGCATCAGCACCTTAAAAGCCCAATGCTAGCTTGGCTAGCTACTCATGAAAGCCATGCCCCTAGCGCCCCCTGCAGGCAGCTCTAGACATTTTTATTGCATATGGATTTTGTGAACCTTATAAGCTTCAGAGACTGCCTGAGACTTCCAAGTTTCTACTACTTCCTTAGCCTTAATTCCCTTCTCTTCCTAGGAGCCTCCCAGCTTCCTCCAGGAGGAAGCATTTCAGTTAGAGGAAATGATTCACCACAGGAGCAGAAGGCAGGCTCCAACGGGTCACCAACGTGGTTAATATGTTTCACCTCTCTCTGTGTTCTCTTGTCAAGGCTATAGGCCTGCTGGGGGTAACCAAGAGCCAACAGAGTGCCATGGGCGTTGCCTCTGGTCTGGAACTGCTCACGCTTCCTCATGGCCATCAGCTGAGGTTGGAGGTGCTGGAGAGGTGAGGTGTGGGAGTGTACGACTCCCTAAGAAGTTTTTCTGTTGATGTTCCCCCATGATGGAGGGGACTGGGCAACCACTTTCTGCCTCCTCTCCCACCCACCCCCGCCTCCCATCACAAACTCCTACTGTCCCCAGACCCTTGCATTCCACTTCTATAGGATTGAGACGCTGGCGCTGGCCGGGGCTCTGGCTGTGCTGGGTTGCTCGGGGCCCCTGGAGGAACGCACAGCCGCTCTGAAAGGCCTTGTGGAGCTGGCGTTGGCACTGAGGCCAGGAGCGACAGGGGACCTGCTGGGACTGGCTGGGGTCATGGGCGCCCTGCTCATGCCCCAGGTGTGTTGGGAACACGGATGGGGAGGAAGCCTGGGTGGAGGTGACAGGAGAGAGGGGATTAGTTGGGGCTCCTGTCTCTGTGTCCAGGTGTCCAGGTTAGAGAGCACCTGGCGTCATCTACGAAGGAACCACACAGAGGCTGCGCTGGTCTTTGAACAAGAGCTAAAGCCTCTCATGCGAGCTCTGGATGAAAGTACAGGTGAGAGAGGACCTGGGCTGTGCCTTGCCTGCCTTGGGCTGTTCTTGGCCTCGCTCGCCGGGCCCGTCTCAGGCTTCTTCCCAGCGCACTCTGGCTCCCCTCCCCTTTTTAGGCTTTCTGCTCTAGGCTGCCTCCTCCTATGCCATATGCGCCTCCCCTGCCCTAACCTCCTTTCCAGCTCAAGGCTCCCTCTCCCAAACCCCATGACTTAGGCTCCTCCCCTGACACTTGATCACTCCATCCTAGGCTTCTTCCCAGCTCTTGGCTCAGGGCTCCTCCCTTGCCCTGTGATTGGCCCCCTCCGAGGCCCCTCCTCTTTAAATCTATTTCAATCCTAAGCACCTACCCTACCCTAGGCCCTGCCCCTACTCCCGATTTTGCCCCGCCCTCTGCGCCTTTGACCACTCCCTGTTCCTACCTAGGTGCCCTACGCCCTATTGTCCCAGCGCAGATCCTACCCTTCCCACAGGGCCCTGCAACCCAGGAGAGGTGGCCCTGCCACACGTGGTACCAGCAGTGCGCCTGCTGGAGGGTGAGGAGACCTCTGGGCCGCTGGACGAGTCCTGTGACCAGCTGCTGCGGACCCTTCTTGGGGCCCGACAAGTGGCCCGCGATGCGCCCCTGTTCCGCAGGGCAGCTGCCCAGCGTCTGCAAGGTGAGCAAGGGACCCTTGGAGGCCACCTAGGCCTAGCTCTGCGAAGTCTCACTCAACTAGGAAGCCACACCTCTGGAGGAGTCTAACCCCAATCGTGAATCCAAAATACTGCACTCCACTGTAAAAGGGTCTGCTGAACACAGTATGGCTGCACCCATGGTGCCCCACCCCAACTGCTGGCCCAGGAAGGTCTGGCCCCATTGGGCTTCCCTCCGAGATGACTTACTACTTCCCCAGTCAGTCCCAACTCCCTCCCACCTGGGCCCAGCGCAAACTGTAAGACCCTTATCTTGGGTCATTCCTAAGACTTTGGCTGTCCCCTCCTCCAAGGGGCAAGCTCCTGACGGTACCCTCCAGTCCCACCTCCAGGCATAGCCCCTAAGGCTGGGCTGCCTGCACCATGCTCCCAGCGGGGGCACGCTTGTGCCTCACTGTAGGCCTGCACCTTGCCCTCACTCCTGCAGAGATGGGGGGGAGGGGTGGGCGGAGGGAGCCCTTCCTCTGCCAACGCCAGCCCAGGCACTCCCTCTGGCTCAAAGTCCCAGCATTAAAAGACATGTAGGTAGGGGAGAGGTCTGAGCCACACCCCCAGCGCATCCGACTCTGCCACAGGATTCAGGCCCGACCCAGAACTACGGGAGGCCCTGACCACCAGTTTCCTGCGTCGCCTCCTCTGGGGGAGCAAGGGGGCCCAAGCCCCCAGAGACGATCGCTTGCAGAAGTTCCGTCGCATCCTTGGCATCCTGTCCCAGCAACTAGAGCCATGCGGCTGAGTGCCCAGGGCCCAGCCCTTGCATACTGAGAGACCCAGGGAGGCTGCCCACAGCTCTACAAGAGGCCATGAAATGAACTTGGTGCAGTAGTCCATGCCTGTAACTCCAGCACATGGAAAATAGAGGTGGGAAAAATTAGTTCAAGGCCAGCCTGGGCTATACGAAAATTATGGAGGAAAATGTTTAAATCTGCCCCATCCCAAGGTCAAAGTTTACAAGAATCCCCCTCTTAAAATGGACCCTAAGAGACTGGGGTGCAATAGCTGCCTCCTTTCTACCAAAAGCCGCACTCAAGCATCCAGAGACCCACCTTGCACCCCCATACGCAGCTGGATACCCAGCAGGCAGCCACATGCTGAACATGCTACTTTGGAAAATAAAAACATCTTACAGATCTGGTGTCAACGTTCAACTCTTACCCTACCTTTTAAATGCTGTGTGACTTTCAGCCACCCACGTGCCCTCTCTGTGCTCTAGGGAAATGTGGCCAGAATGAAGGTTTAAAGAGATGGAGGGTGGGAATGCCTGCTTCACAGCAGGTGGGTCCCAAGCATGGATAACACGCATGAGGAGTGTGCCGAGGTTCACCTACACCTACTCCGTGGGGCTTTTATCTTACATTTGTAGCTCCGGAGGAATACATGCAGGCATGCGTGCAGTTGCCAGAGTTGGCCAGAGGGGGCGCGTAGGCTTGGATGTTTGTGAGCTGTGGGTGCTGCTGTTCAAAACCAACTCTGGGTCCTGTGCCAGAGCAGCCAGCGCTGGACTGCCAAGCCACCTCTCCACAGAAGGTGGAGGTCCATTCCTGACACCAGAGGCCCAGACTCCAAGAACTTGGTATAATTATATATACCTTTTTTTAATATAAAACAAAACTTGGCCCAAGCCGAGCGGCAGGAACGAAGGTCTTAAATGACGAATATGTACAACCACGCGGGAAGGCACAAGTGGGTCCCTGTAGGGTGACAGGTGAGGTGGAAGAGAGGACAGCAGGTTACACAGGTCTCAGCCAAAAGCCACGAGGGCAGGAATAAAGTGCAAGGTCCTGGGGGGCCCTGTGGCCCAGAAGCAGCAGCTGACAGCCCTGCCCCTCCTCCGTGCTGTTTGTTCAATTGAGTGTGACTCGGAGGTACGAGGTGGGCACATAGCCCTCGGCTCCCTGTTTCCTCCTGACCCGCGTCCAGCCATCACCCTTGTCTTCCTCCATCAGACTGAGGTCTTCCCCCTCAGACATGGAGACGGTTCCCTCGCTGGATCCTGTTGGGGAGCGGGATGGGGACAGGTCAGATTTGGTGAAACCCATCGGAAGTCACAGCTCCCAGCAACTGCCTCATCCCCTGGTGGGAGGGTTAACAGCGAGAGCTTCAGGATCTGCCGTCTCCTAACCTCTGCGGTGTCAGAGTGGGTGAGTTCAGACGGGACGCCCCACCGCTGGCAGCACCTTCGCACAGGCTGGGATCCTCTACTGAGTGAAGGGGAAATGGAGAGCCCGCGGGGCTCAGGGCATGTCTGACAGCCTGAGTCTGAGCCCCAGGACATGCATGGTAGGAAGGAACACTCCTGAAGGTTGCCCTCTGACCTCCTCACACACAATAAAATAAACCCTTAAGTTGACTCCCCAGATCCTTCCTTTGGCCATACTGGGGATTGAACCTAGGGCCTCATGAACGCTAGTCAAGCATTCTACCACCGAGCTATCGTCTTCAGATAAAGTTCTTTTCGTCAAAACAAGAAAAGTCATCTCATGATCTAGGCCCACCTTCGAAGTGGTAGATAGCCACACACTGGCCAATAGGGGATGCAGGCTCTTCAAAGTCCTCATCGAACTCAGTATAAATGGGGGTATCCTGGCCTTCCTCTGAAGGTGGCTCTTCTGAGCTGCTTGGAGATGCAAAAAAGATGAGAGTAAGATCCTCCAGGGTCTCTGAGCTACAACCTCCCCCACCACAGCCCCTTACTGGGGGATCCTAAATGAGGCTCCACCCCTGACCATGCCCCCAGCCCCTCACTGGGGATCTTGGGCGGGGCTCCACCATGACCACGCCCCCAGCCCTAGGCGGGGCTATAGCAAGGCTACACCTCAAACCTTCTTTAGGTTTCCCTACTCACCTCTCCTTATTATCCTGGGATCCACTGTTGCTGCTGCTGCTACTGTCAGGTGGGGCAGTAGCTGGCGGATCAGGAGGCCTGGTGTGCCGGCTTAGGCTGTCCCCTCGGTTACTGAGGACCCGGCTTTCAGCTTCTGCCAACCAAGCCTAGGGTTGGTTGGGGATCACAGCATGAGTTCCAGGGCAAGATATTGAGGTCATCCTACTCTGGACCAGGGACATATTTCCTGACATCACCCATGCAAACCCAAAACTTAGATGGGAGGCAACTGGATTCTATGCCTCCCCCCAGCTCCGCCCTGTCCCCCATCCCACCGTGACTCATGCAGCTCAGCCTGCCCCCACCTCTCCCCAGGGCATCCCTCTGACCTCATACTTCTGAACTTCCAGCTTCAGCCTCTCAATGTTGCCCAGGGTTTCTGCGATGCGGGGCTCTAAGCTGGCAGGGTCCCCCATCTGTGGTGTTTTCTCATATACATCTTTCATCTTCTTTAGGGCCTCCCTAAGACCCGGCAGACAGAGACAGGAAGGAAAACACATGCTCTCATGACTTAAGTAAAAGCAGGCTGGAGGAGAGGCGAGACTCGGGCAATGGAGACTAAAGTGCTGTGCATAAGAGCACACGCTGAGCTGGGAGTGGCAGGCTTAAGGCCAGCCTCGGCTAAGGGCGTGACCCCAAGGCCATCCTGGGCAACTAAGTCTCAAAAAAAGTCAAAACAGAATTATAGAGATGACTCAGTGGGTAAGGTGCTTGCTTACCCACTAAGTGAGGACCCGAGTTTGATCCCTGGGGCCCAGGTACAAAGCCAGGAATGGTCACACACGCTTGCAATCCCAGCACTAGAGGCAGACACAGCCTAGCTGAGCCTGACTGCAGGCCAGGTAAAGATGCCGTCTCAAAAAACAAGGCGGACGGGGAGATGGCTCCTGGGGCAAGATCACTGTAGCTGCAGGCCGAAGGACCTGCTCTGAGTCCCCAACACCCATGTTAAAATCTGGGTGTGGCTCCCATAGGCGCCTAGAACCCAAGCCTATAGGGACAGAGATAGGAAGAGGCAAAGGGCCTGCTGGCCATCAGCCCAGCTGCTGGATCAGCAAGAAACCTTATCTCAAGGGAATGAGATAGACAGAGAAGCCACCACGTGAGATCCTCTGGGCTCTGTGCGTGCAGGGCTGTGCACACATGTACATGCAATACACACACACACACAACACACACACACACACACGAGAGGAAAATGCCTGACCTGCACCTGAGGAACAACACTCAAGGTTGGCCTGTGGCCCCTACGTGACCGAGCGTTCACTTGAAATAAGTAACTAAGTCAGGCATGGTGGCACACTAAAGCTCTATGCCAACCTGGCACAGTTAGAAAGACCCTGTCTCAAAATAAAAAAAAAAAAAAAGAGCCAGCAGGATGGCTCAGCAGATAAAGGCACTCGCCACCAAGCCTGACAAGCTGAGTTCAATGCCTGGGACCCACGCGGTGGGAGGGAGCCGACTGCCAGCTGGCCTCCACATAGGAGCCATGGCATGAGGAAGCACATACACAAAGCGAATGAATTAAAAAAAGAAAGGAAATGAAGAAACTGAAAGCCAGCCATTTCGACTCGAGGCCGGCAGAGGCCTCACTCCACTATAAAGGCCAAGACTGCAGTTCCAAGCATGGCTTCTGCCCCATGTTTCCACTCTCTGGAGAAGGCCACATGTGAACAGCCAACTAGAATCTGGCCAGCCACCTGCTAGCAAGCGCAAGCGTCGCTCTCGTTACGTAAGGAGGCTGAGGAGAGGATTCTGTTGCTTGGAAAGAATGACTAAAGATTTTCTTGTCCCTTAATAGAAATCTGGCAGATTTTCTTCACGTTAATTTGTGTTTCGGCATTAGATAACTCAGCTCTCCTTTTCCTCCTGTCAAAATGGTGACTCACACCGACAGTGCTCCTACGGTGAGCTGCCTTGGCTTTGATGGGGTAACTCCCCTCAAACTGGGCTTTTTTGTTTTGTTTTGCAGTCTACTAAAAACTGAAACTGAGCCTCGGTGCCAGTTTTGCCGTCACAGTTAGGTGGGAGACTGAGGCAGGAGAAATGAAAGCTCCAGACCAGCCAAGGCAACTTACCCAGATCTAGTCTCAAAATAAGGAATGAAGAAGAAGCCTGGTGGTGGCACACACCTTCAATATCAGCACTCCAGAGGCAGAGGCAGGGGAACCGTGAGTTTGAGGCTGGCCTGGTCTACAGAATGAGTTCCAGGACAACAAAAAAGCTACACAGAGAAAGTGGGGGTGGGGTAAAAAAGAGGGCTGAAGGCGTGGTCAGGGGTGGAAGGAGACCCTGCCTAGAACCCCCCAGTGAAGGGCTGGGGGTGTGGTCAGGAGCATAACACGCCCCACCCCCACCTCGAATCCCACAGTGGTGCTGGGATTCGAGCCTACAGAGGACGACCCTCTCTCAAAAACTATAATGAACAGTTTGTTGTGGTAAAGTACATATTAACAACGAGATGGCACTGTAGCTAGTCTTTATTTATTTGCTTATTTCTCATCATAAACAACTTGTGGGAGTGGGTTCTCTCCTTCCACCATCTGACATCAAACTGAGGTCTTAGGCTTGGGTGCCTTTAGCCATCAGCCACTGAGGGTATTTTTGAGAGTAAAATGATCGAGTGACTCTCTAGCCTTTTGCTCGGTGATGTGGACAGGGAGCCTGTGCGAACCCTGACTGGTCTCCATCTAGAGTGACTTACAAGAAACGGAAGATAACGACTCTTTCCCCCTTTAACGCTTTGGTTCTTCACTGATATTGTTTTGGGAGTGCCTCAAGATGCCCAGGCTGGCTTTGAACTCAGGATCCTCCTGCCTCAGCTTCTTGAATGCTGAGATTGCAGACAGGTGCCACCACACTCAGCTGGGTGGCAGGAATCTCCTCTAGACCCATCACATGTGGCCGAGGTGGTGGCATAGTCAACGGTGTCCGCCGGGCAGGCACTAGGACCTGTCTTCAATTCCCAGTTCCAAAGAACGAAGCTCCACAGCCCTCCACAGCCCTCCACAGCCCTCGTATCTGTAACCCCAGCATTGGCAGAACTAGGGATTCGGTCTCAACGGCCGGCCAGCCTCGGCCACTCAGCAGGCCCAGGTCCCTGTAAGAGACCCTGCCTCAAAAAGTCACGTGAAGCCGGTGTGGTCACACACACAGCTTTAATAACATCACGTGATTTCAAGACCACCCCGGTCTACACAGTGAGTTCCAGGCCAGCCAAGGCCACATAGTGAGACCTTGTCTCAAACAACAAACACAGACAAACGAAAAGAACAAAGTGCGGGGCTGGAGAAACTGCTCCGAGGTTAAGAGCGCTTACTGAGCACCCTGAGAACCTGACTTCTGACTCCTGCACCCCGTAGCAAGCTGGGTATACAGCCACACAGCACCACCTGCAATCTTCGTAGGCAGAGACGGGACAGCCAGTGCTTGCTGGATGCCAGCCTGGCCGAAAAGACGCAAAGTCTCCTTTGGGGAGAAACCCTGCCTCACAGGGTGAGCGAAGAGGGTGATGACCTCCTCCTGTCCGCTGTGCAGCTCCTGCGCCAATATACACACCCGCTACCTCCAGAGCCCAGACTATGCTGGCAGGGGCATTGTGTCCCACTGAAACACAGCAGCAGCAGGGATGGACCTCGGGAAGCCAGGCAAGTGTTCTACTGGCGAGCACATCCCGAGCCCTTGGGTAGGCCTGCTTAGTTCTGCGTTCTCGGCCTGCCTCTTCCACCATGGCACATGCTCATGCTCACCTCTGGTCCTCCTCCTTCTGTAGCTCACGGTTCCGCTCTTCCAACTGTTGCTGGAGTCGCTTTCTCTGCTGCTCTGGGGGCAGGTGACTGAAATCTTCCGTGACCACGGTCTGCAAGGTGAGACAAGGTCTGAATTTGGGATTTGCGACCCTATGCTTCCCAAGCACCTCTCTCACTCCTGAGACACCAGATCCACCTTCCTCCCCTGCCAGGGTTTTTGGGGAGCGAGGCCATGCACAGAGCAAAGCTGGAATCTGGGGAGACCCAGCAGGCGGCAGGAAAGAGCCCAGGGTCCCACCATCCGGCCTCAACTTACCCCACGGCCGCCTCGGAGGCTGCGGAAGGATGCTAACCGCGGTTTGACTGACTTACTGATCTCGCTCAGTATGGCCAAGGGGTCGCGGCCAGAACGGGGGGACGGGGGTCCATCAGACAATGTGGAGGGTGGGTGACCCCCCAGGAGGGACAGGGATGGGGGACGCAGCTACCGGTGGGGGCCAGGGAAGGGGGGACAGGTCAGGGATGGAGACGCGAGGTTGTAGTCGGAGGATGGATGGACGCAAGGAAGGATGGACGGATGGGACACAGGAAACAAGAAAAACAAAATGGAAAAAGAGGGGAAAAAAATGATAAGAAAACCACAACTGAACTGTGAGATCACACAGAGAACACTTGCAAAAGCAACAATGGAGGACCTGGGAGGTGCCAGGGAAGACAGGAGATGGGGGCCAGGGACAGCCAGAGGGCTCAGCAGGGAAAGGTGTTTGCCGCTAAGCCCTGAGTTCCACCCCCAGGACGGAAGGAGAGAACTGATTCCCATAAGTTATCCTCTGACCTCCACACACTCCAAAACATAAATAAATAAGAATCTAATAAATTAAGACATGAGGCAGGTGTCGGGCCACTTGCCAAGCCCTCTTTGTGCCTTGGGTCTTAGGACTCCTGCAGCACCCCAGGAGGGGAGCGTCTGCCCTCCTCTATGCCGGGCTTTCTGGGCTTACAGTCCAGAAGACAGAATGCATGCCAGAAGCAAAGGCCGGAGACAGAGCACGTGAAAATGCTCGCCAGTACCAGGCGTGATGTCCTAAATTTGATTTCTGGGACCCAGGCAGGCTGAGTCCTGAAAGTCCTCCTGTGAAGTCTACATGCACTTGAACACATACATACACAATAAACATAAATAAGAAATAAATGTCATTTTCTTAAAGAACCAGGGTGGTCAGACACATAGGCCAAAGGGGATGGACAGGGGGATGAGACAGGGGGATATCAGGTGCTTGTCTACCAATAGGAAGTCCAAATTCAAGGGAGGAGAGAGCAGGTATCAGATAAGAGGGGTCTGAATCTAAAGTTAAGTGGGATAGAAAAAAAAAAAACTGGAAGGAATCCCTAAAAGTACTGATTATGGATGGGATAAACCAAGGGGTGTAAAGGTATTCACTAGACCCTAAAAGTCAAACTCCCACGAAGAAAATGCACAGGACCTGGTGGGTCCCCAAAATCAATGGAAGGGGGTGCCCAGGGATGGGGTGGGGGGGGGAATATCATAGCTGTCAGGCCAACATGAGCTCTTCAAAGGTCCCAGGATGCAGCAGAAGATGCCACAGGCCCTCCACCCTGCTCCCTCTCATCCTCAGAGGGACTCTACAGCCAGCCAGTGGGCTAGCAGGCCAGCCTTCCTCTGCTTCCTTCCCTCCAGCCTGGGCCCACAGCCAAAAGGAAAATTCCTGCCCCAGGACTCAGCGTTCCGTGTGGCTGGAGCTGACTCAGTGAGGACCTCGGCTGACTGTCTCCCCTTCGTACCCACTCTTCACCCCAAAAGCTCCGGACCCCACCTTGTTCTTTTTCCCAAAAGGCCAGCGCTTGGCACGGCTTCGGTTAGAGGCTGCTCGGAGGTCAGGCCTGCTGTCCGGGGTGCCCAGGCTGCTGTCTGAAGGTACCCGGTTCATGACTTGGCTGAAGTCTTCAAATTCCAAGTCCCCTGGACGGGCGAACCCTGACTTGTGTAGTTCAATGAGGACCTGTGAGTCCTATGGGAAGGGAAGGGAAGGAGGGCAACTAGCAGCTACTTCAAGAAGCTACTTTTGGAGAGCCACCCTCCCTTAGCCCGCACTCCATCCCACTGGGCCCACGCCAAGCACCCACATTCTTAGCATCCACGGACTCCGCAGCCACCTTCATACCCTCCAAGCATTTGCCGATTATGGGAACCACCTGAAGTTCAGCCTCGGATAAGAGCCCATACCCAGCCCCAAGGCGGGTGGCCCGGCGTTCGTCCATGTCCTGCAGCTTCTGGAGAGTGGAGGAGAATGGCTTATGAGTCAACCTTGCAAACACCTTCAGGCTGAAGTCTTCACAGCCCCTAAGCCCAGGCTTGATAGGAAAGACAAAATGAGATCTGCCCTCTCGACCCCAGGGGCAGAGGTGAGAGAGGCAGGGCAGGAGTGTTTTCTGAGGGGACCCAGGAGCTCAGAAAAGTCCTCGCAAAAGAGGTTACAAGGAGACAGAGCCTTGAACAGAAAAGTGCATGCCACACCAGGTTGGTACAGAGAGTGGGGAAAGCGGCTGGGGAAAGTTGAGACCTGAGCTTGTGAGAGCTGGACCTTAGAAGGGTAAACAGGAGTTTCAAAAGCAAAGAAAGATGTCTCTTCCTCTAGTTCTTCTTCTATGTATCCATCCCTTTCCCATTCCTTCCTTCCCTCCCTCCCTTCTGAGACAGATCTCTCTTCACAGCCCTGGCTGTCCTGGAACTTGCTATGTAGACCAGGCTGGCTTTGAAACGTCTGCCACCCTCCTGCCTCTGTCTCCAGAATGGGACTCTAGGTGTGTGCCGCTCTCGATCTAGGAGTAGGAACACGGCAGCTGGGAGGGAGCTAACGGACTCTGAGGGGCTCTGTCAATAAGCTCAAAGTGCTCACATCGAATATCTGTGGCATCTGGGAGAAGTAGAAGTGAGCCTGGTCTCGGTTGAAGCGCTGCAGCTGGGCTGCGTACTCGTTCTTACTCTCCTCCGCCATGTGGTTCCGCAGGTGAGCTTGCTGCTTGGCCTGGGCAATGGGTCGGCAGGGTGGGGTCACCGTCAGATACCGGCCATGTGACCACACTCACAAGCCGGTCATGACCTCACCCCGCACACACCTTCTCCACATCTGCCTTGGTGGCATTGATGTCCTGATCCAGCCGCTCGGCGGTGTGAGCTGCTTTCTCAGCCTCCCGGCAGTCTCGTTCAAACTTCCGCTTACTCTATGCAGGAGACGGAAGGGGAGTAAATAAAGGCCCTCCGCCAGCAGCAGAGTAGGGATGCCAAGGTTTACAGGGAGCTGTGTACCAGACAGCTGTGGGGTGGCACATGACAGTCACCCCAACATCAGGGAGGTGGAGACAGGAGGATCAGGGATTCAAGGCCAACCTGGACCACCACATGAATGACCTTGTCTCAAAAACCAAACCAGAGACAGAAAGATGGCTCAGCAGGTAAAGGTGCTTGTCAAGAAAGCCCATCTACCTGAGTTCAAGTCCCAGAAACCCCACAGACATGCAAGGAGAGTTGTCCTGGAGTAGCACACATCCCATGGTTTGCAATTGGCTGCCCCTCAACACACACAATACAGTTCAAGGCCAGGCCAACCTGGGCTACTGGCGATCCCCACCTCAAAACAAAAAGTGTAGATATAACAGGTGTGCTGAGTACCCTAGAGCTACAGAGGTCCGTCCCCCATCACTCTCCACCCTGCCACACCACCTCCTGAGCTGCCAGCTGCCCCCTACAACACTCACACTCTCCAACTGTTTGAAGCCATTTTCCAGCTGCTGCTGGGCCCGCCGGCCTTCCTGGAAATGCTGTGCAAACAAAGGGAAGACCCTCAGTGAGGTTCCAACAGGGTCCCCTGCAAGCATGAGTGGGAGGGACTCTCACCATCTTCCGCTCCTGCTTCATCTCCTGGGAGTACTTGGCCAGCTCCAGGCACACTCGGACGCCAAGGCTCTCAGCCACCAGCTCTCGCTGGCCGGCGAAATCATTGACCTCCTGGAGAAGCTGGACAAATGACTGTTGCTGGCTGAACCTGGCAGAGGGAGACAAGGAGAGGTCAGAACCAGAGACAGACCAGTGCGAATCCCCCCTGCCATCCCAGGGCAGAGCAGGGCGACCAAGAGTTTAAGGCCTCCCTGGCTCCCTAGTGAGTTTGAGGTCAGTCTTAGCAACTTGGGACTCTGGAAAGAGAGGAAAGGAAGGAGGGAAGGAGGGAGGGAGGGAAAAAGGAGAGAGGGAGTAAGAGGAAGGCAGAAGGAAAGGAAACGACTAAGGAAAGAAGAAAAAAGGAAAAAAAATGGAAGTCTTGAGCTACACTCGCTCCCAAGTCTTCGTCTAGCCCTAACCCCAGCCCTTCATCCAGATGTGCTCTGCGAATCAAAGTTTTGGAAGCACAATGCTTATAACATCTTTGTTGCTGCTTGAGACAGCATCTCACTCTGTAGCCCTGGCTGACCTGCAACTCACAGGGCTCTGCCTGCCTCTGCCTCCTGAGTGCTGGGACTCAAGTTGCACGCCACCATGCTCAGCCCTTAGAACATCTTCTGTGTGTCACTCCTCGGCTGGGGGCAGAATGCTAGAATCAAATGTTGTTTGTTTGGGTTTTGAAGCAGGGTCTAGCTACATCACCCAGGCTAGTTCAGAACCCTTGCTCCTCCTGCTCCAGCCTCCTGACTGCAGAGACCACAGACCTGAGCCACCATAATCAAATTTTACAGAGAAGTGTGAGTACAGTAATCCTTCCATAGCCATGGCAACCATTTCTAGGGTTTGGTACCTAGAGGGTACCAAAGTAAAGGATGTTCAAGCCCTTCTATGCAAGGGCAGGGTTTGCACAGAGCTTCCCTAGATGATACACGGTCCTCTACAATGCTAGAGGCGCTAAGTGAGTACAGTGTCCACCCAGCATGCACGAGGCCCTAGTACCACCCCCAGCACCACACATAAGAGTGGCACTTGTCTGTCGTCCCAGCACGACCAAGGCAGAGGTGGGGAGATCAGGAGTTTGTGGTCATCCTGTGCTTTTTAGTGAGTTTGAGGCCAGCTTGGGCTATATGAGACCACACACTCAAACATGAATTTTTTTTTCAGTCCTGGAAAACCCTGGTCAAGCTAAGTGAGTATCATTCACATCAAGCCACCAACCTAACCAGATATCCCAAACAAATAACTACCTTACTTTCTGGAGCTTTGTGGATTAAAACTTTTACTTATGTATTTATTCAAAACACAGTCTCACTGTGTAGCCCAAGCTGGCCCGGAACTCACAATCCTCCAGTCTGGGCCTCTAGATCCAGGGCGCTAGAATAATAGGCATTTGCCACCATAATAAGCTTACCTTTTAGATTTTAAAGGGAAGGGTCCAGAATACAGTTAAAAGTTTCTAAGAATAACTACAGACTGGCTACCAGTTTGTTCAGAATTTTGAGACAGGGTGTCAAATAGCCAGGATAGCCTCATACTTGAACTGGCTAGCCTTGAACCCAAGGATGCTAGGATGACAGGCATGCAATCAACATGGAGAGCTTTGCCTACTGCTTTTACACGCATAAACTCAGTTCATCCTCGAACACACAAACATAGAGTAGCAAGTGCTGTCTTCAGACCCATTTTACAGATGATAACAGAGGCAACAAGCCTGGCCTAGGGATACACACTGGTCATTCCAGCCCTTGCGAGCCTGAGGCACAAAGACTGCTCATTGAGACCAGTCCTGGCTATAGAGGGAGTAACAAGACAAGCAAAACCTTGTCTCAAAGATAAAAGCCAGGGTCAGTGACTTAACAGGTAGAGGTGCTTAGGGCTAAGACGACCAGAGTTTGATCCCTAGAATCTACAGGTGAGAATCGAGAAGCGACTCCTGCAAACTGTCCTCTGACTTCCACAAGTGCCCCGTGGCATATGAAGGCGCACCTCACTCTCCAAAATAGATAAATAGTAAGTAGAAAGCCACTTGCCCAAGCAGCTCAGCTATCGCACAACACGTGGGGGAAATGGAAAAGGGCTTTCTGCTTAAGTGAGTAAATTCCACCTGAGGTCACCCAGACTCTAAAAGGATGTGGAACTGGAGGTGCGAAGTGGAGTGGTCTCTAGGAAGGAGAAAGACCCGTGCCTCCCCGCCCCCAACCCCCAACATGGAGTCTTATCCCATTCTTACTTGACTTCGGGATCATCTTTGGTAGGTTTCTTGGGAAGATACTTTTTCACAAGGCTCCTAAGATGGGGACAAAGGCAGGGAGGCTGAGAACCCAGAGAGCCCCCAGCGGAATCCCAGGGCTGGGAGCACCCACCCTCGCGCTCACCGGAGTTGCTTGGCATAAGCCTGCTCCACCTCGACACGTTCTTTCACGAACTTCACGTATTTGTCCAACAGATCCAGCCCCCACTGCGTGTGGCGTTCCAGCACCTCAAATTGATCCTGATTGCAGGGGCGTGATTGGGGAGGGTCAGGGTCACCTGAGCGGGGGGGGGGGTGTTCGGGGGAGCACCGAAACCCCAGCGACCCTGAGCAACCTCAGGGTTTAGCGGTTCCAGCAAGGGCTGGCTGGCTTCCCCAGGCGCCGCCCCGGCGTGGCGCAGAGGGAGGCAGGAAGCTGGCGGGAACCCCCCATCTCCTCCTCCCGGGAAGAGCCTGGACAACAGGGCCAGGGCCTCAAACCGGACGGCGGGGTCTCTCGGAGTCCAGGTGTCTAGCAAGGGTGTGGAAGGAGGCTAAGCCACTCCAGCTCCCCCCGATCCTCTAATTCCCTCCTCCCAAATTCCGGAAAATCAAGAGGGCTTGGCACAAAAGTCAGGCACAGAGGAGAAGAGTTTGTTCAACTCAAACTGCGTGGAAGCGGGGGGGGGGTGGGGAGGTGGGGGACTCAATGTCCAGATTTCTCCATTCGCTATGATCCCCCCAGGATCCTCCGTGGAGTGACTCAGTTCCCCCTGCTTCTATGATGCCTCCACTACAGAGGTTCTCCCCCACTACACCCGAAGACTACACCGCCTCTAGAAAGAGGAGGGGTCAACAGTCCGACAGGGATACAGGGAAACTTCTAGGGCTTCCTGGGTGAGGTTAAGAGGCGGGTAAGGGGTGGCTCCGCCCAGCGCCCGAGGCTGAGTCCTGCAGCCCCTTCCCCTCCCCCTCAGCGTCCCAAGCCCTTTAGGGCAATTGCAAGCGGGGAAGGAGCCTGGTAAGGCCCCACGTGGGAGAGAAGGTGACCAAAGGGTCCCCTCCCCCTCCCAGCCGGACAGGCGGGCGACGGGCAGGGACCCAGTGGCCGTAAGATTAGCCTCCAAGCCAGGCCAGGGCGCTCAAAATAGGTGACCTCGCCCAGCTGTCCCCCTTCCCTGGCCGGGTCCAGGGGCTTCTGGTGATAGCCTCACTCTCAACTCTGTGACTCAGTTTCCCTATACAGGTCCTGGGCAAAGTATTCCTAGGGAGCTCTGGGCGTCTTGAAAGTCCCAAAAGAACTTTTGAGAGAGTGCGGAGGGCAGAGGGCGGGGACCCATGGGATCAGCTGCGAGGGAAAGCGCGGAATCCTGGCTAAGGTACTTCAGGGACAAAGAGCGGAGAGGCCAGGACCCCCGCAAGGGAGAATCGTGGGAGGCTGGGGGGAGAGGACTCACCCACAACTCGGTGCCCCAATCCATGCTGCTTCTGCTGCCTAAGACGCCACCGCCTCCAGCCTGGGTCCCCGCCGCCCTCCACCGGAGACTCAGCCCCAGGGCAGTATGCCCAGCCCCGCCTGCCCCACCGTCAAGACACGCCCACCAGTCTGGACGACCACGCCCCTTTGTGCTTTGCCACGCCCCTGCCGGCCAAGCCCCCAGCAGGCGTCCTAGGGGCGGAGCCCAATGAGGCGGAACTCAGCGGATGCTCCACCTCTCTTAAAGGGCTTCTTTAAAGGGCTCGTCGATTTATTTCCCAAATTTGTTTCCCCATATTACTCTCCTTTGCTGTCCCAAACTATTCATCCTTTTCTTTCAACTTTGCATTTCTTTTGAAGAGGCAAAATAGGAAAACCCCAAATCCAAGCAGTCTTTCCAGCTTCTCCCCCACTCCATGGCAGGGAAAACCTGTGGTCGGTCACTAGGCTCTTGCGGGGACCAACTCGGCTCCAGAAATCTCCATTTCGTCCCATTAACGGTCTGGTTCCCTCCGGCCACAGAGCAGATGGGATGATTTCGATCCAGCCCAGGACGCACCTCCAGCCAAGGCCAGGTCCATTAGCGCACCCCCACCGCATCCTGACTTCTCTTCCTCCCCGCCAGAGCCTCCTCTGGGAAACTGAGGGCAGGTTGTCCTTGGGGCACCCGTCCTGGACTACACACACACACCCCCTCACACGCTCACACTTGCACCTGACTGCCCATTTTCTAGCCTCATTCACTGAGGTCTAATCAGTACTGCCCTTGAGATTCCCCGGTATTTCCCCTCCCCCTCCGGCTTAGACACTGGGACTCTGGGGCAAGTTCGGGTCCTCCCGATCATAAAAGTCTTTTCACGCCTCGTAAACCCCCTTGAAGCTCCCCCATGAAAGTGAAAAGGCCCTGGCGGCTCCCACCCCAATCTCCCCGGCTGCAGGTGCTTTCTCCTCTGCTGCAGAAGTGCCAAAACTGGGTTGAGGCTGGAAGAGAAAGGCAGTCTAGACTTCTGAGGAAATAAGCCCCGGAATCCCCGCAGAAACTGAGGCTCCAACGGGCCTTGGCCCCACCTGCTGGCGGCTTGTAGACTAAGCTCCTAGATGCAAGGCGGGGAGCGGGAAGGGGAGGGGAGTGGCGGGAGAGGAGTCAGAGGCCGGATGATGAATAAGGTATCAGACTGGGCGCGCCAGGGTCAGCAATGTAGCTGAAAACTCTACAGCCGGGGTCCAGCAGTTGGGTCTCTCCGAGATCTGGGGGCTCAGTAGGAGATGAGGACCCTGTAAAACGGGATGGGCTCGGAATGGGGCGAGGTCGGGGTCTCAGGTTGAAGTTGGGACTCATCTGCTGCCAGGAGGTTAAGCCTGGGGCGGAGTCTGCAGGTGGGACCTACAATGGCACTCGGCCTGGGATTAGAGGTCAGCACAGGGTGAAGAATTTTAGGCTTCTCTTTGGCCCAGGAAAGTCGAAACAGGGCAAGCCTCAACAGACGCTTATGTTTACCAGAAGCTCGACTTCTGGCCCGGAGCCACGTCCCGAGAAGGGAGAGGAGAGAGGAAGTGAGTTCTGTGGCATACTGGGAAATGTAGTTTATGCGTGCTTTGTTGCGCGAATCTACTCCCTCTACACTCTGGGTAATGTAGTCCTGGACCGTTAAGAGTTGGTGAAGGAATTTCGCTTTAAGGGACGGATATGGGTCCCTGGATCATTGGTGAGTCGTCCTGTTCATCAAACTACATCCGGGACGATCTGTTTAGCGATTGGAGGGCAAGAAAGCGGGACTGAAAAGCATAAGCACGCCCATTTGGGAGGTCTTCTGTCCATCAAAAAGGCCTGAGGTGATAATTGGATGACCCAACCATGTCCTGAGACGATTGGCTAACAAATGGGCAGGCTCTACTAGGCGTCAGAGGCGGTGTCGGGGGCAGTCGCAGCCCCAGAGATGGCAGTGAGCGAGAGGAGGGGGCGCAGCGGCGGGAGCCCAGCGCAGTGCGGATGGGGACGCTTGTCGCTGCTGCTGCTGCTGCTGGGCGGCTGCTCAGGCCGGATCCACCGGCTGGCGCTCACAGTGAGGCCTGCGGGCTTGGCCTCCCTTCCCCCCTCCCCATAGCTCCGTCGGTGGATGGAGTGGCCGCATCCCCCACTGCGGGCCGCTAGTGGTCTCGTCCCCGGGCCCCCCTACCCGGTGCTCGCAATGGGTTGGCCTGGCTTAGGGGCGGGGCTTCATCTCCCGGGACCCCTGAATCCTGGCCCTTTAAAAATTCCGGGGGACCCCTTGGTAACTACCATAAGCCCTCCTGGGAGGACGGGATACCTTGTAGGGTCTTCCTGGTAGTCACTTCAATGGGGGATGGGGTGGGGCAGGGCAGGAGAGCTACTTTGAAAATTTAGCCCAGATGGAATCGAAATGTTTTTCAGGAAGTCTACACTAATTAAGCCAACGTGTGTAGCCCACTCTCCACGTAGTGCACATCAATATGGGGCCTTTCATGGGGTGCCAGGTTTTCACCTGCTGGGCACTCAAACCCACCCTACCGTAGGGAAATGCCATCGCCACCAGTACCCTGTACCGAGGAAGGCTTTCTCACACGCTCATGGCCAGAATAAAAATGTCCCGAGTCGCCCACGGGAATCCGTGAAGTGCGGCTGGGATCTCGCTTGGGGGGGAGGGGAGGGAGAGTGTCCTTGCTAGCACTGGCTCTTTGGTTTCCTGCAGGGGGACAAGCGAGCTGACATCCCACTGAACAGCTTCGGATTCTACACCAACGGCTCCCTGGAAGTGGAGCTGAGCTTACTGCGGCTAGGCCTCCAGGAGACGGAGGAGAAGTCACCAAGGGTGAGGCCTCAGTGCACACATTCTGGAGTTCCATCCTAGCCCTTTCCAGCACCCATTGTGATCTGTGGCAGGCCCCATAACCTTCTCAAGCCTCAGTTTCCCCACCTATCCCTTGGGAATGAATACAGTGTCTCATGCAGTCTGGATTTTGGGGTAAGATCCGTCATCTTAGTGTCCCTGCTGGCTGAGGCAAGGAGCCCCAGACTGGGCGGTCTCTTCAGGTGTTCTACTGCTAAGCAACCCCACCTCAGCACCTTTGTGGTATAATAGTTTATATATATTGTATATAAACTATACAATATATATACTGTATATAGTGTATTTTAATATATATATATATATACATGTTGTATATAGTGTATTTTAATTATACTCAACCTCCCTCAACACTTCTCCTCCCCCTAACTCCTCCAGGACCCATCCCCACCTTTCCAAACTCCTCCCAGTCTCCAGCTGTCCAGGAACTCTGCATAGACTGGGCTTGGCCACAAACTCAGAGCTCTGCCAGCCTGAGATTAAAGGCCTGTGCTCTTTTTTCGTTTTTCATCTGGGGCCACACCCCTAAAGAAAACTTGCTCTTCCTCACCCAGTATTCATCTGCTGGCCTTAGCTCCTCAGCTAGGTGTGGGGTTTTGAGCACTCTTCTTTCTCTGCTGGAATGCTGACCAGCTTGATCCTGTGCGGGCAAACATGGCCACTGTGAGTTCGTAAGCAGCAGTCTGCCGTAGCCAGAAGACTCTTTTTTTCCGCTTTAGTCCTCCCCAACCTCTGGCCTTTACAGTCTTTCCTTCTTCGGCGATGTTCCCTGAGCCTTTGGGAAAGAGGTGTGATAGAAATGTCCCATTTATAGCGGCCTTATTTTCTCTTTGTTTTTGTTTGCTTGCTTATTTATTTTTGGTTTGGGGGTGGTGTTCAAGACAGGGCCTCTGTAGCTCTGGCTGTCCTGGAACTCACTGTGTAGACCAGGCTGGCCTTAAACTCACAGACATCTACCACGAGTGCTGGGATTCAAAGGCATACATCACTGTGCCTGGCAAGCAGCCTCATTTTGACAGTTTGTTTTGCAACAGGGTCTGACATAGTGCAGTTTAGCCTCAAACTTAAGTCCTTCCTGCCTTAGTCTCCACAGCCCCTGAAATTGCAACCATGCTCTGTTCTGCCCAGCACCGTTAACATTTTAAGTGAGTAAAGCCAATCAGGCTGTGAACAGTCTCTCAAAGAAAGTACATTCCCCATGAGCATTGGGAGCCAGGGGCAGGTCATTGGGAATCTAGCACATGGCAGGTGTTCAGTACCTGTGAGATGAGCCAAAACTGCTGCTACATGGTGAGGCAGCTGGAGAGTTGCTGCAAATTCGGTGAGTCCCCTGCCAGTTAGGGCTGTGTAATGAGTCCTGTCGCGAAAAAGAACAAAACTAGGTTGCATCTTTTCTGATGGAGAGGATGCTTTGGGAGCCCTGCACTGTTTTCTCATTTCCTTCAGGTGGGGTTCAGCTTGAACAGGGTTCGATCTGGCAGCGTTCGCTCCTACTCGGTGAGTAGAGAGCTTCCAGGGGATGAGAGAACGGGTGTGGTGTTGGGGCCCTGTCTTCTCCATAAAAGCCTGCAGCCCTAGGTTATTCTCCAAATGAGGGATGGGGAGAAGCCATGGCTGGATGTGGAAGCACACTGAACAAGGCAAGACCCATGGACAGTTGTAACCCAGGGTCCCTCTGTCCACTCCCCAGAGCCGGAACTCCCACGAATGCCCTCTGGAGAGAAACAGCAGCAACTTCTTGGTCCTGTTCCTCATTGATATCAAGGACCTGCAGTAAGTTGGGGCAGGGGACCCCCAAAGACCCACAGCCCTAGGGAGAAAGCCAGTCATTTAGTATATGGAACATCATGTGTTTGTGTGTTTGTGTGTTTGTTTGTGTGTGAGCACATGCATGCTGCTGGAATTTGCCCCCACTGCCTTACAAATTCTATGAAAGTACTATACCCCATCACACATCCAGCCCCTCCCTGGGGGGCTCTAGGCAGCAGTTTCACCCCTGACCATGCCCCAGCCCCCTTACTAGGAGGTTCTAGGGAGAGGCTCTATCCCTGACCATGCCTCCAGCTCTCTTTGTATTTTGTTTTTCGCTCTTTGAATCAGGGTTTCTCTGTGTAGCCTTGGCTGTCCTGGACTTGCTTTGTAGACCAGGCTGGCCTCAAACTCACAGAGCTCCGCCTGCCTCTGCCTCCCGAGTGCTGGGATCACAGGCATGTTCCACAAGCGCCCAGTTTCTCTTTGTGCTTTTTAAGACAGGGTCTCAATAAGTTTTACCAATTTGGGCCTTGAACTTACTCTGTAGCCCAGGCTGACATTGAACTTGCAATCCTCCTGCTTCTGCTCAGCCTCCCAAGAATCTTGGATCACAAGCCCATGGCCCATAAACCGGGCCATGTTGCCTCTTAACTTGGTGCTTATGTGGCCCAGTGGACCTATAGTTGCTTTGCAGGCAGCCATAAGTGTGGGAGCTACGATGCGGGAGGGGGCAGTGCCAGATGCTAAGAGTTGGTGGCCAGTGGCTTAGGGAGGGCATTCGCACACATGGTATACCTGCCCACAGTCTTCACCCTTCCCCTTCCCTATTCCTCCCCTTACTCAAGGGTCCAAGTCCGAAAATATGGGGAGCAGAAGAAGCTGTTCATCTCCCCTGGCCTCCTCCCTGAAGCTCCTTCCCAGTCTGGCCTCCCAAAGCCAGCGCCGGCAGGCAGCTCCAAGGAGAACGGTGGTAAGTGCAGGTGGCTAGGCTGGGGTACCCTGGCCATATGGTTTTCTGCCCATCTGTCTTGTGACACTCATTCACCCATCTCCTACAGAGAGCTCTGCAGTCAAGGAGGGCCAGACAAAGCCTACAACACCTCAGGTTTCAGGAGCCAGAACTGTTCCAGGGGGCCCCGGGCACTCAACTGAGGGCCAGCTGCAAAGGCAGCCACCCACGCCCGACCCCAGTGGGAAGGAGAAGGAGATGGTGCTGGGTCTGGGCCACCTCAACGACTCCTACAACTTCAGTGTGCGTCCCTGCCCTGCCACCTGTGCCCTCGTCCCCCAAGCCCTGCCTCAGGGAGGAACCCTCCAGACTGAGGCCCCTTCTCCCCACTAACAGTTCCACGTGGTGATCGGCTCCAGGGCTGAGGAAGGTCAGTACAGCCTCAACTTCCACAACTGTCACAACTCCATTCCTGGCCAGGAGCAGCCGTTCGACCTCACCGTGAGTGTCGAGGAGCAGGCATATCACAGTGGCTGAGCAGCTTTGTCATCGTCCTGTGGTTCTCCTCATCACACTGAGTTTGCCTGGGAAGGGGGGGTGTGCAGGCCTGTGTCACACATGGGGGACAGAGGACCACGCCTCTCGGGTCCCAGGCTCAGGTCGGCAGGCTCAGTGGCAGGCTTCTTTACCCAGTGAGCCATCTTGCCAGCCCCTGGATGAGCCTCTTGAAGTCCTCGGTTGTGCTTTGGTGGGACATGCATTCTAGGGTATCCAACCCTTCTCCGATTGGAAGTATGTAAGGGAAGACAAAATTGTATGTATTCCAGGTGTCTCCAGAATTCTGTGTGTGTGTGTGTGTGTGTGTTCATATGTGCAGGTGAGCTTGTATTGCGTACATAGAGAAGTCCGTTAACCAACAGTGCTATTCCTCACAGTGCGGTCAGTCTTGATGCTGCTTTTCATTTGTTTTTTTGTTTTCTTTTGAAACAGGTAATCACTTTGTAGCCCACGCTGGCCTAGAGCTCATTATGTGGGCCAGGCTGGCTTTGCACTCACTGCCTCTGCCCCCACCCCCCTTCACCCCTGCTCCTTGAGTGCTGGGATTAAAGGAATGTGACACACACCATCCACCGAGCTGAGCTCACCGTGTTTTTGAGATAGGGTCTCTGACTGGCTTGGAGCACACAGAGCCCTCAGGCAGGCTGCCTAGCAAGCCACAGGGTCCTCCTGTCTGCTTCCAGCCCAGCACTGGAAGTGGAAGCTACCACGCCTGCCTTAAGTGCGTTCTGGGGATGGGAACTCAGCTCCTTATGCTGGCAAGGCAAGCACCTTACCACCTCAGCTCTCCTGGCCACTCACGTATACAATCCGATGCCATGAGCAGCCTGTAGGCTTGTTTTCCTTTTGTTTTGAATGTGAGTGTGTGCAGTGCATGTGGAGGTCAAAGGGCGAGTTGCAGGAGTCGATCTCACCTACCTTCACATGTGCTCCAGAGTGACACCTGAAGTGGTCCTGGGCCTCCACACATGTAAACGGAACCCCACAATATGCCCTAAGTGATCCAGTCACAGCATGGGCACATTGTACTGGATACGTTGGGCCACCTTTCTCCTGGTGTCCCCTACTCCATGTCATGTGACACCTCTGTATCCCTGATATACATTGTTCAGCTGTTCAAGCCCTCTGCAGGTGTGTCAGGCCCTGTGTGAATACTCAGTCACTTTCTACAGAGACTGGGTCATCTCTGGGTGTTGGTTCTTTTGGGGTCCCAGTGCCAGTCCACTGTGGCTGCCAGTGTATAGCTGTGTTCCCATTTGAGAGATAGGACCAACTGAGGCTCTGGCCAGAAAATGGGAGAGTTAGAGCTATAGGGGCAAGGCCACCCACATGCATTCCCCCCTTACAGGTAATGATCCGAGAGAAGAATCCAGAAGGCTTCTTGTCAGCGGCTGAGATCCCCCTCTTCAAGCTCTACCTGATCATGTCTGCCTGCTTCCTGGCTGCCGGCATCTTCTGGGTGTCTGTGCTCTGCAAGAACACGTAAAGCTTTTCCCTAGCCCGCCCTTCCCCGCCCCTCCTCTAAGGACCTCGCACGCCACCTCAGCGCTGCTCAGCCCACCCATTTCTCCTCTGGCAGATACAGTGTCTTTAAGATCCACTGGCTCATGGCAGCTCTGGCGTTCACCAAGAGTGTCTCCCTACTTTTCCACAGCGTGAGCACCCAGGGCCTGGTGGCGGCACGAGGGTGGGGTGGTGAGACGGGACATCTGTCCGCCTGTACGCCTTGTCTGTTTCGTCTCTGTTCATTCCCCACCCAGCTCTTGCTGCCCGCCTCTGGGACCATCCGGTGGACAGCACTCACTGTATTGTCTGACCATTCCACACCTAGCCAACCCTCCTCTATTGTGAAGGGAGGCTGTGGTGATGGACTTCCATTTCCCTCCCCGTCACCCGCCCATCCCATAATTATCCCCTGTGTTCCTAAACTGCCCCCACCCTCCCATCCCCCTCTCTGACTGCCCATTCATCTGCTGGCCTCCAGATCAACTACTACTTCATCAACAGCCAGGGCCACCCCATCGAGGGCCTCGCCGTCATGCACTACATCACCCACCTGTGAGTCGCCATCCCTGCACACAGGTGGGCACCAGGGAGGGAGGGCAGACCCCCACCTGATCTTCACCCCTCCCCTGCCCTGGCTCTCCCAGGCTGAAGGGTGCCCTTCTCTTCATCACCATCGCCTTGATCGGCTCGGGCTGGGCTTTTGTGAAGTATATGCTGTCGGACAAGGAAAAGAAGATTTTTGGGATTGTGATCCCCCTGCAGGTGTGGGGGCCAGTTCCCATGGGGGTCTAGCAGGGTGGAGGGAGGGAGACTCAGGTGACAGTGGAGACACCTAGGGAGAGATGCAGAGGGGAATGCTATTGATGCAGGGAGGGATGCAGGAGGGATGCTGTCGATGCAGGGAGAGATGCAGGAGGGATGCTCAGGCGGGGTCCAGGGAGGGAAGTCCATGGTGGTAGGGATTTGGCAGCGGGGCTGGGTTAAGAGGATGGGAGAGTCAGGTGGCACTCTGCCCTCCTCACAGGTCCTGGCTAACGTAGCATACATTGTCATTGAGTCCCGTGAGGAGGGTGCCAGCGACTACGGACTCTGGAAGGAGATCTTGTTCCTCGTGGATCTTATCTGCTGCGGTGCCATCCTCTTCCCGGTAGTCTGGTGAGGACCCCCAGAGGACCTGCACCCACGCCTGGCTGAAGACCTGCCTCCCAGCCCCACTCAGGCCCCTTCCCTACCCCAACAAAAGATTGCCCTGTGCCCTGGCAGGGCCAGTATGACCATTTCCCATATTCCTCCACTTCCAGGTCCATCCGGCATCTGCAGGATGCCTCTGGCACTGATGGGAAGGGTGAGGACCCCCTCTTCAAGTTTGTCCCAGCCCTGCTTTCTCTCTGACACCAGGTGTCTGCACGACTCTTCTTGTCTTACTCCTCTGTCCCCTCCCTCATCTCCCGCTGCCCCACTTTTCAGTTGCTCTTGCTACTGTTCATCTTACTGCCCTGAAACTGCCCCCAGGCCCTGTTTCCTTCTCCATTGCCCTTTCGCCCTGCTGCTTTCAGTGACACCCCCCCACACTTGTGCCCACCCACAGTGGCAGTGAACCTGGCCAAGCTGAAGCTGTTCCGACATTACTACGTCATGGTACGAGTCCTGCCTTCCCACAGGCCTGAGTCCCTCCCTGCTGCCCTCTGCCCCAGGTCCCCAGCCTTGACCGTCCTTTGTCGTCGTGCCCGCAGGTCATCTGCTATATCTATTTCACGCGCATCATCGCCATCCTGCTTCGAGTGGCGGTACCCTTCCAGTGGCAGTGGCTGTACCAGGTGAGCGAGGCAGGACCCCCCGCAGGCTGTGGGTCAGGAGCGTGGGTGCCCAGGGAGCCCCACCTGAGCCCACACCTGCTCCCCAGCTCTTGGTGGAAAGTTCCACGCTGGCCTTCTTCGTGCTTACCGGCTACAAGTTCCAGCCAGCTGGGGACAACCCGTACCTGCAGCTGCCACAGGAGGATGAGGAAGACGTACAGATGGAACAAGTGTAAGCAGAGCTGCGGGATGGGGCCCGGGGCCCAAGAGGGCAGGACCAGGAGTTCTTTGGAGCTGGGTGGGACTGAAGAAGTTAGGGCCTACACAGCACTGGGGCATCACAGCAGGATGAGGCTGAGGCCTAGGCTGCTTCTGGCAGGATGGGGGAGGGGGGGCAGCTCTAACACTGGTCCAAGTAGTGATTGCAGATAGCCTAGGAGAGGGCAGAGCTGCCTCTGAGGTAGGCTGAGGAAGATGAGGGATAGGATGTGGAGAGTGGGCAGGTCTGGAGTCGCTGGGGGTGGGATTAGAGTACTGGTAAAGGGTGGGCTACATCCTGCAGGGCCTGAGGCAGGCTGGGCCAGGACCATGCAACTCTGGAACCCAGTTAATTTGGCAGGGTTAAGACTGGTGTGCCCTCCACTGGGCTAAGTCGGCCTGGGAGGGTAGGGCAGGAGTGGGCGGGGCTGGAGCAGCTTCTAGACAGGGCCTGCTGCCATTCAGCTGCTGGACCCTGCTTCTGCCGTGTGCCCCCTCCCAGGATGACGGACTCTGGGTTTCGGGAAGGCCTGTCCAAAGTCAACAAGACAGCCAGTGGCCGGGAACTGTTGTGACTTCCTTGCGTCCAGCCAGCGCCCTCGGTCCTTCTGCACCCCACACCCCTACATTTGTCCCCAAGTGTGCAGGGAGCCTGGGGGGACCATGCCGACGAGGCACCCAGGATTCGGGTCCCCAAGGAGCCTTTCAGAAAAGATACCCTTCTCCCAGCACCAAAGCCCTCTTCTTGGCAGGGACCACTTCAGCCTTTTGCGGTACAATAAGGACCAGTCTCTTTTTCATTTCTTAAGTTTCTTGTCTTTAAGGGTGTTGAATGCCTAAGGCAAGCTGCATTTATGATCTTAAATCCTGAATTCTCAGTCTACGTGGTGGCACGTGTCTGTCGTCTATTGCTCTGGAGAGCCTGGGCCTTATGAAACCTTGATGAGTAAACAAATAAAAATAAAGAGAAACGGAATTTACAGTGAGGGGAGGACATCGGGTGAGCGGACACTGTGCTGGCCCTGTGCTGCTGGGGAAAGCATGGCCAAGTCCTCCCATCCCAATCCTCAAGGGCCTCTCACGTCACCAGACCAGGATGGGGGTCCCCACAGGGGCAGACCACAGAAGTCTGGAAGGTAGAAAGAAAGGCGAAGTGTGTGCCAAACCTCCATAAAGAGCTGTCGGAGGGGGAGGGTGCAGACCTCTAGGCCTGGCCGCCCAGCCAGCTGAGCCTACTTCCTGCAGCCCAGGCCATTGAGATACCCCATCTCAAAGCTCAGGTGGATGGCAGCTGAGGAACAGCAGGCTAACCAGAGGCCATCACACCTGCAGGTACAGTCAGTGTGGGAGTGTAGGTTAACGGATGACTTACAAGTCCCCAAGGCCACCGAGTAAAACTAATAGCCGGCATGTTGGTTCAAGTCTGTAAACCCAGTATTCAGGAAGCTGAGGCTAGCCTGGGCTAGAGAATGAGGTCCTGTCCGTGTGGAAATGGATAGTCATGGCTGTAAGGGTCCAGCAATAGCCTCAGCCTGGCCTCTCAGAGACACCATTAGAGTTAGCTCTTAAAGAAGGCTCTCTGGTCTCCCCTGAGGATACCCTGGAATGTCTTGCAGAATGCAGAGACCTCATGGTGCCTTGGGAGGGGTGAGGAAAGGGGCTGAGTGAAGGCTTCCACAGTAAGGAGATGAGACCAGCTGCAGCCCAGATGAATAAATAACCCAGCCAGCGGAAGCACTCCACTGCAGGCTGGGGAGAGTGTGAAGGAGGCGGTGGAAGGCAGAGCTGGGCCTGGCTGGGCCAGCAGCAAGCAGAGTCCTAAGAGCAGATTCGCAAGGCTCCGTGCTAGGGCGCGCGGGAGCCGTGGAAGAATCAAGAGTGTCGAGGACCTGTGTAGATATTCGTGCTGGAGTAGACGGCTATAACCTTCCCACTCCAAAGATGGGCCCAACCTAATCCTCACAGGTGTGAAGATGTTCCCTGGCAGCTGGAGGGGCCTGAGGATGGGGTTAAGGGAAGATCCGAAGGTGAGACCGAGGAGAGGTCACCCTGGTGGGCTCGAGTGTCCTCACAAGTGGGAAGGAGTGAGCCAGAGCAGAGGCTGTGAGAGCCCCACAGCCCGCACACCTGTCTTCCCAGCACTTAGGTGGCAGTAGGCCTCTGAGCTTCGGTCTGGTTTGTATAGTGAAAAAGTCTAGGGGAGGAGGGGGGAGGTGTGCATAAGGCACCCACCTGAGTATCTTGTTTCCAGGTGCCTTTCACTGTCTTCTAGAGATAGGCTGAATCTGCCCCATCCCCTCCTGTGTCATCTGGGCCCTGCAAGCCCCACACAGAGGGAAGCTGTTGTCACAGGTGGTGTGGATGGTGCAGGGTCAAGGTCCCTGGGGGTTAATGAGTTACTGGGTAGGAGGAAAGGTCACACAGTCCCGGTGCTAGGTGGACAGGAATTCCAGGAAAACTACACAGCACAGACCTGTTCTACAAGTGGAGAGCCTGGGCGGGAGAGGGAAGGGGTACACAGCCGTTACCCCCAGGCAGTAAGAGCTGAGGGGTCTGCCAGCCAAACAGCAAGTCTACCCCTGTCTCTAGTCCTCTCCCGGCGCCAGAGCTCAGCACTAGCCGAGCTATGTAGACCAGGCTGGTCTGGAACTCACAAGAGGTTTGCCTCTCTGAATCCCTAAATGTGCATGCCTAACACCAGGCATTTCTCTCTCTGTTTTTTTTAAAAAGAATGGTTTGTCCAAAGAGCATTTTATTTGGATTTTTTTATTATTTTTAGGCAGGGTTTCATGTAGGCCAGGCTGGCCTTACACTTTCTCAGTAGCCAAGGATGACCTTGAATTCCTGACAAACAACTGAGCTCTCTGGCCTGCCCCACTGGCTCATTTGGAGTTTTGAGACAAGGGCTTACTATGGAGCCCAGGCTGGCTCAGAACTTCTGGCAATCCTCCTGCCTCAGCTTCTCAAGCATGGCAGGCATGTACCATCACTCCTGGCACTACTCTCCAGTGTGTGTGCATGTATGACTGTGTATGTGTTTGTGTATAGGCGTATGTATATGTGTGCACATGCATGCATGCCCCTGTGTGTACACATTCATGTGTAGGTGTGTATGTGTATCCATATATGTGTGTGTGCAAAGTTGACGTCTTCTTTAGTCACTCTGCACTGTTGTTTGTTTACCCAGGCCTCCTACTGGACCCAGAGTTCACTGGCTCCATCCGGTCCAGCAGGTCAGCTTGCCCAGGGAACCCCTGCCTCTGCCATTGCCAAAGTGCCCAGACTGCTAGCTTTGTATGTGGGTGCCCAGATCTGTATGCACCCACCATGCCTCCAGGCCTTGATATTCACCCCAGGTTGGTCTCAAATGGCAGTCCTCCCCTCAGCTTTTTGAGTATTGGAGTGATGGGTGTACACCGCCATACCCGGCATGACTCTACTTTTTCATCGTTTGAGAGTGTGAGCAGGCACAAAGTTTTTAGTCAAGTACTTTGCACAGATCTTGTAAATAGCCTTGAGGCCAGAGTGCTGGGCACACAGCCCTAGCTCGCGCTGGGAATCCCCTCGCATGTTCCCTGCAATGCTGGCTCAGCAGGCCCACTCTCTCCCTCTCCAAGTTCTGGACACAAGTTCTTATTTCCCCAGAGAAGAGTCACAGGGTTCAAGAATTCCCCATCTCCCTTTCCTCCCTCACGTTCTCCCTCCAAGTGGGCCCTGGTCCAGACCTGGCTTCCTGGTTATCTCCCAGCAGCAAGCCCTGCAGTCTGATGACTTCCAATAAAGGAGGCTGTTCCAGACCTTCCCACCCCCAGCCCAGAAGCAGGAGTGCTAACCATCAAGCTGGAACTGATTTTTCTTTTCCCCGATCCACTGGGTTGGCCCCCTTGTTCTCAGACCTGTTAATTACCCACCTCCACCTAGCAGGGTAAACAAGCACAAAGGACAAAACATCCAGTAGCCACAAAGGAGCAAACACTGGTCCTCTTTCAAGCCAGAGTGAAACAATGAGGCCAGGAAGAGGCTCTGCTGGAGGGCAGGAGTTGCTGCCAAGGCTGGCAACCAGACTTCATCCCAGAGATACATCCCTTCAAGGAGAAAAGGAACACTCACAGGTTGTCCTCTGATGGCCACACAGGCATGAGCACATACAATAATAAGAAGCATTTTTTAAATGTGTTCATATAAGATGCAATTTTAAAATACGCTTACTAGAACAACAAGGAGCTGAGGGCAGGCAGGTGAGACTGCGTTTCTAGAGAGGCGATTCCTGTCCATCACGTGGTCTAACAGAAGAGCTGCAGAGGGAACACTTGACGACTTGTGCGCTCCCCTCCTCCCTCTCCTCCTCCCTTTCTGCCTTCCACAGAAGGATGTCGCAATCACAGCTAAAGACAAGCCAGGTTTGCTCTAACTCCAGCTACCCCTGTGCCGGGAGAGGCCAGGAAAAATAACTGTTTTACAGGAAATCAGAGCAAACTGTTGTTCCCTTAACCCCTTCAGAGAAGGCTATATGAATACCTGTTCTTAGATTGGGCATCACCATCTTGGTTCAAAGTGTTCCCACAGCCATTCACTGTCCTCAGTCCCAGAAAACAGTGTGGAGAGGCCGATAGAAAACGCTGAGATTCTGCTTAGTACCCGAGACTCTTGAAAGTTCTCACTCAGGTAGATGTGGCCACTTGTCACCTCAGCACTCAGCTTAACGCACAGGTTTGCAGGTTCTGGGCCACAGACAGCAAAACAAAAACCCACCGGGCTCAGTGGGTGTGGCAGACCGGCACTGCAGAGCTGGGGTGCTGAAGCACTGGCCTAGGAGAGGTGAAGTCCTGCGTTACATCCCCACAACCACATAAACCAGGCTTGACGGCAGCCACATGCGACTGCCTGTCAAGCCCGCAGTCAGGAGGTGAGGCAGGAGGAGCAGGGGTTGGAGGTCACCTGTCTTTATGTGAGGACTTTGAAGTCACAGGGGTACAGGAGACTCATAAAACAGAGAAACAAATGAAAACCAGCTAGGCTGGGTGGCCGCCCCTTCACTCCCAACCAGCACTTAAGAGGCAGAAGTGTGAGGATCCCTGAGTTCTTGGCCAGCCAGGACTAAACACCTTCCCTATCTCGAAAGGTCTGAGATCCAGCTAGTATGGCCGGGCAGCCAGGCCAGAGGGAAACTGGCAATTCATTCCTTGGAATCTGCAACCCAGCCAGCAGGTGTGTCAATCTGCAGAACCTTCAAAGAGAGTGAGCTGGCAAGATCTGGCAAGCTGGCCTGGAGCAACCCCAAGGGAACACCAGCCAGCTGCGTTAACACTGTGCCTTGCAGGAAGAAACTGAGGCCCAGGGCCCACCCATGACGGCGAGTGGCAGCTCCCAGGGATTCAGGGCCCAGAGTTGGCAGGTGGACACGGAAGGCTGTCTGTCATCAGCACAGATTGGTTGCTTCAGCACAAGGTGCAGGGGGCAGCAAGGAGGAGGAAGGTCTGTGAGCACTGCCCTGGAACAATCTGATTCAGAAAGCAGGACTCCACTCAGGGAACAATCTCATCCAGAACGTAGGGCTCCACCCAGGGAAGCCGGCAGAAGGGTGCAGAGAGAGCTTGAAGGCTGTTAGACCACGTGATGGACAGGAATCGGCCTCTCTAGAAACGCAGTCTGCAGAGCTGGAGAGACGGCTTGGCAGTTGTGAGTACCGGTTGCCCACCCAGAAGACTCAGGTTTGATTCCCAGCACCTAATGCGGCTCACACAAACACTTGCAAGTCCAGTTCTGGGGGATCCAACGTCATCTTCTGGCCTCTGCAGGCATCAGGCACAAACAAACATACATGCAGGCAAGACATTCTGACACGTATAAAATAAATATTTAAAAAAAAGAAAGGAAACAGGGTGTCATGTAGCCCAGCCTGGCCTCTAGCTTGTTGCATAGCTGAGGCTGACCTTGAACTCTTGATCCTTCTGCCTCTGCCTTTTAGTACTAGGATGACAGACATGTGCTGCCGAGCTGCATTCCAAAGCCGATGTCTGTCCTTTATAAATATTAAGCCTTGTGAGTACCATACCCGAAAAGTACAAAGTCAGTACAACTGAAAATGATAATATCCTTGTAGATACAGGACGGGTCCCAGAGCCAGAGCCCAGAGCTGACCTTTCCTCAGTGGCTCTCAAAGCCACCACAGTTGCTCAGCCACCGGAGGACAGGGCAGGTGAGGCCCACTCACCCCTTTCCCTCCTGGAAAGTGAACTTCAAAGCCACGCTCAATTCTTCCACCTCCAAGAAGCCCTCCAGATCCTCTAAAAAAACAGTCCTTTCCCACTGCAGAAAATGCTCCAGAGCTGGGACTGAGGAGCTGCCCCACACCTTGCTCTCCTCATGGGAAAGGCTTGCTTCAGAAACGCACAAGTAGGGTTTGATAATGCCCAGCAACTGAGGAGGCTAAGATGTTGTTCAAGGGCAGGGTTCAGGATGACGGGACGGACGTGGGGGTTCTCAACCTTCCTAATGCTGCAGCCCTTTAATACAGTTCCTCATGCTGTGATGATCTCCAGCCATAAAATCATTTCAATGCTACAATTTTGCTACTGCTATGAATTGCAATGTAGATACCTGATTTGCAAACTCAAGGGGGCTGTGACCCACAGGTTGAGAAGAGCTGATTTAGGGAGTCCTGGGGAGTGGGGAGAAACAGAAGTGCTCTGGCACTGGGACCCGGCTAAGTGAGGGATAAGTCACTGCAGACTTCAGTGGTGTCTAACCAAATGCAACAGGCACCTGCCCAGCCTCATCATCCGGCCTTGACCCCAGGAGAAACCTGAGCCAGGCAGGTACTTTGGAGCTCCAGCGAAATGTGAAATGTGCCTCGGGTTACTCACCCCAGGACTTGCTGGCAGGGAACTTGTGAAAAGCTTAGGAAACTGTGTTGTGAAATCTGGGGCAGCCCCTGGGGCAGGAACAGGGAGGGACCAGAGAAAGAGGCCAGCATAAGAGGCAGTCGCCACAGCTCCGGCTCAGCACTGCCCCTCGGCCCCTCAGCCCCTCAGCTCCTCGGCCCCTCGGCCCCTCGGCCCCTCGGCCCCTCAGCCTTTGCCCTTCACGATGGCACCAGCTTCAGGGCCCCAGCTGCTGCTGCCACTGCTTCTGCTGTCCAGCTCCCCCCTGGCTCTGGGGAACCCCATGTAAGTAGTTACCGTCTGGGGGTGCAGTTCCTCATAGAATTTAGGAGGCACCCGGGTGAGTGCGGCTTTGTGGGGTGATGGAGGAGTATGGAGCAGGGATGTTAAGAATTTGTGCTGGGCTGGAAGATGGCACAGTGGGTAAGAACTCTTGCTGCAAGAACATGATGACCCTAGTTCAGACTCCCAGCACACATGCAAAAGCCAGGAACGGCCTCCTGCAGGGCTTGTAGCCCTAAGCTGTGGGGCTGCAGACAAGAAAGCTGACCTTGCTGGCTGCCAGCCCAGTGCGAGGTTCAGAGAGAGAAGACCTCAGGTCAAAGGAATAAGGTGTGTGTTGGGGGGGGGGTTGTAAAACAGGACACCTGCCACCCTCCTTTGGCATCCACACACATGCATAGTCATGGGTGTGCATGTACACACACACAGTTTGGGTTGTTTGTGTGTCAGATGTTTACAGTCTTATCTTCATAGAACACAGGTACTGCAGCATGGGGGTGCCTGGTTATAAACAGAGGAAGGTCTGTAGGCTGAGGGGGTTTGTGCTGTCTTGTGGTTTAGGCGTTGCTGAGTTTGAGATTTGAGAACTGGAGGGTTGTTGGGGTGTGTAGCCCTTGACTGTTCAGACTCTCAAGACCCAAGCTCAGGTTGGGCCTGTCACCCCAGCTACTCTGGAAGCCAAGGCAGGAGGTGTGCACCTTCTAGGGGAGCCTTGGCTAGAGAAAGTTCAAGGCTAGCCTGAACAATTTAGTAGTGAGATGCTGTCTCCAGACCAAAAAGCAAGAAGAGGCTGGGGTACATCTTAGTGGTAGAGAAAGCCCTGCATGAGCAAAGACAGTCCTGAAGCTGGGAAAGCCAGCCGGCCCCACCCAGCCAGCACCGGGAGCCCTCCAGACCCAGCCTGGAGATGGCATCGGCTCTCACACCCCTCGGCCAGGTACTCCATCATCACCCCCAACATCCTGCGGCTGGAGAACGAAGAGACCATCGTGCTGGAGGCACACGAGGCACAGGGTGACATCCCAGTCACAGTCTCCGTGCACAACTTCCCAAAGAAGCAGGTGCTGACTAGTGAGAAGACAGTGCTTACCAGTGCCGGAGGACACCTGAGCATGCTCACCGTCAAGGTGGGTGAGGGGCTGAGGAGAGATGGCCAGCCAGGTGCCTCCTACATCCCCCTCTGAGGGCCCCTCTCTGAGCCCCTGCCACTCATCTGAGTCCCCTCCCCGCCTAGTCTCCGCCCCTCTGAGTCCTCCACAGTCTGAGAGACAGAGATGCTTAGAGGCCCAGGGGCATGCTCTCTGGGAGCCTCATCCTCCCGCAGACTCCTGAACCCCCTCTGGCCTATGTGTAGATTCCAGCCACTGATGAGTTCAAGTCAAATAAGGCACACAACTATGTGACGATTGTGGCAAACTTTGGGGCAACGATAGTGGAGAAAGTGGTGCTGGTGAGCTTCCAGAGTGGGTACCTCTTCATCCAGACAGACAAGACCATCTACACCCCGGGCTCCACGGGTAAGTACTGCAGCGGAGGCAGCTTATGTCAGGTCTGGGAGGCCCTCCCAGAGCCCAAGCTCTAACGAGACTCCGCTTACCTCCCCCACGCCTCAGTCCGCTATCGGATCTTCACCGTGGACAACAAGCTCCTACCTGTGGGCCGGACAGTCGTCATCACCATTGAGGTACCAGCTGCTGAGTTCCCCAGAGGTGGAGACCCTCAGAAGTGGGGCACAGGGGCAAAGGGCCCCACAGAGTGGTCAATGCAGAGACCAGAGACCTAGGAGGACCCATAGGAGAGTCATAGACTCTGACTCCAGAGAAACTCCCTGCGCCTCAGGTTCCCTATCTGAAGACAGGGGTGACCATTAATCGTAATTCTGTGGAGTCTATTGTGCCTCAGCAGCAGTCCCTGTGGAAACCTCCTTCCTCTCCCTACAATCTCGGTGGCTCCCACTTCTTTAGGATCAAAGCCTTCCTTGCAGGGCACAGGCCCTGCTCACCCTGCCCAGTTTCCTCCCTACCTTCCTCTTCCCTCTGTGTCTCTAGCTCCTTCTGCTCCAAACACACACACACACACACCACCCCTCATCTTTTATATGTCCAGGCTTTAGTTGTATGAACTATATCCTAAGCATATAAGGAATGTTCAGAGAGGTTGAGCTATTTGCTTGAGATCACAGAGCTTGTAAGTAGCACAGCAGGGATCTGAGCTGGGTTACCCAGGTCTGAGCCCTGAACTGCCTCCTGAACAGCCAGGAGATGGGTGGTTGCTTCACGCCATGTGCCTTTCTTACAGACCCCTGATGGCGTGCCCATCAAGAGAGACACTCTGTCTTCCCACAACCAGTACGGCATCTTGCCTTTGTCTTGGAACATTCCCGAACTGGTCAAGTATGTCTGGGTCTCCAGGAACAGGACTTCCCTGTTCCAGAAGAGGGATGGGGAGGAGGTGCATGAAGGCCCGCCCCCCACAGCCCTCATCTTCTTGCAGCATGGGGCAGTGGAAGATCCGAGCCTTCTACGAACACTCTCCGCAGCAGATCTTCACTGCAGAGTTTGAGGTGAAGGAGTACGGTAGGTCCTGGGGCACCCGACTGAGGTGGGCTGAGGGGGAGGCCACTGCGCCTGCACTGCCCGGGCAACCAAGCCAACGCAGTCCTCCTCGTACCCTTTCCCAGTGCTTCCCAGTTTCGAGGTCCAGGTGGAGCCCGCAGAGAACTTTTATTACATCGATGACCCAGCCGGTCTGGAAGTTACCATCAAAGCCAGGTGAGGGTGGCGTGACGCATGGGGGAGTGGGTCTTCCGCCACAGCCAGAGGCTTCTCCAGGACCCCAGTGTCCTTGTCTCACAGGTTCCTGTATGGGAAGAATGTGGACGGGACGGCCTTCGTGATCTTTGGGGTCCAGGATGACGATAAGAGGATTTCTCTGGCGCACTCCCTCAAGCGTGTGGTGGTACTGTCCCTGGAACCTCAAGCTCTCCTTCCTGAGACCACGCCCCATGCCCTTCCCGCCTTTTAGCCCCTCCCAGTCCCTGACCACCCACTCTGAGCTCCCACCCTTCCCAGCCTCTCCACTCTTGGGAACCTTCTCCCCTCCCTCTCGCCCCCCCTCCCCATCTTCTGCAGATCGAGGATGGTTTGGGGGAGACAAAGCTGAGCCGGCAGGTGCTGCTGGATGGGGTACACCCCTCCAACGCTGATGCCCTGGTGGGGAAGTCCCTGTATGTCTCTGTCACCGTCATCCTGCACTCAGGTGAGGAAAGCCAGCAGCAAGGCCAATCTGAGAAAGGAGGTTGGCCCTGAAGGGCTGCTGGGAGCCTGCCCTCACTGGTACCGTCCGTCCCCTCAGGCAGTGACATGGTAGAGGCAGAGCGCAGTGGGATCCCAATTGTAACCTCCCCATACAAGATCCACTTCACCAAGACGCCCAGATTCTTCAAGCCAGGCATGCCCTTCGACCTCATGGTAAGATACGGGGCCAGCCCCCACTTCCCCCTCAGTCACTCTGGCCACACCACCTGACCCTTCTTCGCCTGCCTCTGTCCACAGGTGTTTGTGACTAACCCTGATGGCTCACCAGCCAGCCGAGTGCCAGTGGTCACTCAGGGGTCTGACGCGCAGGCTCTCACCCAAGAAGATGGTGTGGCCAAGCTGAGCATCAACACACCCAACAGCCGCCAACCCCTGAGCATCACGGTGAGGGTCCCACAGCCGGGAAACATGGGTTCTGCTGGCTTCACCACAGCTTCCGTGGTTCACCCAAAGGCTTTCATGCCACTGTAACAAACCATCTGATGAAAGGCTGCCAAGGAGGGAATGTGTGTGTTGGCTGACAGTGTGAGGCTACAGTCCGTGATGGCTGGGCAGGCCCAGAGTCCGGGGCACAGAGCGGCTGCTCTCAGCTCAGCAGCAGAGATGAACGCGGTGCTCACGTTCTTCTCTTTATCCAGTCCAGTCCTCCAGCTGAGGGGAGGCCTGTGCTGCCCACACGTTCAACCTGACGTGGTAGAAACTGCCTCCTGGGTGGCCAGAGCTGTCTCTTGGCTGATTCTAGATGCTGTGGGGCCAGCAGTTAACATCAGCCATCACAGCCTGTTGTGAGCATCCCAACCCGGGACGCTCTGGGAACCGGCATGCCTCCCTCCTCCCAATCCAGGTACGCACCAGGAAGGTGGGTATCCTGGACGCGCGGCAGGCCACCAACACTATGCAGGCACAGCCCTACAGCACCATGCACAACTCCAACAACTACCTACACCTGTCAGTGTCTCGAGTGGAGCTCAAGCCAGGGGACAACCTCAACGTGAACTTTCACCTGCGTACAGATGCAGGCCAAGAGGCTAAGATCCGCTACTACACCTACCTGGTCAGTGGCCAGCAGGTCCTCCCGCGCCCAGGGGCTCCTGCCCAGTTCCCTCCACCCCCCGTTCTTACGCCAGCCCACCATCCCTCCAGGTCATGAGCAAGGGGAAGCTACTGAAGGCAGGCCGCCAGGTGCGGGAACCTGGCCAGGACCTGGTGGTCTTGTCCCTGCCCATCACTACCGATTTCATTCCTTCCTTCCGAGTGGTGGCTTACTACACCCTGACCGGAGCCAGCGGCAAGAGGGAGGTGGTGGCCGACTCCGTGTGGGTGGATGTGCAGGATTCCTGTGTAGGCACGGTGAGCCCCCACAGGTCTCTCTCATCTCCACCCCCTTCTCTCTCTTCTCTTCTCTCTCTCTGAGACAGGGTCTCTCTGCCCTGTAGAGCAGGCTGGCATTAGACTCACAGGGAGATCCACCTGCTTCTACCTCTTGAGTGCTGGGGTTAAAGGTGTGTACCCCACAGTCTATCTGTCCTGAAACTCAATATGTAGACCAGGCTGGCCTTGAACTTACAGAGATCCGACTGCCTTTGTCTCCCCTCAACCCCCACCATTTGCAACCTCTCTTCTCTCCCACTCTCCCCTTACTTTATTCTTCCCCCTCTCTTCCTCTCTTCCTCTGTGGTTCCTCCAGGATTGACTCTTCCCCATCTTGCTTCCCTATCTGCCCTGTAGCTGGTGGTGAAGGGTGACCCGAAAGATAACCGGCAGCCTGAACCTGGGCACCAGACGACACTGAGGATCGAGGGGAACCAGGGGGCCCGAGTTGGGCTGGTGGCTGTGGACAAGGGTGTGTTCGTGCTGAACAAGAAGAACAAACTCACCCAGAGCAAGGTGGGTGCCTCCATCTCCAGCCAGAAGCATCGTGGGGCAAAGAAAAGGTGCTGTGGGTGTGGGAGGCTGGCTAGCAGTCTGTCAGGCTGGATGTGAGGGAGGAGGGGTGGGAATGGCTGGGTTGGGCCTCTTGGTGGGCTGTATGAGGCTCTGCTGTCCCGGCCTCTCTCCACCCCTGCCGCTCTCTCCACCTCATCCCACTTGCAGATCTGGGACGTGGTGGAAAAGGCAGACATCGGCTGCACCCCCGGCAGTGGGAGGGACTACGCTGGCGTCTTCGCGGATGCGGGCCTGGCCTTTAAGACAAGCCAAGGCCTGCAGACTGACCAGAGGACAGGTGAGAGAGCAGGGCTGGGCATAAGGAAGGGCATGCTTCCACGCCCAGATGCCCATTCGAGAGCAGGTCCCAAGATTGAACCTCTGCCCTTTCTCCACCAGCAGCACCTGCCCATCCCTGGTTCCTGTTAAAGTAGTTTTTAATTGAAAATTAAAGTGGCGTATGTACACAAATGAGTGTGTGTGTGTGTGTGTGTGTGTGCATACGTATACCACAGCATGCATGTGGAGATCCAAAGACAACTTGTCGCACTCCGTTCTCAGCTTCCATCTTGTGGGTCCTGGGGACCAACTCTGGCCATTGGGATTAGCAGCAAGCCCCTCACCTGCTGAGCCACCTCGCCAGCCCTCACTGCTGCTGCTGGAGCCTCAGTCTCCTGTACGTCTAAAGGGTGCAGTCGCATTCAGGTCTCGCTCATTTCACTCCTGTGCCTCCTTCAGATCTCCAGTGTGCCAAGCCTGCCGCCCGCCGCCGCCGCTCAGTGCAGTTGATGGAGAGAAGGATGGACAAAGGTTGACCTCCATGCATCACCCACACCCCTCCTGTTAGAATTCCTAGGGAGGAGGAGAGGGCTGCCTCGCTTGTCCTGCCCAGGGTGGCTCTACCGGGAGGCAGGCTCGGTGCAACCCTGACGGCTAAGGCTGACCAGGGTCTGGGCCTTCCACAGCGGGCCAGTACACCGACAAGGCTCTGCGGAAGTGCTGTGAGGACGGCATGCGCGATATCCCCATGAGGTTCACCTGCCAGCGCCGGTCACGCCTCATCTCCCAGGGAGCGAGCTGCGTGAGGGCCTTCCTGGACTGCTGCAGCTACATCACCAAGATCCGGGAACAGCACCGCAGAGAACATGTGCTGGGCCTGGCCAGGAGTGAGTGTGCCTGCTGGGGGACACAGCTGCCTGGCAATGGGGTAGCTGCCTCTGTCTGCTGGGAGGGTGGCCAGAGATGGTGGCCCCAGCCCTATTCCCTGGGAGGACAGGAGGAGGAGGGCGAAGGCCAGCTGGATTCATGGCAAGGGAGAGTCTGGGGAAGGAGCCCAGGGCGTTCCTCACCTGTCCATCAGCTTTCTAGACCTATGCTCCCGTTCCACAAACCAGTCCCTCTTCAGCAAAATGTAGATAGAGACTCCCACAGTCAGTCCACCTTAAACATAGGCGTGGTAGCACGTGCCTGCCATTCTAGCACTCAGAAGGCTGAGAGAGGAGGCTTGTGTGGGTGTCAGACCAGGCGGGGCCAATGAGCCCCTGCAGGCCAGCCAGTGCCTAAATGAGTTCCCTACCAGCTGGGATGCTGCTTATCTTGATACCAACACATCTGTAGAACATGATTTTTAGTTTTGTTTCCTGGATGGAGGAGGAATCCCCCCTAAAGCAACATGTCAGGGGTGGAAAACGCTTACACAGTGGAGTGCATTTAACACAGCTCAGAAATGTGTAGGGAGCCGCCTGCACTGGGTCTCTTTCCAAGCCAGATCTACCCACCTTCAGGTGACATGGATGAAGACATAATTCCAGAAGAAGATATCATCTCTAGAAGCCACTTTCCGGAGAGCTGGTTGTGGACCATAGAGGAGTTGAAAGAACCAGAGAAAAATGGGTATGGCTTGATGGTCCATGGGTAAAGGCCCTGGCTCCCAAGACCCACTGCTTGACCACAGGGTGGAAGGAGAGAACAAACTCCTATGATTTGTCCCTTGGCCTCTACATGAAGGTCACAGCAGGAGGACACCACACTCACACACATAGTAAATATATTGCTTTAAAGGGAGCTGAGTCTGGGACACTCCCATTCTGTGTCTCCTCCCCGACCCGTGAATCTGCATGTGATTTGCATGCACCTGCGAACTTCCTGTCTCCTCTGGAGATACCCTGGAGGTCCATAACCTGAACCAGCAAAGCCACTGGAGCAACCCAGAGCTCCTGTTTAACCTGTCCCCCAGGCCCCTCCACCTCAGCACCCTTCTCCATCATGGTGGATCTCACCGCTTTAATCTTTAAACTTCTGCCCTACCCAGAATCTCTACAAAGGTCATGAACATCTTTCTCAAAGACTCCATCACCACCTGGGAGATTCTGGCAGTGAGCCTGTCAGACAAGAAAGGTACGAGAGGGCCTGAGAGGGAGGCTCTAGGTGAAGCCCTTGCCCTTCTAGCGTAAGAACCCGAGCTCCGCAACACAGCAGTGCCTGCCGGCCATCCCAGTGCCAGGCAGACAGAAGCAGGGGGGTCCTTAGGGCTTCCTGGATAGCCAGCCTAGCCAATCAGTAAGCGCCAGGGTCTGTAAGAAGGCCTGTGTCAAAAAATAAGGTAGAGGGCCTGGGGAGTTCAGTGGTTAAAAGCATTTGTTGGTCTTGCAGAGGATGGGAATGTAGTTCCCACACCTAAATCAGGTTGCTCACAAGTGGCTGCAGGTCAGGGCATCTGGCGCCCTCTCCTGGCCTCTGTGGATAGTGCACCTGATATGCAGACAAACAGAGAGGAATGTGTGCACATACATGAATACGGTAGAGAAACAATTGAAGATGCCCAGTGTCAACGTCTGGCCGCCACATGCATGTGTAAACACACACAGGTTGGGCACAACTGGCTGTGATACCACCACAGTTGGGACTTGTCGATCACATGTGCGCATTTAGTCTTCCCCTTTCTGCAGATGGGGTCAGTCATGGACAGCGAGGGACCTTGAAGCAGGAGCCTAGCTTTGCCTCCCTGCACTGCCCTCCCACCCTGGCCCCTCACGCTGCCCTTTCTGCTGACAGGGATCTGTGTGGCAGAGCCCTATGAGATCACCGTGGTGCAGGACTTCTTCATTGACCTGAGGGTGCCGTACTCTGTGGTGCGCAACGAGCAGGTGGAGGTCAGAGCTGTGCTCTTCAACTACCGTGAACAGGAAACACTCAAGGTGGGAGCAAGTTAGAGCTGGGAGGGCCGCCAGGACCCAAGAGCCTACCCTCACCCACCCTGCGCCCTCCCTCACTAGGCCCTCCTCACTGCCTCAGCTCCTCCCCCACCTGCCCTAGCCCCTCCACCACCTTCCCGAAGCCCTCCTGACTGTCTCAGCTCCTCCCTCACTTGTCCTGGCCTCTCCCTCACCTGCCTTGGCCCTTCCCTCTCTCGCAGGTGAGGGTAGAACTGTTACACAACCCAGCCTTCTGCAGCATGGCCACCGCCAAGAAGAACTATCAGCAGACCATCTGGATCCCCCCCAAGTCTTCTGTGGCTGTGCCTTATGTCATCGTGCCCTTGAAGATTGGCCTCCAGGAGGTGGAGGTCAAGGCTGCCGTCTTCAAGCACTTCATCAGCGATGGTGTCAAGAAGACACTGAAGGTCGTGGTGAGTCCTCGGGGCCTCTGCCGCATCTGGCCTTCAGACCTCCCCGGTGTTGATCTGGGCTCTGACACATCAAAGATCACCTTAGGTGTTGCCTCACAAGTGTCCAGGCTGAAGGTGCAGAGTGCTCAGTTCGTTCATACAGAGCGCCGGGCTCTAGCCTCAGCACGTTGTAGACCAGGTATGGGCTGTGGCCTGTTACCCTAGCGCCGGAGGCGGGAGCAGGAGGATCATGAGTTTAGAGCAGCGAGGGCAGCTTACCGAGAGCTGGCCTCAAGCTGCTGCTGTTGCTGCTGTTTGTAAACAAAAGGGGCCTGGGGAGGTGGCTCCCCTGAGGACGGGTTCACTGCCAGCCTCGCCAAACCGGCACTCCAGGGTCACCAGGAGACTCTGCTGAAGAGAGAAAGTGGAGAGGGGTAGGAGACATATGGCACCGACATCTTCACAAGCCTGCATGCACACTCACACACATGCACGTCATACATGCGTGCACACGTGCATAAACTCATGCACACATGCATACACACATATTCACGCCTCACACACATGCACACACACTCAGACACACGCATGCATACACAAACTCACACGTGCACATGTACACCTCACACTCATACATGCACACTTGTTGCATGCACACTCACATGCATATATGCGCACACACATACACAAACATGCGAACCTCAGATTTACACACATGCACACTTGCATGCACACACTCATGCACACACGCGCGCATGTGAATATAAGGCAGGCATTTGTCTCACCTCCTCAGAAGGAGCTGAGGCACAGAGGTTGAGTAAACAGCCCCAGTCACTCGGGGAGAAGAGGCAGAGCCGTCCTGGCCACCTGCGTGTCTAGAGCCACTCTCTCCACCCCTCTCCACAGCCGGAAGGAATCCGAGTCAACAAAACTGTGATTACCAGTACACTGGATCCAGAACACCTCGGCAAAGGTGAGGAGGCAGAGAGGGCAGGGGGAAGGGGGCGGCGGGAGGCGGGGGTGGGGGAGCCGGTGCCATGTAAGCCTCCCTCTCTCACCCTGCAGGAGGAGTGCAGAAGGTGGACGTGCCTGCTGCAGACCTCAGCGACCAAGTGCCAGACACGGACTCTGAGACCAGAATTCTCCTGCAAGGTAAAATGGCCTCTTTCCTGCCGCCCAGGGTCCAAGCAGGGGTCAGGGCAGCTGGCAGGCTGAAGCCACCTGAGCGTCATCTCCCAGGGTGGGGGTGGAAGAGAAGAGGGAAAAGAAGGGAGGTGGAGGAGAGGGAAGACCCCGGGCCAGGGCGCTGGAGTCAGATCTCAACTCTGCCATTTCAAGCTGGTTGGCCTGGGCCTCAGTTTTCCCCCATGAAAGATGAGGACAGTGATACATTACTGTGTGAGTCACTGCTGACCGCACAGCCAGGGCAACTCTGATAAAAGTAAGCATTTAATTGGGGCTGGCTTACGATTTCCAAGGCTTGGGCCGTGCACATCAGGCAGGAAGCAGACAGGCAAGGTGCTGAGAGTTTTACATCCTGCCTCACAGGCAGCAGGCAGAGAGGGAGACACACCTCCGCCAACAAGGCCACACCTCCTGATCCCTCTCAAACAGTTCCACTAACTGGGGACCAAGCACTCAGACATGTGCCCACGAGGGCAATTCTCACTCAAATACCACAGACACTCCCTGCCTTGTTTGCTGTGGGGTTGAGCCATGGCACCTCAAATTCATGGGCAACAGAATGCCTTGGGTCTGCCTGCTAGAGCCTCCTGCAGGACTTAGTGCAGCAAGCAGCACTGGCTGGCAGGGACATTTAAATGAGAAGCCACACATGTCAAGGGCAGAGGCTCTGCTGCTTTTGCCTGGATCCAGGAAGAACAAGGCGGCATCACATCCCCCAGACAGTTACCACAGAGAACATGTGATGCTGTCTAACAACAAAGGTGGTTTGGGGACTATTTGAGATTCTACATGGAGTTCCCAGTGGGCACCAGCAATGAACTCTAAGCCAGAGCTGTCTGACTACTGCCATTATATACTGCCAAATTAAATGTTCAAGGCGGGGTGTAACAGCCCACCAAACCCACACAGAACACCCCCCCACACACACACACAACACACACACATACACTCTCTGGCAGTCAACTGGGCCTTTTCTTCCACCTTCGGCTGCAGGAAACCCAGTGGCTCAGATGGTTGAGGACTCTGTGGATGGTGAGCGGCTGAAACACCTGATCGTGACCCCCTCGGGCTGTGGGGAACAGAACATGATTGGCATGACCCCCACCATCATCGCGGTGCACTACCTCGACCAGACCGAACAGTGGGAGAAGTTCGGCCTGGAGAAGAGGCAAGAGGCCCTGGAGCTCATCAAGAAAGGCGAGCACACTTGCTCCTCCTTCAGAGCCCCTCCCCACCTAAGCCACACCCCTCTTCCCGAGGTCCCTCCAAGCCCCTCTACACCCCTGCTCTTTCCTTTCTTCAAAGAAACCTCCAGTCTGACCCCTGCGCCCAGCCTGAGTCCTCTTAGAATCTGTGCCCACTTGAGCCCTTTTCCGTCTCTGTGCATCTGTCCTCCCCACCCCCCCGCACATAGCACCCTTGCCCTCACTCTCCTCAGTGACCTCCCACCCACACCCCATTCTGTCCCTCCCCTCTCAGCTTTTCTCTCTCAGCCCCTCCCTCCCAGGGTCCTGCCGCCACGCCACCCGCCATCAGGCACCCACGGCCCACCCTGGTCAGCCCAGCCCCAGCTCATTCCTTCCTTGGGTGATCCTGTCTTTGCATATTCCCCACAGGGTACACCCAGCAGCTGGCCTTCAAACAGCCCAGCTTTGCCTACGCTGCCTTCCTCAATCGGGCCCCCAGCACCTGGTAAGCACAGTCGGTCAGCTTGACACTCTCTGCCTTGACAGCCACCCGAACAAAGCCTGAACCCCCAGCGAGGGCAGTCTGTCCGCTCTGGGTCCACAGTCAAGCCTGCCGGGATTGAGTGAGCCTTAGACTCCTTTAGGCACCAGCTTCATGTAGCTTTGAGAGTCAAAACAGAAATTGGGTGGCTCTGGCACTACCCCTCTCTGCTCATTGGTGAGCGAAGATGTTTCCCAAAGCCGATTGTTCACAACTGGCATCCATATAACTCCCTCCCAGGCTGACAGCCTACGTGGTCAAGGTCTTCTCTCTGGCCGCCAATCTCATCGCCATCGACTCTCAAGTCCTGTGTGGGGCTGTCAAATGGCTGATCCTGGAGAAACAGAAGCCAGACGGTGTCTTTCAGGAGGACGGACCCGTGATTCACCAGGAAATGATTGTAAGAGTGGGGGCGGGGGGGGGTCCAGACAGAGAGACAGAGGTTCTAGGAGGAGAGGAGAGAGCACTACCCCATCTGTCAGTTCACTTGGTGGAAGGGGAGGTGGGGGGAATAAAGCTGTAACATACTGAAGCATTGCAGGAAGCCAGAGGCGCCAGACCCACCCACGGGAGGGACGTGCATGCAGCTGTGTGCACAGGTGGAGACCTGAGGTCAGCAGGCTGTCAGTCCTCTGTCAGGCATGGCGCTCCCGACAAGGCTGGGCTGGCTAGTCCCTGAGGCCCAGTGTCTGCCTGCCCACCCAATGCTGGGGTTACAAGCACATGCCATTGTAAAAAATGCTTTTTTTTTTTTTTTTAATGTGGGCTCTGGAACATCAAACTTCAGGGCTTAGGCTTGAGCCATTTCCACAGGCCCTACTAAGTGTTGTGACTCATATTTTTTCACTTACCATGGGCCTGTTGGGAGATAAGCCCACCATAAATCAAGGAGGGCTTCTGTCTGTGGGGGATGAGCAGCTCATCCACCCTCCCTGTGTGGGCCAGGACCATGTCTGCTTTTCCTCAGCCATCACGCCAAGGGCAGCAGTACAGGAGGATCCCAGCAGCACAGAGAAAGAGCAAACAATTCAATTTATCCTCCTGGGGAGGAGCTGAGCCGAGACTCCCCGATTTCCTCGGGGTCCTTGATAGCTCGGAAGGGACACACAGATGCCCACGTCTGCTCCTCATTACAGGGAGGCTTCCGGAACACCAAGGAGGCCGATGTGTCCCTCACAGCCTTCGTCCTCATCGCGCTGCAGGAAGCCAGAGAAATCTGTGAAGGGCAGGTCAACGTGAGTGTCTCCTCAGCCGTCCATCCTGTCACCCACCCCAGATTGGGGCGCGTGGGGTTGGGGGAGAGTTCCAGCTTCTTCTCTGTTGCTGTGATCAAACATTCCGTCCAAAAGCAGCTTAAAGGAGGGAAGGATTTCTTTTCAGCTTAAAGCTCCGGATCAAAGCCATCCCTGGGGGGTGACAAGGCAGATGTGTTTCAGTCAGATGTGTTTACTGTTCCACACAGCATTACCTCAGACCAATGAACCCACCTCACACACAGCCAGAGACTCCACGTTGCATTCTGGCTCACTGGCAGCCTTACGTTCTGGCTGGCTTTGTTAGGCAGTTCAGGACCACCTGCCTAGGCATGGCGACGCCCACAATACTCCTCCCACACCTATTAACAATCAAGACAGTCCCTCACAGACATGACCATAAACTGATCTGATCAGGCAGTTTGTCAACTGAGGTTCCCCTCTCTAGGCTGTGTCAGGTTGAAAGCTGAAGCCAGCCAGGGGAGGAGTTGTCTTTGCCTGGGAGGTTTGGCTTTCTCTGCTTTTGTCTAGATGGTCTTGCAAAAAACCCCATGCCATCTGTGGTATATCATTGTCATGATCTCAGGTTTTTATGACTTTTCCTGGGGAGATCCGAATAAACATCTATCACCCTAGATAGAGATCAACAACAGACCAAGGAAAATGTTCCCCAAGTTCAGTTTATTGGGGTCATTTAAGACGGCATGGGTGACTCAAAGAAAGCCGAATTGCCAAAATGTCCACTCCACCATGAGTGACGAGTGCAAAAGCTGCACATCTGGAGTCCCCTGCCAACATGTGGTCACCAAAGAGACTCCTTTACCCCAGTGGTCGCTCACTGCTTTTGTAAGCCATCATGCAGGACATGTTGCATGTTATTCCTTTCCTGAGAGTCTTGAGCACTTACAAGTTTTTGGAGCCTTCTGAGCCTTGGTCTAAGTCTCTCACTGTCTTCCTGAGTTTTATGAGCACCCTCTCCCTGGGGGGACTATTTCAGCTCAGAGCAAATAGCTACCTATCCAAATTCAATGAATGCATAAATGACAGAGCATAATAAGGGTGTGATGATGACAGACGTGATGGAGGAGGGCAGCTGTCATGGGCGTACACTGACTTCCTGAGTCTGGCTTCTAGCTTATACACATTTGGGACATTTTATGCCATCATATTGTTTGGTGACAGCCTTAGGGGAGTATTTACACAACCATAATTCACCATTGTTATGAAGCAGGGCTCTCCTACTAAAGAACCCACGGCCATACACTCTTCTCACGCCTGAAATACAGGCTGCCCTAGGCACATAATAGTATTCAGCAAAGAGGTGCACACAAGTGGCCTTGACAACCAGGGAACTCATAAAGCCAGATACAGTGAAGGTGGGGCGTCCCCCAAGCCAGACACTATCCCAATGGCCCAGCCTGTATGCGGATCCCAACATCTGTCTCCCACAGAGCCTTCCTGGGAGCATTAACAAGGCAGGGGACTATATCGAAGCCAGTTACCTGAACCTGCAGCGACCATACACGGTGGCCATTGCTGGGTACGCTCTGGCCCTGATGGGCAAGCTAGATGAACCTCAACTCAGCAAGTTTCTGAACACAGCCAAAGGTGAGAAATTGCCTCAAGGGGAAAGGGATGTGTGGGTGGGGGGTGAGCGGTCACCTCAAGAAGGGGCATGTGGCTGGCGGGTGAGGAAGGGTTCTCAGCATGCATGGCTCTTAGCTGAGGGCTAAGCTGCAGGGCCCACACTGCACCGGAAGCCTCTAAAGTATGTCGACTCTTCGATGTAAATTGCACACGAGGCCTGTGTCTTTCATTCAACTGGGCATCCAAGTCCAAGAGAAAGGGTGACTGAAGGAGCCAGGAGCTGGTGGACTAGAACTGGTCTTCATCTCTTTTCCTGTTTCTGTTACAAAATACCCTGATGGAAGGGTCAGTTCAGCACACAGGTCAAGCAGGGAGACCAAGGCAGTGAAAGCTAATCAGGAAGCAGAAAGATGACCGCACGCTCGCTAATGCTAGCTTCGCATTCTCCCTCTTACCTCATCCCAGGGATTAGCCCTGCCCAGAGCCAAAAGGGGTCTCCTCATATCAGTCAACACCGTCAGGGTATGTCCCGACTGGCATGGCCAGGGGGTTGTTCCCAGGTCGGTCAGCGTGGCAACACGGAACACAAGGACGATGGACAAGCACAGCCACCTGGCCGTGTCGAAATCTAGCCTGAGTCACTCAGACTCCATGGGCACTGGATGAGGGGCTGGGCTGTCCCCTCTGCAGATCGGAACCGCTGGGAGGAGCCTGGCCAGAAGCTGTACAATGTGGAGGCCACATCCTATGCCCTCCTGGCCCTGCTGCTGCTGAAAGACTTCGACTCTGTTCCTCCCGTGGTGCGCTGGCTCAATGAGCAGAGATACTATGGCGGTGGCTACGGTTCCACCCAGGCAAGTGGCCTCCAGCCCCGGGCTTAGTGTCCAGGTTCCTTGGGAGACATCAACACCTAGGCATGCAGCTCCTCTGCCTGAGGAGTGTGGGAGGCTGCAGGCGAGCTGAGAACCTAGGTCACACGCTTTCTCCCACTATATCATGCTCTTCAGTCTACTGGGTTCCCAGTGTCCCCTGTCCTCATCAAAATGTTCTAGGTGGTGTTCCTAGGCTCCCCAGTATCACCCAACTGGAGGGCTCCAAATCACATTTCTCATTCCACCAGGCTCTCAGTGTCCCCCTCCCTGGAAGGTTCCAGAACATGCTCCCAATTTGACCAGACTCCGAGTATCCCCATGTCTTGTGTGGGGGCTCTAGATCACCTTCACAGTTTCACTAGACTCCCAATGCCACCTTGTCTCTGGACTGTTCTAGATCACTTCCCTAAGGGCCCCCGTGCCCCTTCCGCGTGTGGGTTCTTGGTCATGTTCTCAGTGCCGCTGGGTTCTCGCCCTCCGGCGTCTGTGATTTCCACCCAGGCTCTCACCGTCACCCTTTATCATCGGTGTACGCCAGAGCAGTCCCACCTGCTCGAGGGCACTGCCCAGTGTCCCTTTCTCTGGAGCCTTCAGGGGATGGTTTTAGCAACTTGAGGCAAAGCAGGCTCGGGCTCCAGCTTGATCTCCCTGTCAGTCACTGCCCAGTGTCCAGCCCTCAGTATCGATTTAGAGTTCGGAGCCTCCACACCCCAGCTTTAGTCTTTTTTAGTTCTAGACTAATTTCTGGCTTCCTAAGTCCTACTCTAAGACTCCTTTCTCTTGATGGGTCTAGAGGTTCTAGACTTTCAGTCTTACACTTGGGCTTCTGGCTGGATCCTGACAGGTTTTCATAGTTGGTAACTTGGGAACAAAAGCTCACTCCCTTGGAGAGTTCTAGACGGATGTTAAGTGTCCAGTGATCTCCACTGGCCTCTTCACACTCTAGTGGGTTCTAAGTCTCAGAATGACTGCTGACCAGCCCTGGCCTGAGCTTCTCTCCTGTAGAGCTATGGGCCATCCACCCTCTTCCGCCTGCATCTCTGCGGTCTCTGGCAAGTTCTGTGTGTGTTACTGTTGCCATAATTCTGACCCACACACCGTCATCACCTCAGCACATCTGAACCACCAGATAGAATGCAAGGCTAACCCTCCTCTCCCGTGGGTTCTAGGCCACCTTCATGGTATTCCAAGCCTTGGCTCAGTACCAAACAGATGTCCCTGACCACAAGGAGTTGAACATGGATGTGTCCTTCCACCTCCCCAGCCGCAGCGCCCCAACCGTATTTCGCCTGAACTGGGAAAGTGCCAGCCTCCTGCGGTCAGAAGAGGTAGAGCCTTACCCCTAGCCTCCCTTACTTCCAACCCTCTGTACCAGCCAGGGCTGCAGGAGGGAAGAGATGCCTGCCTGAGCCATCAGAGTCAGAGGAAGCTGGCGTGTATATGTGTATGTGTGTGTGTGTTCACATGAGTGCATGTGTGTGTGGAGGCCAGAGGACCGTCTTAGATGTCCTTCCTCAGGTGCTGTGCACCTTGTTTGTCGAGATAGAGTCTCTTGCTGGACTGAAATTTACCAAATAGACGAGGCTGGCTAGCTGTCAGGTCCCAAGGACCCTGCCCCCCACCGTCTCAGCCTCCCCACGGCTGGGATTTCCAGCTCACACCCAGCCTGTTTTACATGGACTCTCGAGATCAAACCCAGGTTCTCACACTCCAAGGCAAGCACCTGGCCTACTGCACCCTGGTCCTGAAGCTGCCTCTTAACATCTCTTCTCTCCCCCAACTCCCTGCAGACCAAACAAAATGAGGGCTTCTCTCTAACAGCCAAAGGAAAAGGTCAAGGGACATTGTCGGTAAGAGAGGAGAACCCACACCTGCTGGTCCAGTGCCTTCCACTGTCCCTGTCTGCCTGTCCTCAGCCATCCTGTGCTCCCACGAACTCTCTCCTCTTACCAGGTGGTGACACTGTATCATGCCAAAGTCAAAGGCAAAGTCACCTGCAAGAAGTTTGACCTGAGGGTCACCATAAGACCAGCCCCTGAGACAGGTAAAGGAGTAAAACCCTGCATCCACACCCTTCCAGCCCCACCCCTGACCTGTCCCCTGCGCTCTTCCTGAACTGGGACCCAGAGGCCTTTCTCCCATCCTCTGTTTCTGTGATTGTAGCCAAGAAGCCCCAAGATGCCAAAAGCAGTATGATCCTTGATATCTGTACCAGGTAAGGATCTGGGTCCCTGGGGCTCTGGGCACTGTCTCCATCTTTAGAAAGATGTCCTCATGGTGGGCGGTGCTGGGCCAGGCCCTGGCCTGCACACACTGCAAGTGGTATAGTCCTGAGCATCAGCCCCGCCCAGCTCCAGCTCCTTCGTTCACAGCGTTTCTTCGTGCTGACAGGCTCGTCGCCCCTCTGGCCACACAGCACCCCTCTCACACGAGCCCAGGCTTCAGATCCCTCCAACTCCTCTCCTACAGCGCCACTCATGTTGCGGTCAGAGTTCACTGCCAGGGCATTGTTCATTTTTCTTGTCATGGGAGCATCTCTGCTGACCAGTTTTCTCTTTCTATAACCATGTGTCAGCATGTACACACATGCATGTGTGTATGTACACGCGTGTGCACACATGGACATATGTGTGAGAGTATATGTGGGTGCATTTCTTCATGCCACAGCGTGTATGTGCAGGACAACTGCAGGAGTTGGTTCTCTCCACCATGTGTATTCTGGCGCTTGAACTCAGGCTGTCAAGCATAGTGGTTAGCACCTTTACTCACAGGCCACCTCACTGGTCCTCCCCCTTGTTCTCTTGAACAAGATCTCTTATTGGCTTGGAGTTTGCCAATCCCAACACGAGGCTATCCGGGCAGTGAGCCAGACTTTCTCCTGACTTAATGTCCCCAGGGGAAGAGCTACAGGCATGTGCCAGAGCGATAGCGCAGTGGATAGCAGAGCCACCTGGTTGATCTGGTTTCCGTTTTAATATGGATAGCACATGATCAGACCGAGTTCCTTAAGCTTGCCCAGCAAGCACTTTACTGATTAAGCTGTCAATCCAGCTGCCACGCCAGGCCTCCACACGGCCACGCCAGGCCTCCACACGGCCACACCAGGCCTCCACACGGCCACACCATCCCTCTGCACTACCATTTTTTTTTAAAGAGGATGTAAGCTATAGACAGAACCCAGGGTTTGTACATGCTAGGCAAGGAAATGCCTTACCTTTGTCACTGGACTGCTGTGGTTTCGTTTAGTTCGGTTTCGGTTTTTAATTATGTTTGGTTTGGTTTGGGACACTGTTTTTATTTGTAGCATGGGCTAGTCTGGGCTGACTCACTAAGTAGCTCAGGCTAGCCTCAGTGCAGAGTCCTCCTGCCTCTGCCTCCCAAGTGCTGAGACAACAACATGAACCCCATGCCTGGCTCACAGCATGAGCCTTGTGCCTGGCTACATCTATTTGTATTGGCCCTCAGACAAGTGTTTCCCAAACCAAGTGTTTCTTCAGTGCTGGGTGGAAAACAGGAGCCTGGGTTCTAATAAGACCCCCTTATGCAGGTACTGGCCCTGCAGCTGACCCCGTCCTAAAAGCTGATAACCTGTTTGTTCTGTGTGCAGGTACCTGGGAGATGTGGATGCCACCATGTCCATCCTGGACATCTCCATGATGACTGGCTTTGCTCCAGACACAAGTGACCTGGAATTGGTAGGGAGGCTTGGGGCTGGGGCCCAGAGAAGGAGCCTGGGGTCTGGAGGAGGCTGCTGGAGGAGGGGGAAGGATTTTAACCAGCTCCTCCCTTCCCCAGCTGAGCACGGGAGTGGACAGATACATCTCCAAGTATGAGATGAACAAAGACTCCTCCAACAGAAACACCCTCATCATCTACCTAGACAAGGTACAGCAGGCTACCCCTGTGCCCCCCCCCCTTCCTCTTCCTGGCTGAGTTTCTCCGTCCATCTTGATATCCAGCTCCGGCTAGCCTCAGGTTTGGGAACACAGGATCTGTGCTATGAGCTGATAGGAGAAAGAGTTTGTAAAATTAGGTGACCAATTCAAAATTGTCTCCTCTCCCTCCTGTAATTGGTGTGGAAGAAAAGAGAGAGCTCTGAGCCAAGCCCGGGGGCACAGACCCCTTCCACCTGTGGCTCTGCAATCCTAGCATCTTGGGGTTTGCAGCAAGAGGGTAAGAGAAGTGAACTGTGCATGTTTGTCTCATTGTGAATGGCAGGGTCTCTCCGTGTAGTCTGGATTGTCCCAAACTCAGTCCTCCTCCCTCACCCTCCTGAGTGTTGGAATTATAGAGGCAAGTCGTCACACCTGAGTGCCCACGATGTTTTCAAGAGCACTGTCATAGTGTCCTTCATTTTGTTTTAACAAAATACCTGAGATGGTATGATTTATGAAAAAAAAGAGAATTATTTAGCTCAAATTTTTGGAAAATAACAGCCCAAAACTGGCTGGTCCCAACTGTTTAGCCTTTAACAAAAGCCCCCAGGCAGGATGGCAGGAGAGTGAGCAAGAGAAAGGCCACACACTGCAGCCAGGAGGACAGACTCATCTTTATGATGACCCACCATCACAGTAACAAATCTGCCCCACTGGGACCTAGCCCGCTCTGCACGTGGTTCCCTGTGACCTAGGTATCATCTACCATCTGCTTAATGCTTGATCTTCTACTGTCTACTCACTACATCGAGGCTGTGGTCTGGATGAGTCACAGTGACCTGCTGGCCAGGGCTCGGTTACCTGGGTGCCCCTGACTCAGAGTGAGGCTCCAGGCTGCCTCCAAAAGTGCTCAAAAGGGCAGGCAGACCTGATGACTGCTCAGTCACCCCCGCTGCTTCCTTCATCCATCCTTCCAGAACCCGCCTGGCCCCTCAGTCTCTCCAGCATGGCTCCAAATGCCAGGACTGCGTCCTGGGCTCCCTCTGAGACACCCACTGACCAGCTCTGTTCTTCCCCTCAGATCTCACACACTGAAGAAGACTGTCTGACCTTCAAAGTTCACCAGTTCTTTACCGTCGGACTTATCCAGCCCGGGTCGGTCAAAGTCTATTCCTATTACAACCTGGGTGAGTAGCCAAGGCAGGCCTTGGGGTTGAGTGTTCCAGGTAGCCAAAGGCCCGGGTATCTGAGGGTAGAGATCTGGCAATGCCAAAGATCAAAATATTGGGGTCCTGGGGACCCATATGCTGAGGTTCTTTGAGTCTTCAGAACTGGAGAGTTGGGAAACTCAGGGTCCAAGGATTTGCAGGTTGGGATTTGACAGTTCCAGAGATCTGGAGGTTGGAAGGGCCTGAGAATCCCAGGGACCTAGAGCTTTGGCATCTGATGGTCCCAGAACTCTAGATGGAGGTCTCAAGCCACCGTGGTCTGAAAGACCAGAAGTTCCGATGGCATGGGTCTGAGTGTCACAGGGTGTGAGGTTGGGTACCTAGTACCTCAGGGCGGAGGGGACTCGCTCACTGGGCATTTCCTAGCCAGGGGTGTTCTCTGGGGTAGAGCCCCTGGCCCTCTGACCCCTGCCATCTCTTCTCCCTGCAGAGGAATCATGCACCCGGTTCTATCACCCGGACAAGGATGACGGGATGCTGAGCAAGCTGTGTCACAACGAGATGTGCCGCTGCGCCGAGGGTGGGCGCTAGGAGGGTGAGGGGTGGATGGGCAGGACACGGCCACACAGACTCTCCACCCCCATGGGGGCCCTGAAAGCCACACCCAGGGAACATGGGGTAGGGTGGGTGTCCCCTCCAGAACCTGCCCCAGCACAGACAGCAAGTCCTGTGGGGAGAGGGATGCAAGAGCCTGTGTGCATCTCACCCTGCAGAGAACTGCTTCATGCAACAGTCAAGGGAGAAGGTCAGCCTGAATGACCGGCTGGACAAGGCCTGTGAGCCCGGAGTGGACTACGGTGAGTGTGGCTGCTGGGGCTCTGTCGGACCGTGCAGAGTGAGCTGATGGGTAGTGTGGCAGTGAGCAACCAGTGGGGAGCATTAATGGCGGTGTGTGTCCCCGCCAGGCTGCGGCTGTGGGTGACCGCTGTGTAGGGACACGTGTCCATGTATAGTGAAGGGCTCTGGTTTGGCGGGGCGGTCTGTGCCATGTGATGCTTCTATGGAGTCTCTCATAAGAGATGGACTAAGGGGCTTCTTGGGAGGGGGCCTTGTAGGGTTCATTTATTTCCCAAGTCTCAAGGGCACTCCCTCCAGAACCTGAGGTTTCAATGACAAGGACATAGCTAGGCAGTGGGGAACCATGGTTACCAGTTGCCTGAGTGTGTGCTCCCAAGTGAGAAAAGGGGGGTGTGACTGTGGTGAGGTTGGCCAGGAGCTATGGAGTTGTGGGTGGATGATAGCTTCATTGTTCTGGCTCTGGATGCCCAACATGAGGTCCCAGAGCTGATCCCCAGCACCTAAGTAAAACGCTCAGAATGATGGCATGTGTCCCAAACTCCACCCCTGGAAAGGCAGGAACAGGACATCCTCAAGGGCCAGCAAGCCTAGCCACAGCAGTGAGTTTAAGGTCTCAGTAAGACTCCATCTCCAAAAACAAGAGGGATGGGGCTGGCTAGAGTGATAGCATCCTGTGTTAAAGCACTCCGCATGAGGCCGAAGCAGCCTGTGACTTCAGCTCCAGGAGATCCCACAGCCTCTTCTGGCTTCTGTGAATGCTGCACTCACATGCACAGACACACATCAAACTAACAAAAAGCACAAAATTAGCCTCTGGCCTCCACACACATGAACATGGACACAGTGTTCCAGTTGGCTTCTCTGTTGATGGGATAAACTCTGACCTAAAGCAACCTGCGGAGGAAAGGGTTTATTCCGTCTGACAGCTCACAGTCCATCATCAAGGGAGGCTAGGAACTGCAGCAGAGACCGAGGAGCATTGCTGCACACTAATGCCCGCCCACTGGCTTGCTCAGCTACCTCTCTTGCTCAGCCCAGGCCATCCTGCCTAAGGCTGACACTGCCCACAGTGGGTGGGACCCTCTTCATCAGCTAGCAATCAAGAAGATGCCCCACAGACACGGCCACAGGCCAAGCTGATGGAGGCAAGCCTTCAGCTGAGGTTTCCTCTCAGCAGGTTTGTCAAGTTGACAACTGATACTATGACAATATGTAAACATGGTTACACACCCACAGCCGTGGGTGTCATTGCACACAGCTGAGTGAGTTGGATATAGATTGCAATTGTGAGTGACTTTGTGTGGCTGTGTGTGAGACAGTGGTCAAGGGTGACACTGGAGAGCAGTCATACCATCATGACAATGCCTGTCCTTACACACGGCTGTAATCAGGTATGGCTTTGCAAGGTTGCTGTGGTTGTGTGATTATGTCACTGCAGCCTTGTGGGTGATTGTGTGGTCAGCAGCTGCCTCTGTGTATATGAATACTTGCTTGTAACTCTAACCGTGCACATGGTCTGTGTGGCTATGAAAGTCCACATGGTTCTGTGGCCTGGAGTTGCCCATAGCATCAGTCATGTGGGACTTCACCGTGGGTGAAGCAGCTCTAACCACTCATAGACAGCTCTGACTAAGTATGGGAGTCTGAGCATGGCTGTGGGGCGTGGCTGTGTGTTTCTGGGAGGAGGGGCTCACGTGGTCAGGTGCATCTGCGGTGAGAGCCCCATGACCAACCCAACCTGCGACTCTTCCTGTCCGTCCGCCCACAGTGTACAAGACCAAGCTCGTCGGGACAGATCTGTCAGATGATTTTGACGAGTACATCATGACCATCGAGCAGGTCATCAAGTCAGGTACCCAGCCCTCCGTCTTTCCAGCTCTCTGGCCCCTCTCCCTCTGCCTGAGCTCAGCTTCCCCCTCCGTGCTCGGCAGGCTCAGACGAGGTGCAGGCAGGGCAGGAGCGACGGTTCATCAGCCACATCAAGTGCAGGACCGCCCTGAAGCTGGAGAAAGGGAAGAAGTACCTCATGTGGGGGCTCACCTCCGACCTCTGGGGAGAAAAGCCCAAGTAAGTGTCCACCCTGCGCATGAGCGCCGCCCCTCTAGCCCCACCCACCGCCCCAGGAGCCCGCCAGCACCTGCTCTCCTTTCCTCAGCATCAGCTACATCATCGGGAAGGACACGTGGGTGGAGCTCTGGCCCGAGGCAGAAGAATGCCAGGAAACGGAGAACCAGAAGCAATGCGAGGACCTCGGGTCATTCACAGAATCCATGGTGGTTTTCGGCTGCCCCAACTGACCGAAGCCCAGCCCTCCAATAAAGCTTCAGTTGTATTTCACCTTCTTGCCAGTGTGTGCGCGTGTGTGCGTGCGTGTGCGTGTGTACACTTCTTTCTGTGTGAGGTGCCTGTGTGCACATACATGTAGACACCAAAATTCTTTGCTTTTTTTCTTTTTTTTCTTTTTCTTTTCTGGTTTTTCCATACAGGGTTTTTCTGTGTAGCTTTGGCTGTCCTGGAACTCACTCTATAGACCAGGCTGGCCTCAAACTCACAGAGATCTGCCTGCCTCTGCCTCCAAGTGTTGTGATCAAGGGTGTGTGCCATCACAACTGACACCCTGTATTTTATTTTATTTTATCTTCAAAGTATGTATTAATTTACTGTGTGTCTATATGAGTTTATTTGTGCCACATGACTGCAGTTACCCCAGAGGACAGGAGGGGGAGCTGGAACTAGAGATGCTTGTGGGCTGCCCAGTGTGGGTGCTGGGAAGCAAACTCAGGTCGTCTGCAAATATTCTTTACTGCTCAGCCATTGCTCCACCCGTGGTAATTTTTAAAGAGTGTGTGTGAGTGTGTGTGAGTGTGTGTGTGTGCAGTACCCACAGAGGCCAGAAGAGGGCCTTGGATCTCCTGGAGCTGGAATTACAGGTGGTTGTGAACTGCAAAATACAGGTGCCGGGAACCAAACCTGGGTGCTTTGCAAGAACAATATGCACTCTTAAGCTGGCTGCCTTTCTCCAGCTGTGCACATACTGTTTTGTGAGCCATGGTCTCTCCCTTGTAACGGGAACTCACTGGTCAGCTGGCGGTCTCTGTCTCTCTGCGCTGGGATTATGTGGGCTCAGAAGATGGACATCTAGTCCTCTCACTTGCACAGCGAGCTCTTCACCAACCGTTATCTCCCGGACCACTCTGGAGTTTCTAGAGGTGCCTGTGGCACCTCACACACACCTGCTGTCTCACACGCTCAGCCCCATCCTCTCTGGTTCCTCAACAGTCCACATTTCATGGGCTGCTGTGGTTCATAAAGGCTGTGCTGCTGTTCCCTCAAGGTGTAGAGGGTCCCTTGCAGAGGGAGTGTCACCACACTCACAGGGGTCAGAAAACTTACAAATCTCAAAGTTCCTGCCCTTTCGTGTTCCATGATTTCCATGTGATGTGGAAGGATAAGCCCAATAAACCCTTTCCTCCGCAAGTAGTTTTGGTCATGGTGTTGCATCACAGCAGTTAGTTAGGAACCCTAGCTAACACACACCCTTCCTTATAGTTGCTCACCACTTGTGGATCTTACACTCTTTCTGTCCCTTTTCTGCAATGAGCCCTGAGCCCTGGAAAGACAGGTTGCAGGGTACCCTTGGCCAGTTGTGGTCTCTGTGTTAGAACAGACAGTTCTCGGATGATGGTTGAGAGCTGCATCAATTTATGGGCATAATGATGAATCTTTATGAGTCCCCTTCGTATTCTATCCTTTTAGCAGAAAGATAGTATTTCAGGCTCTCCCCAGGGCTCCACGATCTCTCTAGCCACGGGATGTTGGCCCAGGTTAGTGTTTCATCTTGTGTAGAGGGACTCAAGTCCATTTGGAAGATGGTCAGTTGCTCCTATGGTGCTTGTTTCACCATGCTCGGTGGGCATGTCTTGCCAGGCCAGTCCTTATTGTAGCTGGCAGGGTTCACTTTTCTCCTCTGGTGCTGTGCATAGAACCCTCTGGCACTGTGAAAGCTAGCCGAAAGGAATGGAGCATCCAGTACATATCACCTTGACATCTCCACGTCCAGTGACTCAAGTATGTGGTGTCTTACCATCACTTTCTGAGGTTAACCAAGGGTGTTAGCACCAGTCTGTAATGTCTAAGGACAGGACAGCACCAGTCAACAGCCCATAAGCAGTAACCCATTCCTGGTATTCAGCTTTATTTGTAAGCCAGTGGTGCCCAAGAGGATCAAAGTCACCCCATTCTTTATAGGGTAACATGCACACACATGGATATGATAGGTGTACAGTGGTACATAGATTTTCATATGACTGTTTCAGCTATCTTTAGTGTTATGTGTCTGTCCCATATTTCCTCCTCTATCATGACCTCCCACCCACCCCAATCTACCCTTTCCTACACCACTAAACTCCTAAAAGTCTTTGCACCTTGGTTTGTACCTCCACATCCGTTGGTCCCTGGAACCCCACCCCAGCCCCCAACCTGCTGCCTGCAGTCACTCACCACTGTCCTGGCCTCCATGGGTGTTTCAAAAGAAACATGTATCTGAAGATTTAAAGCTAATAGCTACAAAGACGGAAAAGGTGGATATCATTCTGTATTTTCCCAGAGCAACAAAAACACATTCAGAAATAGTAAAAATAAGTGTAGACTCTAGTGAATTGGTTTATGTAGCCTAGTGTACTGGCAAGTTTGGTGAGCAAGTGTGTTAGTTGGATTTCTCAACCAAGATCAAGCATCACAGAGAATGTGTCTCAAAAAACAAACAGGATGGAGAGATGTAAGGAGTATGGAAAGATGGAAGGAGGAGCCCAGAGAGATGTTAAGACAATGAGATTATGGAGGAGAATAGAGAAAGAGGAGAAGGAG
>CM053753.1:29296721-29310514 GCA_028658305.1 Pachyuromys duprasi | reverse complement strand
GGATGGAGAGATGGAGGAGGATGGAGAGATGGAGGAGGAGGATGGAGAGATGGAGGAGGAGGATGGAGAGATGGAGGAGGATGGAGAGATGGAAGGAGGAGGATGGAGAGATGGAGGAGGAAGATGGAGAGATGGAGGAGGAGGATGGAGAGATGGAAGGAGGAGGATGGAGAGATGGAAGGAGGAGGATGGAGAGATGAGGAGGAGGAGGATGGAGAGATGAAAGGAGGAGGATGGAGAGATGAGGAGGAGGATGGAGAGATGGAGGAGGAGGATGGAGAGATGGAGGAGGAGGCTAAAGAGCTCCATGGAGGAGGAACCTATCATGGAGATAGGTTCATTAGTTCAAAGGTCACATTGCTGTTGCAGAGGATCCAAATTTTGCTCCCAGTGGCCAAGAAAGGAGGGTCATGGGTAGGTCAAAGTTCATCTCCAGTGGAAATGATGCCCTCTTCTGCCCTCTGCAGGCACCACACACACAGTCATGCACTCACAAAGAGTAAAAATAAATCTGAAAACAAATTTTGTAGAAATCTGTTGAGGAAGATAGTCAAAGTGGTCCTCTATTGTTTAAACACACACACACACTCATACACACACACACACACTCACATTCACACACACACACACACAGACATATCACACATACACTCACACAAATACATGCACACTGATAGTTACACTTCCACTAACACAGGGACATACATACACTCTCACGCACACACACTCACAGGACATAGCACACATACTCTCACAACCTACAGACACACTAATAATTTACACCTGCTCTAACACAGAGACATACATATACTTTCACAGACACACACTCACGCAGACATACCCCACATACACACACATATGCACACTGATACTCTAACACAGATACAAGCATAATCTCTCTCTCTCTCTCTCTCTCTCTCTCTCTCTCTCTCTCTCTCTCTCTCTCTCTCTTTCACACACACACACTGAGTTTCTGGGGGATCAGAAACTCTTGGCTGCAGCTGCCTACAAGTGGAACAGGGAAGTCTGGGTGTGTGAGCCTTGATCAGTCACTGTGCACACGTCTTTGAGTGACTTAGGTCCCTTAAGGAACCCTCACTCATGCTTCTGTAAGTCACTCATACAAACTCCAAGCTATAATCAGGTGAGACCATTTTTTTATTCCCCCCCCCGCCACCATTTTCTAAAATGTCTCCCTAGGAAAAGCCACCCACCCAAGGACCCCCAAGCTTGTAGTTCTGTCCTGCACAGAGTGTCTGCCTTCCTCCCCTGGACCTGCCCTTAGCAACTGGGCACCCTGTCCCCACTTCCATTTCTGAGGTTCACCTCTTAGTTCTCATCCACTTCAGTCTCACCTCCTTCCTCACCAACAGCTTGCTGCCCCTTCGCTGAGCCTCCTGCCCTTGAACTTCCCCAGTCTCCTGGCAACCTGCCTGGCGTCCTCACATCGCACTTGTGTGTTCAACCTAGACTACGTACAATCACCGTGGAAACAATTCTCTAATCATCTCCATCACTGATTATCTAGAGGGTTAACCGAGGGAGAAGAGCTATCCTAACTGTGGGCGGGGCCATCCCGTGGGCTGGGCTGACTGAAAAGGAGAAAGTGAGCCCAATACCAGCCTTCATTGTCTGCCGCTTCCCTGTGGACTCGGCAGGACCAGCCAACTCATGCTCCTGCCTTGACTTTCCCACCATGATAGACGCTTCTCACTAACCGAGAGCCAAGATTTGTCTTCCTCCCTGTCTTAGTTAGGGTTTCTATTATCACACAATGGCCAAAAGCAATGTGGAAAGAAAAGAGTTTATTTCGCTTGCATTTCCAGGTCACAATTCATCACTGAAGAAAGTCAGGACAGGAATTCAAGCAGAGCAGGACCCTGGAGGCAGGAGCTGATGCAGAGGCCATAGATGGGCACTGTTTACTGGCTTGCTCTTCACGGCTTGCTCTTTCTAGAACCCAGGACCACCAGCCCAGGTGTGGCCCCATCCACAGTGGGGTAGGACCTCCTGTGTCGATCACTAATTAAGAAGATACCCTACAGGCTTGCTCGGAATCTGATCTTGTGGAGGCTCCCTCCTCTCAGATGACCTCAGCTTGTGTCAAGTGGACAGAAAACTATCCAGCACAATTGACTCCTTGTCAGCTTGACACGCAAACACATCGCTGGTAAGCCACAACCTTTCCTTTCTTGTTTATCCCCAAGATTACACATTAATATCAACATCACAATATAAAAATATTTTGCAAATTGTAAAAGTCTCCCAGTCTTACAAACTTAAACACTTTAAATTTTAGTTCCTTTAAAACTCCAAAGTCTTTTTTTAAAATCTAAAATCTTTAAAGTGAAGATTTTGTCTTTCTTTTTGTGGGCTCCTGTAAAATCGAAAACAAGCTAAATACTTCCTTATTTCAAGAGGAAAGAAGCAGGGCGCAGTCAACAACCTGAACAAATCAAAACCAAACCCGAGCTGGGTGAATAACTCAGTTTCCAACCTCTTGGATTCACACGCTGTCTTCTGGGATTCTCCAAAAATCACTTCTCCAGCCCTGCCCTCTGCAGACCTCACGGTGTGTGTTCTAGTAGCGGCTGGAGCTCCAAGGCCGCTGGTTTTTTGTGACCATCCCATGGCGCTGGCCTCACAGTGCCAAGCCTTAGCTGCTCTCCATGAGCTTTTCATGCCTTCAAAACCAGCACCAACAGGGTGCCGCCTCGGTCACTTCTGCGGCACAGCTTCTGTGTGCTGACTCTCAGGAAACACGTCCCAGAAGAGTTCACCCCAGTGATGCCGGTTTCTTACTAATCACAGCCAGTTCTGCAGAACCAGCTAAGCAGAACTAAGAGTCTTACTTCAAATATCAAACATCCCTGACAGTCTCTTCCTCCTGTTTGGTTTTGCTTTGTTTAAGATAGGGTCTCTCTGTAGTTCTTGTTCTCTTGGAACTCACTGTGTACATCAGGCTGGCCTTGATCTCACGGAAACCCACCTGCCTCTGCCTCCCAAGTGCTGTGACTAAAGGTGTGCACCACCACAGCCAGGAAACCTTGGTGGTCTTTAAGCTTCCCCCTGTAACATCACAAGCCAGGTCTCCCTCACCTCAGCATTCTGCCCCTCCAAGATCCCACGGAACAGCCCGATGAGCTCTATGCATGCACCAGTTTGTCCAGGCCAAAGTTCAGTGACACTACAATCCCCCCCAAAACAAAGTCAGGTCTGTCATGCCCTACCCTACTCCTGAGGCTAGTTTGTGTCTTGGTTAGGATTTCTATTGCTATGATAAAACACCATGATGGAAAGCAGTTTAGAGAGAAAAGGGTTTATTTCAGCTTACACGTTCAGATCACTGTTTATCCTGAGGGAAGTAAGGGAAGGAGCCTGGAGGCAGGAGCTGATGTGGAGGCCTTGGAGGATCACTGTTTTCTGAGTTGCATCCTATGGCTTTCTCGGCCTGCTTTCTTGTAGAACCTAAGAATTCCAGTGTAGGGGTGAGACAGCCTACAATAATATGGGCCCTCCCACAAGCCAATATGTTGGGGACATTTTTTCCATTGAAGTTTCCTCTTCCAAAATAAGTCTAGCTTGTGGGCAAATTGACACTTGTCAGCACAGACAATAAGACCCACTGAAAGAGGCAGCTAATCAAATACAGGTAAGCAAGGAGGAGGGGTTTATGCGCACATCGGGGTAGAGAAGGCAGGTTTAGTTCATCTCCACAGGAATGTCTCTGTGAGGGAGAATGGCAGACACTTCATGCATACGCTGTCAGTGTCCACATCCATGCATGGACCAGGCAGAAGGAGTCATCATTTGCCTCTGCGTCAGGGGCCCTGGAGTCTTGACAAGCCCATGCTCATGTCAACAACACAGATCCCTTCAGCACCTCACACTCTCAGGCTTCCTCTGCCCTGGTTTAACCAGGACAGGTGGAGGGATGGGCTGGGGGGTGGGGCACAGGACTGGGTGTCTCAGCGGTACCCGAACCCCTGGAACCTGCTTAGGGAAGCCACGGATCAGCAGCGTGGCCTAGCACTGGGGTTCTATGGTCACAGCCAGTCCTGCATGAGGCCGAATGCTACAGAGCAGGGGCCATCGATGGTAAGAAGGGGCGCTGGGGCCTCTTCTGGTTGCACCACTGAGCGCTCAGGGACTGGAAGGGTTTTGGATGGGGGTGGGGTCCAGGCTGAGGACATGAGGACAAGCTGTGGCATCTGGAAATCCACCCCAGCTCCCTCCCTGATGGACACACATGTGGACATGCCTGAGGTTCATATGTGCATGTGCTAACCAATGATACACACTGTAGCATGTGTGTGCGCATTGGGCCTGCACACAATCAGGAAATGCATGTGTGCATGTGCCAGCACACACACACGCACATATCAGAACACCTACATCTGTGTGCACACATGCACGAACCTTGCATCTGCACGTACGTCTGCAACCAAATGCTCAGATTAAAGCATGCACACTTGTGCTTGTAAGCATACGCAGGCATCGGAAGCTCACATGGAACCCACAGAAAGCACCTCTGAGGGGAACAAAGCCACGGAGCAGTTCGAGCAGGGGCTGCCCTGTCCATCTCCACCTGAGTCACATTTTCTGGAAAGTGTGAGCGGTGGCGGTGTGAGTGAGAGTGAGCTGGGGGCCGGGCCTTCTGGGGGCACAGGAAGAAGAGGAGGGCATGTGGGGAAAGGGGAGGCACCGAGCTTCAGCTTTAAAGTGAGCCCTGGGCGCCCAAGGAACCTTTTGCAGTTTGCACAGCCCAAGCATTGGGCAATTGCGGTTTCCTCCGGAGGGGAGGAACTCAGGCTTACCAGCCCCGTTCCTGGGCTTGTGAGCCTTAGCGACTCTGGTATGGAGAGCGTGGTGCAGCCTTCAGTGTTTGTGGTGGATGGACAGACGGACATCCCATTCAGGCGGCTGGGACAGAACCGCAGGAGACGGCGCTGCGGCGTCGCCCAGGTCAGCCTGGGCCTGATACTGCTGCTGGGCGCTGGCCTGGGCGCCCAGGGCTGGTTCCTACTCAGACTGCATCAGCGTCTTGGGGACATGGTAGCTCGTCTGCCGGTAAGGAGGGCTTGGGGGATGGAAGGGGCCTCTCCAGTGTCTGCCTGTCTGTGGCTATGTGTGCCAGGCAGAGAGCCCAGCTACATCGCAGGCTTCTCCTGTCAGCCTGTACCTCGGAACCAGTCTCTTCACCTGTGATGGCTGAGAGGGATCCGAGGTGTGAGTAGTGCCTGGAGGCTCTGCCGGAGCTCATCTACACGGCTGTCGATACTAGCCCAAACCCTGTCCCCATCGCTGGCTTCACGGTCATCCTGGCTCACTCTCATCAGCACCCTCGCTTGCTCAGTCTCTGTTCCTTTCAGATAAGCCACTGGTGTGCCTGTCTGTGCCACACCTGGTCACTTGTGTAAACAACATGCTCCTGGAGTCTTTGCCCTCGTTTTCTGTTTAAGTTTTAAAAGTACCTTTACCTATTTAGTGTGTGATGTGCGCTGCACACGTGCTGTGCTGCAGCATGTGTGCGTGGCTCCTTTGGGGCATCCTCTGTGTCTCCCTTCCGTGGGTTCCGGGATTGGACTCAGGTAGCCAGGCTTGGCAGCAAGTGCTTTAACCCCCTGAGCCCTGTCACCGTCCCTCAACTATCCCCAAACCTTAGGAACAGTTCTTATCTCCAGCATTTTGGAAACTTAGCTTGATTAGCTAGTTCATCATCCCAGCACTTGGGCAGGGAAGGCAGAAGGCTCCAGGAGTTCAAGGTCATCCTAGGCTACTTAGCAACCTGGCCAGCCTGGGCTACATGAAAACCTATCTCAGAAGCACAACAGATCTGATTAGGTGCGCACACCTGTGCTCCCACGCTTGTAACTTTGCGCACGTGTCCATGGGCAGCGTGTGTAGCCATGAGCAGACAGCCCCATCACCACATGCCCCTGTGACCCTGGACTGTGTGGCCTGTGCTCACCAAGCACCGTCTGTATTTCAGGATGGAGACACGGGCTCTTGGGAGAAGCTGATACAAGGTGAGCTTGGTGGAGGGGTTCCCACTCTGTCCCTCCCCACACCCTGGGTTACCACCAGTGTGCCCCTCCCCCAGGGCTGGAGAAGCAGAAGTCTGGGTCATTCTGGAAGGGGCCTGACACCTACAGCTGGCCTCCTCTAACCTCTAACCTCTGACCTTCTCTTCCTCAGATCGGCAGTCTCACCAACCCAACCCAGCGGCACATCTTACAGGTGCGGGGGCCCCTGAACCTTCACCCGGAGTGGGCTTGGGGTGTCCGGGGAGGCCCAGGGTCTTCACAAGTGAGAGCACTCATTTACACATTCATTAGTGTGTTTTTAATTTTCTTTTTTACATTTACTTCCTGCCAACTCGTGGCCTCCATGGACTTAACTCAAGGCCTCAGGCTTGGCTCCAAGTACCTTCACTGTCTGAACCATGTTGCTGTCCCTTTCATTCAGAGTTTACTGACAAATGACCCAGAGCACAACCACTAGGCACTGTGCAGTCATCCCTTCATCCTGCTAGTCATGGGGACACACTCTGAATTCCTCAGAAGCCTCAGAGGATGCTGGGACCCAGACCTACCATACCCTGTACATACTACCTGTGTTTATTTTTGTTATTGGAGGCAGGGTCTCTCTGTGTAGCCTGGGCAGCCTATATAGACCCACCTACCTCTGTCTCCCGAGTGCTGGAATTAAAGTTGTGGACCACCACACTCAGCTGTATGTTGTTTACACCCTGTTGTTTTCTTGTGGCATAGACAATTTGCTTTATATTTGTCAATAAGAAATTAGAAAGAATAGGCATAAAATATGCTATAATAAAAAAACTATTTAAAACATGATGTGGGAAATAGGGAGATGCCTCAGTGTGCAAAGCGCTAGCCATCCGGCCATGAGTCTGAATCACAGACACACTACTATGATGGTCATGGAGGCAGAGATAGGCAGACAGAGGCCTGGGATTGGCTGGCTGGCTGGCAGCCTCAGCAAACAGGACTTCCACAGTCAGTGGGAGACTCGGCCTCAAAAATAAGGTGGACAGAAACTGAGACTTTAGAAATTACCTGGTGTTGACTACTGACCACACACACGCACACACACACACACACACACACACACACACACACACACACACACGCTTTTTGAGACAGAGACTCATGTAGCCTTAACTGGCTTTGAACTCACCGTGTAACCGGATGACAGTCCTGCACCTCCTTGCCTGAGTTATTTGGTGCTGGGCGAGCATCCCACCTCATAAGCCCCAACCCCTCTTCTAAGTCTTGACTCCACACAGGAAGTTTAAGCACCCCGTGCTTCAGTTTCCTCTTTGGTATTCTAGTGGATGTGCTCTTCTGTGCCTCAGTTTCTCCTACCTGCAAGACTAGAATGGGCTGAGTTGACCCAGTCCTAATCTGGCAGTGAAACCACAGGGAGAAAACTAGAATGAGGTCACACGGAAAAGGTGGGCACAGCGCTATGCCAGCTCACCAGTTCTCCCTTCCTCCCTCTCTCCTCCCTCCCTCCCAGGAGCCAACGACAGCTTGATAGGTGTGGGTGGACCCCTGCTGTGGGAGGCACGGCTTGGCCTGGCCTTCTTGAGAGGCCTGACGTATCACGATGGGGCCCTGGTGACCACGAAGGCTGGCTACTACTACGTGTACTCAAAGGTGCAGCTGAGCGGCGTGGGCTGCCCCCAGGGGCTAGCCAGTGGCTTCACCATCACCCACGGGCTGTACAAGCGCACGCCCCGCTACCCGAAGGAGCTAGAACTGCTGGTCAGCCGGCGCTCGCCCTGCAGCCGGGCCAACAGCTCCCGGGTGTGGTGGGACAGCAGCTTCCTGGGCGGCGTGGTACATCTGGAGGCGGGTGAGGAGGTGGTGGTCCGTGTGCCCGGGAACCGTCTGGTCAGACCCCGCGATGGCACCAGGTCCTACTTCGGAGCATTCATGGTCTGAGCGCTGCGGTGACGATGGATTGCGTCAAGGGGCCTCTCCAGGGCTGACCTCACACCCAGCAAGCTGGGATGGTGAAGGCCCCCTTCACGCAGCCCCGAGCTCTGCAGCGCAGTGCTGGGGAGGACTGCTGACCTGCGTTGGGCAATCTTCAAATCAGAAACCTGGAGCCTTGCGGTGTGGAGCCCCCGAGTGTGGGTCAGCCCATTTGCCTGATATTCAGGAGGAAAGAATAAAGCTGGGTATTTATGCTTCTGACGCAGACGCCAGGGTCTGGGGTTCCTGGGTTTTGGGCTAGAGACAAGAGCTGTCCCGGGTGTCGGGGAGGCCTTTATCCCTTCGGAGCACACGAGGCTCCAGATTCACCACCATGCCGGCCTCTCCCACCCATTTGCGACATTGGTCTCCAGCCACCAACACCCCCTTGGCTGCTACAGGCCCAGCGAAAGGTCCTGAGCACATACACCCTTCAGGGACACCTTCATGGGAACTCAGTGCTGAGCCCAGTGTGTGGCCATGACAGACATTCCAGAATGGTGAGGGAAGAACGGAGGGAAGGAAAAAAGAGGGAATGTAGAAGAGAAGGGGAAAAAGCAAGACAGAAAGAAGGAAGAAAGGAAGGGGAGAAGAAGTGAAAGGGGAAGAACCCCAGTTAGAGCAGACTGTGCCAGGCCTGCTGGATGCCTGGAGCTGACGGGATGGTGGGAAGGCACAAAGGGGGCAGAGGGCTTGGGTTATGCCTCGGTGGGTACAGAGCTTGTGGTGCAGTCATGAGGATCTGAGCTTGAACCCACAGAAACCGTGTAAAGACAACAGATGTGGTGAGGAGCATTTGAAGTCCCGTCAGCAGGGAAGGAGGGAGAGGAGGCCAGGCGGCCTAGCTGAATCAGCGGACTCCAGGTTCAGGGCGAGGCTGCCTCACAGCAGGTGGACAGCTCCTGAAATGACACCCGAGGCTGTTCTCTGGACCCCTCATGCAGGACACATGCAGAATAAATTAAATAAAGAATATTAAATGATACTATTTGAGAGGCACATTATATGTTCTAATCATTTGTCTTTTTGTGCTTGTTTGTTTGTCTGTTAAAAGACAGGGTCTCAAGTAGCCTAGGCTGGCTCTGAACTATGTATTTCATATTTTTGAGGCAGAGTCTTGAGCAATCCTTCTGCCTCAGTTTCCCCAGGATCTAGAACTTCAGCTGCGTGTTACCACAGCTGAACATCTGTATAGAGAACACTAAGCCCTGGGCAGAACCTGTTACCCCTCACCTTCCAGAGGCAGAGGCCGCAGCTGAGAGAACAGGGCTGCCTCCTGCCGCTCAGGAGTCACAGACAGTCCAGGCTGACTCCCCACTTCCTGTCCCTGCAACACTGGTGGAAGGTGGAAAAGCCCTCAAATACCCAGCCTCACCCCCCACCGGAGTTTCCTCTATGCTTATCATGGCCTGTTTCCGTGGCTTTGATGAGACCAAGGTGTGGGGACAGTGTATTTATATATTTATAAAAACCCACCAGCAGCCGGCAGTTTCCGTCCTAAGAAAAGAAAATCATTCTAGATTTTTCTCAGCCTTGAGAATAGAGGGAGAGGAGGAGGTGGGTAAGAAGAGAGCTGGGAAAGATGCTAAGAGAGAAGGTAAAAGTGTGAGGAGAGCCAGAGGGCAGAGAAGGATGGGGTCAAGGGCACCCCAGGGAGGTTGATCCTTGAGATTTAGGCATTGGTGGCTTCAGATAAGGCCCAGAGGCAGGAAGCTCCTGGCCAAGCTACTGACCTACTTCTGTGTTTCTGAGAAGGTTATCTAATGTGCTTCCTCTTCACCCCTAGGGCTCCACCACCCACTGCTCCCTGGGACCCCATCCTCCCCCTAGGCAGTCACCTACTATTCTTACCAACACCCCCAAAATAAAGATGGCGTAGCACTGTCATAGGATGGTTCTACAGTCTTCCCGACAAGCACCTCTGTTCAAATGAGAGATGTCGGTGCAGAGAAACCTGATGGTTCTTAAGCTCTGGAGTTGATGTTCAGAGTTCAAATCCCTGCTCTGCCACTTCCCAGCTGGTGACTTCAAGTTCTATCCATGACACCTCTGGGCCTCAGTTTCCCCATCTATATAGACTGAAATGCAGTGAGTGCTTTAGTAGCTATTCTTTATGAAAATAGAGTGGTTGCTGCATTGCATGTGTGTCTGCCCGAAGGTGGTGCTTTGGCTCCAGGTGTGGGGTGCCTCCATCCAAATTGTTGGTTGGAGTTACTCAAGGGAGCTCTAAACCAATGCAAGCTATTGAATTGCTCTTTGCTGCTCTTTGGACTTGAGAAGAGCCTGTCAAGTAGTCTCACCCCGCTGTGAACCCCATGAACTGCATAACAACTGGCTTAGCAAGATAAACCCATTGGGTGCAGTAGCTGCGAGTCTGTGGCCCTGCTTTCTCCATGGGAGAAAACTCCCTGCTGCTCCTCTCAACCCAGCAGAGAACCCATGTTTTGGGGCTCTCACGGGCCCCAACGGGGAGCCTACTACTATTATTTTGCTAAATGGACACAGTGTGAAGCTGCTCCCTAAGATCTTGAAATTCAAAGATTCATATAGCTCTCAGACTTCATCAGAGAAGCTTCGTGGTGCAGGCGACAACAGCTGAGGTTGAGACCCACAACGGGTCACAGTGCAGAGCACAAGAGACTGAGGAAGGCTCAGTCACAAATGGGAGATCTGGGTCACATCCCTCCCACGGCTCAGGGTCCATCGTGGAAGAGGGAGCCGAAAGGCTGTAAGACACAGAGGTCAGGCAGAATCAGAGAGAAACTGTCTTCTGGACACGGCAGGTCCCCAGGACCCATCAACACACAGCAGCTGTGGCTGCTGCACTGGATCAGGCAGGCCCACCTTGCAGCATGGAGGGGAAGAGGCTCAAACCCCACCACCCCAACTGAGGAGCCGGACAACCAGTAGCTTCTGGAGGAGGGAGAAGCAGTTCTCTTCAAGGGTCTGGCTCCTAGTAATCCACAGTTCTTGGACGGCCCTTGCCCATGCTGATGGTTTGAAGGAGAATGACCCCCACAGGCTCAGGTGTCTGAATGCTCGGTCCCTAGTACTTAGTGAGTTATGAAGAGGAAAGGGCACATGAACGTGAGAGGGTGGATAGAGCAGGCACCATCCCCTGGGCTGTGGCCCTGGCCTGTGTGGCATGAGCTGATTTGTAGAGGCAATTGTCACTGCTTCCCTCTGCCAAGTTCCCAGCTGCTTCGAGCTGCTGCTGCTGCTGCTGCGGCGGCGGCGGCGGCGGTGGCGGCGGCGGCGGCGGCGGCCGTGGCGGCTTCTCCACCACGGCGGAACCACGCCCTTGAACCAGGAGCCGGAATAAACCTTCCTTTCTTGAATTGCTCTTGTCAAGGTATGTCACCATAGTCCTGAAAAAAGAGACCAAGACACCAGAAAGTAGAGATTGTGAGCAGCTGGCTGGGTCCTCTTTGAAGAGGGCCCTGGGTGGGCCTCTCACCACAGCTGTCTCCCACCTCTTCCGAGCATCCCCCACAGACAGGCTGACTGTCAGCTGCCTTTCGTCCTCACTTGGGCTATTGATTTCATTAAAGGACCAGCAATTGCCAATCGAAGGTCTCGTGATGGACAGCTAGCTGATACAGCCTCCCACTCTGTCCCTTCCTCAGAGGCTGCCTCCTAAGACATGCGAGCTCCAGCTGGCGTTACCCATCTAACTCTCTTTGTATTTGAAAGCTGCGCTGCACCAGGCTGTGGAGCGCTGTCCTCAGGGCCATTGCCCCCAGGCGCCCTTGGCAGCTGTGATTACCAACAGACCAGCACAATACTGAAGCATTACCTTTTTGTCACATGGGGAAGGCGCTCACAGGGCCCAGCCTCCCCGAGGACCAAGAGCTGACAAGTGATAGCTGGGACAGATCCTGTCCTCCATGGTGTGGCCGCCTGTAAGTTAGACATGTTCCTGGAAGTAGCCCCAGCCAGCTCCGTGCTTCGCCAAGCCATGCTTGGCTGCCATCTCCTCCTTGATTATGTCATTGCCCTTTGTGGGTTGAGTAGGTGTCTGTTCATATCTCCTCAGAAAAGTTCACTCAACAAGCAGGATGCTGGGGGTGGCTGGGGACCATCTCTTCAAACTTGCTCCTTTCTCTGGACTGTCCAAGTTCCTGAACTATACAGGGTGGAGAAAGGAGCCTCCTGGTCCATAGGTGCAGGTGTCCCGGTACACATGCCCAAGTGCAGATATCCAGGTGCAGGTGTCCAGGTGCAAGTGTCCAAGCGCCCATACCCAGGTGCAGGTGTTCCAGGTGCACAAGCCCAAGTGCAGGTGTCCAGGTGTGCATGCCCAAGTGCAGGTGTCCCGGTGCCCATGCCCAGGTGCAGGTGTCCCAGTGCCCATGCCCAGGTGCAGGAGTGCAGATGCAAGTGTCCAGGAGCATTAATCCAGGTGTCGAATCACAGGCCTCCAGGTACATGTGTCCAGATGCTTATGTCTCACATGCTCCATCTGCCAATCATTTCCAATTTGGCACCTGTCACTTATTGTCAAAACTAGGCCTTGCTGGGAGATGTTTTTGGTCAAGCTGTGGTACAGGAAGCTCTTTGAGGCTGCCCAAAGGTGCCACTGAGTCACTTCCTGGTGAGGAAGCTGCTCCCTCTCAGATGCCTTATAGGTATCCAAGAAACTTCCATCTTGGAGGGCTCCCAAAACTCTTCTGAGAGTATTTACATGTTCCCAGGGCTCTCTCTAAAAATCAGAATGTAAGTGGCTTTGCTCCCCTACAAACTAAATTGTGTGTGGTGCCCCAAATGCATGTGTTAACGTCCCAACATGCACCCAGACATTTTTGCTCAGATCTTCTTTCTGTTGTTCTAGTAAACAGCTGAGCAGAAGCAACCTGGGAAGGAAAGAGAGTTGATTTGGCTTACACTCCCAGGTCACAGTCCATCACAGAGGGAAGTTGAGGTAGGAACCCAAGGCAGGAGCCTGAGGCAGGAACCATGGAGGAAGGTTCTCCCCTGTCTCATCCACTCACGGTCATGCCCGGTGAGCTTCATTATGCATCCCAGGCACCCCCTGCCCAGGAATGGTGCTGCCCACAGGGCGTCAGACTGTCCTCATCAATCATCAGTCAAAACAAACTCTGTGTGCATGGCCTCAGGCTGATCTGATCTGGCAATTCTTCAGCCAAGGCTCCCTGCCGATGATGCGACACTGTGTCAAGCCGACAAATCTAAGCGGGGCAACTTTCCAGTGTGCATCTGTGAGGGTTCTTTTTAATAGATGGTCAGCTATAAGGAGGTCAGTAAAGGTCAATCCATTATAAATAGAGGCTAGAAGAGAAGACAGGGCTGGGAGGGTGGCTCAGTGGGAAGTGAGGGGCCAGAGGCCTGGCAGGAAGAAGTGAGACCCCTGCTCAAAGCTGGAAACTTAGTCTAATGTCTGCTGCTGAAACAACAGAGCAGAGTGTACCTGAGCCGGAGCACTTCACAAAGAGAAGAAGCTTGTTGAGCTCACAGCTCTGGAAGTCCAGGAGCCTCAAGGCGTGATGATTGACACCATGGCAATGAGAGGTGCGAGACTGAGGCAGGTCTCCACATTGGCTCCCTCAGAAGTCTGAGTTCCATAAAAGTTTTTAGGGACACTGACTCTGGAAACCGTAATTGGTGGCTCAGTGTAGATAAAATTCATTCTAAGCCAGTATGAAGAAAGGTTGGGGTTTTATTCAAAATAAGAAGAAGGATGATCAAGGGCAGAGTAAGGGTTGGGATTCAGGAGTGACAGCCCTTGGCCACTCCTCTCCTGTACCCTCCCCTTCTTTCCTTCTATCTCCT
>CM053753.1:29256721-29291721 GCA_028658305.1 Pachyuromys duprasi | reverse complement strand
TGTATCTGTTTGATATTGGTGGTGGCTTTCCTGGATCTGAGGAAATGAAGCTTAAATTTGAAGAGATAGCCAGTGTAATCAACCAAGCTCTGGACAAGTACTTCCCGTCAGACTCTGGAGTGAGAATCATAGCCGAGCCAGGCAGATACGATGACACATCAGCCTTCATGCTTGCACTCAATATCACTGCAGAAACAAAATGACAACCAAACAAAAAGCTGTGTGGAAGAACCAGACTGGCTCTGATGAAGATGAGTCAAGTGAGCAAACCTTTCCGTGTTATGTGACTGCTGGCCCATATGGCCCATTTAACTGCATTCTTTATGATCGTGACGCGAGGGCCCCGCTGCCGAGGGTAAGTTCTGAGCATGCTCTCTGTGGCACTGAGAGTGATGGACAGGGCTCAGGGATAGTAAGGGGCAGTGTCTTCATACAGAGACCCCAGCCAGATGCAGTATTGCTCACCCGGCATCTGGGGACCAATGTGCCGTGGCTTTGATTGGGTCGTTGAGCACTGAAGCAGCCTGAAATGCATGTGGGTGATTCGACGCTCTTTGAGAGCGTGGGTGCACATGCCATCGCTGCTGCTTCTACTTTCAATGGGTTCCAGCGGCCAACCACCTACTATGTAATGTCTCGGCCAATATGGCAACTCATGAAACAGACTCAGAGGCATGGCTTCCTGCCGGAAGTGGAGGAGCAAGACATTGGCACTCTGCCCATGACATGTGCCCAGGAAAGCAGGATGGACCGTACCCAGCACCCTGCGCTTCCAATGTGTAGACGCCATTCTTGTGGCTCTGACCTGCAAAGTTAGCTTGGATTAAGGGATTTGGGGGACCGTTTAACTTAATTACTGCTAGTTTTGGAATGTCTTTGTAAGAGTAGGGTTGGTGCCAATGCAGATGGAAGGCTTGAATATGGGGTCACGCTTACCTGTGTTCCTATGGAAACTTTAAATATTTGTTTTCCATGGCTTCTTATTTACTTTCAGACATGACACTAATGAGTAGCCCTCAGCTGCTGAGCAAGCATTTGTAGCTTGTTCTTTGGCAGAATATGCCAAAAGCTTCAATTGGGACCCATTTTGAAAATAAAATATCTTGAAATGAAAGAAAGAAAAGGAATAGCTCAGAGAACTTCATTGTCCCTAGTTTTAAGGAATACAAATCAGAACAATTGTGAGATTTCGTCTTACCTCAGTCAGAATGGCAAAACAGACAACAGGTGCCGGAGAGGATGCAGGGAAGGGGAGCCCTCACCCAGTGTTGCTGGGGTTGCAGACTGGTGCTGCCTCTCTAGAATCAATGAGAGAATTGTCCAAAACCTGAAAATGAATCTCCACTACGACCCAGCCAAGCACATCGCTGCTCTATTCACAATAGGTAGGAAATGGAAACAATCTGAATGTCCTCCAGCCAATGAACGGAAATGTGAAATAACGATTCAGCTATAAAGAAAAATGAAATTACAAACTTTGCAGGGACCCAGGTTTAGTTCCCAGCACTGACATAGCACTTACATCTGCCTGTAACTTCAGTTCCAAAGGAACTGCCACCTTCTTCAGGCCTCTGTAGGGATCACACACATACGCACACATGCACACACAGATATACACACACAGTACAGCCATCCACATAAAATAAAAATAAATAAATCATTTTTTTAATTATGAACTTTGCAGAAAATTGATGGAAATGGAAAATGCTGGACTAAGTGATGGTATCCCAGGCCCAGAGAGACAAACAGCACGTGGGGGTTGTTGTTCTTGGCTCCCAGTCTTCAGAGCGAGTATAAAACCTGAGTAAACAGGGGATGCAGGAAAGCACAGCGGGGCCATGGCAGGAGAGGTGGGGATGTCAGGACTCGCAGGGGGAACTGGGAAATTGGTGGATTTCACGAGGGAGTGGGGAGGAAGTGCAATACAGAGAGAGAGGGAGAGAGGGGAATAAATAACCACGGATGCTTGAAAAAGCCACGGGAAAGCACAGTATTGGATGTCTATCTAATGTATAAATGTATGTGTAGTTTAAACAGGGTCATGTGACTTGGAGTGTTGGTGTCCCCCCAAAAGCCATAAATGATTTAGCGAAAACCTCAGTACCAGGCATGAGAAACATCTCTTCAAGTTGTTTTTCAGGGGAGCCCAAGAGTCTCCCCAAACATTATGGGCCGTGGCTGATGTGTTAATCCTGTAGACAGGAGGAGAAAGACCACTAACCAAGAACTACAGCCAAATCAAAGAGAGCCTTATTTGGTGTTCACCAGAGCTGAATCAGTGGGTCTCTCCCTGTAAGGCAGAGTTTAGGAGAGCCGTCCTGAGCCAGTTTCTCAAGTTCCCTCTATAGGACAAAACCTCTGCGTGGGGATTTTGCAAGCAAATGTGGTTACAGAAGTGAGATCAGTAGTTAAGAATGGCTACTCAGACGTTTGTTATAAAAAGAAATACTCTGTAGTTACAGGGGCAGGGCACAGCTCAACTCTAGTTTTAAGTTTTAAAGTGAACAAAAACCAAACTGATCTGGAGTACCAAATGGCTCTGGCTGCTTTCTCAGAAGCCCTTGGTTGCATCACAGAACTTGAAAGTAAGACTACTGCTGAGACGCCACAAATTGAAACATAGGATCCAAGAAGTGAGCTGGAAGCCTCCTTCTTGAGGATAGGTTCTCCTAGTACCACAGGATGCTGTGCAAACCAAGAAGAAAAACAGCCTAACCCCACTGTGCTGGATAGTTGACTTGACACCAGCTGGGGTCACCTGAGAGAAAGGAGCCTCAGCTGAGGAAATCCCTCCGTAAAATCGGGCTTTACACAAGCCTGGGGAGGTCATCAGCAGACATCTTACTGGATGTAAGTCCCACTCAGTAGGAGAGAATGCAAGCCTGGTGCTCTAACCCAGCCAAGTGCCTATGACTGGAGACGTCATAGGACCTGGAGGAGAGCCTCCTACTGACATTTTTCTAAAGCAATATACTGTATTCGAATTACGCAGGCCCTGGGGGATTTGATTTGATTTTTTCTAATTCTGTGTATCTGGGTTTGTGGACATGACTGCAGACACCTGAAAGGCCCTGAGAGTGTGCCCGGTCCTCTGGAGCTGGAGTTTCCCCTCTACCTGACTCTTCTTCTCCCTTCTCTCCACCCCGCACTCCTGTTCTCTTCTCTCATAGTAGCCTCCGGCTTGAGGGTCAAGACTCAGGGGAGGGGGAGATTCTCCAGTCACAGGGCGGGTCAAGGTGGCATTTCTTCAGATGTGCAGACAACTGCATTGCTTTTGGTCTCTGCTTATATACTGCCCAGTGTTTGTCATGGAGTTCTACTGTGGCTGGTTTCTTGAGTGAGTGATGTCACTGGGTTCTGGTACCTTCAGGGTAGGGGGTTACTGACTAAGCTATTTTTACATGTCTAAAAGGCATTTTTCTAACTATATTTATCACATTCCATCCCCTGGTTCTTGAGGCATGCACAGTGCCTATGAGGGCAACATATAAGAATACTTTTTTAAAATTTGTAAATTTATTTGTTTTTTTATAATTACAGTTTATTTGCTTTGTATCCCAGCTGTAGCCTCCTCCTTCATCCCTTTCCAATGCCACTCTTCCTCCCTCATCTCCTCCCATGCTCCTCCCCAAGTCCACTGATAGGGAAGGTCCTCCTCCCCTTCCCTCTGACCCTAGTCTATTAGGTCTCATCAGGAATGGCTGCATTGTCTTCCTCTGTGGCCTGGTAAGGCTTCTGCCAACTCAGGGGAAGGTGATCAAAGAGCCAGCCACTGAGTTCATGTCAGAGACAGTTCGTGTTCCCATTACTAAGGAACCCACTTGGAGACTGAACTACCATGGTATACATCTGTGCAGGGGTTCTAGGTTATAACTATGCAGGGTCCTTGGTTGGAGTATCAATCTCAGAAAAGACTCCTGTGCCCAGATTTCTGTTACTCTCCTTGTGGAGCTCCTGTCCCCTACAGGTCTTTCTATCTCCCCCTTCTTTCCCTGCACTCTGCCCAAAGTTTGGCTATGAGTCTCAGCCTCTGCTTTGATACCCTGATAGGTAGAGTCTTTCAGAGACCCTCTGTGGTAGGCTCTTGTCCTGTTCCCTCTCTCTCCTTCTTCTGATGTCTGTCCCATTTACCTTTCTGAGTGAGCATTGATCATATTACCCTGGCTCCTCCTTGCTCAGCTTCTTTAGGTGTACAGATTTTTGTAGGTTTATCCTATATTATATGTCTAATACCCACTTATAAGTGAATATATACCATGTGTGTCTTTCTGCTTCTGGGACACCACACTCAGGATGATGTTTTCTAGTTCTTACCATTTGCCTGCAAATTTCATGATTTCCTTGTTTTTAATTGCTGAGTAGTATTCCATTGTGTAAATGTGACACAATTTCTGTATCCATTCCTCAGTTGAGGAACAGCTGGGTTGTTTCCAGATCCTGGCTATTACAAATAAAGCTGTTACGAACATGGCTGAGCAAACATCCTTCTTGTATACTTGAGCATATTTTGGATATATGGCTAGGAGTGTTATACTTTGATCTTGAGGAAGCACTTTTCCTAATTGTCTGAAAAAGCACCAGATTGATTTCCAAAGTGGTTGTACAAGTTTACATTCCCATCAGCAATGGAGGAGGATTCCCCTCTCTCCACATCCTTTCCAGCATGTGTTCTCACTTGAGTTTTTGATGGGTGTAAGGTGAAATCTCAGGGTCATTTTGATTTTCATTTACCTGATGACTAAGGACATTGAGCATTTCTTTAAGTGTTTCTCTGCCATTTGATATTCTCCTATTGAGAATTCTCTGTTTATCTCTGTATCCCATTTTTTAAATTGGATTACTTGATTTCTTGCTTTTTAACTTCTTGAGTTCTTTATTCTGGATATTAGCCCTCTGTCAGATATAGAGCTGGGGAAGATTCTTCCCTAGTCTGTAGGCTGTCGTTTTGTTTGTCATTTGCTTTACAGAAGCTTTTCAGTTTCATGAGGTCCCATTTATTGATTGTTGATCTTAGAGCCTGTGCTGTTGGTGTTCTGTTCAGGAAGTAGTCTCCTGTGCCAATGAGTTCTAGGGCCTTCCCCACTTTTCTTCTAACAGGTTTAGTGTGTCTGGTTTTATGTTGAGGTCTTTGATCCACTTGGACTTTAGTTTGTACAGGGTGATAAATATGGATTTATTTTCATTTTTCTGCATATAGACATCCAGTTAGACCAGCACCATATGTTGAAGATGGTGTCTTTTTTCCATTGTACGGTTTTGGCTTCTTTGTCAAAAATCAAGTATCCATGTGTGTGTGGTTTTATTTCTGGGTATTTTATTCAATTTCATTGATCCACCATTCTGTTTCTATGCCAGTACCATGCAGTTTTTATTACTATTGCTCTGTAGTACAGCTTGAGGTCAGGGATGGAGATACCTCAAGATGATCTGTTGTTGTACAGGATCATTTTGGCAATTCTGGGTTATTTTGTTTTTCCATATGAAGCTGAGAATTGTTCTTTCAAGTTCTGTAAAGAATTGTCTTGATATTTTGATGGGAATTGCATTGAATCTGTAGATTGCTTTTGGCAGGATGGCCATTTTCACTATGTTAATCCTGCCAGGATATGAGCATGGGAGATCTTTCCATCTTCTGATATCTTCTTCCATTTCTTTCTTCAGAGACTTGAAGTTTTTTCAAAGAGGTCTTTCACTTTTTCACTTGCTTGGTTAAAGTCATACTAAGGTACTTTATATTATTAGTGGCTATTGTGAAGGGTGTTGTTTCTCTAATTTCTTTCTCAGCCCATTTGTCTTTCATATACAGAAGGACTACTGATTTTTTTAAGTTAATTTTTATCCAACCACGTTGCTGAAGGTGTTTATTAGCTGAAGGAATTCTCTGGCTGAATTTTTGGGGTCGCTTATGTGTACTATTATATCATCTGTGAATAGTGATACTTTGACTTCTTCCTTTCCAATTTGTATCTCCTTGATCTCCTTTAGTTGTCTTATTGCTCTAGTTAGAAATTCAAGAACTATGTTGAAGAGATATGGAGAGAGTGCCTTGTCCCTGATTTCTCCAAGACTTTAAACATGAATGGGTGTTGGATTTTGTCAAATGCTTTTTCAGCATCTAAGGAGATAATCATACGGGTTTTCTACTTCAGTTTGTTTATATGGTGGATCACATTGATGCATTTCATTATATTGTGCCACCTCTGCATGCCTGGGATGAAGCCTACTTGGTCATAGTGGATGACATTTTTTATGTGTTCTTGGATTCAGTTTGCAAGTATTTTATTGAGTATTTTTGCATCTATGTTCATAAGGTCTGAAGTTCTCTTTTTTTGTTGTTGGGTCTTTGTGTGGTTTAGGTATCAAGGTGACTGTGGCTTCAGAGAGTAAGTTTGGTGATGTTCCTTCTGTTTCTATTTTGTGGAATAGTTTGAAGAGAATTGGAGTTAGCTCTTCTTTGAATTCTCCACTGCAACCATCTGACCCTATGCTTCTTTTGGAGAGGAGACTGTTGATGACTGCTTCTGTTTCCTTGGGGGATATAGGTCTTTTTAATCTATTTACCTGATCTTGATTTTATTTTGGTAAACAGAATTTATCAAGAAAATTGTCCATTTCATTTAGATTTTCAAATTTTGTAGCATATAGGCTTTTGTAGTAAGACCTAACGATTGTTTGCATTTCCTCAATGTCTGTACTTATGTCCCCCTTTTCATTTCTGATTTTGCTGATTTGGATAGTTTCTCTCTGCCTTTTAGTTAGTTTGGCTAAGGGTTTGTGTATCTTGTTGATTTTCTCAAAGAACCAGCTCTTGGTCTCATTGATTCTTTGAATTGTTTTCTTTGTTTCTAATTCATTGATTTCAGCTCTGAGTTTGATTATTTCCAATCATGCACTCTTTCAGAATGTCTGCTTCTTTATTTTCTTTTTAGGGCTATTAGGTGTGCTATTAAGTTACTTGTATGATATGTCTCAAACTTCTTTCTGGAGGCACTTATTTCTATGAACTTTCCTTTTAGCACTGCTTTCATTGTGTCCCTTAAGTTTGGATAAGTTGTGCCTTCATTTTCATTGAATTTAAGGAAGTCTCTTATTTCTTTTTTCACTTCTTCCCTGACCAAGCTGTCATTCAGTAGAGAGTTGTTTAGTTTCCGTGTGTATGTAGGCTTTTTGTTATTTCTGTTGTTGTTGAAGTCTAGTTTTAGGCTATGGTGGTCTGAAAGGATACAAGGGATTATTTCATTCTACTTGTATCTGCTGAGGCTTGCTTTGTACCCTACTATATGGTCAGTTTTTGAGAAGGTTCCATGAGGTGCTGAAAAGAAGGTATACTTTATTGAGTTTGGGTGAAAAATTCTGTAGACATTTATTAGGTCCATTTTGTAGGAGCTCTGTAAGTGTCATTATTTCCCTAAATAGCTTCTGACTTGATGATCATCTGTCCCTTAGTGCGAGTGGAGTGTTGAAGTCTGTACTATGTGTGATTTAAGCTTTCATAATGTCTCATCTACAAATGTAGGCATTCTTGTATTTGGGGCATAGATGTTCAGGATTGTGATGTCCTCCTGGTGGGTTTTTCCTTTGATGAGAATGAAGTGCCCCTCCTCATCTTTTTTCATTAATTTTGGTTGAAAGTCTATTTTATCAGATATTAGGATAGCTACCCCAGCTTGTTTTCTGGGTCCATTTGCTTGAAAAATACTTTTCCAGCCCTTTACGCTGAGGTAGTATGTATCTTTGTCACAGATTTGTGTTTCTTGGATGCAGCAGAATATTGGAATATTCTGCAACCATTCTGTTAGTCTGTGTCTTTTTTAGTGGAGAGCTGAGTCTATTGATGTTGATAGATAATAGTGGCCAATGAATTTTAGTTCCTTCTATTGTGGAGTTGATGGTGTTACTGTGTTTCTATGTTTGTTTTCTTTTAATTTTTTGTTGTGAAGTTTTCTTGGGTGTAGTTGATTTCGTTGGATTGGAGTTTTCCTTCTAGTATCTTCTGTAGAGCTGGGTGTCTGTGTAGATATTGTTTAAGTTTAGTTTTGTCATGGAATATTTTGTTTTCTCCATTTATGTTGATTGAAAGCTTTGCTGAGTATAGCAGTCTGGGTTGGCATCTGTGGTCTCTCAGAGTTTGCATGATATCTGCCCAGGCCCTTCTGGCTTTCGTAGTTTCTATTGAGAAGTCATGTGCGATTATGATAGGTCTACCTTTATATGTTACTTTGCCTTTTTCTCTTGTTGCTTTTAATACTTTTTCTTTGTTCTGTAGATTTAGTGTTTTGACTATTATGTGATGTGAGGAGTTTCTTTTCTGGTTTAGTCTATTTGGTGTTCTGTAGGCCTCTCATATATTTATGGAGATCTCTTTCTTTAAGTTGGGAACAATTTCTTCTATGATTTTCTTGAAAATACTTTCTGGATTTGGGAGCTTGGAGTCTTCTTTTTCATATATTCCTGTTATTCTTAGATTTCATGTTTTCATGGTGTCCTTGATTTCTTGGATGTTTTGTGTTTAGAACTTTTCTATTTTACTTTTTCTTTGAGAGATGAATCAATTTCTGCAATTCAGGGGCTGAGCTTCTCTCTTCCATCTCTTGTATTGTATTGGTGATGGTTACCTTTGTGGTTCCTGATCTTTTCTCTAAGTTTTCCAGCTCCAGGGTTTTCTCTGTTTGTGTTTTCTTTATTGATTCTAATTCTGTTTTCAAGTCTTGCACCATTCCCTTCATCTGTTTGAATGTGGATTCCTGTCTTTCCATGATCTGGGGCTTTGCATGCACTCACTTGAGGGTGCACTCGCTTGCAGGCCTAATCGGAAAGCACAGGAGTTCCCCCTGTTCTATCATCTCAGATTTGGTCTCAGGAGCAAATGAGGGTATAGGAGAGCCATCAGCTAGTGGTGTCCACTGTTTGGCTGCCAGGCAGGGAGACCCGTACTCAGGGCACTGCCTCTGCTGTCTCAGTCACTGACCAGGGAGGCTCAAGCTTGGGACAACCACTCTCACCTCAGCCAAGCAGAAAGGCCCATGCTTGGGGCAAGGGGAAGTGCTGGGGGGGGTGTCAAATATTCACCACTCTCAGTCCCCAGAGATGTCCATGGGTGATCTGGATCCAAACTGTCCCAGCTCATGGTTGTCCCCTCTTGCCCAGGAAGCCTCAATGTCGATGTTCTGGCTTCAATGCCCCTCCACTCACCATTTCGGAGTTTCAGATCCTGCGCCCCTCAAATATGGTGCCCAATGGTCGCTGCCATCTTGGACCCATACAAGAATTCTTAACATCATAGTTTCACAGCAAGTTGTAAATCTGAGCTACGTCAGGAAAAGAAGAAAAGCATACAGTGAGCAGTCAATCACTCATAGATGAATAGATGAACCGATGCAAGAAGATAAATCTCAAGCAATGAAACACAGAATTGTTGGGCAGAATGGTCAGAAAAAGATGGAGCGAGTGTCTGGTGGCCTATCAGAAGAGATTGCCGTGATGCTTACAGCATCTGCGTGCTGTACCAGTTAACAGTATGTCATGTTAACACAAGTTAGAAGAGTCATCAGAGAGGAAGGAGCCTCAACTGAGACTCCAAAAGACCAGACTGTAGGCAAGTCTGTAGGAATTTTCTTAATCAGTGATTAATGGGGAGGGTCTAGCCTGGGATTCTCCCTTCTAAGGGAGACGTTCTATTGAATAATGGTCTAGTATTTAGTTCGTCGCATGAGATTTTAATAGCCTCCCTCAAGGGGGATATCTTTAAGCGGTAATAACTTGGTTTTGAGCAATCCATTCTATATATCTATATTGCCTCCTGCTGGTAGAATATATGCTAGATGGAAATCCCATTGTAATTTCAGGGTTTCTTTCTTTCTTTCTTTCTTTCTTTCTTTCTTTCTTTCTTTCTTTCTTTCTTTGATTTTCAAGATAAGATTTCTCCGTGTAGCCTTGGCTGTCCTGGATCTCCCTTGGTAGAGCAGGCTGGCCTCAGACTCACAGAAATCAACCTGCCTCTGCCTCCCAATGACTGCCACCCACCAACTGTAATTTCATAGTGTGGGGCCACTTCTGGACTTTAGATCCTGATCTGGCATATCTGTGTTCCAACACTAGAATGCATATATTGTGGACAACTGGTCTGTTCTATGGCTTTCTTTAGCTACTCCAAGGCCTGTGCTTCATCTGCAATGGTATAGGCATATAGGCCCTTGTGAGTACTCAAAGGTCCATGAAATCTATTTGTACTTTCTAATTAAATTCTTTAAGAAAAGCTGGCTGTGGTGGCGCAAGCCTGTAATCCCAGCAATCTGGGAGGCAAAGCCAGGCAGATCTTTGTGAGTTCAAGGCCAGTCTAGTCTACAAAGTGAGTCCAGAACAGCCAAAGTTACACAGAGAAACCCTGTCTCAAAAAAAAAAAATTGTTTAAGAGTCCATGTTATAGCCAGGAAGTGGTGGTGCATATCTTTAATCTCAGCACTTGGGAGGCAGAGGCAGGTGGATCTCTGTGAGTTTGAGGCCAGTTTGGTCTACAAAGTGGGTCCAGGACAGCCAGGGCTCTGCTACACAGAAAAACGCTGTTTCAGAAAACCATGGTATAGCTGGCACTCCATGTCTGAATCTGGTTTTAAGTACCAGCCAAAGGGAGCAGTCTTTAATGGCTTGTTTCCAGGCCTGCCAAGATACCTTAAGGTTCCTTGCATCAAACCATGGGAACAAAGTGTGTGTGACTATATGTCCCAATGTTTTATGTAGTCCTAAGATTTCTTCCTTACTAGTTATGCTAACATTCTTAAGTTTCATAATTTTCCAGTCTGGGTTTTTTTTAATAGGGTTGTCCTGATTTAATATGGTTCTCCATTTCCCCTCATCTTAGTTTTAGAGGCAAGCTTTCATGTTTATCAAATGCATAATCTATCATCCTTGCTGGTTCGTACTAGTGTGTTTAAACTTGCAAAGTTTAATACTCTAGTCTTAATTGAACATGATGCCAATTTGTCCATTGTTATTTTTAGATGTCTTGTCTGTCTTGCCTGTGTCTTCATGGGCTGCATAAAGTTTGATGTTTTTGTTCAGTCTTGCCATTTCCATTCATGCCTCCCTTGCCCAGATACCTTTGCATTTCCCTGCCAGTTAGTGGTTTTCCATTTTGATGACTATATAGCTATACAATTGCACATGCGCCATGAATGGAGAAGATAGAGATTTTCCTTTGCCTTCCTTAGATGTTTGTCTTACAGCCAATAGTGCTGCTTTTGCTTCAGTGTGTGTGTTGATTGGTGGTTCCTTCCTCTCTGATAGCCATCCCACCACCCAGTCTATGGGCTGCTGCTCGCCATTCAGTTTTGGTTCTATTGGTGTTTGGTGAGCCATCAGTGAACCATGCATTAACCAAGGTTTGTGACCATTCCGTTGGTCCTCACAGTCCAATAGGCACCTCTTTTGTAGGATCTGTAAGTGGTTTAGGTATGAGGATTATAGTCATCTGAGCTATTTCCTCAGTGTGGAAAGGCATAAACCCCTTTGCTACCACATTCTGGTCACAAAGGAATTCTGATAGGTATCATTTCACTGTACTTTGCAGTGTAAGTCTATGAAGGACTCTACCTTCAAATGGATGCAATCCACATTGTAATGTGTACCCTTATGACCTTGGGATCACTGGCAATGACTGAGTGTAGTGTTCTGCATGCCTCCTATAATGTACAGATTTGTTTCTCAAAGAAGGAGTGCTTATTCTCTGTATATGAGAAGTGCTTGCAGTAGAAGCCAACAGGTGCCCTTTGGATTTTTGACAAGTCCTCAGTTGTCATATTCACCAACAAATATAATATTCATAATTGAAGTAATGTCTGGTTCAATATTGGCCAGGGCTGTATGTTTAGAGATGAACTTACAGGCTGTCTCAAACCTTCTTTTTGTTCCTGACCCCACTGGAAATCAGCTGCCTTTCTAATAACACTTTAGAGGGGTTTCATGATAATCTGCAAATATGGCATGTGGTTCCTCCAGTATGCAGACATACCATTTAGGAGTTGCATCTGAGTTTTTTCCCTGGGTGGGGTATATTTAAAATCTTGTGCAGTACATTATCCTGGATGTTGGGTCCATCAGATGTCCACGATGTACCTAAAATTTGGATAAGTCATCTTGCCCTTTCACCTTGTCTTTATTAATGGTCTGTCATGTACCAGAGTCAATTACTGCCTCCACATAGTTTTCAACACTGTGTTTATTTTATTCTGTAGACAAAATATCACCTACATATCCTAGGAGCAGGCAACCTAATTTGGGTAGCTTTTCCAATGACCATTTTAGTGTCACATGGACAATGATCAGGCTGTTGAATCTGTGTTGTTTATTCTTTCAGGTAAAAGTGATAACGTCTCTAGAACCCACATGAAGTGGTATACTGAAGAATCTGTCTGGGAAGTCTATGCTGCCAAAGAATTCAGGGTTGCAATTTCTAATCTTTAAAAATATATATTCCTGGAGCAACAGAACCAAAAAATCTGGGCACAGGGGTCTTTTCTGAGACTGATATCCAACCAAGGACCATGCATGGAGATAACCTAGAACCGCTGCTCAGATATAGCCCATAGCAGTTCAGTCTCCGAAGTAGGTTCCCTAGTAAGGGGAACAGGGAATGTCTCTGACATGAACTCAGTGGCTAGCTCTTTGATCACCTCCCCCTGAGTGGGGAGTGCCTTACTAGGACACAGAGGAAGATGATGCAGCCAGTCCTAATGAGACCTGATAGGCTAGGGTCAGAGGGGAAGGGAGGAAAACCATCCCTCTCTGTGGGTGGGGGAGAGGCATGGGAGGAGATAAGGGAAGGAGGGTGGGATTGGGAGGGGATTAGGGAGGGGCTACAGCTGGGATACTGTCTCGAGCAGCTGTTTTAGCTGTTTTGTTTTGTGACAGCAGGTGGGATAGCTTGTCAAAACCATACCTCTTGTTTCACCTCCTTGTGATTTTAACTCATTGTGTTGGGCTGTTTAAAATAAAGTAAGGCTGGCTGGCAGGGCACTTGGCGTTTTGGGCTGACTAGTTTGTTGTTGACCACCAGAGCCTCTCAGAAGATCCTATGTGTTGTATAGTTTATTAATTTCAATCCTCACTCCCAACTCAAGAACCATTCAACTCTGCTGGCTGGCCCAGCAGAATTGGCACCCAATGTGGGGCTTGAGAAACAAGGAATCAGTGAAGGACACTGCAGTTGTTTGCGAGTTCGCATTTATTAGTAAAAAAAAAAAAGGCACAGTGAGTAAATCCGAGAATAAGAATAAGACAAGGCAATAGCCTAGTGTTTTTTTGTATGGAACGTAATTAAAGGTAGTCTGTATAAGAGACAGGAAACTGAGAAAGTTAAACTTTCAGGCTCAGAGAGAAGGAGGTTAGAAAGATGGCAGGCTTCAAGACAAAATCATATTAGGCCACCAGCTCCTCCAGAGGAGTTGTATTTCCCTCCTGATGACAGTAATTACTTGTCAGAAGAGGACTTTGAAGATGACTCAGATCCTGATGAGGTTACAGAGATGAAAGAAGAACCAGATCAGTATTATTGTGAGAGATGCCCTCCAATTCAGGCTATGCATGTTAAAAAGCATAAACCTTGGCAAAAAGAAATTAAAAGATTGGAATGTGGCTTAGAAGAAATAAACAGAAAAATTAAAGAATGAAAAATGAGGCTCAATCCCCGACTCCAACCCTATCATTAGTTGCAGGTTTGGGCTGTCCTCCTGGAACTGCTACAGTTGCAGTGGCCCAAAAGACAAGGGGACTTCTGCCTTTGTCTACTGTACAGACAACTGTGTCTCCCTTACAAGCTTCTTTACAAGAAGCTAGACAAAATGGAGAAGATATAACTGAGTTTTATGGTTTTCCAGTACTAGAACAACCTGACGGACAAGGTAATATGATGAGAGTCCATGCTCCTATACCTTTTAAACAATTAAAAGCTGCATGCTCTCAATATGGTCCTACAGCGCCTTTCACTCAAGCTCTGTTGGAGTCCTTGTCTTCTGAGGCCCTCTGCCCAGGGGACTGGAGACAATTGACAAGAGCATGCTTATCAGCAGGAGATGATTTATTATGGAAATCAGACTTTGAAGAGCACTGTCGAGCTACAGCTGAACTTAATCGAGCTCAGGGAGTTCCTATAAATTATGATATGCTTGCAGGAGAAGGGGTTTACAAAGAAATAGGACAACAATTAGATTTTGATGTGGCCGTTTATGCTCAGGTAAATGCTGCTGCCCAAAGGGCCTAGAATAAACTTCCACAAGCAGGTAGACAGGTAGAGGATTTGTCAAAAATCTGTCAAAAACCTGATGAGTTATTTCAAGATTTTGTGGCAAGATTAATGCAAGCAGCAAACAGACTTATAAGTGATTAAAAGTCTGGATTATTATTAGTAAAACAATTGGCTTATGAGAATGCTAACAGTGCTTGCCAAGCAGCTTTCAGACCCTTTAGGAAGAAAGGAGATATTTCTGACTATATCAGATTATGTTCTGACATAGGACAATCTTATACTCAGGGAGTAGCTATGGCCGCAGCCTTACAAGGGAAGACTATTAAAGAGACATTATTTCAGCAACAAAAAAGCCCAAAAAACGGGGTATCTGAAAGTTGTTTTAATTGTGGACAAATGGGACACCAAAGAAAAAATTGTCCTAATGCTAGTTAAGAGAGAAGGGAATCAAAAGGAACCTGATCTATATCCAAGATGTAAAAGAGGAAAGCATTGGGCTAATGACTGTAAGGCTAAAATAGATGCTACAGGAAACCCTTTAATACAGGGAAACTGGAAAAGGGGCCAGTTAGTATAGGAACAGCTTGATAGCGGTCATATTGTTCCATCAAACTCACCTTGGAACTCCCCTATTTTTGTTATAAAAAAAAAATCAAGAAAATGGAGGCTCTTACAAGATCTAAAAAAAGTAAATAAAACCATAGAGTTGATGGGAGCCTTGCAACCTGGATTGCCTACCCCTTCTGCTATACCTAGAGATACTTTTAAAATTATATTAGATTTAAAAGATTGTTTTTATACTATTCCTCTTGCTCCTCAAGATTGTAAAAGATTTGCTTTTAGCGTGCCATCAGTAAATTTTAAAGAACCTATAAAGAGGTATCATTGGCTTGTATTACCTCAAGGTATGGCAAACAGTCCGACCTTATGTCAAAAATTTGTGGCCTTATGCTGTTTTTAAAACTAGAGAAGCATATTCTTCTGTTTATATTATTCATTATATGGATGACATTTTACTGGCTCATAAAAATGAAGGGATTCTATTAAGTGCTTTCACACACTTACAATAAGCCTTAAAAGATCTAGGTTTAGTAATTGCACCAGAAAAGGTACAAACAGAGCCACCTTATTTGTATTTGGGGCACAAATTATATCCTCAGACCATTATGCATCAAAAAATTCAATTAAGAAAAGACAACCTAAAAACTTTAAATGATTTTCAAAAGTTGTTAGGTGATATTAATTGGCTAAGACCCCATTTAAAATTAACTACAGGAGAGCTAAAACCACTTTTTGACATTTTAAAAGGAGAGACTGATCCTCTGTCAAAAAGGGAATTTACCAAAGAAGCTCGTGATGCTTTGCAAAAGATAAAATTAGCTATTAAAAAACAACATGTTCAATATATTGATTATTCAAAAGATTGGGGTGCATATATTTTGGCTACTGTTCATACTCCAACTGCTGTATTGTGGCAAGAAAGACCATTAATATTGTTGCTTTTGCCTGTGTCTCCTGTTCCAGTTCTGACACCATATTATGAGGCAGTGGCTAGTTTAGTTCAAATGGCTCGAACAAAATCTCGCAAGTATTTTGGTAGCGAGCCCTCCATAATTGGAGTCCCTTTTACCAAACAGCAAGTAAATTGGTTATTTCAAAATGTGGATTGTTGGGCCATAGCCCTTGCTCATTATTCAGAACGTATTGACAATCATTATCCAAAAGATAAATTACTTCAGTTTGCAAATAAACATGCTTTTGTATTTCATAAAATAATTAAACAGAAGCCATTACCTCAATTTCCAACAGTGTTCACAGATGAATCTTCAAATGAAAAAGCTGTATACGTACTACAGGGACAAACTTTTGTTTTACAAACATTGCCAGCCTCAGCTCAAGTTGTAGAATTATGAGCTGTTGCTGCAGTCTTTAAAAATACGGCTTCTACCTCTTTCAACTTGTACACTGATAGCCATTATATAGTTAAAGCCTTACAAGTCCTAGAGACTGTAACATATGTTAATATGGCTAATAAACAAATACAAGATCTATTTAGAGAGATTCAACAAAGTATTTAGAGCCGTAAAAAGCCTTGTTATATAGGACATATTAGAGCCCACTCAGGGCTTCCTGGACCTCTAACTTTAGGAAATGATTTAGCAGATCGAGCCACATGCTTAATTAGATTAACTCAACAAAAATTGGCTCAAAAATCTCATACATTACATCATCAAAATAGTAAGAGTTTAAAAAATCAATTTAATATTACCAGGAAAGCAGCTAGACAAATTATAAGATCATGTTCCTCTTATCCTAAACATTTTAATGTACCTCATTTTGGTGTCAATCCTAGAGGCTTGACTCCCAATCACTTGTGGCAAGTGGATGTGACTCAAGTCCCAAAACTAAAATATGTTCATGTAACAATTGACACTTTTCAGGATTTATCATGGCAACTCCCTTAACAGGAGAAGCCACCAAACATGTTATAAGTCATTGCTTAAAGTGTTTTGCTGCAATTGGTATTCCTTCCATTTTAAAAACCAATAATGGCTCAGGATATATGAGTCTAGCTTTTCAGCGTTTTCGTGCACAAATAAATATGTCATAAAACGGGTGTTCCGTATAATCCTCAAGGCCAAGGAATTGTGGAACAGGCCCATGGATCTCTTAAAAACCAATTACAAAAAATAAAAAGGGGGAGCTATATCCCCAAACACCAAAGAATTATATTAATCATGCACTCTTTATTTTAAATATTTTAAATGTGGATATACAAAGCCGCTCTGCAGCTGATAGATTGTGGCATCCTAGCACCAAGGACAATTATGCCTTGGTGAAATAAAAAGATCTAATTACTAAAATATGGCAGGGCCCTGACCCCATATTAATTTGAGAAAGAGGGTATGTTTGTGTTTTTCCACAGGATGCAAAAGGAGCCAGGTAGATCCCAAAAAGGCTGGTGTGATTTGCAAAAGTCATTCCCCAAAAGAAAATGCGCCTGCTGCAGACAATCATGAATTCTGTCCTGACTGAGAAAGGAAATCTGCAAAGCTCCATGACCCACCCTTTGTTTCATTTTGCTCCTGGGAGAAGATGTCATGCAGAAAAAGAAGCCTCTTATCTAAAGGACTGGACTTGATTGTTCTGTTAAGGAGGACAATTCTCAACAAAAAGAGAAAGAATAAAAAGAAGTACTGACTTTAAAACTTTGGTTTGACTGTGGTTTTCAGCAGACCAAAACAAACTTGCTTCAGAAACTCTTGGGAGGCTCTGTAACTGCCTATGTAAATTCTCCTTTTGCCTTGTTGTTTGAAAATGTTAATGTTTCCTGCCAGCAATGTAAACTAACACTGTATTTGTAAGCTTTCAAATGGTTCTGATTGTTCAACAGCCTTTTACAATTGTTACTGTGAATGTCTTTCAGACTTAGTATTTACACAAGGAGTCATCTTTTAAGTCACTTTTAAGGCGTGTTATTTTGGACTTGGCTTGTAATAGGAGGTGAGCTCCTGTCAGTGACAATTGACCTGCCTGAAGGCCTTTAGAATGTTAAAGCTGAGCTAATCTACAATGAGACTAACCCCCCCCCCCATATCTTCCCTAGCAGAGATGGGTAAGATTTCTCTGGGGATTATTCTACCCGTCAGGGCATAAATGATAAAATTCATGTGCCAATGGATAAAAATAAGCCTTTCGGAAGAACAACCTAAGACAGGCACAATCTTCCGCTCCGTAACTCATAAGTTATGGTCAAAAAAAAAATTTTTTTTAATAATTAAAAAAGGGGGAATCTGTCAGGGGCCCGTAGTCTCTCTCTCCAGTGGCTGTTTTAGCAGCTGCTTTGATATTTAAATCTCAGCATGAAGACTGGCTTTAACAGGCCTTCTTTGGAGTCAGGGAAGAATTTGCAAGTCCATCGCCTTTTGTTTTATGACAGCAGGTGGGATGCTTGTCAAAACCACACCTCTTGTTTCACCTCCTTGTGATTTTAACTCATTGTGTTGGACTGTTTAAAATAAAGCAAGGCTGGCTGGCGGGCGGGTGCTTGGCATTTTGGGCTGACTAGTTTGTCATTGACCACCAGAGCTTCTCGGACGATCCCATGTGTTGTATAGTTTATTAATTTCAATCCTCACTCCTGACTCAAGAACCGTTCGACTCTGCTGGCTGGCCCGGCAGAGAGAGGATACAAAGTGAATAAACTGTAATTTAAAAAAAATATATATATATATATATCTTCCATATGAGGTTTTCTGGGCATTGGTAGAGGAAGCTGATTAATGTTCTATAGTCTACTATGAATCTGCATTGACCACGTGGGACCACTACTAGCTAACTGGGACTATTGGAGTTGAAGGATTGTGGGCTTGATAATATTGTGGTGGCTATGCCTGACTGTCAATTTGACTAAAACTTGAAAATAAAGGGCACAACTGTGAGGGATTCCTGCTTAAGTTGAAGTGGGGAGATCTACTTCTAATCTAGATCTTTGTGGAAAAAAGACACTTCTTAAATCCCAGCCTTAGCTGGATTTGGTGGCACATGCCTGTATTCTCAGCTCTCAGGGAGGCAAAGGTAGGCAGATCTCTGTGAATTCGAGGCCATCCTGGTCTACAGAACACCCAAGGCTACACAGAGAAACCCTGTCTCAAAAAGCCAAAAAAATAAAAGTCCAGCTCTTTACTCAAGATCTAACCTGGGCCATGCCTTCTCCTGGTACCTACACAATGACACAGAAGGAGGCCTTTGCTCCTCCCTTGCTCACTCTCTTCTTGCTAACAAGTCCATTCCTTCACTGGTATCCTACCCCTCAGGATTCCAGTGTATACCGAAGACCAGCTGAGCCATCCAGCCTTGTGAACTGAATATCTATTGGATCCTTAGGGTTTCCATTCACAGCCAGCCATTGCTGGATTAGCTGAACCACAGCCTGTAAGTCACTCTAATAAATCCTTTTTCTATACACAGAGAGAGAAAGAGAGGGAGAGAGATTCATTCTGTAAGTTTCATTGCTCTAGAGAACCCTGACTAATACTGTAGGCATGATATCATTGTCCACTATGTAAAGATTCAAATGTTCATCTCTGTTTCCTGACATCTGTTTGCAGTCCTTGTTGTGAGAATTTCTTGTCTGAACTTTGCTCCCCAATTGTCTCCTGATAGGTCAAAAAAAGCAGCTTAACAGCCAGTTACTGCATAGAGGAGAGAATATGTATGGACTTCCTGCCAGCAAGGAGAGAAGATAGAAAGAGGAAGTGAGGACTCAGCCTTTGGCAGAGATTTAGGAAACATTATGAAAGAGCATCTGGAACACAGAAAGCCATAAAATGCAAGTATCTCAGAGCTTTACATTGGGAGGAAGCCAGATTAGCTTAGAGGGGTAATGCAGATTTATATTGCTCAATTGTTGTTCTATAAAGCTTATTAAATAAATAACATCGTCCTGTCTCAATTATTTGGGTGCTGGCCAGGTTAAGAGAGAAACCACAGCACACAATGTTAAAACAAACACTAACATAATATACTAACGTAGGATCTTCCTTCAATAATTTCTTTACAGTGTCAATGGTGGTTCATTGCCTTCCTTGATAGGGTATTGCTTGGTAAATGCTCTCTTAATTTTGGGGAGTTCTATAGCAGGGATTTGGACATGGGTAATGTCACAGCCCAAGGGTTTAACTTTTCTTTTCTCTTTTTAAATGTGCAGCCTTTGGGGAAATGGTTTGAGTATACCATCCTTCCCCACACACAATTGGGTGCTGGTGTAAATATTGTGGGACTATTCAGAGATGAGTTATAGACTAATAACTGCTTTGGAGGGCTTTCCTACTGCTGACGTGGAGTATCCTCCAGAGAAGTCTGTTGGGACATGGGATTAAGCCAATAGAAAGTCTTTATTACTGGCTGGTTTGGGGGTCCTTTCTCAGGGTTTCTGCTTAACAGAAAAACTATGTCCTGGGTTGACACACTTCTGTTACCAAGAACAGTTAGCCAGAAGCAGAACTGCAGAAGCGAATAAGCAAGGTTCGTACATTTAGACACTTTCCCAGATCTATGGATTTGATGGATCAGGTCTTTCTTTTCATTTCGGCAGGTGTCGCTGTCTAAGCACTGAGTTATACAGCCTGAATGGAACTCAATTATGGAGTCAGCCATGCTAAAGTTGGATGCTGTCATAGACCCCAGTGGTCTCAGTGGATGAGTCAAATTGTGGACTCATCTTGTGCTGAAAGAGGTGCAGTTGGTCCTAAGGACCATTAATTTTACTGAACTGACAAGTAGTTGGCCATATAGTTTAAGATGCAGGGACTTGCCATTAATCCAAGCAGAATAAAAACTAAAGGCCCAGTCAGTGGTGACAGCGGTTATCCCGAGGGGGGATGCACAACAGGACAACAGACGATGGAACCGAAGGCACAGAGACTGGTGTCAATTATCTCCCCAGACATGGCAAGGTTTTTGCTAATTACTCCTGATCAATTAGCATAGAACAACAGGTTTCTCCCAAGGCATACATATTTTCCTTTATCTTATGAGAAGTACATCTAAGCCTCTTTAATTTTGTAGGGCCATTTCTGCAAGGGAATCTAACTGCTGTTCTAATTCAGAAATAGAAACTTTTAATATCTCTAGGTACTGAACTACCTGGCTATTTAGATCCTTAAAGTTTATATCCCATGATAAATGCTGAAGTACCTATTTGCTGTTGAGCAGCTATACTGGCTGTGGCTAGGAGCTGAGTGAGGACTGGCGCAGACATTTTTGTTGATGCCCAGTGTCCATGTTAAAATTTACTTTCCCTTCTCTTCCGTTATATAGGTATACCTGGGGAAGAATGTGTACTAAGATATAAAAGGGCTTTTTCAATTTTGGAAAGTGTCAGAAGAGGCACATTTAGTCAAACTGCTAGTACATGCCCACCAAGTAGTATCAGGGGCTCAGTAATACTGTGTTTTCCAGATAAATTAACCCAAAAGGCAGAATGAAAAGCATCAGAATAAAGGAAGTGTCTAGGTTAAAGGTTTGGATATTAGACCAGTTCCAGCCCCTCACAAGTCCTCTAATGTTGATTTGTGCTTCATCAGTTACAATGAGTTCTGTCAGTCAGTGGGTTGACAGTCTGGTTAGTTCCTATCCCTATGTGGTATGAAGGGGGCCAAGTGCCTAAGCATAACCAGCAATCCAGGTCAATTTCTGGATGGAAAGAATTAACTCTGTCTCCAGGGTCTTTTCCTATGGCATAGAGTCTGATACCCCATGTTTTCCAAGTTTCTCAGACTTTCTTATGGAATTTTTATGTTTTTAATTCTATGGCCATTGCATTACATTTTCCCATTGTGTGTTTTTGGGAGAAGGTCTTTCTTTCTATGCATTTATCCATGTGTTTTTAGGAAGCCTCTGCTTTACAACCCCAATTTTTATAATGGAAACCTGTTTCTGGCAACCAGGGGGCCCAGCCACAGGGCATACAAAGAATGATAAAGTCTGTATTTCTGTCTCAAAAGACAAACCTCCATATCTTTTCTTCCTCCAGTACAACCAGAAGCTTAAAATGGTCATCAATGAGCAAAGGTAAAATGAATAGGGGTTGCCGGTCTAGAGTTACATGAGCTAATACAGAGCTAATACTGTCTCTGTGTTTCTTAGTTCCCAGGTCCAGGCTTGAGTGCAGTGGGGGTTGGACCAGGACCCTGAATTCATACCAAATATGAGTCAGGTGGATATGGAGGGGCAGGGCCTGGAGACCCAGTGAAGCCTTAATTTTAATGGGTCCATACTCTAGAACACAGCCCATTTGACAGCAGTGTCTCTGGCTTCCACGTTCGAAACTCAGGTGTGGTGGATCCATGACATAATGCTAGCTAGCTAGCTTCACCACCATAGGAGAGGAGAGACTCATCTCGTAGGGCCGTTTCCAGGTTAGTGCCCATGTACCTTTGGTTACCCGCTTGACCCAGACAGTGTCACTAGACTCAAACAAGGGAAAACTGTGTTGGACTCAGGTCCTCTGGTTCTCTCAGATAGTCTAATTAATAGTCTTTATGGAGGACCAGAGTGGCTGTAGTGACCTGAGAAGGGAATGAATAGGGAGTTCTGCTAACTGCTGGTCTTTGAGCCATGAAACAGCGGGGGAAGTGGGTCTTCTAAACATGATCTCATAGGGGGTAAATCTCTCTTTACATGAGGTTGCAGTGGGCACAAAGCAAAGCAAAGGAAGAAAGTCTATTCGCCCTTTCCTAGACTCTAATGAGAGTTTTGTTGAAGTTTCTTTCTTTTTTTTTTTTTAACATTCCATTTATTCTTTCTACCTGCCCAGAACTCTGAGGTCTATATGCGCAATGAAGTTTTCAATCTCTGTCTAAATCTTTAGCTATTAATTGAGAGGTTTTGGCTATGAAAGTGAGGCCGTTGCTAGAAGGAAGCCAAATGAGGAAACCAGCTCCTAGAGGAGCTTTTAAAGCCACGATCTGAACAGTTTCAGTGTGAGTGTGGAAGGCTTTTACCCATCCAGAAAAAATACCTATAAAAACTAGCAATTTCTTGTATCCTCCCCTGGCAGGCCAGATCTTGAGAAAGTCAGTTTTCCCAGAATTCGGGGGTGGGGGTGGGGGGGCTTGCTCTCACATTTGGATTCAACTGAGAACAAACCTGTCACCTTGCTGAGACATCTCGTGCTGGGCTATCCAGTCTATGTATAACATATCTTGGTCTGAGCAACTCAGAAAGGGTTGTGGACTCCAGATGAGTAGCCTGGTGAAAATTAGTTACCAATAGTCTGGTCAGATGTTTCTAGGACAAGAATCTTTCCCTCTGGTGTCCCCCATTGTTAGACTCCCAAGGCGGGAGCCCCTCCATCTCTCAGGATGGTCATGAAACCCCAAATGACCAGCGAACTTGCACTTGATGCAAATAAGCAAGAGGTTTTTATTCAGCAACCAGAGCGCTCTGGGACCCCGCACACAGTCCCCATGCGAGGGACAGTACAGTGCCCCAAGCAACAAAATCACAGTTTATAAAGGCAAAAACCACAAACCAGGAGGGGGGTCTGGAGGTTAGAGACTTTCCTAATGGGGCGATCTGTGATTGGTCGTAGCCAGCTGCAGCTGAGAGGGAACAGTTAGAGATTGCTTATGTTTTTTCATCCATAACTTCAGAAGGGCGTCTCTCAGAAACGTTTTGTATCAGATCCGGGTTCGGTAATGATTAAAGCTCACAAGTTTCAGTTCCCATGGTTAGTTCCCATGGTTAGTTCCCATGGTAGGGCCAAATTAAAATTTTCTGTCCTTACACCATCAACCTGTGCACTTGTGCTGCATTTCCTCTTCTTCTTCTTCTTCTTCTTCTTCTTCTTCTTCTTCTTTCTCTTCTTCTTTTTCTTCTTTCACTTCCACTTCCTCTTTCACTTCCTCCTCCTCTTTTTTCTCTATTTCCTCTTAGTTGTGCCATGAAGTACAGAGGATAAGACACCAAAATTCTTAAGTGCATTTCATCATTAGCACAGATTTTGTTTAGGGAAAAGGTCTTGTCTTGATCAGTTCTCCATTGTTAAATGGCTTGTGAGCTGGTTTCAGCAGCTGGGACCTATTTACAGCTTTAATTTTTCTAACTGTTATAATTTTGTTCTAATATCTGGGGCTGACTGGATGCAAAGAAAATGGTTTTTTAGCAGATGTCCTTAATCCTTCTTTTAAAAAAGAACTATCCAAATTTGTTTTAAATCTCCTTGCCCAGTGTTGAACAGAAGGGAAAACTCATTGCATTCCTCAGCAGCAAGCCCCCTTCCCAACATGCATGATGTTCCCTGGAACAGCATCTCTAATTTTTTTTTTCAGAAAAAGGTAGTTTTTAGTTTTACAGCTATATGAATTACTGGTTAAAAAGAAGACATAAGCCTTCTGAGGTGATGCATGTCTTTAATCCCAGCACTGGGGAGGCAGGGGCAGGAGGATCTCTGAGTTCAAAGCCAGCCTGTTCTACAGAGCATGTTTCAGGATAGCTAGGGTTACCAGGGAAACCCTGTCTTGAATAACCCAAAAAGAAAAATAAAACAAAATGAAACCAAAAAAGTGGAACTTTCTCTTTTCCTTCAGGCTCAGTCCAGAGGAACCTTTCCCCTGGCTTTCCCCATGGCTGCTTAGGACAAGGAGAGAGCAAAGGGAATTCTCACCTCAGCTAACTATTTTTCCCTGTCTGTGTGTATTTCTCAGGTGTCAGGAGGCCTCTGGATGAGGGGACTGACCCTTCAGCCATCTCCACACAGGGACCAGAACCAACCCTAAGAGTGAGCAGAAGCTGAGTGTCGAATCAAGCAAGAGTTCTGTGAATGCGACAGGCAGAGAGGTTTTGCTTTGTTTGGTTGGTTGGTTGGTTTCTCTGGGTCACTAAGCAGAACCAAAAGAATTCAGATCCACACCAAGAGGGGGAAAAGCTCTTAAGCCAAGGAAGGTGTATCACACCAGAGGAAGCCACTGCTCAGTGCACAGAAACAGAATTGACAGAAACATACAAACACACACACACATGCAGAGAGAGAGAGAGAAGACGGCCAGAGGTAGCCACCTATTGTGGGGCAGGTGCAGAGACATCGCCATTACCTTTGAGGAATCTCTTCTCTCAAATTTGTGTAAAAATTGTTCTCCACCATCTCTGATTGGTTAATAAAGAGCTGAACAGCCAATAGCTAGGAAGGAGAGGACAGGAGACTTGAGGCAGGACTTCCAATTTCAATTGAGGGTACCAGATAGAGGAGAAAGAGAGAAAAAAGAGGGAAAAGAGTCGTCAGGCCATGAGAAGGTGGTTATGAAGAAGTTGCCATCAGGAGGTGGCCATGAGGAGGGCACCATAAGGGAGTGGCCATGAGGACAAAGATGAAGCAGGAGCAGCCAGGGTGAGACAGATGGCAGGTAACGGGGCAGGTGGCTGGGAAATAGAAAAGAACCATAGACAGGTTAGAATAGATGAGTGTCTGCCCTGGCACAGTGCTTTAAAGCCTATTAATAAATCCAATAGGTCTCTGTGTCATTGTTTGGGAGCTAGAAAAATCAATAATTTATTTTTCCAATAGAAGCAGGCTTTCCCACACTTGATCTATCTCAATTTGAGGCAGAAGGACAATGGGAAAGTGTGAAAGAGGCCCACTTCTGTGATTAACTAAACCATAACCAAACATGACCATAAGTTTGATTCTTTTAAAATTGCTTCCTGTGTCTGTGGGTGATGTTCCCTTTTGGGGACCCTAAGAAAATTGAGGTAATGTCCAAGTCCTGGAAAAGCTAGCTGTATCATTTGTTTTCCAGTCTCTATGTGATGGAAAAGTGCAGGACTTAACTGAAGTCCTGGCTGGAACAGTTTGTGATGCTGAATGATATAGACAGCCATCTAGAAGTTTTTCTGGATGCAGATTTTTTGAGAAACAGCTATTGAGGCAGTCTGTGAGGCTGACTTGCCTGGGCTACTTGTCTTCTCTTCTTTGGTGTCTGGTCCTTTTGCTTTGTAAACACATAACCCCAAGCTGTGGTGGCCCACTGCCCACCACCAGCTGTTGCAGATACCCAAGAGCTAAAGCCTAAAGTGGCATTCTGCCAGCCCCTCCTTCTTGCCCTGGTGGAGACAGGAGACAAAATGGCAGCTTCTGCCAGTATCTCAAAGCTCAAAGGGAGCTGTCCATAGGACTATTCCTGCCTCAGCCTACTGCTATGGGAACCACACCTTCCCTGCCTCAGAATGCCTACTGCTGCCCTGGGAGCTGTCCACGATGAGGACAACCTTTCCTCAGCCTACTACCTTCACAGTGGACTCTGTACATTTTGGACTCTTTATATATACTTTATAACCCTTCAAGGCAGAAAAGTGGCCAGACCCCTGCCTAAGGAAGCTCCAGCAGCCCAGCTCCTTCTCCTGACCTCTGTAACTGTGATCTCCAGCTCCTCAGTAAGACTCATCCCAGATTATACTAATTTGAGATAAACCACCTGGACAAAACCCCACCAATCCCTGAGCTCCCCAAGCTCAGGACTTGAAATCCACCAATCCTCACTCTGAAAATCCCTTCTTTAGAAAGCTCCGCCCACTAAGAAATTCTATATAAAGTCTGTGTCTTCCCAGTTCCCTGATATCTCCTCCTGGAAGCAGAGACAGCCACTCCTGGATTTGTCCCTCCTCTCCTGGGTTCATCCCTCCAATAAATCTCTTCTAAGAGACTTAGTCTGCTGTGACTCTCTTGTCAGAAGAAGCTATGAAGAAGAGAAGAAAGCAGAGGAGTGGAGCTCACATTCCAAAGCTCCACAGGGGTTGGGGCAATTCTCCCCTGGAAGTTGCAACAGATGGAGAAGAAGCAGAGCTCAGGCTCCTAAGCCCCTCAGCTCCTCAGCGATTGGGATAACCCTCTGCTGGGAACTGCAACATCTCTATTGAGGAAGCCTTCTCTCGGAGCTGTGTGGTTCCTGGGCTCCCATGCCTCATGATACCCTTGAGACACTGTCCCTCCTCAGAGCTGGAATCCTTCCCAGTCCCCGGAGTTGTGAGTTGTGACTCTCCCACCCAATCAAGAAGGAAGGCCAGCAACAAAAACAACAACAGGGATTTTCTAGAATCCCTTTGACTTCCATCATTTCTTCTGAGGTTAGCTCACTTTTCCCATAAGTGGGCTGTATAGATCCGTCCTTATCTCTTCTTTGAACAAAACCGTGTTTTATTTGCTGCAGCTCTCTCCTTGTAAATAATCTGGATTCTACTTCAGTGGTCACGAGCATATTATTAGATAACCATGAGGTATAAATATCCTTAACCTTACCGGTACAGGTAGAGTGATCTCAGTGCTTCTGAGGCATCTGAGGCATCCTTCTCTGGACGAATTGTTCCTCTGTCTTTCTACCAAGTTGCTACTTACCTGTTTACCTTTCATTCTATCAAGTCAATGTCTTTAATTATTTTGCATAATACTCAGGCAGTTCTAAGGGATGCCCTCTCTAGCAATGGCTCCATGACCCCGAGGTAGACAATGGATTGCCAACTTTGGTTCCTTCTTGAGCCTAGATAACTTCCGTTCTACTGAACATGTTCTGTCCCATTTGCCTTCAGGATGGCCCCATCCTTTACATTAATTTTCTTGATTCCTGTTGGTCTCTGCATTTTGTCAGTTTGCTTGCCAAATAATAGAGAATTTGACTTCTCTTCTCCTGAAGTACCACTTTAGGTTGTTGGTAGAGTAGGCCTGATTTACCAGCTTTTCATGGCTCCTCAGTCCCTCATGTAACACTGAGCAAACTGCTCCTGCCACCCGGTCTTGAGGCCAAAAGACCTTCTTGGGGGTTAGTTTCTGCCACAGAGGCTCCTCCTCAGAGTTCTGGTTCCTTCTTTCCTATGGTGTCTCTGTTACCTGGAAGTCATGCTCTTTTGTTCATTTTAAAATGCCATAAATACAACAGATCTGATTTAAAATTTTATTTGGGGGAAGGTAAGCAGAAGAGAGTTAGGGCCTGAGTGAGCCATGAGGGCAGAGAGACAGAGAGAGACAGAGGGACAGAGATAGGGGTGCTCAGACATAGAAACAAAAGCAGAGAGAGCAGGGGGGCGTGGCAGACTGTTTATATCTGAAGCATCTGACCCAGGTGACATCATAGGATGCAGGTAGTGACATAGGACATTGTCAGGACCTTAAAGGCCCCTAATTGCCTGCACAACATAACACATGCAGTCAAAAACTTACCCTTCTCCTTGGGTGATTCTGGGATACCCTTAAAACAAGAAGAAGAATGGGGGAGAGGGAAGGGAACTGAAGTGGGGTGGGGTGGGATGGAGGGAACAGGAGTCAGGTGGGTGAAGTGGAAGGAAAGGAAGGCTGTAAACACTGAATGCATGTGCAGTCAGTACGTGTGTGCAAATGTGTGTAGGTGTGTGGCTAAGCAGACTCCCTGTGTGGGAATCATTCCAGACTCTTCTATCGTGACTGACTTATTTCACTCAGCAACACATGTAGTATAGTTGTATCCTCTGCCCACTTCCCTCCCCGTCTCCTTCTCCTCTGTCCTCCATCTTTTCCTCATCTTCTCCTTCTTCTCCTCCATCTTCTCCTCCTCCATTTCCTTCACCTCCCTTTTCTCCTCCTACAACTTCTCCTTCATCTCCTCCTCAACATCTTTCTCCTCCATCTGCTCCTCTATCTACTCCTCCATCTCCTGTTATGCCCAGATTTTAAGGTCCCCAAAGACTACCAGGAGCCGGACCATGTATGCAAGAGCGAAGAGCTTTATTTGGTATTAAGCTCAGTCTCTCCACTATCACCAATACATGGATCAGAGAGGAGAGCCCCGAGCAGCTACATGGCAGGGTTTTTATTTGGGGCTTGAGCAAGAACCCGGAACTCCCAGCTTAGCAGTCATACAATTGGATGATATTCAGCAAGGGCAAGTTTGTTACAAAGTGATTGGCTGACTAACATAACTAACATTGAGCGAGCTGTCTGTGTACCTCAGGAATGTTGGTTAGTGGGCTGCCCAGCACGATGCCCACCCTGAGATAAGATGCCTTCCCATTATTGTTGTTACCTCCAGGATATTCCTTGGGTAGGGAATTTTATGGTGTTCTTATTCCCGGAATTGGTGGCCTAAGACTGCTGACTTTTGGGGGCGGGGGTCAGGCCTGGTCCTTTCATTCCCCCCTCAAACAGGATATAATCTCAAATCTTTGAGATGGGCCCAAGGGCTGGTATTGAGACTTTTTTTTTAAATGCTAGGCATAATTGTTCAGGGGCATGAAGCATGATTAGAAGAGACAGAACTAAGGGCCAATTTCTGGTACATCAATTGACATTGTAGAAACCCATTCCTTATGCCAGGGAGCCCCTTTTGACTTAGCATTTCAGCCTGCTAAACAGGATAAAGGCCGACGAATTTCTCTTCTTCTGTAGCTTCTTCAGGCTGACATTGGCACGGAGATATTGGGGACCCAGAAAGGCTGAAAGGCTAGTCAAAAGCTAGGCAATGGGGTACCCTCTAATTAGCAATCCAGCTGAAGAGACAGGGAGCGGTCACATCAGCTGGACTGGTTTACTTCAGCTTTCAGCAAGCCCAGCTCTCAGCTCGCAATCCATAGTTGATCCCTGAATGGAGTCTGTCGGCCAGGTGAAAATCTGCCGAGACAAATTCAGATTAGAGGCAGAAGATAAAATTTGTCTAGTAAATGGGGAAAGTGAGGAATTCCAAGACCAAGGGAAAAATTCGTCTGGGGTTCATTTGACCTATGGCAGATTCAAGTCTCATGACTTTTTGATTTCCTGAGACTCATATGAATTTTAGTTTACAAAAGGAAGTATATTAGTATCACCATTGTATTGAGATCCATATTTAGGAAAAGCAGGTAACAGGTGTCTACAAGGCAGCAGGAGTAGACTCATGGCATTAAGACCTAGGAAAAGCTATGACTTTGGGGTCAGATATACACATTAGACAGAGATGATTTTAGCATGATGAGAAGCACCTTTAAGTCTATCTCCAGAAGACAACCAAAGGGAAATTAAAATCTTGAGCTTGTGACTGGATAATAAGCAGTCAGTGCTCCATCGGCTTATCAGAACTCCACTGATCAGTATTGTAACTGTGAACCTCTGAAATCCTATAACAACATTAGCACAACAATAGCATAGAGGGGAGAAATCTGAAATACCTCCCATTTTAATTTGCCTTAAATTACTTTCTTATGTCATTACAACTTGCATTCGCATACCTTAAAACACCTTTTTTAGACCCACAAACACTTTACAACTTGCATTTACCAACCTTAAAATACCTATTTAGATCCTCCAATCTTTCTTGCAATTACCAACTTTAAAACACTTTCTTAGAAAGGCTTTCCTTCATAACTTTTATTTACCAACCCTGAAACATCTCCCTAGATCCTCAATTTTTTAGATCCTCATAAATTAAACTTTCATATCCTCAGACCTTATATACTTTACATCTTTCTATCCAGTTATTCACCATAAGACACAGGCAATTAACATGAAAGCTGTGAACAAGGTAAACCTGTTTGCCTTTCTAAATAAGAGATCTAGTATCTACTGGTTCTAAATAGCTAATGAACTGACCAATGAACTAACAGTGGATCTAATTGTCTGCTTTTTAGCTGCAAAGCTACCATTAGCTTATCTTAGCCATCAATGTGATCAGAGACTGGAGAAGGATAAATTATTTAAACTAAATAAATGTACCAATCAAAATGACAGATGACCGGTCAGTCCATCACCTAGGCAGTTGTCCCTGGCTCCTGTGGTCTCATGGCATCATGAGCAGAGGCAGTCTGGCATCAGGCACAGAAGATGAGAGACTGTTTCTGTGGAAAAAAGAACATGAGAGACTGATCTCACCTCGCCTTCAGCAACGTGAAACAATGACTCTCCAGGTGTCCACAGCTCTGTCCAGAGTTTAGGCTGGGCCCTAGCAGTGGGCCAGTTGGGGCAGTTTGCCCAGTGGTTAGCAAACCACAGTCCAGAGTTGAAGTCTTCTGTCATTGTGCTCAAATCTTCTTGGAGACTTGGGGAGCTACTGCCAGGATTTTGGGACTTTTTGTCTGTCATAATAAGCTTACACATGTTAAAATGTCATATTCTCCAGATCTCTGACAAGCTTGAGGGCAAGCATATGAGTTACTCATTGTTTATCTTTAGTTATCTGCTCTAAACTGCATACTGTAAAACAGAATGTTATAATCTCCAGTTCTGGCATAGTCCTTAGATAAATGTTTTAGGACCATATCTATTTCAAGTAGATTTACATAGGCAAACTTTGTAGTTACCCATGCCAGGCTTAACCTTGAAAACATAAACAAGAGACTAGGTAAAGCTCAATCTTGAAACCAACTGCAGTCATTAGCATAACTTTAAATATATTTCTGGACTAAAATCAAAGCAAACCTTTTAATCAGAGAGGGCTGGAAAATCTTGCTGTTCCTACCACATTGTGTTATTAAGACCAAACGGCAAAAAGCTTAAAGGACAGAAGTTGCACTTAGCACTGAACGGGGAACTGAACACGGCCGGCAGCCCTGGGCACCACCCGACTCCTACCCCCCCCCCTCCGAGAGAAGATACCTTCCCATTCTTGTGGTCACCTCCGCTACCTCCTTGGGTAGAGAATTTTATGGTTTTCTTATTTCTGGAAGTGGTGACCTATGGGACTGATGACTTTGGGGGGAGGGGGTCAGACCTGGTCCTTTCAGTCCTCCTCCATCTTCTCCACCTCCTCCATTTCCTCCTTCTCTATTTCCTCCATCTCTTCCTCCATTTCCATCTCCTCTTCTCTCTCCTCCTCCATCTCCTCTTCCTCCATCTTCTCTTCCATCTCCTCCTCCATCTCCATCTTCTCACATGCCTCCTCCATCTTCTCTTCCATCCCCTCCTCCATTTCTTCCTCCTCCATCTTCTCCATCTTCTCACACTCCTCCTCCATCTTCTCTAACGTGTCCAACTTTACATGGTTCTCAAAATTCAAACTCAGCTCCCCATGCCCGAATGGCTACCCACTCAGTCACCACACCAGCACATTACCTTTCACTATGCAGTCTAGTGGAGTCTGTCTTCTGACTGGAGTATTTCGGCCAGAGATATGGAATAGAAATAAAATATGAATTTATATAATTTGAGGGTTTCCAGGCACCACAACTTAAAAGTAGAGACGAAAGAAGGCAAGACCTGGAGAACAGGGCAGAGAGGTGGGAAGTGGTAAGGAAAGACAGGGCTGGAGAACTCCAGGTCTCTGCACCGGATGTGGTCACTTGCTCACGACCAACCAAGCAGCTTGGATGAGGGGAAGGAGCTCACCAGCCTCCACCCTACCCCGCCAGTCTTCCTCAGAGATTTCCTGTAGGGCATTAAGCCCCTGGTAGCCACCCACACACGGGGAGCTGAGTTCAGTGTGCTGTAAAAGGAGAGACAGGATTGTGTTGAAGAGTAAAAATGCTCTAAAGAAGAAGCAGAGACTGAATGTGATAATAATGCACTGTACACCTGGGTAAAACTCTCCAAAACATTAAAAATATTATCTTTTTTAAATGAATAAACACAATAAAAGTTTAATAATGAAAATTTCGTACTTTTATGTTTTAAGATTGTTAAATACATTTTTTAAAAAAATTGAGACACGTTCTCGTTATGTAACCTTTAAAAACTGTAATCGGTTCCACTCCTCCCTGTCTTCCTGTATTCCCAATATTTGTGGGCCTCAGGGACACAATACATATATTAATCAACCAAGTAAAGGGATCTGCACGTGAGACTGAGTCTGGTTCCAGCAGACGCGGAGGAGAGCGCGGGCTGACCAGGCGGGGCTGGGCTGCGAGCCTCGTTCCCACGCAGGCCTTCTGCAAAAGCGCCTCCCAGCAGTGACATCTGCCGGCCACACCCGGCGCTTTCCCTTCCCGCCTGCTCACTTGCTTCTGCTACAAACGCCTTAGTGTTCTGGCGGTGGTGGCACACGCCTCAAATCCCAGCCAGCACTCAGGAGGCAGAAGCAGGTGGATCTCTGCGTCCTAGCCAGCCTGGTCTACAGAGTGAGTTCCAGGGAAGCCAAGGCTACACAGAGAAACCTTATCTCTAAAAACAAACAAAAACAAAAAGTCCACGTGTTTGTGTGTTCATATGTTTTCATGTATGTTTGCGTGCGTGCGTACGTGCATGTGTTCTTCTGTTGGGGTGTGTATGTACAGACACGCACAGCTACAGGTCAGTGTTAGGTGTCTTCCGCTATTGTTCGCCGTCTTAGTTTAGTTCTGTTTTTATTTTCAGCTTCTGGAGACTTCTCCACACTAATTCTAGAGAGGCAGCACCAGTCTGCAACCCCAGCAACACTGGCGGCCCCCCTTCGCTGCATCCTCTCCGGCACTTGTGTGTTGCTTTGTTGATCTTCGCCATTCTGACTGAGGTAAGACGAAGTCTCACAATTGTTCTGATTTGCATTTCCTAATGCAGTGAATATTTTCTGAGCCATTTGTTACCCAATGTTTATTTCTTCTGTGAACTCTGTTCAGATCCATAGGCCATTTTCAGATTGGGTCATTTGTTTTCTTGATCTGGTTTTTGAGTTATTTATATATTCAGGATACTAACCCTATACCCGATGTATAAACATATAACTAGCAAAGACTCAGTCTCACTGTGCAGATCCCTTTACTTGGTTGATTAATATATGTATTGTGTCCCTGAGGCTCACAAATATTGGGAATACAGGAAGAGAGGGAGGAGCAGAACCGATTACGGTTTTTAAAGGTTACATAACGAGAACGTGTCTCAATTTTTAAAAAATGTATTTAACAATCTTAAAACAAAACATAAAAGTATGAAATTTTCATTATTAAACTTTTATTGTGTTTATTCATTTAAAAAAGATAATATTTTTAATGTTTTGGAGAGTTTTACCCAGGTGTACAGTGCATTATTATCACATCCAGTCTCTGCTTCTTCTTTACAGCATTTTTCTGGACTCTTCAACACAGCATCGAAAAAGGTGACTAAGCCACACTCTACCCTCTAAAACAGCGGTTCTCAACTTAGGAGGGTAAGGGGCATTGGATGACCCCTTCCCAAGGGTCGCATGTCAGCCATCCTGCATATCAGATATTTTTATATTATAGTTCATAACAAGAGTAGAACTACTGTTAGAAAGTAGCAACAAATAGTTCTACGGTTGGGACCCCTTCAACAACAGCTGTATTAAAGGGTCCCGGCATTAGGAAGGTTGCCAACCACTGCTCTGAATGGACCCTATAAGTCTCTCCTCCCCAAAGAAAGGTTCTCTCAAACATGGGTTAAAATGGCTGGGCTAGTGACGGAGCTCAGTAGGTAAAGGTGCCTTCCACCGAGCCTGACAGCCTGAGTTCATCCCCATGACCCACTTGGTGGGAGGAGAGAGCCACACACATGCCATGGCACATGTATACTCACATGCCACACACACACATAAGTGAGATGATCATTCAGTGGCTGGCCTGGCTGAGGGTGGTTACACTTATCTAATCTCAGGACACTGAGGCCGGAGGATGGTGGGCTCCAGGCCAGCCTGGGCTGCTCAAGGCTTGGTACCAATGAGCAGCTTCCACTGTGAGGTGGAAGCTCAGGGTTGAAGCCTGTGTTTAGATCCGCTCAATTTAGTGACTGTGAAGAAAGGGGGAGAGGTGGGGGGAACGTGCCAGGTAGGGGGGGAGAGTGAGAACCCAGGGGAGAGAGGCAGAGATGGGGGAAAGGCAGGTGGGAAGTAGGAGGGGCAGACAGACACTAAGACAGACTGTTCACTTCACGAGCACCCTCCCCCCCCCCCAACCTATTTCTTCCAACTAGTCCCCTCCCTAGTTCTTGGCCACCTGCAGTCCATTACACTGTGACTGACAGTGGCTGGACTGGAGGAGTTCTGAGTCCTTGGGATCCAGTTGCCTCCCCAGGACCTCTAGCCATCTCTCCAGCTCCGATTGCAGGCATCTTAAACACATTTGAGGTGTAAGATGCTCGTGTGTGTGTGTGGTGTGTGTGTGTGTGTGTGTGTGTGTTCTCGCGCTCGCGCGTGCAGTCACCCGTGACCACCAATAGTAACCGCCTGCACAAGGGGCTGGGAATTAAAAGAGAAGACAAGGAACACAAAGAAGTGACGCCAAGACAGTGCTCTGATCAAGGTGCCATTTTTATTACAGAGTAAGCCACTTATATAGGTTTCCAAGTAAACATATCCAAGCAAAACAGGAAAATTAACCAAGTGAAACAGGAGGTTTAACTGAG
>CM053753.1:29218465-29256221 GCA_028658305.1 Pachyuromys duprasi | reverse complement strand
CCTCACTTAGAAAGTCAAATGGGATAGACATTAGATGTAGGAGAAAATAAGTACCAGGATAGGACCCTACCCCAGATGGCCTCTGAAAGGATCTACCTAACAATGTGTCAAAGCAGATATTAAAACTCATAACCAAACCTTCGGCAGAGTGCAGGGAATCATATGAAAGAAGGGGGAGTTAGCAAGACCTGGAGAGGACAGGAGTTCTACAAGGACCAAATTTATCAGGGCACAGGGGTCTTTTATGAGACTGTTTCTCCAACCAAGGACCATCTATGGATATAACCTAGAACCCCTGCTTGGATATAGCCTATGGTAGCACAGTCTCCAAGTGGTTACCCTAGTAAGGGGAACAGGGACTATTTCTGACATGAACTCAATGGCTGGCTCTTCAAACCCCCCTCCCCCCATGGAGGAGCAGCCTTGCTAGGCCCCAGAGGAGGACCTTGCAGCCAGTCCTGAAGAGACCTGATAAGCTAGGGTCAGATGGAAGGGGAGGAGGTCCTCCCCTATCAGTGGACTTGGAAAGGGGCAGGGAGGAGATGAGGAAAGGATAGTGGGATTGGGAGGGAATGAGGGAGGGGGCTACAGCTGGGATACAAAGTACATAACCTGTGATTAATAGAAAGAAAGAAAGAAAGAAAGAAAGAAAGAAAGAAAGAAAGAAAGAAAGAAAGAAAGAAAGAAAGAAAGAAAAAGAAGTGTGTAAGCTTAGAGGTCCTTAAATCAGGCACTAGGTATAGAAACCTGAAATTATCCAGAAGGCATCCCAGAGGAGAATCTGGAGGAACAGACGAATGGACTATTCCCATTGGGAGGGTAGGAGTCAGTGACCTGTCAAGGGGTCCAAAGAGCAAGGTTTGACTTAGTAGATATGGTCCTACCTGATCCAACAACTGGTCAGCTTTGGCCAGAGACCAGGGGCACAGCTGCCCGAGGAGGCACAGTTCACCTAGTGGTAGGTTTTTCTGTAGGTGAGTGTGAGGGGGGAAACTGTGCATAGAGGGGGAAAAAATCTCTTCCAAGGAAAAGAGGAAGTCCTAAATGGAGGCCAGCAAAAAGGTTCAGCGCTAGCCAGTGAAGAGCATGGTTGGGGGGTGTCCCTCTGTCTCAAAAGATAGTAGGAAGTTGCAAGACGCTCAGCGGTCAAGTTTCCCCTACCAAGAGAGGCGTTTTATGCTGATCAGTGAGGGGAACTCACCAATCCAGTGGCAGGACAATAGGGGGAATTCACCAATCCAGCCAGTGTTGCCTGAAGAAGGTAGCAACCAAGCAGCCAGGAAAGGAAAGTCCCAAAATCAGGGAAAGGGGAGGAATCCCACCCTCTGAGATAGGCAATAGGTGCAGTACTTATCTGGAGCCCAACTGACCTGAGAGGTGGGTTCAGGTGGATTTCCTGCAGCTTGCAAGAATTACTTTTAAGTTTTACTAGAAGATAAAACTTTAGACATGTTAGCATCACAATTGTAATCTGCACTGAAATATACATTGTAGAAAAGGCAGTGGACATACACATTTGTGTTAACAGCATAAGCATTCTTTAAGGTGAGCTCTGAAAAGGCAGAAGCCTTTCGTGAAGTAGAAGGGACAAAAGCTCACTCAATCTTAACCTTTATTATAATTACACATTATGGAGATTTAAAATCTTAAGCTTGGAACCATGACAGTGGTATAGTGGAATGTTTTTGTATTAGAGTTCGATTGATAAATCAGAGCTCTGTTGATAAAGGTCAAAGCTCTAGACAGTCAATATAATGGTAGCATAGCAACAGGAGGAAATATTAAGCCTTTTTACCTGTTTAGGATACCTTAATCACCTTAGACTTTACAACCTTTATAACTTACATTTGCCAACCTTAAAACACTTTTTTTAGACACTCAAACATTTATAACTTGCATTTATCAACCTTAAGATGCTTTCATAAGACTCTCAAACATGTATAACTTGTGTTTACCAATCTTAAGACACCTTTTTAGACCCTCAAACAACATTGTTTTGGCCTTTGTATCTAGTTATTTACCATGAGACATAGGTGAGACTGTTATGAACATTTGTTGTCCTTTAGCTAAAGTGATGGTAAAAGGTTTCATTCAGGCCTGTTTCTTGAGTCTGGCAACAAGGCATATTGTGTCTAGGCCTGATAATAGCAATTCTAGGACTCAGGCTTAAGGCCTGGTCTCCTGCATGTGAAGAGAACTTTGAAGGCATCTGAAGTCTCCCAAGACAGAAGTTGACAACATGTCTGTGGAACCTGAGTGTGAGGCCAAAACAGACCTGCAGTGTTACCCTGGGCTGGGCAAGGGTGGTGGAGGTCACTGAATCTAGGAGCCATTTGTCCCCCACCAGGCCAAGGAGCTGGAAGCGTCTGTGGCTCTTGTGCTGGTTGAACCTCCATGGCTGGGCACAGAGGACAAGCCTGCCTGGGAGCATTTTGACTTCTAGAGGCCAGTCTACAGCAGGCAGCCATGGCTTGTTGAGGCAGCTGCGGGACCAACACCCCCTTTGGCTGCATTTGAAGCAGTCACCTGGCAGAATTGACTTTTGGCTATACCCTGGCGGGATGGGGCATTGCAGACCTCTTGTTTTTTGTGCGGGACTGCCAACAGCCTCAGAGCAGCAGCCAAGATCTGGAACGTAGTTTTTACTGTAGATGAGCCTGTCGGAAAGGCTTCTTCTCTCTTATTATTTTTACCAACTCCCGTATGCTGGGATTACAGGCGTGCACCACCATGCCTGACTCAACCATGACAAAGGAAAACATTTCACTAGGACTGGCTTGCAGTTCCGAGGTTTAGTCCATCGTGGTCATGGTGGGCAGCACGTCAGCATGAAGGCCGACATGGTGCTGGAGAGGGCAAGTTCCACATCTTGACCCACAGGCAGCAGGGAGAAACTGTGACACGCTGGCTAGACTTGAGCTTACCAAACCTCAAATCCCCCAGTGACACACTTCCTCCAACAAGGCCACACCTCCTTCTCTTGCCACTCCCAAAGGCCAAGTATTCACCCAGGCGAGTCTCCATTTATCAGGGAGGGCAGCCCGTGGGGCTGATCCGGCCTCACAGGCTGCAGCCGCTGGGAATGCGTGCATCCCCCAATCTGTAGGCTCATCTCTGCCTCCCTTCCCCACAGTCCCTAAGCCATGAGGGGCTATGAATAAATGCCTTGTTTCAGTCAGGTCACTCAGTCACCCTTTATGTCTGAAGAGCATTCACACCCATTCACTGCAAACACAGGATCCTTGCCTTTGTCTGTGGGTGACAACAGCTATTTATTTAGAAGGTGGTTTGATGGCGGGTCAGTGACCAAAGGGTGGTCTTCAGTTCCCCAAGGGCCTAAGACCTCTTCAGGCAGAGGGCTGGAACTGGGTATTTCTGGCAACGGGTGTGCGCTCTCTCTACAGAGCAGGCGAAAAGGCAGTAGGGAGCAGCTGTCTCCACTGCCCACTCTCAGGGACCTAGCAGCTGCTCAGGTCACATCCCGGCATGGATATAAGGGGCACCAGCCACTCCAGCTCCCTCTGAATTCTGTGTTCTCTGTGAGCGTCTCTCCCTCCCTCCTTCTCTCTCTCCCCCCTCTCCACTGACCCCTCTCCTTCAGGCCTCACTGCCCCCCTCAGGCCTCTACATCTAGCTCCCCTAGATGCCCCCACTCCTCTACTCTCCCTAAATAAGCCGCTTACACTGGATCTGTTGTGTGGCTTAATTTCTCAGAGCACTCCTGGACACAGGACAGCCGAAGGTGCGCCCTCAGCACACATTTTTTATGATAACACTGCTGAAGGCCTCTCCTGGTATCTACCCGCACTGGGGTCCCACCCACCTGCTACACCTACAACAGATTCCAAACTCAAATCCAGCTCTGTATATGTGTGTAGGTAACTTGTATCTAATTCTGCATGTATGTAACTTGGATTCAACACCATGTGTGTTTGTAACCTGGATTTAACTCTATGTATACATGCATGTAACTTGGATACAACTCTCATTTTAAAAAATAGATGATAGATAGATAGATCTACTAGGAAAACAAATACTTTAAAATAGCAACCATGTGGCTCTCTATCTTGGCTGGTGACCTCACCAGGGTATAAGTGGCCATGTGGCTAGCAATCCGCCATGTGACTTCACCATCTTAAGATGAGCACATGGTACAAAGCCACAATTGCAACTTCTCAGTCCTAATGAACTCTCTGCTTATTATTATATCTCCTTTTAGACTAAGAAAGCAGCAAGTCTCAAATATTTTAGATTGGTTTGGACTTTTGTGTGAATGATAGAAAGGTAAGGTTTTATATATATATATATATATATATTTACAACTTACTGAATATGTGATTCAACTCTGGTTTAGAATATACTGTACACATGATAAAATTTAAGGTTATGAAGATCTATTCAGATGAACACATGCTACTTTAAGATCTATGTCTAACTGCTTCTGTCTTTGCTATTTGCTCAACACTGAGCAATTAGGAAACTGCTGGGAAATGTAGATAAGTAAGAATTTAATTTTGCTAACATAATTCTTAATTGCACATCGCCCTTGGCAACCCCATACTTGTATCCAGTGTGTTATGGTCCCATCCATGTTATGCCTTCTTCTCTTCCTCCTCTGCCTGCCCACTCCTCTCTCCCCAGCAAGTCTTCCTATTTCATGTCCTCTATCATCATCATCCAACTTCTAACGTGCCACAAATGTGCAGGGCTGTGTCTATGACGCCTCGATTCACCAGCTCCACAGAGATGCCTTCCTGCCCACATTCAGCCTACCTACCATAACATCTTCATTGTTTGAGTTGAGGTGTCCGTCCCCACTAACGTGCTTAGATTCTATCGTTTGAAAGTCTCAGCCTTATAACATCTGTAGATTAGTGCTCGGCATTATCCACTCAGGTCTGTTTCTTTGATCACAACTTTGATCTGTTTCACAGCCGACACCATTACAAAGATCACATAAGGAAAACAGGATCATGGGAACTCATACCCAGAAGCTCTGACCAGAAGCAGACCGGGCATCCAGCCAGGGGACAGCAGCCTCCGTGTGGGCCTGTGGCCAGGGAGCAACGTCCTCTGTGTGGGCATGGGGCGGTCCCTGTGCTTGGTCACTGTCCTGCCTTCACTTCTGCTGCCCTGAGATCACCCTGTTGGGTGCAACACAGGGGAAAGCGTTTATTTTAGCTCACAGTTGCACGCTACTGTCTGTGTTGGTTTGGATGAGAAACGTCCCCCACAGGCTCATGTATTTGGACACTTGGTCTCTAGTTGGTGGCACTGTTTGGGGAGGTTATGGAACTTTGTCTTAGTGACTTTTCTATTGCTGTGCCAAAAGACCATTTCTAAGGTGACTTGTAAAAGAAGCATTTAATTTGGGGACTCCCTGACTATCGTGGTTGGGGGACAGCAGCAGCAGGCAGGCATGGCCCGAAGCAGCAGCGAGCTCTCACAAGCATGGGCAGGGAGGCGAACTGGGAATGGTGTGGTCTCTTAAAACCTCCTCCACCAAGGCCAACCTTCCTAAGCCTTCCCAAACAGTTCCACCAACTGGGTACCGAGGATTCAAACATGTGAGCCCATGGGGGTGCTTTCAAACAACTTCCACAAACCTGTAGAACATGAATGTTGGGGTAATCTACCCACACACATATTGTATCAACTGGCTATGAAGGTGGGTCCCTGTATTCTCAATTGTTAATTGCTGTGCTGGCAGGGTATGTGGTATTATCATGTCTGTAGCCCACAACGCCTGCTTTCTATATGTAAATGTTTGTCGCTTCCTCACCTGCCCTCCAAAAAATGATTCTCTGAGATGATGTTAAAAAGCAAGCTGCTATGGGGAAGGTCACCTCAGTCTGGCCAAAAAGTCACACTAAGATATGGACAGGGCATAGTCCTGCTGCTGATTGGTTCAGAGGGAGGAAGCTGTAGAACCTCTCTCACTATGCTAATAACTGTTTTGTATGAGAAAAGGGTGTGGCTTTCAATAAATAAAGAGCGGGTAGCTGGAGCTGGAGTAGAGGGCAGCCCAGGAGGAGCGAGCAGGACAGCTGAGGGACCGCCCCAGCAAACAGGCTACCAAGACAATCCCCACAGACATGGCCGCACACCAACTTAAGGGCGACAGCCCCCAAGAGGCTTTTTCCAGGCTGATGATAGCTTGTGCCAAGCTGAAAACTGTACCAGTTAAGCCACTATTGCTGTCACCACCCTTACCCCATCACCACCCCATCACCACCCCACTATAAGCTTCAGTCACCCATCATCACCTTCATCCATCACCATCACCCCTTCTTGCATTTCAGACACCAGATGTGTACAATCTGTGGGGGTTGATCCAGGACCGCATGTATTCGGATGCTGATGGTTGCGCCTGAACTTCGTACTGTTCTACAAGCAACCCCTCACATAACCAAAATGACATCCGTAACCTCGGGCCCCCAAATTATCCCTGACTAGCCAATAAAGTGCTGACATTAGCTGGGCGGGAGGGAGGGGGTGGAGCCAAAGTTCCCAGGCTTGAGAGAGTGTGAGCACAAGGAGAGAGAGGCAGGAGGGAGGAGAAAGGGCAGAATCTGGGAAGATAATAACTGCAAGCTTTGGGGACTTTGGATGGGTGTAGGGTAAACTGATAGTAAAGTGGCTATTCTGCTCAGCTCCGTGTTTCGCTTTTGAATAAGTCATAGTCTCCATGTGTGGTTATTTGGGGGAAATTGCTGATATGGAAGTAACTAAGTTTTACTAATATATGGGTGAATATTAATTATTTAAATTAGTCTTTAATAATACCATACTTTGAGGACTCTTCCTTACTTTTTATTTGGTGGAAATAAAAATGTTTTTCATGATATATATATATATATATATATATATATATATGTGGCAGAATATAAAGTTAAGTAGGTTAGAGAGAAATAATTTTTCTCACATGTACATTTGGAACTTTTAGGCCCATGCTCTTGGTAGTTGTGGGGAGGGGAGTCCCACAATCAGGGGAAGGGGGAAGAATCCTGTCTTTTGAAATAGGAAATAGGTGGGGAACTTAGGCTGCTGATTGAATGTACTAAACTGGACTCCACCTGACCTGTGACAAGTAGATCCAAGTGGATTCTCTGAAGCTTATAAGAAGCTTTTTAAGTTTACAAAAATAGATAAATTTGAAACATGTTGGCATTACCATTGTTTTTAATTTATATTGAACCCCACATAATGGAGAAGAAGTTTGAGCAATGATTTTGGGTTAATAGCATGAACACTCTTTAAAGTGAGCTCAGGGAACACAAAAACCTTCTGCAGGGCAGAAGGGGCAAAAGCTCACTTGATCTTGACTTTCAGTATGACTACGCATCATGAAAGAGGTTTCTTTCCTCAATCCAGAAGACTGGATGTATATAAATTTAGCACAATGAGAAACACTTTTAAGTCTATATTTAAGACAACCAAAGAAATTTAAAGACCTGAGCTTGGAATTACGATAGTGGATCCTCTAGTGGAATATTTTATGAATTAATTAATAAATTAGAGTTCCATTGATTAATGTTAAACTCTGAACTTTGAAGTCTTAATACAGCAATAGCGTAGCAGCAGGAAGAAATTTGAAGCTTTTTTCATTCCTTTCATTTACCTTAAATCACTTTATCACCATTTAGGCTTTCACTTGTATTTATCAATCTTAACACACCTTCTTAGACCCTAAAATACTTTCTTAGATCCTCATAACTTAAGCTTCTATATCCTCAGGCTTTACATAAATTTCACACTTTCTTCTTTTTCTTTCTTTTTTTATCTTTTTTTTTTTTTGGTGGGGTTATTGAGACAGGGTTTATATGTGTAGCCTTGGCTACAGTGGCACATGCCTGTAATCCCAGCACTGGACTCGCTTTGAAGACCAGGCCAGCCCCTGCCTTCCCAAGTGCTGGGGTTAAAGGTGCGTGCAACCACGCCCAGCTCCACACGTTCTTCTTATCCAGTTATCCACCGTGAGACACAGGTGGTGACCACTGGGGGCAGTCACTGTGAAGAGAAAGAAATAGGTAAAGTTACTGTGAAACCCATTTTCTACGTAGGTAGACCACATCTAGATCTACAGGCAGCAACTCTAGGAAGTGAGGCTTGAGGCCTGATTTTTACACATGAAGAGGACTCAGAAGCCATCTGAAACCTTGGTTTCTGCTGTTAAACTGATAAATCATTCACTAGTCTAGTCTTCAAACCCTTCAGAGACCTGAGAAGAATAAATTTTACCTGAGTAAGCAGGAAGTGAGACCAAGCAGCTTCCAAGTCTATAAAAAATGAGAGAGGCTTCGGGCTACCTGGACAGCCACCGATTCCTGTGTCAGGGGAGCACCCATCTTTGGCTAGTCCAAAGAAGATCTGACAGACTTTTCTGTGGAGCAGGAACTGGGAGGGGCTGTGGTACTTTTGTCGTAGCAAAGCAGTCCAGTCCACTTCCCAGAGCCCCCTGTCCACAGTTTGGACAATATGCTGCCAGCAATTGAGGCCAAGGGAAGGCCACAGCCCAGTACTAGCCCTGCCCCCTTTGAGGCAAGGTTCAGGTGGCGTTTCTTCTCTGCCCATCATCTTCTTTGGAGGCGATTAGGGGTGCTGTCTGGAGCTAACATGAAAGGCTTTCTTATTAAACATTTTAAATGCCATCTTCTGCAGCTCTCTGAAGTGTTTGAGAACCACATGTCTAGCTAAAGCACAAACTTTGCTTGTTTGTGGCTATTGACCTTCTGCCTAATTTTGAAGTCATGTAAAGGAGGCTAAATAAAGACTAATCTTGTGATTAACTAATTAGTTCTTAGCATGACTACAAATACATTTCTGGACACATTAAAGGACTTGATCATTTGTAAGGTGACTATTAACTTGCATTTCTTAATTATCATTAAAGACTTAGGTTCTATCCCTGTTGGGTTTAGAGAGATGATTCTGAATTGGAGCTCTTCTAGAATCAAAATAAAACTTTTTAATCCATAAACATAGTTCATAAGGAGACTGGGAACTTTTCTGACCTTTATATGGTGCACCATTATAGAACAAAAGAATTTCCCATATGATCTAGTTTTTTTTTTAAAAATCTATAGCTTATAAAAATCTAAAGCTATATTATAGTATAATAACATTAGCAAAAACAAGGTTAAATATATTTTAAGGCAGTGATTTTTAAACTTTTTAATATTGTAAACCTTCTAAATTTTTTAAAAGAAGTTTAACATCTCTCAATTGTGTTTTTGTAATATCTCAACTTAAGCGTCCTTGGAATCATGTCACATGGTTTAAGATTATCTATGCACAAACTTTCAATTACTAACTCTGAGTTATGAGTTTTAACCATATCCAATAACTCATAAGTCTCTAATCTATAACTTAGAATATAAACATGTAATGACCACATGCTAGCAAAGACATAAATTAGTTTTTGTTGATCTGAATAGAGCTTTATAACCTTGAAATTTCATGATCAAAGTATATTTTAAAACATGGTTGAATCACAGTAGGTTGTAAAAATATAACTTTGAATGTCTATCATAATATAAAAATCCATAGCAATTTAAAATGAGACTTGTTGCCTTCTTAGTCTAAAAGGAGATGTACTAATAAACAAAGAGTTTGTTAGGACTAAGAAGTTCCCTACATGTTGCTTTATACCTTGTGGTCATCGTAAGCTGGCAGTCACATGGCCAGTTGTCAGCCACGTGGTTCACACGGTTGCTACTTAAAAACATTTGTGTTTTTGTAGATACATATTTTTAAATGAGAATTGCATTTAAGTTACATGCACATAGAGTCAAATTAGAGTTACATACACACTTAGATGAATAATATATATAATTAGATTTTTTAATTTAAGTTTAAAGCCAAATATTGTTGCAGATTATATAGATTTTAAACCATACCCGATGAGCAAATTATAAATTTTTAGATAAGATTTTACAGCATAATCTTAAGACACTATTTTTTCTTTTGAGAGCAGAGTACAAAGAAATCAGAGATAAAAGATTTTTTTTTTAAGAGTTTGGAAGTAGAGCCTTAGACAAGAGACTTTGGGAGCACAGAGCAGACAAATCATCCGCTTCTAGCTCAGGAGTGGATCAGAGAGCCGGCTGCTGAAGTGGGAAAGGTGTGTGTGTGTGTGTGTGTGTGTGTGTGTGTGTGTGTGTGTGTGGCGCGCGCGCGCGCATTCCCTGTTCCCATCCAGCTCTGACCTGTACAGACAACTTACAGTGTGCGGAAGACAGAAAATAACAAGGCTTGAAAAAAGAGAAATAGGGAATCGGGGATCACTTTCCATTTTCTCACTCTCAATATCTGTAAAGGTCCTGAATAAAACTAGAAATCTGGAAAGGTGAATAAACTTAGAGCCCCTCAGTTGGGTTTCAGGAGGCTGAGAGGATCACAATGGGGAATGAGAAAATAGGGAAGCCCTGTTCCCATGGATGAGAGAAGAGAAGGAAAACGTCACTGCAGCCTGCAGTCGTGGGCATCCCCAGGACTCAAGACAAATGGAAGACCAAACCACTCAGTGGGTTGTCACACACCAACAGGAGCCGGTGGCCTGGCTAAGCCAGAGGAAACTCGGCTCCTGGTATGAGGGCTTTCACAGAGGCCGGAAGCTGAGGAAGAAAACCCAGCAGTAGTAGTAGGGTCTCACCCACAGGGAAGGGTTGAGGAACAGAGTCACAAAAGCCACTGGGGCCTAAAGGAGCTGTGCGATTTACAGGCAGCTCCACAGCAGAGGTGGCTGGAGAGGGCATGAAGGGGCATGGAAGCCCAGGAGGGCCTTAGGAAGCTCCAGGGTGGCGCCCCAAGGGCCGTGGGAGTGGATAGGTGAAGAGGGAAGCATACCTAGTTCTGGTGGTGGGTGGGGTGGGCTGGGGGGCAGATTTGTTGCAGCCACGTGTGGCGGTTGAAGGCATCCCGGCGTGTCAGACTCCAGGAGAGTCCCTCGAGGCCACAGCACCACCGTTATGGAATGTAAGGATGTGGCGAGGGGCACCATGCCAAGGTGAGCCTCTGAGAAATTATGCAACAGGTATGGGGAGGGTGATTGGGGGAAGGGAGAGGAGCAAACTAGCCATGAGGGCAGAGAGAGGGGGCAAGAAGGGAGAGAAAGGGGGCACTTAGGACAGAGAGAGAGCAGGAACAGAGAGGGATGAGGGAGTCCTTTTATCCAGCAGCTACCTGGTGGAGGAAGCTATGACATAAGACTAGGTCCCCTGAGGCCAGGCTAGCAGAGAGGCTAACAACGTGGACACTCACAGTTGGTGTTAGCACAGCACACAGGATGACTGTGAGAGAGCAGTGCAGTTGCTTCCCTAATCCCTCAACCATTTGAATTTCCATCTTGAGGACATAAAATATTATTTACAGAGACGTTACAAAAATAAAGGCCTGAATGACAACAGGTAGATCAAAACAGAAACACTCTGCAATGACCTTGACAGTTCAATGGCCCCAGGGACTTCCAGCTTTTACAGTGTCACTCGCTGCAAGTGACCCCGCCCCCACCCCGGAAACTCATTGGGTCACCCCAAGAGGTGTAAAGTAGAAGAGGCTGGTGGGAAGGAGGAGGGCCTGAGTTGGCTGGTTTCTGTCAGCCTATCTCCGGGTTCCCACCCTGCCGTCCCTCAGCAATATGATGAGTGCCGGCTGAGAGTTGTAAGGTGAAATAAACCTCCCCCCCCCGCCCGCCCCCAGGCTGCTGTCAATTTCAGCAACAGAAACCCTGATGTGACCAAAATACATTCTTCACAGGCAGGAAGAAGCAAATTGGAGTCACCGCCTGAGAAGGGAAAGGGAGGAAATGGCTAAGTTCGACCAAGAGGAACCTTGACTCTGCAGTTTCAAAATTTGCTTGACACCTAAGTGCATGAAGGGATAGAGACGTGTCCAGCGGTCCTGAGGAGAGCAGGAGGCTCAGGCTGACTGCTGCCCCTAGGATTACAGAAGGAAATGGGCTTCTTCCTGTTCCTGTGGTCCCCTGAGCTAATCTTCTGAGCCCTGCCCCACCCCTATCCCACCCCTCCACCCCACCCCAGCGGGGACCTGGCTGAGCCACATCCTGCAGGTGGGGGAAAGCCCTGCTCTTGGCAAACATCCCATAAAGGTTACATGGGCAACCTCGTGACTTCCCTGCTACTGCCATGGAATTCCTGAGGTGAATTTTTTTTGCCTATTCAATTGGAGAGGCTGAACCCAAGATGTGGCCAACTAGTCACTGAAGGCCTCTAAAAGGGACAGTAAACTCATTTTCCCAGCTAGTAAGCAAGACAAAAGAGACAGAAGATTAGCCCTCCCCCCCCCCAAAAAAAAACCAGAAAGCCTGCTGGGCTTACAATGAAAGCCATTTCCTTATACTAACCGTAGGGTAAGCACTTAGCACCAACCCTTATAGCCAGCATAGACCTAGCCCCTCACTGGGGAATTCTAGCCAGCGGGGAGAAAGAGGAGGGTGTGAAAATAGAAACATTCCGTCCCAGACCACGTCCCTCGCTCCTCCCCAAGACCATTTTAGGCAGGGAAGCTACCCCTAAGCCACACCCCAGCTCCTCCCTGGGAAATCCTAAGCAGGTGCTCCAACCCTGAGCCACGCCCCCAGCCCAGTGAGTGGCATGAGGTGTGGGTGAATGGTGCCTGGACAACACTTGCCAACTATACACTCAGCACTGCAATAATGATGATGATGATGATGATAGTGAATACAACATGATTTAAATCATTGGCGCGCAGACCGTAAGGTCCAAAGTCAGTGCACTGCCTAGCTTTGTTTCAGCTTCACACAAGTAGAGTGATTTTAGAAAGGGAAACCTCATCTGAGAAAATGCCCCCACCACATGGGACAGGCTGTGGACAGGCCAGCGCTGCTCGCCTGCCGTCCACTGTGGGAGGGCAGCACGTCTCCACGCAGATGGTCCCACGCTGGGCTAAAATGTGGGCTCCTTGGCTCCTGCCTCAGCCCTGCCTTGAGTTCCCGCCCTGCCTTCTCCCAGTGAGGTGGAATGAACCTTCCTCTCCCGGCTACTCCTGTCACGGTGCCGCAGTAAAAACCCTCGCGGGAACGCCCCACACGCTAGGTGCCCCGAGGCCCCCCAAACCGAGCTGAAGAACTGGCTTAGTTAGGAGCACTCGCCGTTCGTGCAGATCCGCGCGTCTCTCAGCCACCTGGAAGTGCAGCCCCAGCACCGTGGGTTTCCAAGGGCACTGCACTCGTGTGTGAGCGCGCGCGCACGGAATTAAGGGTTATTTTTAAACAGAGAAGTGTGTGCTCTCACTGCTGCCGGGTTAGGGGTCTGAAACAGAGTCAGGGAGCCTGCCTTCTCTGCTCAGTTCCCCCACTTCTTCAGTGTCTCTTCCCCCAGCGTGAGCCCGTGACTCCACGCGCGAGGGCACTCATCGCCAGGCGCCCTCCCCCTGGCTCTCTCCCTGAACTCGGAGCTCTCCACTTCAGCTAGGCTGTGTCTGCCTCCCAGCAGGCTACCGTTACACCCCGAACCCCGCCTTCAGGGATCAAACTCCCAGTCCTCATTCTTGCTTGACTGTGCCCACCATGCCCCCAGCCCGCCTCATAGCTCTATTTATGGGGGGGGGGGGTGCGCGCGAGGACAGACGCCCATGGAAACCATTTGACGTGGGTGCTGGGAAAGGGACCTGCTCAACCACGGAGATGTCTCAGTTCATGAGGTTCTCCCCAAACCCGAGCACGAAGGTGGTGGTAGCCTCCAGCTGGGTCGGAGCAAACCGCAAACCTCTCCCGGGCGCCCTTTCCTCCGGGGAGCCTGTCAGCTTCAGAGGAACGGGCCTTGCCGACGTATTCCGACATCTCACGGAACAGTCGGGGCACACGGGCTTCCGTGAAGAGCACACAGCCATCCCGGGGACTCCGGGGACCGGACAGAAGCAAGCTCCAGGCCGGCCAGGCTGGGGCAGCTTCTGCCCGACCCGGCCCCCTCTCTCTTTGCCGACTCTAAGTAAAGCCTGGCGGCCCCCTACGCCACTGCGGAGACCACCTGGAGCCAGGCCTGGCTGGCTGCACGTTCTTTCCGATCTGCCGCTTCGTGTATTCACAGAATGAATTTTTTGAATTTATTCCATTTTAATTTTACAAGCACTGGTGTGAGCGCGTCAGATCCTGGAACGGGAGCTATAGACAGCTGTGAGTTGCCATGCGGGTCCTGGGAGTTGAACCCGGGTCTTCTGCAAGAGCAGACATAACCACTGAGCCATCTCTCCAGCCCCCCACAGAAGGAATTTTAATCGTGTCCACCTCCTTTCGCCTCTCTCCTGCACTCTGCCTCCTGCTGCTGAGCCCTTTCTTCCCAGCAAGTGCCTCCGCGCGTCTCCCTCAACCCCTCTGCCTCCCCTAACACCTTAGGCTCTCGCATCTCTTTCTGTGTGTGCAGCACTGAGTCATAGGTTGGAGCAACCGCAACTTACTGGTGGCCACACCACTGAAGAAAGTGATCTTCCTCCCTTGGCAACCAGAACTGCCCAGGGAGGGGAGGGATTCACGCTCCACCCCTCCGCCGAACCGGCCATCTTGTGAGCACCGGAGTGCCATGGCTGTGTCTACTTTCAGAAAAGATCCTGTTCTCAGCCTCCCTCCCGGGGGCATGCACAGAGGAAAGCAAGAGCTATTCAGTCTGCCAGGCGTGGGGGCTCACATCTGCAAATCAGTATTCCTGAGGTCAGAGGATGAGTTAGACCCCAGCCTGGGCCACATGGCAGGTTCTACACCGGCCTGGGCTTCTTGAGGAGTTGCAGGCCACTCCAGACAACATAACAATTCTAGGCCAGCCTGGGCTAGATGGTGAGTTCCAATGTGGGATGTTAATAACAGCCTCCATGGAAGTGCCTACAGTCGTGTCCAAATTTTTGCGGGAGCACAAGGAATCCCTGGATGCGGATGCTTGCTGATTTCCTAGCTCCCAGCCCAGTTCTGAACCACTCATAGATCTCAGTGGGTGGTTTGTTGAATCAATGAATGAATGAATGAATGAGCACCAAGCAGAAGCGGCAGGGGCTAGCTGCCCAGCTGGGAGACAGACAGGCTGAGGCGGGCCTGTCTGCAGGGTGGCGGAGGGTGGCATAAGGCTCCAGGGGATTTCCCTGCCCTTGGTGAAGAGGCCCAGTTCTTCCCCTGCGTTGGACATCCCCGGGGTTCTAAGGGCAGGTCAAGACAAGCAGACGCCTCAAGAGCTCGGCTGAGAGGCTCCAGCTTCCTGCTGCCTTCTGGCCGTCGCCATCAGTGCAGGGATGCCGGAGGAAGGTCGCCTTTGCCCCTGGGTGCGCCGGAGCTGGACCATGTTGCTGCGCCTCGGCCAGCAGCTGCTGCCGCCGGCGCTGCTGGGGCTTACAGTCGCGGTGATTTACTGTTTCTTCTACTGTGGCCTTTGTAAGCAGCAGCAGGAGCCACCTGAGGTGAGAGGAGGAGAGAAGGAAGAAGGGAGGGTACATTCAGGTGCCCAACCGCCGGAGGGCACAGGCGCTGAGAGGGTGTGCTTGGAGGATGCGCTGGAGCGCAGGCAAAGGACACGAAAAAGGGGCAAAATCGGAGCAAGGTGGGTCGAGGTGGGTCGAAAAGAGGAAGATGAGACAGAACAACGGAGAGGCCGAACAGGGAGGCCAGGCCGGTTCCCGCTGCCCTAGAGCAGATGGGGGATCCCGGGCTGGGAAAGATGCCGCATTAGGCCCCACACCCCCCACCCCGGCGTTCCCCACCGTGTCCCGGACTGAGGCACAGTTTGCTGGGAGCCTTACAGAGCTAGCGCTCGCTCGGCGGCTGGAGGGGACCCGGAGCTGAAAGGCAGAGCGCCGCCCACCTGTGTCTTTGGCGAAGTGGTGGGAAGGATGGCCTGAGGCTCCAGTTCCAGAAAAACAAACCAGAAGATTGTTTGGGCGGTCTTGTTATTTTGTGTGAGGCCTGCAACTTCTCATGAGCCTCCGTAAGACTTTACAGCTAAGAAAATCAATTTAAAAAAAAAAAATCTCAAATTGGGCCTTTGGGGTGGAGGATGGACCACAGCCAGCAGGCACGCGGACAGGGGGGTCTTTGAGAGACTCTAACGTGCTTTTCCTGTTTTCTATTATTTTCTTCCAGACACACATAGCTGAGTTACAACTGAATCTCACAGGTAAGGCTGGGAGTCCAGCTGGGTGAGGACCGGAGGCACGGGAGAGGGAGGGGGGAAGGGAGTGGTTCTGGTCTGGCTGAGTTGGCTGAGTCTGAACCCAGCATGCAGGAAGCCCTGGCTTCCGTCCTCAGCACCGCAGGAGACAGGCTGCTGGTCCACACTTGTCATCCCAGAACTCAGGCAGCAGAGGTGGAAGGGTCAGGAGTCCAAGGTCACCCTCTGCTACAGAGGGAGTTACTGCGGGGTGTGGTTCAGCGGGTAGAGCACACTTAACCCGGGTGTGGTTACCCCTTGCTATCCCAACACTGGAGATGTGCAAGCGGAAGGACCAGGAATTCAGACTCATCGAGTTCAAGGCCAGTCTGGGCTACCTGAGACCTTGTCTCAAAAGAAATTGAGAATGGAAGGAGAAAGGAGGGAAGGAAAAATAGAGATGCTAGAGTAAAATGGAGACATCAACCTCACTAATCCTCTCCTTTCCTCACAAAGCAACAGGGCTTCTTTATCCCTTTGTTTTCTCTACACATCTGTAAGAGCAGCTGCGGGGGCATGGCAGTGAAAGGACAGTGAGGAGCCACCTAGAACCCCCTCTGAGGGGCTGGGATGCCGGAGACCCACCTAGAACCCCCTCGGGGCTGGGATGCCAGTGGCAGAGTACTCTCAGAACATATGGAAGAGCCTGGCTTCCAAGACACTCCCACGAACAATCCAAAGAAAATGCAAGTGCTGAAGAGAGGGCAAAGAGAATTAAGCCCAGGTGGTGCTTGTAGTGTGCTGGGACTGGATTCCTTCAAAGGGAAGCCCTATCAGACATGATGACACACATCTGCCATTCCAGCACCCAGAGGGACTGAGGCAGGGGCATTGCAATTTCCAGGTCAGCTCACGCCACAAGCAAGATTTTGCCTCAAAATTTAAAAACAGACTTCTAATAGTGACACTTCTTAGTACTCAGGTGAGGCCCATAACTTTAATAAACCCACCCTGTCTGTGCATGCTGGCACACTGGTCATTCTTTTTATTTGATTTTATTTTATGTGTACTTGTGTGAAGGTGTCACGTCCCTTGGAACTGGAGTTACAGACAGTTGTGAGCCGCCACGTGGGTGCTGGGAACTGAACCCGGGTCCTTTGGAAGAGCAGACAGTGTTCTTCACCACTGAGCCATCTCTCCAGCCCCCCACTTACCATTCTTACTCAGCAGACTGACACAGGAGCATCATGAGTTGGAGGGTATGATAGGCTATGTAGCTAGATCCTCTCTCAAAATCAATAACCAATTAAAGAGATTCTCTCTCTCTGCCCCAGTAATTTGTTCAGTTTGTTTTTTAAATTATCTTTATTTTTGTTGTATGTACATTGGTATTTTGCCTCATGTGTGAAGGAATCAGATCCCCTGTAACAGGAATTACAGACAGTTGTGAACTGCCATGTTGGGAATTGAACCCAGGACCTCTGGAAGAGCAGCCAGTACTCTTAACTGCTGAGCCATCCAGTAATTTTCTCTTAAGGTTCTCTTCTGGGTAGTGATTTTAAGCTGCTCTGGTTGCTAATTAAGATATTGGATGGACAATCCTATTAGATTTTTGTTGCTGGAGCAAAATATCCAGCAAAAGCAACTAAAGGGAGGGAAGTGTCTGTGGGCCTGAAGTTGGAGGCTGCGGTCCATCAAAGAGGAGAAGGCATGGAGGCATGTGATGACACTTCACATCCTTAGTCAGGAAGCAGTGAGATGAAAGTTAGTGTTCAGTACTTTCTCCCTTGAATTCAGGGCCTATGGCAAGGTGCTCAGAGATTAGTTGTCACGGTGATTCTTGACCCCCACAGCTGACAGTCTATTGAGCCAGCCCAAGGATAGCAATGGCGGACTTTGTAGAAGCCTTCTTCATCCTTGGAGGCGGCCTAATGTAGCCCAGGGCCAGTTTTCACTTGCCCAGGAATCATGGTGGTTGCCCTTGTGGTCCTCTGAGCTGGGCCCAGCATATTGCTGGAGACAGAGCGGGAGGGACTTGGGTGAGACCCAGAGACAGCTGGAGACAATCATAGCTGCAGAGTGAGGAAGGGGGCCGCAACAGCCCGAGGCGTTCCCTGTGCCCTGTCTCTGTCTCTCTTCCCCTCAGCTTGTCTGTCCCTCTGTCTTCCCACGTATGTGTGGTTGCATTTCTCTGACTTTTCTGCATCTGTCTCTCCTTCCATCATATTATCTCTCTCCATCTCTACCACCTTCTTCCATCTCTCTGCCTCCCCTGAACCTGTGTGCCTAGCCCCTCCCTTTTCTTTTCCTTCTCCTCCCTCCCCTGTCCTAACCTCAGTTCTCATTCCCTTCACCTTCCAGCCCCAGGTTCTTGGAAGGACCCCACACTGCACTGGGTGGCCGGGCCAGCCTTGGGAAGATCCTTCATTCACGGGCCAGGGCTGGAGAAAGGGCAGCTTCTTATCCATCGAGAGGGCATCTACCGGCTGCATGTCCAGGTGACACTGGCCAACTGCTCTTGCACATGCAGCGCCAAGCAGCACAGGGCCACCCTGGCTGTGGGCATCTGCTCCCCCGCCGCGCACAGTGTCAGCTTGCTGCGCCGGAGCTTCGGACAGGCCTGCACCGTGGCCCTGCAGCGCCTAACCCGCCTGGCCCGCGGAGACGTCCTATGCGCCAACCTCAGCCAGCCTCTGCTGCCTTCCCTCAACGCTGACGAGACTTTCTTCAGCATTCAGTGGATATACCCTTGACCACAGCTGCTGGATGGCTTGTTTTACTTTATAAAGAATAAGTTTTACTTTATAAAGAATAATTTTATTTGCACATATTTATAAATGTATGGTAGGCACATCCGTGGGCGGATGTGTCCTATCCTCCCCCCCTGTGTTTCCTCCCCTCCCCCCAACCTCCTCCCCCTTAGGAAAAGCTGCTGCTAAGAAGTTTCTTTGACATGACCCCCAAGTTCTTCCAACATCCCTACCCATCCTTACCCAGCCTTCTACCCTGAACTTTCCAGCCCAAGAGCCGGGGCCCCCCTCCCTCAGAGGCTCCTCCCTACATAATTCAGACACTTTGTTCCCCTTCTTCCCCCTGTCCCCTGCAAATAAACCTGTCTCTTCTACTCTCAGTTCAGCTTGAATTGTGTTATTTTGTTGGTGGAGAAGACCTATTATACCCCATTTGCTTTCCAGCTTCATGTCCTCTTTTGAATTTTAATTCTGTTCTTAGTAACACCCCACCCCACAGCACCACGGAGGAGGCCTATGCAGAAGCTGCGGGTCTCAGGGTGGGAAGGGAACACACTGGGCTTGACCTCCAAGGCCCCCTGTGACAGGTTACAGCTAGGCCCCACCTTCAAAAGGTTCACAGAGACCCAAAATAGCACTATCATCTGGGGGACTGAAACTTCAACAGAGAAATCTGTCTCAGATTCAAACCCAAACATTCCAATCCTGGTCCCCATAGGCCTGTGGGCAAATCGTAGTACAAAATTCATTTAGTTCAAATTCAACATCCCCTATTCTCTTAACCCCTCCAACAGTGTTCAGAAGACTGAGTCCAGGGCTGGCAGAGATGGCTCAGCAGTTGGAGCACCAGCTCTTGCCTAAGGCTGGGGTTCGGTCCCAGCACTCACATGAAGGCTGTCTGGCAGTCTGGACCTGATGTGGGCCTGAGAGACTAGAACTAATGGAGCTTTCCCCATGACAGAGTGGTAGAGAATAAAGTTCTCGAGAGGGAAGGATGGAGAGGGAGGGAGATGAGGCCAAGGCAAGGTGAAAACCCGGCTCTGATCCCTGTACCCCAAGCTGGGTGTGTGATTGTGTAAATGTCACCTGGTAGGCAGCCCTCCCGGAAGAAGCGTCTTTTCTCTAGCTCAGACCTGTGCTCCAGGCTTCATTCTGTTCTCAGCACTTGCAGTTTGCATGCAAGATGCACCTGGTTGTTGTTTTGAGCCAGGGCCTCCACGGCCTCTCACAGAAGTTCACCCATTTGGCTAGACTGGCTAGCCTGAGCTTCTGGGTTCCCCTGCCTTTGCTTCCCAGCATGGGTAACACAGTCACCATCACACACAGAGGTCACATGGCTGCTGGGCCTCTGAATACAGGTCTGCCCCACCCCTCTGCTGTCTGGTCCTATCCAACAGGCTGTCCAGGTCCCATGTGTGGATTCTGGGGACATGTCCATTTAGGCCAGAACGGATTTTCACAGCCAGAAACAGTGAGTGTGTTATAAGGAAATCTGTGTTCTCTGCTGTGTTCCAGTTACTCTAAACCATAAAAGGATGTGTACTTATGTGAAATAAAAATGACCTCAGTGGAAACATCCTGTCCTGTGATGGGAAAGGGCTCTTACTTTCAGAGCTCGAGTCCGGGCTATTAATAAAGGCAGAGCTTCTGGGGGGATCTCCACAGTCAGCATGGATGATGTCAACAGGTACAGCCTTGAAAGTTTCCCTCGCTGGCTGACACCGGCTGTTGCAGCTGCTGTGGCAACTCAATTTACAAATAAGTGAAAACCCGACGGGGGTGATGGCATCATGCGCCTTTAACCTCAGCACTCAGGAGGCAGAGGCAGGGGGATCTCTGAGTTTGAAAGCAGCCTGATCTACAGAGTGAGTTCCAGGACAGCCAGGGCTACCCAGTGAAACCCTGTCTCATGGGAGGGAGGTTGTTGGGCAGAGGTGAGTGTGATGGCCGCTCTTCCAGAGGGCGTCGGCTTGGTTCCCAGCACCGGAAAGGCAGCTCAGCTCCATGGGATCCAGCGCCCTCTGCCAGCTTCCTCTAGCACCGGTAACATACAGTGTGCACAGACATCCACACAGACACAACACCCCTACACACACACAAAAAAAAAAGTCTACTCTTTATGAAACAAAATAAATAATTTTAAATTGTGAGATTGTAGTCTTCTGTGGAGCACAGAGGGTAATCTTGGGTGTCATTCCTCAGGCAACACCGCTTGTGGTTTTGAGTCAGGGTCTCAATGGGCTAGAGCCCTCTAAAAACACCAGACCATCAGGCCAGGCAGCCCCAGAGACCCTCCAGGAGTCTCCTGCCAGCACTGGTCCTAACCCCAGTTTTGTATTGGATGCCGGGGATGAACCGGCCCTGGCCGTGTGCTAATTTCTACCACCGTTGGAAAATGGTGCGTTTCCCCTCAGGATGCTGGCATCGTTGGCACCAGCTCTGTTCTGTTTCTGAAAATCCGTTAGGATAAAGCTGAGGGTCATGACACATACCTGTCAAGCCAGCATTCCCAGGAAGCTGAGGCAGGAGGTTGGCAGACTTGAGGCTTGTCTTGACTCTATAGTGTGACCTTGTCTCAAAAGACAAAGCAAACAAACAAATCAGACAAAGGATGGAGGGAAGGAGAGAGAGAAAGGGAGAAAAGGTGAGTGACTGTGAGCTCATCACCTCTCCCTCGGTCTCAAGTCTCACTTGGTCTCACTTATAAAGCATACCTGTGCTTTTGAAACTCGGGGGACACACACCACAGACAGCCACTTCTATTCAACAAATGGCCTGCACGCACATTTCTTTCTGTGAAAATGGTATCAACAGTCAAGATATTATTACCATTGTTGCTGCCTACAAGTTGCTATTTTTGGTCAGGGCCACCGACTGACTCACAGATACCTAACCAAAACTTCAGAGCAGCGTCCCCGGCACCCCACTTGAGAATTCAGCCTTTTTCATTTCCATGTCTGAGTAACAACATGTAGTATGCGTCCTTCAGCGCTGAATAATGGTAGCCTATCCATTGATTCGGCACATGAGGGCACTGAACTTGGCTCATGTTCAGCCCCACAATACTCTGCTGCTTCCCATTCCCCTTCTCTCTGGGTTCCTGCTTTCCCCGGCTAAAGGCCGTCTGCCCCCATCAGATCACCCCTTCTTATAACTCCATCCAAATGCCAACCATTAGGAAAAGGGTGGGTTTGTCTATTTGTCTTGTTTTAACACAATGACCTCCATTTCTATCCATTTTCCTGAAAATGACATAACCTGATTCTAAGTTTTAAAAGAACGTAATTTATTTATTGTTGGTGTGTGCGTGATTGTCACAACGATTTGGAGGTCAGAGGACAAGTGGACGATCAGCTCCCTCTTCCATCCGGCGGTGGAGGGCGAGAGCTCAGTTCCGCCCTCAGCCACGGACAGTCCCACGCAGCCCGGCGGGCCTCGAGTCATTCTTCTTCCCAGTTCAAAAGGACAGCTTCAGTTTGTGCGATCTGTATCTAGACCACATTTTCTTTTTTGAAGACTTATTTATGTGTAGTTCCTGGATGTAGGTGCTGTTCCCGAAGAAGCCAGAAGGGGGCGTCGAGCCGTGGAGAGAGAGCTGCGGCCGGCAGCGGGTGCTCTTACAGCGGAGCATCGCCCCAGCCTCTGCTGACCTTTTAAAGGGTCACAGGTGCGAGGTGAGCACTTCCTGCCTGTGCTGCAGCTGGACTCCTTCACACACTAACTGCTCGTGTTTAGCTTAAGAAACAGATTGAACGTGGTGCACACACAGGTTCACACATACACACTACACATACACACCACACATGTGCACACACACCACATGTACACATATACACACACTACATGTACACACACACATACATCATATCGAAACGTTTTAAGAAAATAGATTATAAATGTACAACCTCCACATAATGAAAAGGAAGCGCCATTATACTGACATAAATATATACAAAGATTAAAACAGGAAGTGTGAGACACACAATGACATTCACTCATATGTGTCCTCAGCAGGTTTCTGTTAGTGTGACAGAACACTGGGAAGAGCAAACTGGGAGAAGAAAGGCTTTACTTTTCTGACAGTTTATACCTCGGGAAGTCAGGGCAGGCGCCTGGAGGCAGGGGCTAGTGCTGAGGCCAGGAGGGGGCTGCTCGCTGGCTTGCTCCCATGGCTTTCTATAGGACCCGGGACCACAGCCTGGAGTGGCAGCGCCCACTGTGTGTTGGCCCTCCATCAACCATCCATCAAGAAAATGCAGTACAGGCTTGCCCATGGGCCAACCTGATGAGGAAATCTTAGCCGAGGCGCCCTCTTCCCAGTTGACACCAGGCTGTGTGGAGTTGACACAGAAACCAGTGGAATAGGTAATAAAGAAGAAAATTATTCCACTTGCAAGGGAATGAGCAGAATTGGAAGTCCCCATGAGAGGTCAGATGAACCCCACTCAGAAGAGTAAGCTGAGTGCTTACGTGTGTAGTCGCCGGTGACCACCAATAGTAACCACCTGCACAAGAGGCTGGGAATTAAAGGAAACAGAACATGAAGAAGTGACGCCAAGACAGTGCTCTGATCAGTAAACCACTACATAGGTTTCCAAGTAAACATATCCAAGCAAGACAGGAAAATTAACCAAGCAAAACAGGAGGCTTCATGGAGCAAAACAGGTTTAACTGAGCAAAACAGGAGGTGTCTGCTGAAAACAAGAATAACGAGCCAGCATGACTTGCACGCATGTGACCATCTCAGGTCCAATGGAATGGCTACCAAATACATGTATGTACACAACATACATGAGCCCTGAAGGAGGCGGGGATGAGCAGGGGAGAGGGCCAGCCTAATGAAGAGGTTCACCCACTGAGCAAGCACCACGATGATAGGTCAAACAATTGTTTAACTAAATTAAGAGGTAAAACCACAAAAAAAAAAAAACCAATAAAAAGTTTAAGGGAATAAATACATACATAAATAAAACCAAAGAGACATACCTGACCAGCTTCCTTTGCCCATTTTCAAGCAGCTTTTGCCGTTTGGGTTTTTGTGGTTGCCTTCTGCTTTAGGGTTTGCTGCTGAGGTGTCTGGATTCCTGTTTCAGGCATTATGCACACATCGGGCATCGTCTTTCCGGCTGTCTCCTGGCCTCCTAGAGGTTCCTTCTTCACTGCATTGAGTCTTCCCTCCAACAGGCAGTCTTTCTGCTTAATGAGAACTCGTTTTTCTTTTTTTTTCTTCCTGTCTTTACTGCCTGTGTTTTGGTGTTAACTTAAAAAAAAATGTTGAGACCAATACCAAAAAACCTTCGGCAGTGAGATGTCTCCACACGGAAAGGCACTTCTGCCAAACCTGACTGTGAGCCCAGACCCCACGGGACAGAAGGGGCAGACCCCCACAAGCTGTGCTCTTGCCTCTACACATGCGTGTCACCTGCACGTGCACACACGCACCAAATAAGTAAAACATGATTTTTAAAACTCCTAAAGTCTTGCCCAGGTGTAGTGGTGCACACCTTTAATCCCAGAACTTGAGAGGCAGAAGCAGGTGGGTCTGTGAGTTTGAGATCAGCATAAAATACGTAGTGAGTCTCTGTCTCAAGACAAAAATGGCTTTTCCTTATATGTTTTTTCTAATAGTTAAACAGACTCTTGTCTGACATTTAATCTACATCCATTTTGAGCTCATTCTGTATACGGTACGAGGCGAGGGTCGTCTTGTTCTTCAGCAGGCAATATCCAGTCTCTCAGCTTTATTGAAGAAACCATTTTTCACTGTTGAAAGTTAGTTGATAATGCGGCGAGCGTTTCCTTTCAGGCCTCAGTTCTGTGTGTCCATGCCTGTACCCATGCTCACCGTTTACAGTGGCTCTCACCCAGCGAGAGCAGTGTGTGTATATATGGATAGATGGATGATACATAGACAGAGAGATTGATAAAGACATGCGGATGATAGATGATGACAGATGCATAGATACACAGATATATAATGATAGATGAATGATAGACAGACAGATAAAGAATACAGATGAGAGATGATGATACATATAGATATATGGATATGTGATGATAGAGAGAGATAAATAGACAGAAAAAGGGAAATACATATATACATAGATGACAGATGGACAAACAAGCCTGGGCTTCTTGGACTGGTCAAAATCTGGCATTACCGCATAGCTCCTGAGCTAAAATAACAGACTCTCTCCCTCAGCTGGGTTCCCTCCTTTACACCTGATATGGGAAAACCCCAGATCCTCTAAGGAGGGTCGCATAACCCTTAGGAAGATTACAGGCCCAACCACAAAAAACCTGTTCAGGTGCACCTGGGGATTCCTGGAAACGCCCTCCCCTATGCTAAGGAGATGTCTTAGTTCTCATCCAATGGTACCATTAGTTCTCATCCAATGACCTTTCCATACCTCTAACTGTACCTGGAGTTCTCCACCTCCTACTCCTGCTGTCCATGGGATAATACAGTACTGCATTCCCCTTCTTACGACAGACCTGAGCTGCTGCATATAAGTGAAGTACCCCTCGCACTCCTAGTCCCATCCAATCAAACACACTCACCCTCAAAACCCCTCCCACTGCCCCAAGGTTCATAAGTCCCAGTGTTACATGAAATAAAGGAGGCCACCATCAGCTATTTCACCAAAGACCATCTGAGAGTCATCCTTTATTCTGAGGAAGGAAGGGCTTCCCTCCTCCCTGAAGGATTCTTGTCTGGACCTCCAGGCTTGACTTCCAGTTAGGCAGCCACGCGATGCTGGCCTCCACGCGATGCTGGCCTCCACGCGCTCCCACCGTTCACAGGCATGTCAGCATGGATCTGCCACCATCCTTCTCCAGCTGCTCCGTCACCGCAGTGCCCATCTGCACAGGTAAGCCATCGAAGCAGCTATTTCGTCCGCCCGAACCAGAGCCGGCCCTGGCCACTGCCTCTCAGTTTTGGACCTCTGTGCCTCCATTACCAGCTCTTCCTGAAACAGCCACGAACTCGCCCAAGTCAGACAGAGTCCTCACTGCTGCCTGGCTTGGGTTTTGGAGCCCTGGGCTCCTCTGACCCCGCACTTCATCCTTTTCCACCTGGAAACCGGTGTTGTCCTGGCAGTCTTGCAGAGGAGTGTGCAGTTCCAGTTTGGCACCCTTCTGGTTGGGGCCTGAGCGTCCCAGGAAGCAGAACGCTAGCGCTCACACCTTCCATCCTTCTTTTATAAGTGAACTTCCAGCTTTCAATTGTTTCCTGATTGATAGATTGATGTTGGTTTGGTTTATTTGGTCAGTTGGTTCGTTGACCAAGTCTTGAGACAAGGCCTCACGTAGTCCGGATTGTGTGGCCGAATACCGATTCTTCTGCTCTGCTCCAAGACTGCGGCACAGGGGCGCCCCAGGCCAGACGGAATGCTTGCGGTCCTTTTCCTTTTTCAACCCTTGAATTTCTCTCTCCCTGTTGGCTCTGGAGCTTCTGCAGAAGTCCCTGCTGCTCAGTGTTGTTCCCAGTTCTGTCTGTTCTGACCCACAAAGCCCCAGATCTTCCCGAGATGCCAGTATCACCAGTAAGACCACAGAGTCCCACACTCCGCCCTCTAAGCCCTTCAGAACTTCAGACCCTCAAATTTCCCCCAAACTCTCAACACCCACTTCTGTCCACCTACATGGGCAGGGGTTTCAGACTGGGAAAAAAAGAGAGAGAGATGCGAAATGGACCTGAGCATTCATCCATGTGCTTCCTGTTTCATGGTGCTTTATCACCACACACCACACAGTCCTGCCGTATCCTCCCACCCCATGACCCAACCCTCACACCATGACCCGACAGCAACACTTCCCTGAGTAGCTTTAATCACACATCTTTGGCCCACAGCAGCACTTTATCTGCTACCGTCATCCACAACCAAGCAGCAATGCTGCCGTTTCTGAGTCCTGTGTGCCACTTCTCCAACAAAATCCAGCCCAGAGCTGGATTGTCTGGATGGTCTCTGAGGGATGGAGCCGTCCACCTATGGGATCTGACGCTGACTGCGCATAGTTAGCAGACACTTAAGTTAAAGGCCATCCCATCTGCTACGGAATTTTTCTCTTGAGGGAGGGGAGGAAGACCAAAGATACCACATGTACAGCAAGGCCTCTAAGGTTCTAAATTTCTTAGGCCCGAACTCAGTTTGAGTCAAATGGAGAGTGTTCTGTCATCTGCCGCTTCCCAGTTCCTCAATGCAATCGATTTTAAACATCTGTGTCAACGAACCTTGCCCTTATGGCAAGGCCCATGTGGGACAGCTAGCTATAGATGTCTCTCATACACACACACACACACACAGGCACATGCACATACATGTGCACATGTATAACAATGGCATAGATGCACCCAATGCCATCTATCCATCTCAGAAAAAACCCAGGAGCTCACATTTGCTTGCTCTAACCCTAATTAAAACATGCACAAGTCTCTTAGATTCCTATTGCTCTTATAAATACCATGACCAAAAGCAACTTGAGAAGGAGAGGGGTTGTTCCAGCTTCCAGCTTGCGGCCCTTCATCCAGGGAAGTCAGGCCAGGAACTCAAGCAGGGCAGGAGCCTGGAGGCAGGAGCAGATACCGAGGCCATGGAGGGTGTGCTTTCTGGCTTGCTTCCCAAGGCTTGCTCAGTCCGCTTTCTTATAGAGCCCGGGACCACCAGCCCAGGGGTGGGACCGCCCACCATGGGCTGAGCATTCCCACAACAACCATCACTCAAAAAAAAGAAAAAAAATGCACTACAGGGTAATCTGGAGAGGCATCTTCTCAATCGAATCTCTCCACAAGTGACTCTAGCCTGTGTTAAGCGATGAAGAGAGCCAGCCAGCACACTAAGGAAACATTCAGGGGAACACTCTGGACCCCATTAGGGCTTTGAGTCTCTCGCTCTCCTTGTCCCCTGTGCTGCTTGTACACCAGACACACCTTGACTCATGCCCACTTCCTGCGGGCCCAGACTCTGTATGGGGCAAGGCCTCTCCCGGTCATCTGAGCCCAGCTTGCTCAGTGGCATCTCAGCAGGAACAAACTGGACACAGGTCACAGGGGAGACACAGACATAAGCCAGTGTGCACAAGTGTTCTAGGGGAGGAAACTTTGGGATGGGCCACCTGCTAGAAGAAAGAAGCACCAGAGGGCTAGGAATGGCGGTGCACACCTTTTAATCCCAGCACTCAGGAGGCAGGTGGATCTCTGTGAGTTCAAGGCCAGCCAGGTCTATGTGGTGAGTTTCAGAACTGCCAGGGCTACACAGCGAAAACTTGTCTTGAAAAACAAAACAAAATTAAATTTAAAAAAAAGTATCAGATTGACTGTCATTGTCAACTGGCTATAGAATCGCTATGGAAACATATCGCTGACTTTTCTTTTCATTCTTCTCTCATACAGCACATCCCAACCACAGTTTCCACTCTTCAGATCAGCCCTCACCCCGCAAACTCCCCTCTTCAGAACCACTCCGCCGCTGCCTCCCTTTAGATCCTACTTTTTAAAACACTACTTTGATTTATTTATTTGTCTGTGTGTGTCTGGACTTGGCTGTGGGCGTCACGGTCCCCTGGGCTGGGGTCCTGGAAGGAGAGTGTGAACTCCTCCCTCCCTGCTCTCTGACTGCAGAGGCAGCCTGACCAGCTGCCTCCAGCTCCTGCTGCTGTCCTTCTTCACCATGACGGTCTGTTCACACCATGGACATCCCTGGGGACTCATCAGCCTATACAACATCCAGGAAGGCTTTCAGCCCGAATAAACCCTCTTCCACTGTTCAGCTGCTGTGTCAGGTCATTTGTACCAGCGAGGAGGAAAATTAACTACTACAAACTGCAAGGAGCCACACGGCCTGAAGCTCCATCAACCCGGAGCCGGGCATTACACCCGGTCCTGAGACAGCAGACCAATTAAATATAAACCCTATGTATTTTCAGAGCGCACTCATTCTGGGGACTCTTCCCTGCAGATATACATGAATGTTTGTGATCCCCACACAGCCCTCTAACAACAGACTCACCGGGACCCCACCAGGGTCCAGCCTGGGGAACCACAGACGTTGGGGCTTACTTACAGAGCCTCAGGGTGAGGGGTGGTGACAGGAGAGAGCACTGTGATGACAACTCCCGCACAGATTCGGAACAGATGGGGAGGGGTCACGCACAGCTGGAGTGAGCTGCCTGCTGGGAGGAAGGACAGGCTGACCTCTGGGGGGAACACCTCCCTGGGGGCTGAGGAGACTCCAGGGATGCCAAGGGCTTTGCCCACACCTCTGTGAAATCGACAGGAGAGCCAGGACAGCCCACAGCTCTCCCTTGCTTGCTGCTGGCAGAAGCCCTACACTGAGGCGGTCTGTGTGTGAGCACTGTTCAGGCTGCCTTCCTGGTCAGCAGTATTTTTTTAAATGTAAGTAGCATGTTTTTTTGGGGGTTTTTTTTTGTTTTTGGTTTACTTTTTATTGGTTCATTGTGAATTTCACATCATGCACCCCAGTCCCTCTCAACTCCCTGTCCTTCCATATCTGCCCTCTGCCCTTATAACCTGCCCTCTAAAAGAAAACAAAAAATATAAATAAATAATAAAACATTTCTCTGTGGAAGCCGGGGTGTGTGGAAGTGTGTCCCACAGCACACCCTTTGGTCCTCACAGCTTTCCTTGCAAACATTCACTGCAGTGAGTCCCTGGCCTGGCTCGAGGCCTCTGGCTTCCTCTGCACGGTCAGTGCTGGACCCTCACTGGGACTCCTAGGACATCCTTTGGCTGTCACATGTTACAGAGATGCTGCAGCTTTAGATCTGCACAACCGGCCCCTCCATGCCCTCCAGCAGCTCATGCACGGGGTACATGTTGGGGCTGGCCCTGCATCTAGGCCTGAGCGGAGTTGAGTTGGCCAGCCCACCAGCTCTCCTGCTGCTGCGCACAGGGCCAGCTGTGCTGCGTGGCCTAGGAGGGCTGCTGGGCCAGCTCTGTGCTGTGGCCGGTGAGGGGCGGGACCAGCTCGCCAGGCTGCCCAGGGAAGAGGCTAGGAGCACTCTGCACAGCCTCACACATCAACACGGCGTCAGCCTTAAAAAACATGGCCTCTCTGTAAGCATAATAAAACGAACATAATGGCTGCTATACTCTGAGCACAACTCTATGCAGCACCAGTGCATGGACTCCTTTCTCTAAATATTTGTATATTTATTTATTAATTATTTATTTATGTATTTATTTATGTGGTTTATGTGCACATATGTGTGTAGTAGTCAGAGGAAACTTGTGAGCATCCATTCTATCCTTCCTCCACGTTGGTCCTGGGGCTGGAACTCAGATTGTCTGGGCTGGGGGTTGGGGGAAGAGCTGCAAACACCACTGCCCACTGAACCATCCTGACAGCCCATACTCTAGACTTTTTCATCACTATTGCAACCTGATTCAAGGACCAAATCACCATGTTGATGGTTCAAATTTTGCAATTCAGGGATATCCAAGATGGCGGCACTGACTGCACACTGTGTCTGATGAGCAGCAGCGGCAGCACAGAGACCAACAGACCAAACCATGGGCCACAAAACACCAGCGACATGTTCCCCAGGGGAGAGGAAACCCCATGGTGAGGGAAACAATCGGGTCCAAGCTCAAGTCTCCCACCTAACCCCCGGAGAAGTTCTCGGATTCCTCCACCACCTAGACACACGCCTGTGTGCTGTGCTCACCGGCCACTGGTCACCTTCTGGGTACTGGGGCTCCAATCTCAATGTCCAGATGCCTGGGAACTATGGGCACAGCCAAGACGCCACTCCAAAGCTCAACCCGTTTCCTTAGAGTGACCAACAAAATCTCTGGGCTTGCTGGTTCTTCAAGATGGCTGTGCCTAGCAAACATAGTGTCTGGGCAGCTGCAGCTCATTAACTTCAGATCAAGAAAGCCAGTGGCATGGCAGCTGTCTCCAGGACGTCCACTGGGCTCCTGAGAAATCCAGTGAGCTCACAGGATCATATACCTGAGGATTGCTGAAGCAATTTCCTGAGAACCACCCACCAGTCAGAGACGCACCAATCTGAGGAGGGCTCCCTCGGGAACATCTAGCTTCCTGCCCAGGTGATTTCTCTGCACCGCTCCACCCCCTGGGACTCCAACAGGCACCAGAAAGTACTAGCCAATGCCTGAAACAACCAGATGGGTAAAGGCCAGAGAAAAAAAAACAAAGCCAAAGCAATACAGCATCTCTAGAACCCAGTTGTCCAAGGACAAGCAGATCTGGATACCCAGCACAAGTGAAACTCAAGAAAATGACCTTAAATCTATGCTTATGAAGATGATAACAGAGAAAACAAATAAAATCCATAAAGAAATACAGGAAAATACAGTCAAACAGATTGTGGGCTTTAGAGAGGAAATAAGTCACTGAAAGAAATAGAGGAAAGTTCAAACGAACAGGTGAAGGAATTGAATGGAAAGGCAGAAAAATACAAAGAGGTGAAGGAAATCAACAAAATAGTTCAAGATCTAAAGATGGAAATAGAAACCTTAAAGAAAACACAAACTGAAGAAATCCTGGAGAGGGAGAACTTAGGGAAGAAAACAGGAACTACAGAGGTAAGCATATCCAACAGAATACAAGAGATGGAAGAAAGAATCTCAGGTGTAGAATATACAATGGAAGAAACTGATGCATCTGTCAAAGAAAGTGTTAAATCTAAAAAAATTCCTGACACAAAACATCCAAGAAATCAAGGACACCATGAAAAAACAAAACGTAAGAATAATACGAATAAAGGAAAAAGAAGACTCCCATCTCCAAGGCCCAGAAAATGTTTTTAACAAAATTACAGAAGAAAATTTTCCCAATTTAAAGAAAGAGATGCCTATAAGCATACAAGAGGCCTACAAAACACCTAATAGATGAGACCAGAAAAAAATAATCCTCCTGCCACATAATAATCAAAACACTAAATGTACAGGACAAGGAAAAAATACTAACAGCTGCTAGGGGAAAAGCCAAGTAGCATACAATGGCAAACCCATCAGAATCACACCTGACTTTCACAGAGACTATGAAAGCCAGAGGGGCCTGGGCAGATGTCACACAGACCCTAAGAGAACACAGATGTCAGCACAGACTGCAATGCCCAGCAAAACTCTCAATCATCATAGGTGGAGAAAAGATAGTCCATGACAAAACAAATTTAAACAGTACCTATCCACAAATCCAGCCCTACAGAAGATACTAGAAGAAAAAATACAACTTAAGAACATTGTTCTACTCCCTTGTGGTGCTGTCTCCCAGCGCACAGTCAGGAGGGACACGAGATGAGGAGCGTGCCTGGAATGGCCAGCAAGCACGGTCCAGGGAGCACACTCTGAGGACCACTCCAGGAAGCTAATTCAACTTTAATTCCAGAGAACAAAGGCTATATACCCCTTGGGGATGGGGGGAGGGCTCCAAGGATAGGTGTACATAAATGGTTGTAAATAGGCGCTTTAGGGATGCTTGATTTGCACTAAACGGCAGGCACCTATCATATGAACAGGAACATAGCACCTAATTATCCTATAGGCACAGGGAGGGGTGAGCTAGAAAGGAGCTGTGTCAGATGCAATAAATCAAATATGATTAGGGGTGTCTGTGTCTAAAGACACTCTCCAGTTGAAGTCAAGCAGAGAATAGAAGGCCTTGCTGAGGGGAGTGAGCCCTGCACCTTAACGCGGAACTCAGAATAGCTATCAGGACTGAAAGGACTGCAGCCTCAAACAGCAGGGTCATCCCAACACAAAAAGGCTAACTACACCCAGGAAAACACAGAAAATAAATAATTTCACTACAACAAAACTAAAAGTAGACAAGCACACAAACACACTACCACAACCAACATCAAAATAAAAAGAGTTAATGTTCACTGGCCACCAATCTCTCACAACGTCAATGGACTCAACTCTCCAATAAAAAGACCCAGACTAACAGAATGGATGCATAAAAAGGACCCAACATCCTGCTGCATACAAGAAGTACACCTCAGCCACAATGATAGACATTACCTTAGAGTAAAGGGCTAGAAGAAGGTTTTTCAAGGAAACAGACCCAAGAAGCAAGTAGGAGTAGCCATTCTAATATCTAATAAGATAGACTTTTAACAAAAATTAATCAAAAGAGAGAAGGAAGGTCACTTCATACTCATCAAAGGAAAATTCCACCAAGAAGATAGCTCAATTCTGAACATCTATGCCCCCAATACAAGGGCACACACATTTGTATAAGAAATATTAATAAAGCTTAAACCACACATAGATACCCACACATTAATAGTGAGAGACTTTAACACCCCACTCTCATCAAAGGACAGGTCAACAAAACAAAAATTAAACAAAGAAATAATGACATTAACAGATTTCATGAGTCAAAGGGACCTATCAGACATCTATAGAACTTTTCACCCAAACACAAAAGAATATACCTTATTCTCAGCCCTTCAGAAAACCTTCTCCATATTTGACCATGTAGTCAGGCACAAAGCAAGCCCTCAATAGATACAAAAAGATTAAAATAATCCCTAGTATCCTATAAGACCACCTTGGACTAAAGGTAGACCTGAACAACAACAGAAATATCAAAAGGCCTACACACACATGCAAACTGAACAACTCTACTCAACAACAGCTGAGCCAGGGAAGAAAGAAAGAAAGATATTAAAGACTTCCTAAAATTCAAAAGAAAATAAAGACACAACATACCCAAATTTAAGGAACACAATGAAAGCAGTGCTAAGAGGAAAGTTCATAGCACTAATTGCCTTCAAGAAGAAATTTGAGACATCTCATACAGGCAACTTAATGGCACATTAAGGGAGGGGGAGGAAAAAGAAAACACACACAAGAGGAGTAGACAATTGGATATAATCAAACTAAGAGCTGAAATCAATCAATTAGAAACAAAGAAAATAATAAAAAGAATCAATGAAACCAAAAGCTGCTTCTTTGAGAAAATCAACAAAATAGAGAAACCCTTAGCCAAACTAACTAAAAGGCAGAGAGAAACTATCCAAATCAACAAAATCAGAAATGAAAAGGGGGGCATAACAACAGACACTGAGGAAATCCAAACAATCATTAGGCTTTACTTCAAAAGCCTATCTACCACAAAATTTGAAAATCTAAATGATATCGACAATTTCTTGATAGATTCCACGAGTCAAGATCAGGTAACTAGATTGAATAGTCCTATATCCCCCAAGGAAATAGAAGTAGTCATCAAAAGTCTCCCTTCCAAAAAAAAGCTCAGGGCCAGATGGTTTCAGCACAGAATTCTACCCAGACCTTCAAAGAAGAGCTAACTTCAATCCTCTTCAAACTATTCCATGAAATAGAAACAGAAGGAACATTACCAAACTCATTTTATGAAACTACAGTCACCTTGATACCTAAACCACATAAAGACCCAACAAAGAAAAACCAATTTCTCTTTTGAACACTGATGCAAAAATACTCAATAAAATACTTGCAAACCTGATCCAGGCACACATAAAAGATATCATCCATGACCAAGTAGGCGTCATCCCAGGCATTCAGGGGTCGTTCAATGTAATCCACCATATAAACAATCTGAAAGGAAAAAACCCACATGATCATCCTTAGATGCCAAAAAAGCATCTAATAAAATTTAACACCATTTTAAAGTCTTGGAGAGATCAGGGATACAAATCACATACCTAAACATAGTAAAGACAATATACAGCAAGCCTATAGCCAACATCAAACTAAATAGAGAAAAACTAAATCAATCCCACTGAAATCAGGGACTAGGCAAGGCTGCCCACTCTCTCTGTATCGTTTCAACATAACACTTGAAGTCCTAGCTAGAGCAATAAGACAACTCAAGGATATCTAGGGGATATAAGTCAGAAAGGAAGAAGTCAAAGTATCATTATTTGCAGATGATATGATAGTATACATGAATGACCACAAAAATTAACAGAGAACTCCTTCAGCTGATAAACACCTTTAGCAAAGTGGCTGGATACAAAATTAACTAAAAAAATCAGTAGTCCTTCTGTATATGAAAGACAAAAGGGCTGAGAAAGAAATCAGGGAAACAACACCTTTCACAATAGCCACCAATAACATAAAGTACCTTGGGGTGACTCTAACCAAGCAAGTGAAAGACCTGTTCAAAAAACTTCAAGTCTCTGAAGAAAGAAACTGAAGAAGATATCAGAAGATGGAAAGATCTCCCATGCTAATGGATTGGTAGGATTAATATAGTGAAAATGGCCATTCTGCCAAAAGCAATCTACAGATTCAATGCAATTCCCATCAAAATACCAACAGAATTCTTTACAGACCTTGAAAGAAAGATTCTCAACTTCATATGAAATAATAATTTAAAAAAACCAAACAGAATAGCTAAAACAATCTTATACAATAAAAGATCTTCTGGAGGTGTCTCCCTCCCTTATCTCAAGCTGTACCATAGAGCAACAGCAATAAAAACTGCATGGTACTGGCATAGGAACAGAATGGTGGATCAATGGAATCGAATAGAAGACCCAGAAATAAAACCACACACCTACAGACACCTGATTTTTTTTTTTTTACAAAGAAGCCAAAACTATACAAGGGAAGAAAGATAGCCTCTTCAACAAATGGTGTTGGTCTAACTGGATGTCCACTTGTAGAAAATGCAAACAGATCCATATCTATCACCCTGCACAAAATTAAAGTTTTTAACAGTTTTCAACAATTAAAATTCTCAACAGAAGAATATCGAATGGCAGAGAAACACTTAAAGAAATGCTTAATGTCCTTAGTCATCAGAGAAATGCAAATCAAAATGACTCTAAGATTCCATCTTACACCCATCAGAATGGCTAAGATCAAAAACTCAAGTGACCTGGAGAGATGGCTCAGCAGTTAAGAGCTCTGTCTACTCTTCCAAAGGAACTGGATTCAATTCCCAGCATCCACACAGCAGCTCACGACTGTCTGTAACTCCAGTCCCAAGGGATCTGACAGTCTCACACCAATGCACATAAAATAAAAATTATTTAAAAAAACTCAAGTGACAACACATGCTGGAGAGGATGTGGAAAAAGGGTAACCCTCTTCCATTGCTGGTGGTAGTGCTAATTTGTACAACCGCTTTGAAAATCAATCTAGCGCTTTTTCAAAAAAATGAGCATGGTGCTACCTCAAGACCCAGCTATGCCACTCCTGAACATATATCCAAAAGATTCTCCACCATTCAACAAAGACATTTACTGTGTTCACAGTAGCTTCATTCATAATAATCAGAACCTGGAAACAACCCAGATGTCCCTCAACCAAAGGATGGATACAGAAATTGTGGCACATTTACACAATGGAATACTACTCATTTAAAAACAAGGAAATCATGAAATTTGCAGGCAAATGTATGGAAGTAGAAAAGATCATCTTGAGTAAAGTAACCCAGAACCAGAAAGGCATGAATGGAATATAAGCGACTATTAGCCATATAATATAGGATAATCGTGCTATAATCTACAGACCTAAATAAGCTAAACAACAAGGAGGACCCTAGGGAGAATGCTTAAATCTCATTCAGAATGGCCAATAGGAGAGACCCTGGAAGTGGTGGGAGAGAGGGAACAGGACAAGAGCCTACCATAAATGTGCTCTGCAAGAAATATAAAAGCAGATGCAGAAACTCACAACCAAACTCTCGGCAGAGGGCAGGGAGTTTTATGGAAGAAGAGGGGGGGATAGAAGGACCCAGGGGGGACAGGTGCTCCACAAGGAGGCAAGCAAAGCCAAAAAATCTAGGCCCAGGAGGCCACAGAGACTGATGCACCAACCAAGGACCATACATGAAGAGGCCCTAGACCCCTGCTCAGTAGCCCATGGTCAGCTCAGTCTCCACGTGGGTACCTCAGTAAGGGGAGCAGGGGCTGCCACTGGCATGAACTCGGTGGCCTGCTCTTTGATAATGTCCCCCTGGCAAGAGACCTTGCCAACCCACAGAGAAAGAGGATCCTGGAAGTCCTGATGAGACTTGATAAGCTAGGGTCAGATGGCAAGGGAGGAGGGCTCCCCCTTTCAGTGGACTAGGGGAAGGGGACAGAGGGTGAAGAGGGAGGGGGTGGAGGCCTGGAAGGAGATGAGGGAGGGAACTACAATCACGCTATAAAGTGAATAAATTGTAAAAAATAAAATTTTTAAAAATTTAAAGAACTTTTACAAGTCCATTGTGGTTTGTCTTTGGGGTTTATAGGAATAAGGCTTTCCAAGTTTATATGTGTCATGTGAACAACATAATCTTAAATTATAAATGATATTGGATCAGTAAATCTAAACTATTTGGAAAATTAAAATTTTAGCTGGGCGGAGGAGGCTGCACACCTTTAATCCCAGCACTCAGGAGGCTAATGGGTCCCTGTGAGTTCTAGGCCAGCCTGGTCTACAGAGTGAGTTCCAGGACAGCCAAAGCTATTACTTAGAGAAACCCTGTCTCAATTTTTTTTAATTTAAAAAATAAATGCGAGTTACAAGGAAGGGAGTTAGGAACTGAATGACCACCCCTCATTCTATATACTCTTGAAATTTGCCCAGTTCAGAAGACTTGGGCAATAATTTTTTGAGACAGGGTCGTATGTAGCCTCAAACTCACCATGTAGGTGAGGATGACCTTGAACCTCTGATCCTCCTGCTTCCACCTCCTTAGTGCTAGGATCACGGGTGTGACCACTGTGCCTGACTACAGAGTTCTTCTTTCCTTTGGGAGACACAGGGTCGGTGTTGTCTCTTTCGCCCAGAGGTTGATTTGCCTGTCATGAAGTCACACAAAAAGCCTAAACTGAAGAAGTGCAGAGGAAAGTAGGGGCGGATGGTACCTTCAGGCTCATCTGTGGCCAAAGTGTATTAATAATAATTAAAAGAGATATCAGATTTTTTTT